>JAYKKI010000047.1:9892500-11092500 GCA_039881145.1 Druceiella hillmani | reverse complement strand
ATAAAATCATGCTAAGTCGCATTATATTGTTTGTCTTGTTATTTATTTTATTACAATATTTATTGTGTTACTTTTATTAACGAATATTAAAATGATTTTATTTTCCACACCCAGAATATATAACGTCATTTTGTTTTCAGCTCAAAAAAATTAGTACAACAATCAATATTTGCCCATACTATGACATTTCAACCACAAATAATATAAGAAAAAATCATTTTAAAGCAACTATCTATTTTTTACCTAATTTCTAATTCAATATTAGAAAGACATAAAATTAGAATTTATTATTTCTTGAATTATTTTTACAATTTACTACCCAATTACTACCTTGCCACGTTCCGAAAATTTGCTTTTAATATATACAAACTGAAGTATGAGTTCAGTACAGCAGAAATGCCAATTTTAGTGATTTTTTTAAGTTAAAGTATGTAAATAAACAAGGATGTATTTAAAAAAATGATGTATTATTAAATTTGATTTTAAAAACATCTATTCACAAAAAATATCTTTATTTTTTATTGCTATTTATCATTTTGTCACTATTTTTACTTTACATTTATAATTATATATTAAACATTCAACAAACATGTAAACAGAAACATTAATAATAAAAGTTAAACAAGAGAAATATAAAAATTTAAAGGTATAAAAATCATGGTTTTAAATAATTAGTTTGTGACGTATCAATTTTTTTGAATTTCAATTTCATGGACAGGGTGAGTTAGGATTAGTTGAAATGTTTTCCAGAAAATTGCTCGTATGACTTTCCTTTTATACCCTACCAGTTTAATAATAGATTTTATTTGTAGCTGGACTATCTAACTATATGATAAATCTAACGATTTTCTTTCGTATACGTCCTTAACTTAGGGAGAAGCTATTTAGGAACTCTCGGAAAATGTTTCAAATGACCCAGTGTTGGAGTCCATTAAAACGGTACGATGGGGTTAGTTAAAACAAATGTTTTAGTCTGCTAGAACAAATATATTATAAAAGGACGAAACAAAATAGGTTTGTTATGAATGAAAGGCATTTTTAACCAAAATTATCAGTTTTATTATTTCTCTCAAGTTTCATTATCATTATGAGGCACATTAATTTTTTTCATATTATTTTAATTTCTTATTATAGTTAGTTTTAGTTTAAAGAAGACAATCAGTCAAAGAATATTGTAAACATATTACTTAACGAGGTCGTATTACAGAAATCACCATTACGGGAGGAAAAAAAACTTCGGAGGAAGCACATTTTCTAGAGCACTTACTGCAAAAGCCAATGTCAGTGCACGGCAGTCTTGACTGATCCAACTTGTTTCGTCCCTCTTCTGGTTATAACTCTATTTGGTTTCTCTCCGTGGTTACTCCGGTTTCATCAAAGTTATAAATATCTTGACGCTCAAATTTATCGCGATCGACTTTATTTTTTTTAAGTTGTCATAGAATGCTTCAACATTTATCCGATTAAAACTTATGGCTCTTTATAAACTTGTGGCTTGAGTGGCTCTCACAGATAACTCTGGACTTCTTGCCATGAAAGCTTGAAACCAATCATCCCCACAAACTCGTTTTCTTACCACGACGAAGGTCTTTGAAATTTGTGTGCAGTAGTAAGCTCAAATGCTAATTTCCTTATCTCCTTTTTACAAAACCCAAAATAAATATCAGCACATCTTGTTAAATAATTTACTAGCAATTTTTCCTGGGAGTCAGTAAAAACTCTGTTGTGTGGGGAATAACTCACATTCACTGCAGTCTAATCGTTGGAAATATCTCTCTTTGTTTTTTATCTATACAAGGAAGTAAAATTTATATCATATTTAACAGCAGCTTGCCTCAAGTTACTAAAACTAGCAAAAAACAATAGTTAATATTAATTCCTTAATTTGAAATAAAAAATAATATTAAAATAAAAGTTACATGATTAGTATTCGTGCTATTATGTAAAGAGACACTCAAAGATATCGAAACCTACACGAAGTCCGTATCAGCTGCATATCACTTACCCGTAACCTTTAGCTCATCAACGTTCGCATATACCGTTTTAATTAGCGTTATAATAACTTGATTAATAAAAAAATATGAACAAAATATTAAAGCGTTTTTTATTTCAATTTGAGGAATTAATATTAATTATTATTTTATGCTGGTATCAGTAATTTAGATTTAAGTGTAAGTTGTTCATAACAAAAATTATATTAAATTAAAATATAAGAAATAATTATTCTTAGGTAATTATCCTTCTACTTACATCTTGTAAAGAGTTCCATAAATTATATTTTTTGAGATAGAGTGGGAAGGCAAAAATTATTCAGTTTTTATAAATTTTGCAAAAATTTGACATTCAAAAAATTAAATGTATTGAAAATAGCCCCTAATAACTTTTAGTTTAACTATAAAAAAAATTGTTTTTATTTTATATCAACTGTATTCTAACTCTATAAATTGAAAATTATCTTTTTTGGAACAGATATTACAATTAAGTAACTAGGTAATTACTATAAAAAATCAAAGTATGTAGTAAGTACAGCTTTATTTCGTAGCTTTTCCAAGTAAATCATTGGAGTAGCGGAAGTCTGAATACGAAAGTACTGTTCCATTAAATCAGTACATTTTCATGTCTGTACCATCTATATAATGTTTTCAACGTTAACTATCGGTTCCAAAGAACCATATTTTTACTTACAAAATTTATAATATACGGGATATAATTTTAATTGGTTGGTGTAAAACAAAATGTCGTTATTAACAATATTTTATTATTCCGAATCTAAACAGATAATTTTAAATCATCAATTGAGTAAAACTAACTAGACGGCACTGATAGTACTTGTATACGCAAATAAAACGAGTACAGAATTCATAGTGACGTTCGCTGCGCGAAATCGTATTATAATTTTTTTTCTTGGAGTTCCATATTTGAAAAAACCTCAATGTGGGAAGATAGAAATTAATTTAAAACGATTGGCAATATCCCATTTTATTGTTCTCTATACAGAACATAAAGCAAATAAAAGTGGCATATTCGACGAAATGTGTGAAAACACGTGTCGCCAGTTCGAAATATATAAATTTTAAACGCGCCAATTACAATACGACGTACTCCCCCAGCCGTGTTCATAATCATCATGGATCTATTATTTTCGTTCTCGTTTGCTTTGTCGCATATTTTTATCTTGCTCCCGACAAAAATTCTAAAATGTTAGTGTTGTTCACACATTTAATGACTGCTCACAACGATATCGACTTAAAGCAACAGTACAAATTAAATATTTAAATATTTTTTAGGAAAACTTAAATTTCACGAAATTGTGGTGTCCAAGTACGTTATAAAATATTTATTATATTATTATCAATATGCGATGCACCCAACTGACTAATGGAAACACTATAATTAGCTAATAAGGTTTCGTCAGTTTTAGAGCATTACAATTAAAACTTTCGCTATTTATTTGACAAAATGTTTGCACTTTCTTTTAATCTACATTTCCATAATGCACATTATGTAATTTTATTAATGGAAATTAAACGATAAAATACGCGATAGTTCTGGTAAACAATGAAGCCATTCAGTTTAATGAAATGATAGGAATGATCTGAAGAGACATGCTGCTTGATCTAAATTATGAATATAGCAACAAAAATAAAAATAAATGACAAAACAGTTTACTAACATAATTTATCACAACTGCCAAATGTCTAAATTAAAAAAAAAATATTATGATAATTTCAATATCCGAAGTCTAAGAAACAAATTTATTACGATAATTTAAATTTATAATAACTGTTAATTATACGTTTCGAACAAGATTAAGAAAGTAATTTTGTATAAATCTCCCTTTTTCAAAATACCAGGACCTATTGATATATTATAATTATTCTTGGATCATTTCCTAAATTTTGCTTAATAATAAACAAAATTTTACATTATTTGTAAACATTGCGTATTTATCATAGGCATACAAATATTATTTTTCAATAAACGACTTCTTTGTACATTCAAAAGTTTTCTATTTTATTTAGTGGTAAGTACCTAATGTATTGAATTTATTTAAACAGAATATAATAACTATATAAAGAAAACCAAAAAAAACATTATTTTACGATTTGGTGTTGTATAAATAATGCAAAAACTTATATTTTGTCAGTATAACATAAAATAAAAATGACTGGTTTTAGAACTGTACCAGTTCCGGGTACCGGTCACTCCTATTTTATATTATACTGACAAAATATAAGAACACACACATACACACACGCAGGCGCACGAGCATGCGCGCTCGCGCACGCTCTTATATGGGTTAGAAGTTCTTTATATGTTGAATTGAATTGTCTCGAGGTGGGGTTACTATTTGAGCCACCATGTGAACGTATGTTACAAAATAATAATTCGTGGCGATCTTGGCTGCATTTGTAAAATGGCAAATACATAAGTAACTTACTTGCAATAAATTGTGAATAAACATGTTTCAATACATCTAAAATTTAAAAAAAAAATGTTTCTAGGACTTTCATTAAAAGTTCAATTAAGAGTTTCTCATTCATCATACTTCAATGAGTTAAAATATCCAGTACTTTCCTCCAAGAAAGGCAATATGCTATTATAATTTCCGTTCCATAGCGGTTTCTTAAAACTAAATCTACACATACTTTTTTAGTTAAATATGTCAAAAAGATTTTTAATTATCCTCAAAAAATTGGCAGTGGCTTGATTACCTTAAAATTAAAAGAAAATTGAATTCATTTTTGCAAAATAAAATTGCGTCAGCTACATTATTGCTAAATAATTGATTAGCCAGCTTAACTTTCATTTTTTTTAATTTTAAAAGTCAATATGTATTCAACGAAGTTTTTGTTTCTTGAATTCTATTTAATTTCTCTAAATATTTCCTGACCTGATTTCCATAATTATAATTTACAAATTTTTGACACACATAAAATAGGTTTCAGCAAAAATGTAGGATCCAATATTGCTGCGACGGGATCTACAATTCGTATAGCACAGCGCATAAATTTTGAAATTGATAAAAATTTCTTACATTTTAACATTACATAGTGATAATCTCTAAGAAATATACAACAGTTTTACATCGATATACATTACTCTAGTGGCAAAAATGTCGATAGTTGCATCTAAGATTACGTGTTGCAGCCCTATCTTCGTTGAACATCGGCGGCACCAAAATAAATGTCAGGTTAATTTTCACACATTGTATTAAATTAGAAAAATCGTCATATCTGTGGTAAAAATACCTCCTTTAATAAAGTTTTGTATACGGCTTTCATTTTTACACGATGCAATTGCACAGTAAGGCATATTTTTATTTCTTTGCGCAAAAACAACGGAGCACTTTCTCACGTCTCGGCAAACAGCAAACTAATGTAGGGCAAGATGCACTTATTTCGAAATACGTGGAGCGCTGCTTATGTGTGGCCCGCTCGTCACGCCCACATGCTATTTCTATTTATTCTCTTTTCTGTGGTTCTGTACCATGCGACCGAGATGAAAGTTTTGTTCATATGGCATTTCGAGTACACGATATACTCGAATTATAAGTACACTACTAAAATCGTAATTTTAATACCAAAAAAAATTGTATAGTTATATGTGTTTGTTTTTTACGCATCTTGCGCAGAAAATAAAGGATGTATTTTATATAGAGATTTTAAGCCAATGGGATGGGGAAGAGTTCTGTATTTGGCACGTTAATTTCTGTACTGTAAACTTTTCAACTGAGTATTCCTATTTTCATTATTTTATGTTTTTCAATACGCTTATTATTCGATGTTTATTTGAAGTCGATTTAATTTCTTTTGTGAAAATGTTTTACTTTTCCATTTGCGATGCCTATAATATCCTGTTACTCAGAATTTCATGAAGTTACGTTGAATTCAATATCATTTATACATCTACACACACATATGCCTAACATACATACATACGTTTATACGAACATTTAAATTACATTCCCTACTATGGCTTTACGGTAGCCAGTACTTCAAGCTTTTATATACCTTTACATGCTATATATCCACCTACTAATATTATGGTTGACATATATTTGTGTATATACCTATACAGATTTACTTATCTACCTATCTATATACTAATGTTTGATCAATTCATGCGTTAGTTAATACCTGTGCTTATCTATTTATCTATCTATCAACTAATTACTTAGTTACTTCTTGTCTTTGTTTATATCTGGAATTGGAATCTGGAGTTCAAAGGCTGAGTCTCTCCTTAAGACCCACAAGGCTTAATTAAAAATAGGTCATCCTCAAGTCTTACGGTTTAAGCAGGCAGCCCCTGCAGCATTGAGTTCAACGAATAAGTCTTTACTTGAAACTTACAATACTAATCTAAAAAGAGTAAGGCCTTAAGTATTATGGATTAGGCTGGCTGTACACCTGCTGCATCAGGGTATATGGATCAAAGACTAAAATGATATTGTATGTACCTGTATATACATAACTATTTTTTACCCTTTTATTTTTTTTCTATAAAATGATAAATCATATGGGTTCAAACTTGATGAGTTTGCTCATCACTACTAAAGAGTTCCCGGCGTCATCTTCTCGCTTTTTCATTCCACCCTGATTTCGTAGAAGAGCAAATTTATGTGACTATTAGTCATGTCTTGTTAGATCATCATTAGACCTAAATTATCGAAACTCTATCACGGCAACTGTCCTTTTTAATGTAGAAGAGTTCCATGGTATATCTTTAATTTCCATGGCCAGATTTTTAGGAATATGGTGTTAAACTAGGAGTATAACCTCCCAAAAATTAAAAAATCATCCAAATTGATTGAGAAATGACAGATATTTTAGATAACATACTTAAAAATGCACTCGAATTGAGAACCTCCACCTTATTTGAAGTTTATTAAAAATAAATATGTATATACTTACGCCATATATCCGTATAAGTATCGATTTCATTCTTTTGTAATAGAAAAAAAAGCCGTGCACAAAAATATTTGACGTTAAAACTTCTATCTAAATATTTTAAATAAAAAGGACGGTACATGGGATTTTTAAATAGGCATAATTAATGAAAAATAATGTTTTAATAAACATCCATAATTGATAAAAGTATAGTCTATTATTGTTTTTTATGATTACGTATAAACATGACCGATATGATTATTTTATTTTATGTACTGTCTTTAATGAATATACAATGAATAAAATATAACTGAATATTGTTCCCACTGCCTGAACCTATTGTAGTTTTACTTCCGTAGTATGGTATAATTTCTTAATTTCTTCTGGTAAAAAATATATCTAAAAATTATTTTTTTAATCTATTTTTCGTCACTATGTCAAACTACCAATATAAACAATATCGATATTTCGTTTCTTTTTCACTCGGATCTAATTTGCCATTGGAGACTTGTAATATACCTCGTTCTACTGAAATATAAACTTTATATTGTGATAGTAGATAGAATCGTAAATTTGTAAAAGCCGCGTGAAAATACGTTTACTTTTTTGTTCTCAGTTACTTGTACATAGGGTAAAAAATCTTGTTGGGCTTAGTTGTAAAACATAGGTGTCGAATATTTGATTTCACACACGACTATCACGAGGCGAAATTTTAATTTATGAACAAATTTTTAATTAGCACTTTCATACACTGCAGTAATAATTTTCCCAAGATCAATTGTTACGACTAAGCTTTCTTATTTACAAGATTTTATGAAAAAAAGCTAACGTTTGTCAAAAAAAACGAAATGAAATTAAAGCTACCTACTCAAAAATTGTTACTCAATCAATTACTGAACCAAGAAATCATGCCAGACTTCAATATAAAACCATAACAGGATCGACGTTTAAATGTAGTGCTGTCAATATGAAAGGGTATTACTAGATTTGTGTGGAACAACGTCTTTGACACAAATGCCTTTGCTTTGTTTATTTTGTTCTCCTCGACTTTCAGTACAAATGTGCGCAATTTTAATTTAAGTAAATGTATACTTTCAATAAAAATAACTCAAAAAAAAACTTTAACTTTAACTACTAGACCGGTTTTATGATTATATGGATTATGAAGTTACATAAAGGGATCAATTAGGAAAAAATTATAAGAAAACATATAATTAACTATTTTAATTAAAAAAAATGTTTTTTCTTCTTTCAAAAAATGTTTTTTTCTCTTACGTTTTAACTAACGATACTCACCGTTTCTTATTTATTTCATTTTAGCCCCAAAACGGCGTGTTTTTCATGGATATGAAACTTTTGTCACAGCATGACTGATAGACATAGCGTGTGTACTATTTACCTAGTTCTGCGGGTAACGAACCATAATAATTTCAATGAGGTGATTTGAACCGTGCTGAATTTTGAATTATTTAACCATCAATAGCCTGTCTCAAACCACTGCTAGATATAGATCTCTTCCAATGCGCATGTTATTGGAAATAACTTCCATAATCGCCACATTGGAGAGGCGGGTTGGCGATCATAATGTGTAGCTTCTCGCACCAATGTCAATGCTGCTAGCCTGTGGCATATAGAATATACTATTTATGGGTACAAAGATGCTTATACTATGTAAACAGAATAGAACAAAAGAATAATTCAATTTTATTGCAACATCCAAAAGATATATGCACAGACTAGCATTTCACGGAAAAGTAAGTACAGCGTCAAGTGTATGAACAGTTTATTGTATTATGTATTTTCCAATTTTATAGCCAATTTTTAAAAATTTATATTGAATTCATTAGCAAAAGATAATGAAACCACAGGGACAAGGAACTACATTACTTGTAACACGTCAATTCGCCAATTTACACAAACCGACCTGCATGAAACTCCATATGCCAACATTGTGGCAAATATGTAAAGCAAACCACTCGCGGGAGCTTTGATTACATCAGGGTTGTCAAGTAACAAGTAAGGGTGGGAATTAATGAAATCAAAGTGAATAGTATTTAAAATATTAAAAATAATAGATTGGTTATAGGAAAAAAATGAATTCATTAATAAATAGTAAGCAAGCGAGTGAAGTAATAATTGAGAATTTTTTATTTGCGTTTGACCTGATTTTCTGTAACTACTGAAATAAATTTGCAAATCAACTTTTTTCGTTAAGATTATTAATCAATTATGTTACTACATAATTATTTAACAGGATACTATTTACTACTAACTACAGCATCATTATAATAAATAAGGCTCTGGGACACATTACGGGGTGCATTTTACATGGAAAAAATTTGGAGGTTACACCTTTATAAAAAATATACACCTTTATAAAAAATGTTTTTTCTTTGTCCGAAAAGTAAGCTGAAAGTGCGTTATTTACTTCTTCATCGCTTGATTTTTTTCCAAGTAGTTGTTTTTAACTTTGGGAATAGATAATAATCGCTGGGAGTCAGGTCAGGACTGTAGGGTGAGTAATCCAAAAGCCCACCTTATGCAGGGCACCCAACGAAATACGACTTTTACCTTTGGTTAATTTTCTCCTTTTTTATTTGATGAGTTCTTTAAACTACTTTAGGATTGAAACCAACTGTTCTACAGTTATATAGATACCTTTATCTTTATAAACTAAGATACCTTTATCTTTATAAACTATTAATAGGATTCGTTCTGAGGCTGTCCTAGAATAATGTCCCTATGATTTTTTCAGCCAACTGCATACTTTAAACTTATTGGTTTATGGTGTGCCTTTTTTGCGACACTGTTTTGACTCGGGTTCATAATGATGAACCCAAGTTTTACTTCAGTAAAAATTTGACTGAATATCTTTGGCTTCACTACAGAGGTCCAAAAATGCACGGGGATACTCCACGCGGTATTGTTTTTGAGGCGAAGTAAGCATTCTTGGCACTCACCTTTCACTAACCTTACTCATCCCAAGATGATCGTGAAGAATTTTAATAATTATAATTGTATCCGACACTCCAACTATTTCTACGAGCTGTTTCTTTTTAGACTAGCACCTTCCGATACCTTTTTTTCTACTTTTCAAATGACTTCCAGAGTAGTCACTTCGATCGGCCACCCGGGTCGTGAGGTCGTCTTCAACTGAGGCCCTGCCTTGTTTAAAGACATTGTATCTTTTATAAATCATCGTTTATCTGGGAAAAATCTCCGTAAATAGATTCTATCTCTTTCATAACGGTTTGAATCGAATTTCCTTGTTTGTTAAGGAAATTTATAGTGGCGCAGTACTCGATTTTCTCCATATTTCTCACTTTCTTCCCGTTGCTCGGTCGACGATAGTTCAAAGACTAATGGTCTGATTAAGACAAAACTATTTATACTAACAGTGAGTCACTGAACTGGTTACCAATTTCGCGAGCTAAAATACGCACCCTTGTATGTTTACGCTAAATACTATGTCAACGTAGCTACTATTGCTACGTTCATATAATGTTATTTATTTATTCGTGGCTACGGTGAACGATATGTGAGAGATACAGGGCGTATAAGGTGTAATCAGTAAGTGTTCATTATTTATTTAGAAGTGTGACACCTTGTGCTAATATCTGGTAAATGAATACATTTTAAAAAGTTTATTTTTATCTGTGGTTGAATTAATTAGACATGTTTATACTTTACTCGCCAATTACTTTCACTTGATACCTGTATCAAGGAAGCCTCGACTAAAAAATAATCCACCGGGTTCGAAGATAGTGAAATCGAAGTTTTGATAATATCATCTTATGCCTTTCTCCGGATTGAAAGTTATTTCTGTATCAATTTGTATATATATATATATATATATATATATATATATATACATACATATATATATATATATTTATATACATACATATATATATATATATATATATATATATATATATATATATATATATATATATATTGTACTTTTATATGCTATCGGTTCGTAGCCTCTGTGGTCTAATAACCATTTTCCATCCACCTTTATAACAAAATATTATAATAATATTTTCAATGTATTTCGCTGTAGATGTAAAGCGGAAGTGAACTATTTTCACGTCCACCTCATCAAATATGATATCATTAGAAATGGCTTTAGTTTTAAGTTATCAGACTAAAAGTTTACTTTTTACACGACGTTTCGTTGACGTATTGAGCTTCAAAGTGATGTGCGGTGTACACTTCTCCTACTCCCTCCACTTTTAATTTTTGAATTTAAAAAATAGGAATAAATTCAAGCACAACATACCTAACTATGAATACCTAAATATGAAATCCCGCAACAAATATGTACCAGGCCGCTTTCTAATTATTTTTTTGTCTCTTAGAACAATAAGAGAGTCATTAGTCGGTATCGAATATTGACCGCCTCAGTCGTGACTAAATGAAATAATCTTATAAAGTAAATAATATAAAGTAAAGGTTAACGCACAACACATTTTGCTCCGAGGCGAGGAGGCAGTTTACGTGAGTTGCATTGTGTATTGACATTGGGTATGAGACGGTCGTGAAATAAAAGTAATGATTGGCTGCAAATAAAAGTCCAACAAACCGTGACCTTTCTCTCGTAAAACGATTAGTATCACGCAATTAATCCGAGTTGTGGAAGATGTACTCCGTTCGAGACAACGATTTGGAGATGTTATCTCGTAACCGTTTCGCATACGGCGTGGAAGGTCTTCCCGAAATAATTCAATCAATTTTAAATTGTTATCGTTCATTGAGTAAATTAGTTCAAAATCAGATCAAAGTAAGTTAATACTCATAGTACTATACACTATCAACATTGATAATTTTACTTTTTTGCCCGTAGCTGCGGCCGCGTGGATTTTTAGTTAAAACGGCGGGATTTGCTCCTAACCAATTAGACTAATGTTATCTACCTATAAAAATTGTAAAATTGTTTATATACACAAGTGTTAAGATGCTAAATTTTTACTATTAACCACACAAAAATCGAATTCTATCATGCGCATCAAAAATTAAAAATTTGTTAATTTTTGTCATGAATTATATCTGTACCAAGTTTTATAAAAATCGGTCCTGACGTTTAAACGTAATTGAGTAACAAACATCTAAATGCACCTCTCTCATTGTTAGGATTCTACGCACGTGAAGCCGCGGTTAAAACCTACGTGTTTCGAGCTACATATAATATTCCTACGCTAAGTTCAGTAGTAGTAGCAATTATTTCTCGTTCAGTTTCTGTCGATGGAAATGACATCTGCAGAATTATCTGATATTGTGACATTTCAAGATTAAGGTTAAGGCTTTCATATTAAGGTGCAAAAATATGCCAGAATTTTGCCGTATTTTTGATGAGGTTTGTGATAAGCAGATAATAAGCCGTAGTTTAATTTTCTGTTAGTAGCCATTATCGTAAAGGTCTTAAAAGCATAAGTTATAATACACTACCAGAAAATCTAGAAAAATAGATTGATCAGCGGAACATGAAACTCGTGTTAGACTTTTGAAGTTCGACGATTTAGTTCGTCGATCAAAATGTATATGAATATGTTTATGCAGAGATTAAATCCTACATATAAATGGTAAGCCATTTATTACCAAAGTCGTTAACCGTTAAATTTGCACAAAAATACATGGGAATATTGTGATTGATTTGCTTCATCAGTACAAGTAGAACTTGTTTCACGCACCACAAAGTCTAGACTACGACTTGTTTCCAAAATTATACGATCCTATATACGGATACCATTTCCACCATTAGATAGTTTTTTTTGCAGCAGTAACCCATTAAATTTCATAGATAAACGGAATTTAAGGCGGGGAAAATCTTCCGGCAAAAGAGCGTTGAGAGTCGTTCGTCGACAAACAGAGAGAGTACATAGGACTATAAAGAGATACTGCATAGAAATATAAATAATATTTTTATAAGTAAATGGTCTGTATTACTTTTAAAATGTTCCTTATATTATACAAATATTATATCTTTGCGGTAAAGAAAATATTGCACTATTTTTGCAAAATATATTTTGGGAGGTAATAGATGAAATTTGTTATTGCAATTTATAGTCACACAAAATATTAACAGTTTCTTTCATTGTACGGGCATTATATGCTTGTTTTTTGTAATAGATGTGTAGACTGAAATTGACGATAGAAGGAAATGCCAAATCTCTTCATAAATGTTTGTTATTATTTGAGTTTGCAATGATAAAATATTTTCCTTATAGTTAATACGTATTTATTACTAAAAATGCCATCGTGCTTTGTCTGGTGAATAAAAAAGTAAAATACTTCTTGCAATAGTTATGACGTTTTATTTAAAAAAAGCTATTACTATATGATCTTACCTTCCTGTAGATCTCCATTTTCTCTCGTCATCTACTTTCTCTTCCTTAGTCTTTGGCTGGTTCCATGTTCTAAATATAATAATTTATTTTTAATTATATATTTCTTTGTTTTATATTTTACATGCATAATTCGTTATAGTTTGCTCTGTGAATGACAACGGATAAAATATTAACGTCTCAGCCCTAGGACTATATCTGTATCTTTTTATATTGCATCTAACTTATTAATTAGTAAACATTTCATTATAAAACGGGAGTTAACAAATATATTGCTGTATGAACATACAATCACCGTAACTGAAGGAATATAAACACACAGTTGATTATCTTTGCTAATAGCCCACCTGAAGATGTTGTAATACAACGAAACCTAGGTCGTGGTAAGGAACTTAAAGAAAGTAGAATTAATACTAATTGTGGATAAACACATAGGTTTGTGGTCAACATATAACACCTATATACAGGTATAAAAATCTTATCTCGGAAAACATTAATCATACTTTGGTACAGACACGCCGGGGTATAAGAAAGGAGAAGTGATTTGAAACGCCGAAAAGTGGAGAAAACGGACGGTGAGGGACGATTGGAATTAGTTTTTGATTATAACTGAATTTTAACATTATTAATAGAAGATTGGTTGTTACCAAACAATTATTTATATAATATATAATAGTTTAACAATTATTTAGCTTACATTGTCAGTAATATTGACTACCCTGAGAAAGTCTAGCCAAATTACCAATTTTGCTCATGTCGCAATATCACAATCAAATTACCAATTATGGACATGTCGCAGTATCAACATGGTCTTTTACCAGAATTACGCCTATTATGTGTAGAGGCAAAAAAATGAGAAAAATATGAAATGAATACCTGGATTAATTACGTTTGGATGGACTACTTTACTAAGTTGGAACGAGGAACTAAAATATGGTTTATTTCGTTTAGGAAGAAATGTGGCGGTATTCATGAAATTATTAGACTAACTCTTACTCAGATGCTGTTGATAATGATATTTGGTTCATATTTGCAGTGAACACTGTTTCTTTCGAAAACGGAACTTTGAAATAATCATGCTCAAGTCGTGTATTTCTAAATCGATTAATTTGCTTGTATATTACAAAAAACTTGACTTTCAGATCATTTTATTGATAGTAAAACATATCCCACCAAAAATACTCATGTGAAAGAATGCACAAAGTTTTCGTCGGACTTTTTAATATACAACTTGCAATTAAAATGTTAATGCCAGCAATTTAAAACTTATTTTTAATTTTATATGAGGTTTTAACTTGATAGTTATTTTATACTTAGTAAGAATTTTTCAGATTCCTGAAAATAAGCTTGCGCCTCAATTAAACACCTATTAAGTATAAAAAGATGCTAGGTTCAAACCCCAATATTAAGTTGAAAACATGTTTTATTTCATTCTTACAATATTTTAATTACAGGCTTGATATGGAAACTGAATTTAGGAAAGTTTTACATTTCGAATCTGTTCATTACACTACCTTTATTTCAAATTTTATGATATAAGACACAATGAATATTAAATATGTGTGAAATAGGTTTCGATGATCCGTTAGAGCATCATTGAGTGATAAAATTAATTAGTTTTGGAGGTTTAAATGTCTCAAAAGCTAATTCAGTTATTACTTAGATATACGTAAGATGAAAAATAAATCGAAAATATTTCTGTAAATAGGGCACGGTTTGCTTGCTGTCTACGATTAGATAACGATATGAGAATGGATTCGGTATTTAATAATATTCACAATTTATAAAAGAACATATTATTTCGGTTAAAGAATTTATAATTTCAGTTAAAGTTAGTAATATACCGGCAGCATTTTGTTTTTGTGGCTTTGTGGTTTAGAATGATTGGTCATCCTTAATACAATCATTCAGTCATACCAGCTTACTCCTTTTTGATGGGCAATGGTGTAATGTTTTATAAATATAACTTTAAATATGCTTCATACATTTTTTAAACCACTTTACTTTCACTACGTAATAAATTCTCGGAAGTCGAGAGATTCTAAAAAAAAAGATTTAACGTCTATCAAGATCTACTTTCTCGATTTAAATATAACGGTACAACAGTGCCATTGTCAATAATGCATATGGGTAAAATTGGGGCAGCTTCGAGGGAAAGTGAATTTAGTGAGGAGCGGAAAAGATAATCACAAAATTTAAAAAAAAAACACAAAAATTACTTGAATTTCGAATTATTTGTATTTCATGTAGAGAAGTGATAAAAAGTATAACATTTCTTATCCACCGTGAAAATCGCTTTGGCTTCTTTATTAGAGGGCGGCTCATAACTCCACGGTTGCAGAGTATTCAAGCAGCTACGAGTATATAACTGAAGATATTTTTCGATATAACTTGTGTCTTGCATGTGTGGGAGGAACATAAAAATGTAATGCTCCGTAATAAAGGTCCGGCGTTTCAAGACTCGCTCTCGCCGAGGGAGCGACGCCATTGCACCGCAGTGAATTATATGTAGCCGAACTCGTTTAATATATAAACAGCAAATTGAAATGGTGCTTTTAATTTCAGGCGACCTTTTTGGTTTCGGCGGACCGAATAGCAATGAACAATAACCATGGAGTTTTATGTTAGTATACATATGTGGCAGACATATAGACATACACTATAAAATATATATAGTTTCAGAAAAATTAATGCGTTAATAAAACAAAAATATCAAGAATATCACTGCACACAAATATCTTTATATTTTTTGGCTGACTCTAGAAAAGTCATTTTAAATTTAAAAGTTTAGTACTCTAAAAATTAATCCAATAATAAAAAATAGTTATTAGAAATTTAAAAAAAAAACTGTCTTTATATTTTTTGGCTGACTCTAAAAAACCCATTTTAATATTTTAAATTTTAAACATTTTATAGTTTACTACTCTAAAAATTACAAAGATATATAGGTTAAGTCCAATAAATAGTAAACGATATACTTAGCAAAAACCGTTTTTTTGCAATTTTGATACAACGTTTCTCGCAAATTATTAATTTCACAAAATGGCGCCTCTAAGAAAAAATATGGAAAATTTAGTGCTTTACGTATATTAGTACTTTGTGAAATAATTTGAAAAAATTAGAAATTTTATCGTATTGTACTCGTAAAGGATAGGTTCTATAAAAATTTTTTTATTAGGGAAGTTATAAAGAAATCAATTCTTTACAAACAATGATGTCATAATTTTTGACAGGTAGCGAATGTGGATTTGAATGCGGCAGACCAGAGAGTCACTTCGAAAAGTATACTTTTGTGATGTTGGTCTAGCTGTTTTAGTTGCTATCAACCCCTGAACTTAAATTTTGCTCCATCGTGGTGACACGTTTCATAATTTATAATGAATTATTGAATGCGCACTTACGGACATAGCTGATTTTATTTCTCGCGATATTTTAGCACTAATGCAGTTGTGATAATATTTTCTTTATTGAAAAAATATGAAATAGTAGTGACCAATATAAAAGGAATACCGTAGTCATAACTTTAAACAATTAGTGAGTAGAATGTGATCACCGATACAGAATTATTTAGTTTTTCTTTCAAAAAATAAAAAGTAGGATACACAATTTTTAGCGATATTTATAAATCTGTTGTGGTGGAGTGTCCTTAGATATTTTGTACATTCCGAAAGAAGCAAAGCTAAAACCTTCAAAATGTCATGTGACTGTGTTTTCTGTTACCATTTAAAGCCAAAAATTTTTATTTATGTTGATAAATAGATGTAAATTATCGACTGGATTTTATTAACCATTTGAGTCATGAAACACATATAACCCAAAAACATGGCCATGAAACCAATAGCCATGGTTTTAGATATGTTTCTGAACATGCTAGTTGAATTTACCTTTCATTAATTTTATTTTTTATATTTTTAAATTGTTGAATATAAATATTTTATACCCTGCGTCCTTGAGAAGACACTCGTTCTTAATTACATACACACTCGCATAATATATTCTTTCTTACAATACCAGAGTCTGATTCTGTATTATATCGAAATTCTTCTTTTATATTTTGTTTGTTCGATACACATGTCAAAGTTTTGTTTTCTTTGTTTATTTCTCACGATTTGGCAAAAAACGCCTTATCTTATTGTCATACTATTTTTTTCTATTTTATGGAATATAGTATCTATATATAGATATTCATATAATATATATATATATATATATATATATATATATATATATATACGTATATTTAAGGGCATCTTTTAATTTATAATCAAAATATGTAATTATAGGAATAAATATTTTACACTATACATTTTATTGTGTAATAGTGATTTGATAATAATAATAATAAGTTATCATTTGAAAAAAATGTACACTGAGATATTGTCTTCATTGTACTTTTGACTTGATTAGATTTGCATCATGTGAAAGATCTCTTAATAAACAATATAACATGCCTACAGCCGACACTACACACTACAAGAATACGTTTTCCAAACACATCGCGTTCAAACAAAACAATGACTTTTCAGAACAGTTTGAAATTTAAAACTGCTCAGTGACATGTTGGTTGATACAAAATCACAGGTACCAACTAAATAAGTTGCTGCCACAAAATAAAATTATTTACAACAAACAAAAAAATGGAGACAAAACAATTTCCTATCCTTAGTGACTTTATTCTTTTTAAGCACTTGTACACAGTGCAATAACGGACTGTTATATTGAATTACAATAAATAGTTAATTATAAACTTAAAAATTAATTATAATTAAAAATGTAATTACTATAAATAAGTAATTAAAATAATAACACTGAATTACACTAAGTTAAACTCAACCAAACGTCGCACAATTGAACAAATCATAAGCACACGCAGCAAGCAGCAACCTAGGAACGCTTACACGTGATCGTACCCATTATCTGCGGGTGACGTTAAATTGGCGGGGGAGGTGAGTGTTACTTCTTTACTCAGTAATAATTAATATTCTTTGGCTATAGTGTGATATAGCTACAATGGCCTAGTTTTAGTTCTAATACGACAATCTATGATTGTCTTTATATACAAATATATATAATATCTTTGCTAATAGCCCACCTGAAGATGTTGATGTAATACAACGAAACCTAGGTCGCGGTAAAGAACTTAAAGAAAGTAGAAATAATCACGTAGTTTCATTTAATTGTGAATAATGAATTTCTACAAAATTAACGCCAAATATATTCAAAACCGGCATGAGTTGTCATTGCTACTTGTACACTTTGAAAAAAATATTGAAAAATTAATTCTTTAGGGTCAATATGCTTCCAGACTTTCTTAATAATGCTATTTTAATACCGTACTTTCGTCGCACTTTCGCAAAATCGTCTGATTATAACCAGGTAAAGATACTTACTTAAGCCTATAAATTTTGTTTAAAATAACTTAAGCCTATAAATGGTAATGACGTAAAGCAAGAGAGACCCAGCCCGTTGACACAATACCGTACGCATGCATTGTTCGAACTTTATAAGCGAGACATTTGAAATACGTCAGTCTTTTAAGATTGCTATTCTCAAACCTGAAAAAGATTTGGAAAGACATTTGTTGTTATTGTAATAATAATTATATAAAAAATAAAAATAAGTTATATTTTTTAATTATTT
This sequence comes from Druceiella hillmani, assembly GCA_039881145.1. NCBI lineage: Eukaryota > Metazoa > Arthropoda > Insecta > Lepidoptera > Hepialidae > Druceiella > Druceiella hillmani. The sequence goes on along the minus strand of JAYKKI010000047.1, from coordinate 11,073,623 downwards.
ACTTATTTGAATTTCTATTAAATATAAAATATAGCCTATTTAATCTAAATTACTTGTCTATACAGTAGACCAATGTCGAAGCCTTCAAGAAAGGTAAAAAGTACAAAAAAATCGTAGTAGAATGAAACCTATTGGAAAATGTTGAGAATATTACAAAAATGAAAGGAAAAATAAATTACAGTCGATTCGAGGTCTGGAAGTGGGAGAGGGTGGGTTTTTAAGGGTTAAAATCGGTTTATCTCGATTTCCGGCAAAACTACAAGTCTTATGGAAAAAAGTTACACAGCAAAGTTGTAGGTAATAAAAAGATCTACAACTTTTGTGTTTACACTTTTTTCTCATAACCTCAAAATTCACATGAAAAACTCAAAAAACCACGTTTTTGGTTTTTTATTTTTATCTTTTACAAAAATATTTTTTTTTTCATGAAATTTGGTGAGAACTTACCTTTGTATATACCAAACACACAAGAATTTTTTGGATTTGAAAAATTAATTTTTTCTCCTTACTTTTAATCTAAAACCGAAAAAGCACCCTAATTTTCAATCGAAAATTCACGCGTTAAAATATTAGCTTTTTTAAAAAAGTTGGTAGGCTTTTTATTCGTTGGAATCTCTACTTTCTGATAGTATAATAAAAAATATACGTCACTATGGAAAATATTTTCAAAACATTTAAAAAACGAAAAAAACTCGAATAGAAAAATTATTTTTCTATCATTATGTACAAATTCTAGCTATTTATTAATATTAACGCTGTAATTACTCATTCAACGTATGATTCTAAGTTACATTGATGAACAAACAAATTTTCAATTAAAAGATACTATTATAATTAACAAACAACTAAGTTAATAATGTGTATATTTGATAAAACATCTACAATATTATAAGAAAGTCATAAAATTTTCTTTAAATTAAATGCGTAGATGCTTATAATAGAGATTCAAACGAATAAAAAGCCCACCAACTTTTTTAAAAAAGCTGATATTTTGACGCGTGAATTTTCGATTGAAAATTAGGGTGCTTTTTCGGTTTTGGATTAAAAGTAAGGAGAAAAAATTAATTTTTCAAATCCAAAAAATTCTTGTGTGTTTGGTATATACAAAGGTAAGTTCTCACCAAATTTCATGAAAAAAATAATTTTTTTGGAAAAGATAAAAATAAAAAACCAAAAACGTGGTTTTTTGAGTTTTTCATGTGAATTTTGAGGTTATGAGAAAAAAGTGTAAATAAAAAAGTTGTAGATCTTTTTATTACCTACAACTTTGCTGTGTAACTTTTTTCCATTAGACTTGTAGTTTTGCCGGAAATCGAGATAAACCGATTTTAACCCTTAAAAACCCACCCTCTCCCACTTCCCGACCTCGAATCGACTGTAATTTATTTTTCCTTTCGTTTTTGTAATATTCTCAACATTTTCCAATAGGTTTCATTCTGCTACGATTTTGTTTGGTTTCAAAAATTATCGACCCTGGTCTACAGTGTAAATGGGTAAACCAAAAAATATTTCTTTTAATCACAATATATAATGTGAATTTTGGAAAAAGGTTTACAATACCAGAACTACCGAATTTGTTTATTTACAAATATTCTATTTTCAAATGGAAACGAGTATGGGTTATGGATTCACTTAGCACTTCTGTTCGACATGAACGGCTCTCCTTTTTTAAACTAGCTATGGTCTTGTTTTACTTTACTTATAGGCGATTTCTTTCGTCAGCTCTCTCTTCTTTCTTCTTCTGCTGTTTCACGCTTTCTAACTGCGAAAGCAATTTGTATCTGAAAACTAACACTTTGGCTTTAAAAGACCGATGTCGTTTTGCAAGTAATCATAAAACTGATGGTATTGTATGTATTTCACTATTGAATTTACGTACTGTAATGTAAACAATTGCAACATATGGCGGATTTTTTGCTACAAAAGCAATCTCATTCTGCCAATCACATCATCAAGTTCATTTCCGCTCGACGAGCCGCCGGGAATCGAATCCGGTTCTTCGCGTGTGCTTGCGCCGGCATAGGCTGTATGCCTTGTGATGAATCCAACACACCTTTACAACGCTTGCCACTCGATTAATCCTTGTCTCTCTATCGCTTTAACGTAAGATAAGATGTACAAGATCGCTAGAATATTCTCTTTGCATAAGTCTGGTAGTTAAGTATATTATCCAATAAATCTAGACGCGAAACACCAACTCAGTTATCTGTACGTCTTTAGCAAAATTCTTAGCTGCTTGCCTTTATCTCACTACTATGTTTTACGGCTAACTCTTAAAGAGAAACTTATTTTTGAAAGATTTGTCTTCACTGAATTGTTTTAAATATATTATAGATTGATTTTATTTAGATATTCTGGTGTTGTTGTAATTTTAATACCAATGTTTAAAGTTTTTAACTAAAGTCACTAAATTCGATAATGTCTGTTCCCACACAGAAGAGAATTTGTTACAAATGAAAAAGCAAAGAAATATATATAATTTATAGTAAGTACAGGAGAAGTAGTAATTGCAATTACGTTAATTTTAAAATAGTGTTATGATCATGTTGTATTGGAAAAAGAGGATAATTTAAATATTTAATTTCCTGAATTCAATTTATAAACTTTCCTCATTTAAGGAAATTATTCGCATACCTCTATACAATAGAAAGCAAGGCCTGCATTGTTTATTTATCTTGTCCACGATAAACACTTTATAAGAATTCAATAATCTTATATTGATAGAATCTGTATATCTAATAAAGCATATATATATTTTTTTGCTTTTCTGTTTAATTAAATTCAGATTCAAAGTAATTTAGTGCATTTGCTTCTATACAAAATTTCTAAGCTTTAATTGAAAATTTATGGAAACATTTGCCAACAGTAAATAATAAAGTAAATTCATTTTTCTCGTCTGTCACGTCGGTGTACTAAGCTTGCTCAGGTGCGGCGGCCGCGACAGGAAGAAGCGCGGCGGGTTTTGGGAGACTTAGAGTCAATGATCAAACACTTTGAGTCATGCTTTCAATGGTAGTACTTATTAAAATAATTTAAAATGAATTCATTATATTCAAATACTTATAAAAGTCGACAGCTTTCATATTGTAAATATGTCGAATATTTTATATGTTGATAGGTAAATCAAGTAGGAACTATACTTGCACAATTAGCGTTACATACCATAAGCCTTTCAATTAAGTAATAATAGTATTCCGACTGTTTACTCCGCAGACATATTACCAGTTTATCTTTCGCGCTAGCTTTGAAAAACCTTAAGGGTAAAACGTATTCCTTAAATCGTAAGAAACATTTTTGGTCCGAAAGTTTTTTCTATAAAATTAATGGTTTAGTAGCACAATTTAATTTATTTTAGGTTGGCTTATAAACCCGCCATGTCTTTACACAAATTTTTAAAACGTTTACATGTAGTCTTTAAATTTTCTATCACATAATTTATTAGACAGAAAGCGAAACAGGTGGTAAGTATAATGATCTGGAGAGTAAGGTGAGTGAAGAAAATAGTTTCATGCATCACTTTTGCCGCGTGGGATTGAGCATTATCTCTTGTAACAAGTCGCTTTGGATGAGGTTTATCGGACGGGCCCAAATTCTCTTCTTTGAATCTTTAGAACCAGTGCTTCATTATGTCATAATAGTACATAACTCCACCTATATTTGTGTATATATTGCGTGATACTTCGCCGGTTTTCCATTCATGAAGAAAGAGTCCTCTAAAGTTACTTTGAAACACTTCCATTTTTAATTTATTCTTTACTCTTTACTTAATTACAAACTCAACAGAAGTTCGATTGCTGGCCTCTTTATATACCCCCTAATAAATATTTTAAAAGTTTCTATAACATTCCAGAAATCGGTAGAAAATAGTGGCGGATTTATAAATTGCCAACCAATAAAACAATTAATTGCACTAGAAATTTTCAGTCCTGGTAATTTTGTTTAAATCCGTACTTAATTTACGATGTTCATGACTTTTTTTTATATTTATTGACCGTTCCTGTTGGTGATAAGATAGAGGGACCGCAGTTTTTGCGTTTTACCTGAAAAATATTTAAATAAATTCATATTGTATGTACAACATATCCATTATTATATATTACGTGCTTCAGTAAGTTTTCATTTGACACACTATACAGTAACCTTGAAACATTTTTTTAATTTCTTAATTTACATTCTGAAATTAACGCCAGGACCAAGATTGAATTTTTTATACTTCATTGTCTATAATTGAGTGACCATACTCTATCTCTGTGCTAAATTTAAAATTATTAGGCTAAATTATTTCTGAAAAAATCGCTAGTGACGAACGAATGGACACCAATGTGATCCCATTATTATATTGTTATCGTGATACCGTTTTGGAAATTTTGTTATGGAACACAAAAAACAGCCATGCTTCATGAACCTTTGGCCATAAAAACTAGTGAAATATCGTGTAAAGCCAAGACGACAGCGTTATATTTAATCTGAGTATTTTAATAAAAAAAAATGTCTGCAAGTTGATATATTTTGCTAAAGAAACATTTTGTAAATCAATAGTCACCACTAAAATATGTTCCATAAATTTGAAAGGGAGTGGGATTTTTCAGAATAAATTTTACTTTTGTTTATACTTTGAATACTATCTCCGTGACCAATTTCAAGTTACAAGCTTAACAAGTGGCAAGTTCCTCGGATTTTTGATGATCAAAATTGCTAAGTTTTATATTAAAATATATCAGGTATTGTGAAAAATATGAAGATCATATTTGAAAGCATGTTTCACTTTGTAAAGTTTTCTGAATACAAAAAATGAGAGTTGAGGCTTCTTCTCAACATCAAGCGGGCGCAAAGTAAACAAAGTAATTTTGATAAAAAGTTGTTACGGGAGTGTTTGCTCGATATATATATATATATGTATATATCATTAATTATGATTAATACATAGCGTTATCCGATGGAAAAGTAGAGAGGGGAGTTTAGTGTGGGAAACAGAGCATTAAAATAACGCGTGTCATAAGTTATATTGCAATTAGTTAAATTTGAGCTCTGATTAGGGAATTTGAACAAAATATAAAATTTTAATTTTAATTCAGACTTCAAAAAAGAGCTAAGTAAACACATGAAATATGAAAATTAGTTTATATAATGCCGTTGCAATGACTGTGAAAACGGTTTATAAATGGATCTAGTGATTTCATTCAATCAAAGAATTGTTTAAACGACAATTGTAGTTGAAGACGAAAACTGGTTGCAATCTTATTCCACAATAAAAACACAAAAGAAAGTAAAACAGCCGTTAAGATAATTGCATCTCTCGTGGTTCCGTTGAAAGTTTTTAAGAACAGATTAAAAATGAATGAATATATTTTCAATATTTCGTTAAAGTTGCACGACCGCTCCGCTTCAGATTAAAAAAAATAGTTTTAAAGCTGCTGTAATTTTGCGTATTAAGTTGAAGGATGAATGTTACATAGAAATAATATGAGGGCAGTCTATGAGTAGACCTATAAAATTGTTTTTTTTTCTTCTCAAAATATTTAAGTTATAAAAAACGCTCCGTCAAGATATGCCAAGTTCATTCAAATTTAAATTTAACATGTTTATTTCCCCCAACATAGTTTAATTTCATCCTCATTGTTAACAAGATTAGATAGCATGTTACTTTTGGCTCTACTGTATTCAAAACAAAAATGAAAATGTAAAATGTTGTGTTAATTCTGAATATTAGTTTAAAATAATTAGTAAAAAATTCAAGAAAGGAGACATCCAGTACTGCTTCAGAAAGTGACAACTGCGTTTGAATAAATACATTTGAATCAAGGTTGTGCATTTTAAAGCGAGTTGATTAGTCTTTATCATTATTTTAATATGTTTCTTATTTATACCTTCACGGTATTTTTGACCTGGTTTCATGTTTATAAACAAACATAAAAATATGTATATAGTTACATATCGAGCTCTTACGTACTCTTTTTTTTTCTATTAAAATTATAAAAAAATTCTCAATTCACGGAAAACTAATAATTACAGAGAAAAATATATAATAAAAATCAACATATAAAAAGATGTCACTACCGTATACTCGAAACAAAACGAAAGCTCTCTTTATATTACACACTTGCGCTTAAAAGTTCTTTTGGTGTTAAACCTGTCGTAACGTCCAGACATTCAAAAAAATCTCACAAACACTCACAAACTTCCATTTGCTGCCCAAATGGTATTTTTCTTTTATACATTATTAGTTAAATTTATTAATAATAATAATAAGGTTTAGAATTTTTGCTGTTAACCTGTTTCTAAATAATATGCAGCGTTTACCTTTGAAGGTCGATAAACATTTTATTCTAATTGAAGGTTGATTTATATTTATTTAATTTTTCAGTTAAAAATTGTAGGAAAAATGCGGAAAATACTTCTTTGATCTTTTCAAAATACTTCTCTGGCTAGATATTGCCACTTATATTTCCCTTTGATCACTTTTATCTTAGATTATATTTAATTACGTTTTCAACTGTGTAAGTCACGCCAATATCTACACCTCAGTGAATAAATTTCGTGTATTGAATTCCTATCGCAATTCCACCTTTATGTGAACTGCCCGCTTCATAGATAATTTAAGTCTGACCTCTCTACCGTCTTGCTGGACATCGGTCCTCTTAGTTCACTAGTTGTGATATTGTTTTGTAAGTCGTTATGACGAGTGTCCTCCCGAGTGAATAATTAATTGTCGCACCGTCTTTGGGTGGTTGTGCACTAAACAACTGGCTTGCGGTGATGTTAAATAAAATAATATCTTGCATGTATAATATTACTTTCTAAAAACAACAACTATGCCTTTACAATACAATGAAAGTGTCAAGTGAGCAATTACATGGAAGAAAGCCAAGGGCAACATGACCTAAACTCAAAGAACAAAATGTCTACTCTATTAACACCCTATTTTTTAAAAGTATTCCGTTAGTTATATCAAATGTAATCTTTAAATGTAGTTTTTATGAAATTCTAGATTGATTTTTTGACAAGCAGAGTACAAAATGAAAACAATATTTTTTAGGCAAAAGTTTTTACCCATAATTTTGGTTTTCTTTGTCATAGTTCAATTTTTAAATTTTAATCTGTACGTCTGCTGGGTTCTTTATATGTAGTATGGTAATTGCTGAAAATTAGAACGAGGTAATAGATGATTGAATGAAGTATTGGATAATTTCATGCCGAACTCGAAGTAAGAAAAGCAAAATTTAATGATATTGTTCTTTAGAATAATAGTCGTTTTTATATATTGGCTCCTAAGAATAATAAAAAGGAAAATTGCTGACATTTTTGATTCTGGGGTGTAAAACCTATTATCATGCGAGGTCATTTATCACGTAAGAGCTTAGTATTCGTTTGAGTGGAGATAAAACCTAACCGAATTAAATCTGTTGTTAAGGGTAGAGATGAAACCTACTTTACCGTTATTGAAAGAATGTTATTTTATTTATGACAGTCTTCTTAATTCGAAGTTCAATATGCACGTGAATGGAAATAGTGGCGAGACTTAGTAAGAAAGTATTTTACTTACTGAAGTCTATTGGTAAAAGCTCGGTTATATTATCGTTTTTTACAAAAGTAATTCTTTATTTAGAATTAAACTTGATCAAGACAATAGACAGTGTTTCACTTTAATGATATAATTGTAAAATGTGTAATCGGTAAACGTATTATTTTATGTTGCAAATTATTATTTGTTGTAAACGCATTATTAAAATTGTCCTTAAAAAGGAAATCGCATAGTTCATCTATACTTATATTATAAAGAGGTAAAGTTTGTAATTTTGGATGCAGAAGGTAATCTCCAAAACTAATCAACACAACATCAAACATTGTTTACAGAGAAGCTCTAAACCATTAATCAATTTAAATACGTCAACCACAGATAAGAACAGAAATTACAAAATAGAAAAGAGTGAAATATATGAACGCAAAAAAAATTAAAAAGGCGTAATGAATTAATAAAAAAATACAAAAAAACTTAAAAAAATTCCGGCTACTTTCATATACGTACTAAAAAAATATGTAATTTTTTTTGTTTAGGAGAGTGATAAGAATTTATATTTTAATAATAATCTTATAGTCAGAAACGGAATTTGTCTGCACGGGTGAAACTTGTTTCCCATAAATGAAAAACATATTGTTCCTAGTAAACTTTTCTATTTAGAAGCAGTAAAAACCATCGCTCAACCTGTCACTTCGTTAATAATTGATTACAAATTTAAAATTTCAAAATAAACCAAAGTCTGTTATATTTAATAATTTTGCACAATTACGTGCTCATGTTATTTGAGCACATCTAATTTACTACGTTAAGTTTCAATTAACATGTGGCTAATACATTTGACTAATTACTACAAAAAATTAAAAGCATGTAGTACCAACACCTTAATTTTAAAAGCTTCTCAAAATAAGTCTAAATATGTATAGCTTTTCAAAATAAGTTTATGGCGTAATTTATCGCTGCAAGTCTGAATTCGAAAGTACTATTTCATCAAATTAGTACATTTTAATTTCTGTGCCATCTATAATATTTTCAACGTTACCCATCGTTTATTTATAATTTATGGAAAATAATTTTAATTGGATTGGATATAACAAAATGTATTAATAACATTTTATTATTCAAAATCTAAACACGTAATTTTTAAATCGTTAATCAAATAAAACAAACTAGACAGTACTTGTACACGGCGCAAATTAAACCAGTATAGATTTCAAAGTAACGTCTGCTGCGCGCAATCACATTATCAATTTTTTCTTGAAGTTCCATATTTATAAAAAAACCCTGTTCAATTTTATTCTGCTTCTCATTTGAATTACTATAAAACGATACATGGGAATATATAAATTATTTAAAAACGATTGACAATATTACACTTTATTGTTCCATAACATGTCACCAAGATGAAAGCTTTGTTCATATAGCATTTCGAGTACATGCTGTACTCGAATTGCAAACGCATTATTGACATTGTAACATTTTTACATGTTTTCTAAATATTTTTCCTTTCATTTTTTTACGCACATTATGCAGAAAATATTAAATGAATTTTATATGGGGGTTTTAAACGTATATCTTAGGTTCTGGGGAGTAAAATCAGATGTAATCTTGATACGATATTGAGAACGAGATAAATATTTTTAGCTTTTATGTTTATTCCATCCCATTAAAATCACGGAGAAAACTTACCGAATCATAGCTTGGTTATTTTCCTTTAATTATCGCTAAGATTTAGCAACTGAATTCTTAAAAGGAGAACGGCGAAAACGGACCTGACATTACAGACACAGAAAGTAATTTAAATGCGGCGAATTACAACCGGGAAAGGGCGAAAAAAAATACAATTGATTAAATGCCCATCAATTATGTTTTTAATATAGATATACAAGTAACAGATTATAATAAATGAAACAGCAATAAAGACCTAACTGTATACTGTAACTTTTTTGAAATGTAGCAATAAAGACATAATTATATCTTATAAGTATATGATAACTTTATAGAAACGGTTACAAAAGTGTAATCAATTTTGATATTATTTCCATTTTCTTTATGGAAGATTTATGAGGATTTCGTTATGGATATATGAGGATTTTCATTATGAAAGAGAGCTATCGTATTTATATTCTTGAAACACCTACGATTAGTACGAAATTGACATTCGTCGGTCTCCTGCATGTGATTAAAAACTATGGAGGTCAAATTACTGTATACGACAAAAACGGAGGAGACCGTTCTCCTGTGTATGATCAGAAATAGTGGGTATTTGAATGTGATTAAAAATGGTGAAGGCCAGTCTCCTGTATATGATTAAAATCGGTGGAACTGTACATAGTCCCAACTAACTATCTGTTTAGTTGTAAATTTTGTAAGCAGGTTCAAGAGGGAATCTGTTTACAGTTTAACAATTGAAATAATTCTGAGTGTTTTTACAAACTCAGAATTATTTCAAACACTATGAGCAAACATGGTCCAAAATAATTTGTTAAGACTACTTGAAGGTATTAGCAGTTATTTTGACTAAATCCTTTTGGCAGACAAGAGCGCAAATACCAAGAAATTGCCGAGAGCACTGAAACTGCGTCTACAAAAAATCACGATCTTCTTGGTCCAAGTGGAGTTTCCAACATTACCAAAAAACGATTGCGGTGTGAGATTTGCCCAAGATCAAAGGATCGAAAAACGTCAATTATTTGCATAAAATGCAATAAACCCATTTGCGGTGATCATTCAAAAAATATTTGTGATAATTGTACTGATTTTTATGTATATTTTTGAAAGACTTGTTTCAGTTTTAAGATAAGCTATTTGTCGAATGTTAATAATTTTGTTCTCGTTAACATTGTTCCTACTTAAACTTTAATAAAGTTGATTTTCATAGAATAGTTCTTTACCTGAATTTTCAGCCCATTTGTATTTGAGGCCTCTGTGACCCCACGCGAGTACCAATGCAATTTTTTTAGCGCGAATGGTTAAGGGTTAGACAGGTCACTAAAATGAAACGTGAGGTTTTACTTACCATTTTCCAGTTTTAGCCTGTTTCTAAAATATCAAGGCTTAAAATTTTGTTCACTGCCTTCGGATTAAGCTGATTCTTAATAATTGATCAATTAACTTGGTGAGCCAAAATATATCGTAACACTATGAATATAATAAAGTCGTTACGCCCTTTGGTGGGCATACAGCCTTTTTTCATCATAGAAAGGAAGCAGGCGATAATGGGCCGGAGAGACAGAAATGGAATATAATTTTTAAAAAAGCTGGTATTTTTTACACATGAAACACAAAACCAGCCCACCATTGACAACGAGCAATAGACAAAACAAAATACAATTGTTAACCATACTACGAAACAAAGAGTATTCTCATGTACGTGCATATATTCTATTTTTAATACATTAAGAATTGTTAATAAGTAATAAAAATAACAATAAAAATGAAACTAAGTACGTAATGGTCGTCGCCGTCATGCATTGGGTTGATCACAATGCATATGACCTTTGACAGCACGACGTACCGCGGAGACCTGAGTTCGATTCCGGGCAGCTCGTCGAGCGGGGCTGAATTGATGTTCAGGTTGGATTTAAGAGATTGCTCTAGTAACAATGTATCTGTCATATGTATCAGCTTAACACATTAAAGTGCGTAAATAAAGAAATAAATAATAATTATCTTTTTACAAACGAATACAAAAAAATACCGGTTGTTTTTTTTAATTGAAACAATTGCCTAAAATTATTAAAAACAAAATGCTTACTGATATTGACATTTGTTTTGATGTTGTCAAAATCGATGATATTTTCGCTCTTTTTGGTCTAGTTTCATGGATTGGTATGTTACATGTGCGTATAGAGAATACATTGAGAAACAATCTGCACTTCGCTTTACCTTGCAGTTTCAAACTGTTTCGCAGAAATAGTATTTACAAACTATTGTGAAAATTAATCTGACTTTTCATAAAGAAACGGATATGTGATTGGATATTTAAATAAGCTTTTAGGGTACGTATTTCTCCATTTAAGTGATATCACACTTTTTTACTTTTTTAACACCTGGGTGTTAAAAGAATAAACCACTATATAAACTTTTGTTGCTCACTTTTGTAAAGTTGTATTTATTTCTTTTGTATCTATTTCTTTTTTTATACTCTCACATAAATATTTTGTACATTTTAATAATGGTAACAGATATATTATATAAATTAGCCCATTTATTTCAAATATTAATAAAATAGTGTAGGCATCATTTCTGTGTAAAAGTCTAACAGCCTCGATGGACAATTCCCAAAACGTTGCTCCATATAATATCCGAATGTTCGAAAACCATCATCGTGATCTCAGTACTGTAAACATAGTTACAATTTCTCTAATGTATGTTTATTAATGTTATTAATCACGCGAAATACTATCGTATAACTCTGGAAATTCATAAAACTTCTAGCCTTTAGTCGTACTGTGGTGCCTTGTGGTGCTGTGTTTTAGTTGTACGTTGGTGAAAGGTTATGTTTCTTAATATCTTCACAAAAGCAAGGATATTATTCGTTCGCAGCGCATTCGCCAACTTATTCGCTTTTCTTACAGCAGTCTTCATCGCATATTATGATCAACGAGTCTTTGGAATGACACATGGCCGCAAGTATGCGACGCATGGCACTGTATTCTCACGTCCGGCGCGAGTTTTGCAGGATACCACTGGGACTCCAGATGGGTTTTTTGATGCCGATATATGTTTTCGGTTCCCACATCGTGACGTAAAAATTTTTGAGTAGAAAAAATGCAATTTTCTGGTAAACCTTTCTTCAAATTTATTCTCTATAGTCCTATAGCTGTTCTTTATATGTACATTTGCGAAAATATTGTATCTAGACGATGTTAGCTAAAGTCTATATCTAGAACTTGTATAGTTATTAATGCCAATTATTGAAAAATGCTCATACAAATTTATCTGTTTTAATTTCAATTCAAATGCAAAAGACGAAACCGCTCCAATTCATGACCAGCGGCAGTTACAATTCTGCTTGCCGTTTTATCAGCCGTAATGATAGTATTGGTATTGATTTAGTGCATCATCTGATGGAATTCATGTATTTAGACATACGGTTCAGAACACAACTTCCTTTTTCTGATCAAGTTGTAAAGATATCGAGAAAGTTTTTATTCGATTGCTCTTTAAAATCTTTTTAAAGATACAATCATATTGCTTTCAATTAATTTATTGTATAACTTAATAAATAGTAATGCGATTATTTTTTGCCAGTGAGTTAAGTGTAGTCTTATGTTTGTAAGAATTGAAGCCATTTTTAAATTTGATCCAAGGTATGTATATTGAAAAATGGTTATATTTCTCGGCATAAAACTCCCGCTCTACGAGCGGCCGGGAATCGAACCAGCATTCCCGTAGTACGCCGCGTAGTCAAACACCGCATACCCTATAATCAACCGAACACACCACGGTGATGAAATTTACATCTTCTATTACCTGTACCGGTATAGTAAAGCCATGTTTACGATTCCATCTCTGCACCGATCGAGTTTAAAGAGTTTTACGGCAGGGACGTATTCTGTCTTTTGCCTTTTTTAACATGTATCGGAATTACATCATGAAAAGGGACTTAGAAGAACGATAAGGTGGTTTATCAACAAATGATACCAAAGCGACTTTACAGATATGTGGATGACACCAGTCTCTTTACATCATCAGAGAAGTTGCCGAGTTATTTAAATGGATAGAACATGAGAAGTCCATTATTTACATTGGTGATAAACAAATCCAAAATCACAATCATGGGCATAGAAAGTACAAGCCAATAGGAATGCTCTGTCAGAAAATCTCGCAAACCTGGAATTTCTAGGATAGTTTGTGTACCCCGGAACATTTTGACTGACCACTGTGGATGCGAAAAAGAAATTCAGAGAACACAATTGGCCGAAGCTGTCATGAGTGAAGTTATATGTAACTTTCTGAACAGAAAAGTTTCGAAAGTTACCAAAAATGACTTTTCCGAAAGGCCAAAGGGCCTTCTCAGTCATCTTCTTCCAAGTCGGAATTTTCAAAATTTCGCTTAACTGAGAGTAAAAAATCGATGTATTTGAAATGTGGTTTGGAGATGGATGCTCCACATATTATGAACAGCTAAAAGAAACAAGAAGTCAATTCGGCAATCAACTTGGCATTAAGATTAGATTGTTGCAATGATTGCTCAGCTACTTCATACCTGTAGACAATTAGATAGATGCGACAAACTAATTCCAGTAGATAAGACGGATACAAAACGTGATTGTGGCTTGTCGGACAAGTTTAAGCTCCTCGCGGAAATTTTATGATCTATTGCAATTAGGAAAGCCGAAGACAGATTCACGTGGAGACAAATAGTTATCAATACCACTGGCAACGTTTAATATTTAACGATATTTTCCAGAAAAAAATACCAATTATACTGAAATCTTCATATTGTTCTTGATTTTTTTTCTACAAACAAGTATTTCTATGATAATAAAACATTTAAAACCGAGGAAATATATAATTTATCCGTTAAGGTTCAAATAAAAAAGATGTTTTAAATTAATTTTCTTTTATAATTTTGAGATTGATCTGGAAAATATTCTGTGTTTATTAAACCTTATATTGTATAAATAGATTAAAAAACTATTTCGTACACCTTTAAAAGAAAAATTACCGAATTGATCTCATGAGTCTTCTTTTTTGTATTTTATTGCATTAACTCTGAAAACGTCATATTGATTTTTGATTGATTCAAATACATAGGTGAGCATCGTTTCTAGAACCGAATTTATAGTTGATAATGATATCCGTTTCATCCAGTACACTCAACACAATGCGAGACGAGACTTTTGAATTTATTGCGGGATCTTTATCCTTGAGTGATATCAATTATGTATCGCGTTAATTGGGGTCATCCATTTACTGCTAACTGGGAGTGTTTCCTTTAGTACACAGCGTGGAGCTAAGAGCTATTTCTCTCTAGGCCATCTCTTATCTCCCAATAGAGTGCGCTTTACAATGACCTAGTAGGAAGTACTATTATTATTTTTTAATTTTTTTACTTAAATATTTGAGAAATTGAACGAAACAGCAGATCCACTCAAGGATATCTGTCAACCAAATTCATTTTAAATTTAAAAAAAAGGACAAATAAATTGTTTAATGGGAAGAAGTGAAATTAAAAGAATTCTATTACCATGCATAAATTGATTTTGAAACATTTTACTTTTGTTACTTTTTTGTACTTATAAAAAAAAGTGAAAAACCGCGTATATTATATATCTCTCCATATTCTATTATCAGTCTTCGGATTAAGAATTACGAAATATGCTACAATAAAGGAAACATAAAAACGTGACGCGAGAATTGTAATAAAATTACCGTTATTTTTTTTAGTTTCAAACTTGAAAAATGTTATCAACTAGTCAACAAGGTCATTAAATTTGTATTGCAAATGGTAACAGCCGGGAGTACACAACACAAATGTCATAAACAATTTTTCCTCTCATGACTCCACATCGACATTTATGGAGTCACACAATTTCAAATACATACACGTGCACAGTAATATTATTTACTTGCCTACACACTTATTTATTGAGCGTCAAAGGAACATAATTATCAGTTAATTATGTGCACATTTATTTATTAAGAATCAAATAAATATGAACGACTGACCGGAATGACAGACAATCGCATATCGATAAATATCGATGCTCTTTTAATTTAACAAAATTCTAATCTATTTGAGTAGGATATAATCACTCTCAAATATTTACATTTCCTCTTATATTTTCATTTAAAATGTACTTGTATTTTCATTTAAAATGACCATTATAATGGAAAGGTTTTGTAGATATATAGGGTCACGCAATTTATAGACTAGTAGAAACTATAAGTTTCAAGTCTATTTTAAAGTTTCGAACGAAGTAACCAAGGATGTGTATAGGGGTCGATGTTTAAATTTTTTATTTAGAATGTTTGTTTTGAACGTTGATGTTTCTCCAACTCAAATAAAATTTATTCGAATCACGAGAACGAAAAATTAAGAAAACCGCATATTTATTTCTCTATATATATATATTTTTTGTGTACATTCAAAAATACGAATCAAATTAGCATATTGCATAAAGCAACTAACGTAACAATTTTTTTACTAATATTTGTCATATTTTTACATATAGACTTCTGTTTGAAAATAAGAAATAAGTTAATAAAATAGAGAAAAATGGTTACGTTTAATCTTATTTACAACAGGTGCAGCCTTAATGTAATTTTAATTTCTAAACTTTTATTTTTGCTCGTATAATTTGAATAATATAGGTGTCTTTAACAGGTAAGTATCATGTTGAAAGTATGAATATTAAAGTATATATGAGCCACCGATTGTCCACCAAGCTTTAACAGGTAAGTGTGAATATTAAAGTGTATATGAATATTAAAAAAGTATGAATATTAAAGTGTATATGAGCCACCGATTGTCGATATAGGTGTGCTTTTATCAGATAAAATATTGTTATTCCTTAGGATAAACAAATATAACAGAAAACATTGTTTTTGGAAATGTTACTTTCAGTTACACATGCTATTTTGAATAGACGTAGGACATGAAATTCAAATTATATATTGAAGGAATTATTCTGTTAATTATAGGTAACTTTTGAAATATTGCTCGAAATAGGAAGAAGTTAATAAACTTACGAAATTGTTTGCATCTAACTTGTCTCTTTTTTACAGCATTTTTAAGTAGGAAAATTGACTTGAGTTATACTCAAAACAGGTTTTGAATAAATATAATTTAGGTATGACATTTTGATAAAAATAAATCATGTAAGAATATATTTTTTTACACTATAATATCAAAAAATCTTAAAAAAATATTTTATTGGAACACAATTTTTGCTTCCCTCTGTAACATGATTTATAAAATATATTGTAATTTTTTTAAAGTTACATCTTGGATGGGCTTAGAGTTTTTGTAATCTAACTCTATGTGCAAGAAATTTTGCTCAAAAACATAGGTGTCATAATATATAAAAATTTAAATACCTTCTATTCAATTTAAAATGGAGGAAAAGTTTTTTTGCTTTTCTTATCACGTGGGGAGTATCATTGGATACATATTTTATAAACATTTTAACAAAAAAATTTATTTTACTTCAAATATTTATTTAGTAAGAAAAGTATAAAAAGCGTATAAAATAAAAAATACGAGTATTGAGAACTTTGTATACAATTTCATTTCAGAACATAAATAAATTTGAAAAATACTACTACTGGTAAAATTTTTTGGAGTCGATGCCAAGTCGATATTCCTCTTTCTCCCTCACTATACACCCTTCGCTTTCTGTCTCGTCATACACATGAGTCCTCCATTTTACTTGGTACCGACTACAAAAATTTCGGTTAAAATTTCGTGGGACTATAGTCGATATGTATCAACTCATTGTACCACATTGTGGATTACTTCTAAAAAAAAATACAATCATCCAAATTGGTTTATAAATGATGGAAAATTTGAGGTAATTTACACAAAAGCATACGATCAGATTAAAAATATCCTCCGCTTTGAACTCGAATAAAAATTAATTTTAAGTCCATTTATAATTCAGAATATTGATCTCTAAAGCGATGTGAAACGTGCCTAATTTTTCAACCGTGGAATTCAAAATTGGAAAAATTTCTAAATGTTCTATTGCGATTCTAAATATGTCTTCAATTTCAGTTAACTTATGTCAACTATTCAAGAAATAGAGAAAACTATGGCACCCTATTTTATGTGTTTTCTGAAACGCATTTCTTCGTGATAGTGAAAATATAAACTTACTTAAAAATTACCTTAGTGGAAGCTTACTCATTGATTGATTTTAATGTCAGGTTAAATTGCCTTTACGGTAGCATAGAAATTTCAAGTTAAAGAAAACGTCTTCAAATGAAGCTGAAGAAAATTTCAAATGATAGTTTTTCTAGTTTTCATATTTGACCTGTGAGTTTGCTAACTACAATAACATAAGACATTGACTATTGAATTATTGTGGGTACCCCATGTTAATTCAATCGCCAATGTCCTTCAATTCAAAGCCATAAATTAATTTTATTCCCCATATCCTTTTCTCTATTTTAACTCACAAGCGCATTAAAATGTCAGCTATGATAAGAATATAACTAGTAAAACATTAACGTTCGAAAATTGTCTATTGAATAAATTTTGGAAATAAAAATAGTATCAAGGATTTTTGACGCTGCAAATTACAACTATTAAATTTTCAGTATGTTGATTAGGTTAAAATCTTTTGCGATCATTATTAAATTCGTATCGTTATTCAAAATATTGAGTAAATATACAATAAACAAAAAATATAATAGCTTTGTAAAAAATTAAAATTTTTGCATCGGTTGTATATTAGATTTTTTTTTTCTTTAAATATATTTCAACCTTTTTCGCTGTAACTTTGAAATAAGGTAATCAGAGTTTGAACTAAGGAAACTAATGTAAAATGGAAAGAAAACAAAATGGAAGGAATATCTTTAGAGAATTTTTGATTTATACATCTGTATTTTACATAAAATAATCAGGTACATAAAAAGAATATGTATTTTCTTCCTTCATTCTTTTATAAAATACCTTCAATTGATATTTGAGTTATAAAAGAAAATAGTATTCTTAATGAGTAAATATTCTTCAGACCAGTAAAAACGTACAATTTCCTTCATCTATAAAAAAATCGATCACTCCAAATTGCGTAGGGACAAATTTTACTTCGTGGTTTCGCATCGCGTTGCTTCGCAGCTCCAGCGCGTTGTGCCCTTAACTTGACTTTTATCAGGGTAAGAATGCAAATAAACTTCGACTAATTTTAATTCCTGATATCTCTAGGTTTTGTTCCTAAAAATGCGTTTCAATATATGTGTTAATTCCTTCTTAGTAATATTTACTTTTTGGTTTAAAATTTAACATATATATATCAACTTTAGGACTGATAAAGTTCATGTTGCAATAAAACTAAGTTATTTGCAGGGACGTTTTCTATAATTAAGTTGTCGCTGTCACTTTAATAATTGGTGAGTTATATTATTCTGCACATGGATAAACACAAATAATATATGAATATTTGGAAATACTGACATTATGCATGTTTTATTTAATCGCAATGAACACAACGATACGATTAGATGATATACTTCAACATAAAAGTAATCATGGGATATTTTTGGACATATTTATTTACGAGAGCGTATTTTTTTTGAGAATGTGTCAATATTTAAGACATTTACAAAATCTATTTTAAAGGCTTCAGAACCAAAATGCGGCCCTGAAAAAAAGATAAAATTTAAACGTATTAGTAAGTGAGGACGATCTTTAACCTTTAGGTGGTAATATTGGCATGACATAGCTTAGGTGACGATGTGAAATACTTTATCCATTGACCTTAACATGCACTGTTTCAAGAGTGAAGTCACTGTTGCCCAGTTATGCACTGTTAAGAAACGTTTGTGAAAATTAATATATTTTATTTATTGACCTTAGCAGGCACTGGTTCAGAAGTGAAGTTCCTGATGCCCACTTTTACACTGCTAGTCAGCGGTTGCAAAAATGTATATACTTTATCAATTGACTCTAATATGTACTGCTTCAAGAATAAAGTTGATATTGCCTAGTTGTACACTACTGGGCCATAATGTGAAAGTGGATATACTTTATCCATATAGTTTAACTGCACTACTTCAAGTCACTGATTACCTTGTTTACTTGTTGTAGCAGTGCTCAATTCCTGGTCAATATGCCATTTTTATCAGATCATTGAACTATTTTCTCTATTAAAATAGTTTTCATATAACAACGTAATTATATAACCACTGTTCACTAGACTATACTTGTTTCATTTTCATACTATTACTTGTTTCATCAATATTAGTCGGTTTTAAAGTTTCTATATTTATGTTTATAAAGTAGTAATATCTATTAAGTGGCTACTATCATATCTAATCAAGCCTAACTCAATATTGGTAATTGAAACAATATTATAGACTGGCCAAAATATAAAAAGAGTTAGTTTGTTATCACATTAAATTTTGGTGTAATTTCTAGTACTGATTTATCTAGATATTTCATCTACAAGCTGATTTCATCAGCTTGGACGCTCGGATCTTGCATACTAATCATGCTCGGTGCACTGCAACTGAAGTAAAACAATGATATTAAGGGTTAACATTTATTTTCATTCAGCTTTCTATTTATGAATCAAAAAGAAGAGATTTTTATAATTTCCACTTTATGTACCACTTATTAATTTTCTTATGTTCCACTGTATTAGTTTCCACTTTAATAGGATTTGTACCATAATTTATAGCTCTAAATCTACAGCCTCTTTGTATTCGTAGCGTCAGCCTGTAGGTAATTCTTCTGTTTGAGTGTACCGATCCTAATATAATAAAAACTAAATATTATTTGAAGTCTACTCTTATAATTTTCAAAAATCTCCATTTAAATTTAGTCAGTAGTTTCTGCGTGATGCATGTGGAACAAGTATACAAATATATGAACAGATAGACAAAAATTCTAATTTTTTTTGTGTTGGATTGACTTTATTATGTCATTAATTTTTCAAATAATTTTTTCCTGAATATCTTCAATGTACATACATGTCTATTCTACGATATTATTGTACGTATAGATATTTTGTTTATATTATTACGGAAAATACGACGATGAGAAATAGTCTACAAGCGATAAATATTTTGTATTTAAGTTATCCAAAAATCCATGATTGCATTGCTTTTTATTTGCAAAACTATATATGATAATAAATTTATTATTTGTACGAAATAAAGCAGCGTGTTTACTTCAAATAGAAATTTATTTATTTTTTCTATAAAATTTAAATAATTTTTTATAATATGCAGTGCCTGTATTCTGGTAAAAAGTTAATTAGTGGTTAATTTTGTTATGTGATATTATTTACGTAGGTTTACGGTATACGTACCTACACCACACGAGTAAAATAATTATGATAATTTGATTAGCGTTACGTTTTGTTAATGAATGCATTAAAATGTATAAGCAGATTATTTATAAAATATATTTATAAAAACAAAATTACGGAGTTGCATAGAGATGGATGCCGTAAGTATCATGGACCTATAAGTTGAAATACAGTTAAAATGTATTTGCTTTTTTTGTAATAAGTAATGGAAAAAAAAATTATTGTATTTTTTAGAATTTTAAAAGATCATTTAAAATCATTCACGTGTATGGGACACGCAACCACAGATGCACTGACATGATCATTCACAGACGCACGCACACACGCACGCACACATGCATGCACGCACACACGCATACATACTCATATACATTTAAGATTTATGTTTAAATGAAAAATTGCTGAATTTTAAAAGGTGTTCCCGTACTTCATTTGAGAGAAAAAGTTTAATAAAGTTCAGAAATGTCAGCGCTATGCTAATTTTTTATTTTATTTTTGAAAATCGCGACTTAATATAGTTTAGTGTAATGTCTTCACTTTTCTTCCCGTGTTTCAAGGACTAGTTCTAAAAGAAGAAAAACTTTACATTCAGACTGATCTCGTGCTTGTTAAACACGAAACCAGTCCGAAAGTAAATCCACGCACGATTTCTGCATAGCTCAAAGGGCGAAAAACAGTACTATGATCTAATAACATAAACAAAATAATATTAATAATAAAGTAATGGATATAAACCAATAAAATTATGTCATATATTGACAAATGCAAGGAAAGGATTTAAAAGGAAATCTGATTACGAAAGATAAAACTTCTTCAGGCAACCTTTGACGACCCGTCTGTATAACTGTATTGGGTGTATGAAAGACGCAGTGGAGTACCGTTTACTCATTGAGATCGCTCACTGGCATTATGAGGCATAGAGGAGAAAATCATTTATCAAGCTACGTCTTAGGTACGCCTTATTCAATTCCGTACTCTGTAAATTTAGTACATTCGAGGCTTTTGAATATTACAAAATAACATGTCCTCATCATGAAGGTACAGCTACAGCCACACAAGGTAGGGGAGGGCAGGGAACAGACAAAAGACGGTAGGGCAGGAGACGATACATTTTCATCATCATTTCAAACGTTCGAAGCGCATACACTGTCTGTAGTTAAATTTTGTAAAGGGATTTCTAGTCCGGCAGGCGGGTCCGGCAGGCATTATCTTATATAAACGGAAAAATATGAAATATGAAAAGTTATATGAAAAGTCTGACGTTTATTTGTTTTTTTTTTATATTTGTTATATAACATTTGTTTTCATATGAACGCAAATATATATATATATATATATATATATATATATATATATATATATATATATATATATATATATATATGTGACGAAAGAAATAAATCATTTACCTTATTAATTAATATTATGGGTTAATTTTAGTTTTTGAGACCGACAAAAGTCTATACCAATTTGAACTCAGGTATCACAAAAATAAGATGACACTATCAAATATAGGAAATAAAAAATAAGCCCCTTAAAAGTTTCTCAATCATCAGACTCGATACTGTCGATATATCGACTTTTATAAAATAGAACAAATGTGTTGATATATTAGTTAATATTTAATGTCTAATTAAATTAGGTAATGGCCACGCAATAAAAAAATATCTTAATTTATTATTTCAGATAAACGTTCCTAAAAAGTAATTATGTATTTCATTCGATTTATGTTGTTAATTTTATTTCTTATTAACAATTCTTGATTTGTTAAAAATATTATGTATATGCGTTGGATAAAGATGTTGTTTTTTATTTTTTATTATGGTTACGAATTATGTTTTATCTTTCCTGATTGCCACTGCTTTCAAATATTAGTGTAATGAGACGTGTGCACAAAAGCTGCTTGGACAAATTATTCCTAACCAAAAAGTCTATCTAGTTTTAAAAAAATGACTATTATCTGGTTCGGAATATCAAAATATTTTGGCCTTAATTATTGAATAATCGAAAACCACTTCAAATAACCAAACCAATGATGAAATTGATAATTATAGAGAACCTGTCTGAATATCAAAAAATATCTCACTAAAAAATTGTCGCCACCTTTCATGTAAATCAATTTATTTCTACTAATCCGAGACCTTTCGACAACTGGCAGGTCTTATGAACTCCAAGGGCTGCTTCAAGCGGGGAATTGGAATCTCCTACGCTTGGTGAATCTTGATCTTTAGAGTTGGCGTATCATCGAACGAGGGTACTTCCCGCTAGATGAATAATGCTCACCAGTTGATTCGATTAGATTCCTCTTTGTTCAATTTCAATTATCCAATTCAGCTATTTTCCATCAATGTATCGAAATAAAAGTAATTCTGATTAGCTATTTATTTGTTCTTCGAACCAGAATTTGCAATGAATATTTTATCGTTTAGAAAACGCATAAAAGAACAAATGTCTTTAAGCGAAATTTGTATTATTATATTTCCGTCGTAATATATAACGTAGAATAGTTTCACTAAATTTGTAATTCTTTTTAATCAATAGAACTTATAGAAAATTATTTTGAGAACTCACAGAAGATAATAACATCAAAAGCATAATTTTTATAGCAAGATGTTGATATCAAAAGGTTGAGAGAACTCGCAGAAGGCCATATTTTAGAATAAATTATTTAAATTGACCGCCACCTCTTGCCATGTTCTTATACTTAGACACCTCTTAAAAATAACTTAACAAAGTCTTCTAGTAAATGTCAAGAAGTTCCATGAATAGCGGTAAAGCGAGATTTATTTAAATCAATTATTACTCTATATCAAATAACAAAGGAATATATTTTTATTTACAGAATACGTCTTAGTTAACATTAGATAGTTGCTAACTTTGTTGAATGTCATTTCCCTGTGTTTCCACTATATATGTCTGAAATGGATTTCAAAACAAACATTCGTAAAGGAACCATTTATTTTGCTCCGTTTATGTCCTTCAGTGCAGACGTATTCGCTAGTTTTAAAAGCGTTGCAGACGTATTCGCTAGTTTTAAAACAGTTGAGTAAATAAAACTACGGTTAAGGTTGACTGATCTAAGCCAAACGATCTATGAGGTATATTTAATATTAATATACTTATTGATCTTTTGAGTTTTTTATTTTGTATATTAAGCTTTTTGTATGCCGTTTGTTCGTAACCTCTCTGGTCTAAAAGCCATTTGTACGATGCAACGATGTGATTTTGTTACTTTTTAAGCAAAGTCTTGACGTTAACAAATCTAAACTCTGTATCGAGTATCGAATATATGTGTACGCATAGATATTTGGAAGTTGTAACATGGTCTGAGACTGAAAAAGGAAAAATTGATGATCCCATTAGAACCACGTTTTTAATATTTCGTAGTTTAATAATGAATATTTATCGTTATCTCCGTTGATATATCTATTGCAGTCTTACAACTTTTACAGTATAGATCCTAAATTTTTTTTATTAGTTCCTTCATATCGTGACCTTTATAATAAAAAATTATAAAAATATTTTAATGTGTATCGTCATATATATAAAATGGAAGTTAACAATTTTCCCACACACCTCATCAAGTGCGATATCATTACAAAGGGCTTTGAAAATAATTTTGATCGAAATTAAATTTTTGCTCTTTACACGATGTTTCGTTCGTGAAAATCGTATTGAGTTTCAAAGTGAAGTGATATACAATATACACCTCTTCTCCTCCGCATAATTCTAATTTTTCAACAGTGAATTTGAAAAATTTCAATAAATCCTGAACACAGATATTTGATTAAAACTAATTTAAAATTATATTGATAATCTTGTACCAACAATTTCAGGAGATCTCGACAAATATAAAATCCTGCAACAAACTTAGAACAGGCCGCTCTCTAATTTTTTTTGTCTCATAGAACAATAAGATGGTCGTTAGTCGGCATCGATTATTGGCCAACTTAGTCGTGACTGAATAATGTAAAGTAAAAGCCAACACACAACACATTTCGTCCTGAGGCGAGGCGAAGGTTTACGTGCATTGTGTTTTGTATTGGAGTTGGACGTGAAACGGCCGTGAAATAAAATAATGTTTGTCTGCGAAAACAGTCCAACTATGCGAGACCTTCATCTCATAAAACGATTAGTATCGTGCATTTAAACCAAGTTGTGGAAGACGTGCTCCTTCGAGGCAACGATTTGATGTCATCTCGTAACAGTTTCGCATAAGACGTGTGATTTTTTCTCGAAATAATTCGATCCATTTTAAATCGTTGTCGTTTTAAATAATGGAGTTGGTACAAAAACGTAACATTGTTATGGTCACTAATTGTAAATGGGAAAGTATGGAAAATATTAACTTACTTTTTTATTAAAACTGGGGATTTTCTATAATCCTATTATAATAAGATTATCTATCTATTACTAATCTAAAATCGTTTATATATAGAAGTAATAAGATGCTAAATTTTTATTATTAGTCTCACAAAAAATATCGAGTGTGAATTATGAATTATATCTATTCTAAATTTTATGAAAATTAGTCCTACTGTTTGAGCATAATTGAGTAACTAACACCTAAATGCACTTTTTACGGTGTTATTATTCTCTGCATACAAAACCGCGGTAGAAATATTTTATGCGGCATGTAACACATAAAACCTGTGTGTTATATGTCGCATAAAATAATTCTACCCCAAGTTTTGTAGAAATAGTACTTATTTTTCTTTTCATTTGTGTCGTTTTTGACTAGACTATTGATAAAAATGACATATGCAAAATTCTCCGACATTGCGACATTTCGAAATTAATGTTGAGACTCTCATATTAAGGTAAAAAAACACAACGGAAATTTACCTTATTTTAAATGATATTAGTGATTAGTAGACAGCAGGATTTAATTTAATTTCCCATTAGTCTATACTTTTTCGCAAAAACGTAAGGTATAATTTACGACCAGTAAATATAGGAGAATCGAATGATCAGCGCAACGGGAAACTTGAATTGTTCTTTATTTATGAGGTACATCGAGCAACCTTTGAGAGTATATTTTTATGCAGAGGTTGAACACTACATAAAAAAGGTAAGCCATTTATTACAAAACTCGTAAACCACTAAATTTGCACGAAAATGCATGTTCTACATTGGGAATATTGTGATTGATTTGCTGAGACATGAGTACAACCCACTGCGACTAGTTTCCAAAATTAAACTAGGCTATGTATTTCCACTCTAAAATAGCTTTATATAGAATTTAGCCATCAAATTCTATAATTAAATGGAAATTCAACACGGTAAAAATCTTCCGGCAAAAAGGCTATGGGAATCGTTCGTCGGCAAGCAATCATAGTTTATAAAAGGAGGGATACTGCATAAAAATATAAATAACATTTTAATAAGTAAATGGTCTGCATTATTTTTTTAATTTTCCTTAAATTATGAGAATATTTTATCTTCTCATCAAAGAAAATATTACATTATCTTTGCTGAAACATTTTTGAAAAAATTAATGTAAGAGGTTTTTTATTGCAATTTATACATATATAGTATACTATAAGTTTCTTTCATTGCATCAACATTACATGATTTTTTCTTGTAAAAAAGGGGTAGAAATAAATGTGAGACAGAAAGAAACATCAAACCTCTCCATAAACATTCATTATTACTTGAGTTTGTATTTATAAAATTTGTGTTTTGTAGTTAACATGTACTTATTACAAGAAATGCAATTGTAATTTTGTCTGGTGAATAAAACAAGTAATGTAATTCTTGCAATAGTAATGATGTTTTATTTAAATAACTGATTATTACTTTAATATCCCAATATCCCCGGTTGAAAAATATAATTTCCAGTTTTACTTGAAACAATTCAGTGCAAGCTCGAAACCCAATTTGCTTGGATAATTAAAAACCATATTTCGGGTCATCTCATTATTTTTTCTCGTTTAAAATTCGACTTTTTTGGCTAGTTTACATGATCTGTATATAACAATTTATTTTAATTTTTTATTTGTTTTATATTTTGCATGTATTATTTGTGGTAATTCTTGCTGTGGACGATAAAAAAGACATAAAAAACTAAATGTCTCGGCCATGGAACTATATAACGCTAAAATTTATTTGACTTTAACATTTTGTGAATAGTCACTATTTTATCGTTTCTTATTGAACCTATGTTATTAATTAGAAAATATTTAATTTTAATTAGTAGAATGATAGCTAGTAAACACGTGACCGTAACTGAACTGCCAAGTTCAAAGCTCGATATTAAGTTTAAAACATGCTTTACTTCTTTCTTACAATATTTTTAATTACAAGCTTGATATAGAACCTGAATTTGGTAAAGTTTCACATTTCAAACCTCTCCCATGCACTACCTATAATCCAAATTTGAAGATAGATACATTAGAAATTATCGACAGATTGTCATGATCTGTTGCGGAATCAGTGAGTGCTAAAATTAATTATTTTTGTAGATTTATGTCCTGAAAGCCAATAAAACCCCTGAAATTTGGAATACAAAATAATGCCTATCTTGTTATAGCAGAAAAATATTAGTTACGAATTTCAGTTATTACTTAGATATACGTGAAGTCAAAAGTGGCTCGAAATGATTTCTGTAAATAGGGCACGGTCTTAAATAATTATGCGAGAAGGGATTTAGTACTTAATGACATTCACAACACATCAAAGAATATATAATTTTGGTTTTAAGTATATTAACTCTCATAGATTATAATTACTACAAAAATGAGATATTGGATGCATTATTTGTGTGGCTTCATGGTAGAATAATAATTAGCCACCGTTCATAGTACCATTCAATCATACCAGCTTCCCTCTCTTTGATAGGCAATGGTGTAATAGTTTATGGATATAACTTTAAATATACTGCGATCATTTTTAAAAAAACTTTATTTTCAATGCGTAATAAATACGCGAAATTTTAGAGATTGTAGAAAAAGATTTATTGTCCATCAAGATCTGCCTGCTCGATATAAATTTTTAGGTGTAGCGTTACTCTGGATAAACGCCATCGATAATGATCTATATGGGTAAAATGGGAGCAACTTGAAGGGAAGAAATATTTAGTGGCGGACGGAAAAGATAATCGTTTGTTTCTCTTTCGATCCTTCTATGTAAAAATAACGCAAGAATTATTTGAATTTTGAATTATTCCTATTTTGCATAGATATGAGTAAGTGATTAAAAATATATCTTTCTTTATCCACCGTGAAAATCGCTTTAGATTCCTTATTAGAGGTAAGTTCATAACTCTACGGCTGTATCGTATTCAAACAGCTTCGAGCATGTTACAGAAGATACTTTTCGATATTATATCATGTTTCTCGCATGTAGCGTGTAATATATTCCCACTGGTATGGAAGGAACATAAAAATATAATGGCCCGTAATAAATAAAAGTTCTTCAAAGATCATTTGAAGACTCGCTCTCGCCGAGGTAGAAACGTCATAACGCTACAGTGAATTAGATGTAACCGAACACGTTTAATATATAAACTGCAAATTGAATTCATGTTACTCATAATTACAGACGATCTTTTTGGCACTATATTGAGGGATTGAATATCCGTAGATAATAACCGTGGAGTTTTATGTTAATATACATTTGTTACATACATATGTGACAGAAAGAGTTTTCTACAAATTTATGCGTGAAGAACAAAAAAAATATCAAGAACTGATAGAAATATTTATCTGTAGTGATAAAAGTGCGATAATATATTTTAAGTAGAATTCTGCATTTATGTCACCTCTTAGAACAGTTTTTTCAAGTCAACCGACATAATTTTATTTGAAAGTTCTAATGAAATTCTAGTACCTAGAAATTTTTTAGATTTTTCAATCTCATGGTTAGAAAGATTGATATGGGAGTGGAGGACACACTGCACCTTACTTCGAAGTTTAATATTTTGCTAACGTGGCTTAAAAATTAAAAACGGTAAATGGAACATCATTAATTTAAAAATATCTGCGGGTTTCTTTTGAATGACTTAACCGTTTATCCAGTGATACCCTAGATGGAGTGCTTGAAAAATAATTATTTTGCCGTTATTTTACATGCATTTTAGCACACCAATCAATTCTGTTTTTAAAATTTTGCTTCTCTATTTTATTGATTAATATCTCCGTGATAAATCTCTAATTGTAGAACGGCATACATATTGGTCTAAACAATAGAAAATGTGTGATAGATGGACATAATGAAATTATAAGGATATCCTCTTTCACTGCGGAATAATAAGAAAATGGATAATTTGATAAAATTTACGAGGGAAACATAGAATTTTCCAAAAAAGTTATGGTTTGCATTTGCATCACGAGTTTTAGTTCGTTTTTCTTTAATTTTTTTTCTATCTAAAATTAATGATTTGGAAATATTGTCAAATAACTCTTTAAAGATTTGTATGAATTTTAACCCAAAATATATCATAGACCGTTAATATATGGAAAAATGTTGATACTATGACAAAAGCCATAAGCCACAATAATTATTCATTCTAGGAAAAAACATTTTATTTAAAATTCCACAGAATTAAATATATTACAAGACTGACAATAATAATAATACGTTTTGATGTATTACTAGCAAAAATTAGTTAATGAGATATTTGGAAAGGAGAAAACTATCTTTATATTATATGGCTGACCGCAGTAACTGATCCTAGAAAAAACTGGTATACTAAAAAAATACAATGACATGTATTTTAAGTCGGATAAATGCTAAATCAAATACTTCCCAAAAATGGATGTTCGCAATTTTGACAAGCAAATTTTAATTTTAGAAAATGACGTACGTCACAAAATTCAAAGCGTGTATTACTACGTTAGTAACTTTATTTTTAGTACTACTACTTATAATACTACTGTGAAATAAATTGATAAAAATATAATTTAGGAAAATTTAAGGTTAGCTCGTAAGCAGTAGGTAAAAATGATTCTCTGACGGAAATTACAGAGAATCTAATGCTTTATAAACAATAATATCACAGTTTTTGTCACATAATTATGGTTCATAAAATATTTAGCTTGAAATATTCGTAAATATAGTGCACTTAGCATAACCTTTAAAACCGTTCCAATATGACAAATTAATCATGACTTAAGGACCATAATAACATTTACAAAAGACCCTTAACAACATTGTCATAAAAAATTATATAAAGTTTTCACGTAATACGAACTTTTGTACACTTTTACTGGTCTGTTACATATTTTTGTTCATTTTCATTGGCCTATTATTGTATTGGTCATGTACTTCCAAATTTTATAATCGTTATCAGCTCGTTTTCTCCAAACTATGTCTTGTGACATTTTTTTAATAAGTTTGATACTTGGATTAATGAAACTAATAATAGATGAGATTTATAACCGAATAAATGAATGAGTAATCTTTTAATTAAACTTTTAAACTATTTTAGCCGTATTGCGATATTGCACACAATTTAAAAATATACGGAATGGCTTAATAGCCATTCCGTCTCATTACGTCACAATCTGTAATAATTTACAGATTTTAAAACTTTCAAAATACAGATTTATATAGCTAATTATTATTATAAGTGTTTGTATGTTACAAAATTCGGCCGTATGGACAATCTTAAGCCAAAACCCTAAACTGTTGAAAATAACGTTAGCGAATTGACCTTGAATAATAATTTAAAAAGTAATTAAAAGGAAAGGCAGCCATTCTTCTTTTTTCTCCGACCGGGAAAAGTCGGATCGAGCAGCTGGTTTCTCATAAATAATCTTGAGAAAACCATTAAATTATTGTATCTTGGGGCACGATGGTGCACCAACATGATCTGAGCAGTACAATTGGATGCTGCATACCTTACCCGATGAGCTTCGCATCAATTTTTATATTCTCATAATTCAGCTCCAGCGGATGCTGGAAACATCTATATTATTTTTTAAGATATTTGACATGAAATAATCATCAATTTAGTAGCTCACTCACTGAGAGGTCATCAAAACCTATAGGTAGCTTCCAAAAGAGCTTAATGTTATCAATGAAAGAAAAACATTGAAATCTCAAAATTGTTAGCTAGAAAAAAGACAAAGTATTTCATAGTTTACATGTTAAGTTTTGTACGTGCATAGCAAGTTTTTAGGTCTCTACGTGGATTCTATAACAATAGTTGTGGTTTAGAAAATATTAAGTTACTAAATAAACCCGATCTCTTCATACTCCATTCCATTTGAAAAGAGAATATTTGTAAACAAATAGATTTGGCAGTTAATATTTTAAAGTGTCAAATTTTTTGTTGTTTGTGCAAATATATGATTCATTGATTTGATTACTATTTACAAAACTTTTACTTTATCTACGACATTATTAAACGATATAATATAATCACTCAATTTATTGAAAAAACTGTAGCGATAAATAATGTTTTAAATATTAGTGTTACACAAATATTGTATTAATTTAGCAATGAAATGTATAAAGAAAAAACCCTTCCTTTTTTCACATAAAACTCACAAATATAAAATATTCCAGTAAAATAGTCGGAGTTTAAATGCGTCAAAGTTTAGACCCATGTAGTAAACATACATATTTTTTCCTAAGGCATTAATGTGAGATAGCTAAAATGACCTAGTTTTAACTCGACTACAGCAATCTTTGATTGCCTTTATATACAAATATGACTATACCTTCGTATAAAATATTTGGTGTAAAGATGAAGAAATTATTATTTATTATTTTCTTTTCAAATAAATGTTGATAATTTTGCAGTGCAGAATACATTTTTATAAGCAAAATATGACATTGTTTTTTGTTATAATAACTGAAAACTGAGATAATATTAAAAACATTTTTAATATCGATGTTCATTATAATTTATATGCACTTTGGCATCACAGACCCTTAGCACAGTAGCTAAGATGCTGGCGCCCATCTAGAAGGCCAAGGTTTAGATTCCTGGCGGGGTGTTTAAGCATTCATAAATTATTTTATCTAATCTTGAATGATTTACTCTACTTCGGGCTGTTCCGTTAAGTTGGACAGATGGTGGTAGTATTTGCAACTCATCATATTTAGCCTCACAAAAATGCCACGCTAAGTATACTACCTATTAGGTGTAATACGATTTGTTCACTAATTGCTCCGAATTGCGAGAGGTTCCGGTAGGCGAAAACAGCGGGAATGGTATTTATATATATATTTATATATATATATATATATATATATATATATATATATATATATATATATATATAATTATAGTATGATTAAAAAGGTATATTTCATTTTGTTTATCATATGGAATGATTCGTTATGATGCATTTTAATGGTTTAGCGAAAAAATTGCTGCATAATATACCAAGCGGGACATGATTAGAGAAATTATGATTAAACATTAATTTAATATTGACAAACCTACATTACAACAGTTTTCGTATCACTTGTAGAATCTGAAAAAAAACATTGAAATATACCTTAGAAAGGAAAGAAAATGTCACTTTTGGCGACAGTACACTTTGAGACTGACAAAAATGTTATTTTAACACCTTACTTTCGTTGCACTTTTGCAAAAGTATTAGTTTATCAAACAAGAATACTGACTTAAACTTATCAATCTTGCAGAAAAATTAGCGAAAAAAAATTTAAAATTAATGTTATTTTTCCCCCGTTGCTGGCAGATGGCTATAATTGACTGAGTGATTATGACGTAAAGCAAAGGCAATCCACTCTGTCGACACAACACATATGCACATGCGCTGTTGAGATATTTTAAATACCTAGTCTTTTAAAATGGTCTGTTTCAGTGCGCTAGTTTTTTAAGATTGTCAGTCGCAATTCTGAAAAAAATTTGGGACGAAATTTGTTGGTATTCTAATAATTTTTATTTAGTATAAGTTATATTTTTAAACAATTTGAAAGATTTATTACAATTTATAATAAATATGAGGAATAACCTGTCTAATCTAAGTTATGTGCCTTTACAGCGTAAATGGATAAACAAAATGAAATATTTCTTTTTAATCATAAATACCAAATATATATTACTCTCGTCAATATAGG
The DNA here is from genome assembly GCA_039881145.1 of Druceiella hillmani. Classification (NCBI taxonomy): domain Eukaryota; kingdom Metazoa; phylum Arthropoda; class Insecta; order Lepidoptera; family Hepialidae; genus Druceiella; species Druceiella hillmani. Next base: position 11,041,082 of record JAYKKI010000047.1, on the reverse strand, counting down.
AAAAAGATTTATGTTACCAGAACTGTCAAATTAGTTTGTTTACAAGTATTCTCGTTTCAAATGGAAAGGAGTGTAGGTTGAACATTCGCTTAATACTTCTATTTCACATGAACGGCACCGTCTCCTTTTTTTAACCTGCTATGATATTGTTTTATATTAATCGATATAGGCGATTTCTTTACGTACATTAGTCTAAGCGGACTTTTTGCTGCAAAAATTATATCATTCTGCTACGATGTGGTCATTAGGTCCGACCCACCTCGACGAGCGGCTATGAATCGAACCCGGTTATAAGCCGTATATCTTGTAATCAACCCAACACACTAATTGCCCCGCATAAGGCGAGAGGTTCCGGTAATTGAAAGCAGTAGGGATGGTATTTCTTAACATGCACTAAATATAGTACTTTCATATGCAAGTAATTCGTTATAATGACTTTTAATGGTTTAGGCAAAAAAAGCGCATTGAATACAGTATAGTGTACGAAGCGGGAAATTATACAATAACTGAAGCTTTATTCTCAAAAAAAATATTTACGCTTGTAGCTAGGTTAAAGTAGTATAAATAGTTATATATATATATATATATATATATATATATATAGGTGTGTGTGAGTATGTGTGTGTGTGTGTAATAATTCATGTAATTCATGTAGGTGATTTCTTCGTGAACATCAGTGAAGTAATTGTAAAATTGACAATATTCTTTGTATTTCACTGTTGTGAACACAAACAATATTTTCAATTTTGCGATTACCTACAAACCCCTGGCAACAACTTAGCCCCCGATAAATTCTCCTCTCTTTATCGCTTTATTATATCATAGGATCTACAACACCACTAGAATGTTCTTTTTGCATAAATCTGGTAGTTAAGTATATTATCCAATAAATTTAGATGGCAAAGCTCCAATTCAGTCATCTGTATGTCTCTCGTAAAATTCTTGGCTGGCTGCTTTTGTAAACTACTATTTACGGCTAATATTTTAAAAAGAAACTTGGTCGTTCTTACAGCAATATATCTGAAAAGATTTATCTTCACTGAAATAATTTGTAATAAATATGTCATAGTTTAATTTCATTTAGTCATTTTGGTGTTATTTTAATATTTAATGACAATGATTAAAAATTTCATCTAAAGCCACTTAGTTCGACAATATCTATATCCAGCTGAGATTTTATCTGAGATTTGTCTATAATGAGAAACCAAAGAATTGCATATAATTTATAGTAAACACGCAGAAAGTTCTAATTGCGAGTAGGTAAAGTTAAAAATATTGTTATTATTTATTCATTAGAAAAAGAGAATCGTCGGTGTTACATTATTCAGTCGCATCAGTGTACTCACGGACGTGTGTTTATTGCGTCACGAATTTCCTGTAGCCTACATGAGAGCTTCACTACCTACGTTGCCCTTTTCTATAAAAGTAACCACTTTTGTGAAAGGGAAAATTGTTATATTCTTGTATTGTATACTTTACAAATATCTGCTATAAGACCTGTTAAATACGAGTCAGACTTAGAATCAAGGATTCAATCAGGCCGACTTGTACTTTTTATCTGTAAAGGTACAGCTCAAAGAAAATACCCTTAAATGAATGCATTATCTTCAAATACTCATAAAAAGTAGACAGCTTTTAAACTGTAAATATATCGAAGACTCTATATGATTTTAATCTGCATTAATTCCATCAAAAAGTTATCACGTAAAAATGGGTAAAGTGCAAACTACACTTCCACAATTAGTTTTCTGTGCCACAAGCCCCTCACCTTCAATCAAATATTAACAGTAATGCACTCCTACTATTTGCTCAAAAGACATATCATTACTTAATCTACTACGTTACCCGTCACCGATAAGACAATCAATACCATATCATATTTCAGAGCTGAGTTGGGAGAGTTTCGACACAACCAAATAAAACATTTTTGGCGGATGTTGTTATGAAGACACAGACAGTTACACTATTTGTAATAATTAATCGCACTGGAAATTTCCAACCCTGGTAATTTTGTTTCAGTCTATATCTAATTATAAATGTTTATGATAATTAGGTATGGACTATATTTTTCATATTTTTTTATGTAAGGCTTTTATTACAAAGACCCTTTGTATCATACATTCCACCAGATATGTCAAGTTATGCCAAATTATAACTTTACAAATTTATTTCCACTTAGTTTATTTTTTCTATATTATTGACAGGATTAGATGCCATGTTACTCTTACTTTGGCTCTGATTTATTCAAAATGAAAGAAAAAACATACACTTTTATATTAATTCCAAATACCAGTTAAAAAATAAATAAAACATTTAAGAAAAGAAATATCCATGCTTCATAAACTGAAAAGAGGCTTTGAATAAATACATTCAAAAGACAGGAGTGTATTTTAAAAGGGTTTGATTGGCATTAGCCTTTTATTGTGATATATTTTTTTATACCTTCCCAGTATTTTTAAACCTTGCTTTATGTCTATCATACGAGAGGTTAGTATGCTTTTCATACTCTTTAATATAACAGATTTATGCAAAAAGATCGATTAGGAATATCTGTGACCGCTATATTAATAATTAATTAATTTACTATATAAACACATTGACTATACTGAACAAATTTGATCTTTGTAATAATTCTACGAGCTACTCACTTTAGGGCTAAACATGTTTTGGTTCGAAATATTATCTATATTTTATTTATTATATAAGTAACTGGAAATCCAAGAACTGTAGTTAGTGTCTAGAGTAAAGAAAAATATATTTACATATCTTTCCATACATGTAAAGTGGTGGAATTTTTTTGTTCCCATAGCCTTTAGAATGATGGACGTCACTTCCAAAATAAAATGATAATTGAGGATAAATTAAAGAAAAATAGAGTAAGCGTTTAACTAACATTATATTTTCGAACAACTTTAAATTACAGATTGAATGGCGAAGAAATTATTAAAGGGAGAAGTCACGTGAAGTTAATTCTGTCATCCATTACCCAAAGCGTATGGGTCTCTAATATGTTTTAAAGACCAAACATTTTTGGTATTACAACCTAAAAATGAGAAAACATTTAAAGTAAATAGACAACTATAAAAATTCAAATAATTTTGAGTGATAACAAAAATAGGCGATAAGCCCTCCAAATAGGCAATATGTAAACATTTTCTATAACAATTATCTAGAGATTTGTGTATTTAGAAAACGGTCGATTTGTTGGTTTTTCTTCCATACACAAAAAATTACGTCTTTTTTGTATAAATGTTATAATTTTAATAATGCATTTACAATTCGAGTACATTGCGTTCTCGAATTGTCATAGGAACAAAACTTTCACCAAGGTCACATTTTATAATATAATGAAGCGTAAAATTGTCAGCATCTTTAATTAATTTTTGTTTTCCTAATAAATCATTTTCTATTGAGTTAAATGGGAAGCAGAATCAAATTAAATAGTTTTCTTTTAAAAATTACGGAAATCCAAGAAAAAAATTAAAACATAATTGCGTTCAGCGGACGTTACTTTGAAATCTATACTGGTTTTATTTGCGCTGTGTAAAAGTACTACTAGTGCTGTCTATTTTGTTTTACAGGATTAACGATTTAAAAATTAGGTATTTACATTTCGAATAATAACATGTTGTTAATAACGACATTTTGTTATATCCAATACAATTAAAATTATTTCCCATATATTATAAATAATCGATAAATGATGAAAATATTATAGATGGCACAGAAATTAGAATGTGCTAATTCCTTCAATAATTTTAAATAAGTGTTGCACAAGGAAAAAAAACTCTTTTCATTTTTCACGATTATATCTAACACCAAAATTTAAATATTTTAGTATTTTTTATTTTATTTTAGTTTAAAATAAGGATAAAAACTTAATTTCAAGTTTTCATCCATAGTTTCGAATTCAAATTTTAGTACTATACCAGCGCGCCAATGACTTACTTAGAAAAGGGACGGAATAAAAGTATACTTACTACGTCTTTGTTTTATTGTGGTAATTAGGTAAAATCAATAATATTTGTTCAAAGTATCTACCTATTCATGTATTAGCCATATATTAAGTTTCACGGTAGTTCAATTAGATGTGCTCAAATAACTTGAACAAGTGATTGCGCCAAAACTCTCTCATAAATATTTCCAACACCAAATTACTTTAAAATTTTTAATTATGATTAATTATTAAAAAAGTGACAGACTGAGCGTAAGATTTTGCTAGTCTGAGATAGAAAACGTTACTAGGAATAATAGAAATTAATATAATTTATAAGAAATAAACAACGTGGTTATCTTTTGAAGGGCAATTTTAGTAATATATTTACAATACGAACACGTAATTATTTGAAATATACAATAAAACTTTCACGTGTGACATACTATGACATTCTTAAAGTGAAATATTGTCTATTATTCTAAATTTAAGTCTAATTCTAAGTAAAAAGTTACCTTTTATAAAAAAAAAATTAGTACAGTCGAGTTTCTACTGAATCACTCAGGTGAGTAAAATACTTACATATTAAGTTGATTAATACGTGTAGCCTTCCGATCGATAAAGTTCACGCAACACGCCTCACATTCACGGACATTGATATTGTAAAATCACACCTGAGCTAAAATACACGAGCTACATCTTAGGTAGTAGGTATGTCGGAAGCTGGAAGTTTTAGTCCCCGAGGGAGCGGTTAAGTAGGACAACGGGGCGGAACAATTCGTGACGCTCCATGACAGTTTCAGCTTCGAACGTCTAATTTTCTATTTATTTTTATTAAATTAGATCAAGTTGGGTTTAGAGAGCTGAGTTAAGTTTAAATTATTTTCTTGCTAATTTCGATGCTTTTTACTATTTTTTAAAATAGATTTGTCTATTTTCTATATACTATTTTAGACTATTTTCGACTAGTAACAAGTTAAATAAATTTAATTTGATAATAACTTCAGTTACTGTTTACTTTGAAAAATATGCTAATACTCTTTTTAAGAAAAAAAAAACCGGCCAAATTCATATAAAAGTAACATTATTAATATTCGTACTATAGTGTAAAAAAACACTCAATGGCATCGAAACCTACACGAAGTCTGTTACAGCTACAAATCAAGCCCAAGCTACATGTAGCGCCTCAACATTCGTATAAACCGTTTAATTAATATTAAAATAAATAACGTTATAATAAAAAAAAAACATTGTAGCGTTTATTTTTATTTAAATATGAAGAATTAATATTAATTAATATTTTTTCTAGCGTTAGTAAGTGGTTGAAATTTAGATTTAAATAAATGAATCGTTTATAACAAAAATCACCTTAAGTTATTGAATACACCTAAGATATTATTATTTTTAAATAATTTTTTCCAGTTTACATCTTGAAACAAATTTTATATGCAATATTTCGAGGTGGGCAAACATAAATTCCTGATTTTTTAAATTTTTTTTAAAGGTTGGAAAAGCTAACATTTCAAAGAAATTAAATATTTTGGAAATGGCATCTTAATAAGTTTTAATTTGACAATGAAAAAATGCTTTTGTCTTTTTATCAACTCCCCAAAACTGTCCCCACAATCTATAAAATAAAAATCCCCTTTTTCGTACTTCAGTTCTGAAACTACGTCACCGCTAACTGTACAAAATTTTAACTTGCCATGTTAAATTGTCTCGAAGTTATGACTAAAATTGAAAAGATAAACTCAATAGTAAATCTAAATGAGAGCTTTCTTTATTTACATTTTTTGTCGGTTTTCAAAAATATTATATAATTTCAATTACAATTTATTTTATTTCCAAATTATGGAAAACAATTATCAGTTGAACCAAAAATAAAACCGAACTATAAAATTAAAAATTTTAAATCAATATTTTCAATAAAATAAATAAACTTTAATAAAAAATATGATCTCCATTATTCTTTATGGTCTAAGTAACCTATGAAGTTTTTTTATATGATTTGTAACGTAATCCGTGAAGAATTGAGTGAGATTTGAAATTATCAAAATTGTTTTTTATAGTTTCCACAGTGTAATACATTTTTCCTCAATGACATATTCATAAATGTTTTACGATAGAACGCAAATAGGTTTTGTATGTATATTTTTTAAAAATTTTCTGAGTCTTGAAAACTGCCGAAATTATATTATCAAGTCAAATCAAATAAGGTAAATTTTCCGATGAATTCCAAATATTTTAAACCAAACATTTTCTTACAAAAGACTATGCTAAACTTTCTTCAAAGTAAACAGTAACTGGAGTTATTAGCAAATTAAATTTATTACATTCCTTTTCTAAGTAAGCCTTTGGGGCAACGGTATAGTACTCAAGTTTGAATTCGAAAGTATGGGCAAAAACTTGAAATTAAGTTTTTTTCATATTTAAAATAAAATAAAATTAAAAAGGGCTAAAACAATTAAATTTATATGTTAGATATAATCGAGAGAAATGAAAAAAATCTATGTTTCTTGTTAAAAATTATTGAAGAAATTAGCACATTTTAATCTCTGTGCTACATATAATATTTTCAACGTTAACTATCAGTAATTTTTAATATATGAAAAATAATTTTAATTCGATTGGATATAACAAAATGTCGTTATTGACGACATGTTATTATTCGAAATCTAAACACGTAATTTTTAAATAGTAATTAAATAAAACAAACTAGACTCCACTAATAGTACGTGTACACGGTGAAAATAAAACCAGCAAAGATTTCAATGCAACGTTCGCTGTACGCAATCATGTTATAATTTTTATTTTGAATTTCCAGGATTTTTAAAAGAAAACTGTTTAATTTCTTTGAAAAGAAAAATTAATTAAAGACGATTGATAATAATACACTTTATTGTACTATAAAATGTGACTTTAGTGAAAGTTTTGTTTATATGACAATTCCAGTACGCGATGTACCTATTTTTGTTATCACTTGAAAGTATATGATTTTTTTAAGTTGTCTATTTACTTTAAAAGTTTTCTTGTTTTACAGGTACTGTACCAAAAATGTTTGGTTTTTAAAGAACATTAGTGACCCACACGCTCTTGGTAATGGGTGAAAGAATTAACTGCACGTGACTTCTCTCTTTAATCACTTCTCTGACATTAAATTTACAAGACAAAATTGATGTATAATTTAAAGTTGTACGAAAATATAAAGAAGTTAAACACTTGCTCTAATTTTTTTTAATCTATCCTTAATTACGTTACTTCTGGCGACACGGTCCAGTGTGCTCTTTTCTTGCTAACGTCGTATCGCTCACTTACATATTTTCTGTATGTTTTCAATGTGACTCCTCGTTTGTATGCTATTTTGCAGAATCTTCAGCATAATTCGATGCAGAGCGAGCACCGCTGTTCCGTTATTTTTTTGAATAAAAAGTAACGATAGTTGTAGCTCAATACTAAGATCGCTGGGTTATTTTTGAATATTGTTAAGTAATTATTTTCTTCATGAAGTTAGAGAGAGCGAGAGATTTTTTGAGAAAGGTAGCTGTTTCATTGTAGCATAATACAATCTATTATATACATTCTTCATTTATCATGCATATTACTTCTATAACATTTGTGGTGAACAAGAGAAGGTAAGACATTTTTCAGGTTCCAAAAATAAGGCAAGAAATCTTTATATGTTCTTTATGTCCCTTTGTCTGTTATGGCCTCACAGCTTATATAGTTTTAGACCCATGTATATGAAGTTATATGTACAAATGCTTTTAAAAACAATGTGTAAAGTAGGTGCAAATTTTCCTTGAGCAAAATTTTCTTTCCGCATACCTCATCAAGAGAAAGTCTTCTGACAAGTCATCAAAATTGAATTTGAGGTTTTGTTACCATTTTCCAGTTGTAAGCTCATTTGTGAAATATTATGGTTCAAAATTATGTTAAATGTATCCGATTTAAGCTAATGCTGCTAATTGCTGTGACAAGAATATTTCATCACTCCAGGAAATAACAAACTCGTAAATTTTTTATTGTTGGAAAGTTGGATATCTCGATATACTATATGTTATGCATTCCGTGTTTAATTAATTTACATTTTAGTATTTTTTTAAAAAATGTAACCGTTTCTTGAGGAAGAAATTATTTACGAATTACGTGAGCGTGATGATGAAATGGTGCTGATGTGGGCATTATTAGTAGCAGGTAGCGGTTGGAAAAATTGATAAGACTCAAATGTATACGACAGAATGTGCAACATCATAATTTTGATACAAGTGCGAAATAAAACGCAATTTGCCACACATATATATTTTGAAAATTTCACGAGTATGTATGATTTCAAAATTTCAATGATTATGTAACATTTCCGGGTTTAACGAAATGTTAATGAAGTATCTCTCATTTAAATGTATTACATATAAAAAAAATGATATATGTAACTAAAATAATTTCCGACCGTGGCTAATACTTTAAAAAAAATGTTTAAAGAATAACTTCCAAAAAAAATGTATATTTCCAAAAAAAAATTTGGTGTAACTATTTCGAAAGTATAAACAAAATCCTACCCAGGGCTGGGCTTGATTTAAATAATCAACAATATATATTGTCATATCTATTGTTGATTATTTATTGTAAATTGTAATAAATATTGTCAATATTAAACTTTCTATAAATGAAAAAAATAGTATGTGAAATTAAAATAAATTTAAAATTTAGACAATATATTTAAAATATCAAAAAAATATATGCCATAACCTAACTTAATCTAACCCAAAACTAACCTAACCTAATCTAACCTAACCGAAAGCAACCTAACCCAACCTAACCTAACTTAACCTAACCCAACCCAACTTAACCCAAACTAACCTAACTCAATCTAACCTAACCTAACCCAGCCCAGTCTAACCCAAAACTAACCCAACCTAACCTAACATAACTTAACCCAACCCAACCTAACCCAACCTAACCTAACCTAACCTAACTTAATCTAATCCAACCCAACCTAACCCAAACTAGCCCAACCTAACCTAAACTAACCTAATCCAAACTAACCCAAACTAACCCAATCAAACCTAACCCAACCTAACCCAATCTAACCTAACCCAACCTAACCCAAACTAACCCAATCAAACCTAACCCAACCTAACCCAATCTAACCTAACCCAACCTAACCTAACCTAACCCAACCCAACCTAACCTAACCTAACATAACCCAACCTAAGTCAAACTAAGCTAACCTAACCTAACCCAACCCAACCCAACCGTAACTAAAATAATTTCCGACCGTGGCTAATGTATTAAAAAAATTGTTTAAAAAATTACTTCCATAAAAAATTTAAATAATCAACAATGTTTAAAATTAATAATAAAATGACAAAAATGAAAAAAATAGTATGCCATTTTAAAATATATTTAAAATTTAGGCAACTACAAACCGAAATGAATGCCATAAAATATCCAAAAAAATATATGCCATAATACAAATAGACTTTATTGTTTCTTGTATGTTGGCACCATTTAAGCAAAATGTAGTTGTTTCAATTGACGGATCGGACGGATGACCGAAATGTTCCTGGTTGTAAAGTGCATTTATACTATAAATTCTATCCATGATTGCTCAGTCTTAGAAAACCTATATTATATGAGGTAAGCTCTGTTCTCAAATATTCTTAGAAAATAAATTAAAAGTTATTTAGAAAATAAAAAAATCATTCGTGCGTAAAAGTCTAACAAACATGATGCGATTGGGCAATTTCCAATATGTTGCGACATCTACGTATCCGTATGTTCGTAAAACGTTTGTTGTGATCTCAATAATTCAAAACATAATTGCGTAATTCTCCACAAGGTTACTAAATTTATTATATCGTATTTTGTAACAAACATTTTTAATGTAGTGCAAAAGAAACAAATGTAACTGATAAATAATTAAGTAGTAATCTGTTTATTAACTAGTTTAAGAAATAAAATTTTAATTTTTACCTTTCAAATAATGAGACCAGTGCAAATAGATGTTATTAAATTTTTTCATATAATTTTTAAATAAATGACAGTACGAATATAGTAAATATCGGTCGTCAATTTTTTGCGTCGTTTCATTTTTGAAGATCCTTGTTCTCTACAATTTATAAAGGACATAGCATGATCAATTGTATCTTAGATGTCGATCTAGATCGCAGACTATAATGCATTAAGTATTATTAAATTTCGTTTACTTATTGTCGCGGTATAACTCGTAAAGAGGGATGAGAGACAAAAATGTTAAGAAGTATTTTTTTGGTTTTTCTTAGTCTCTTCTGCCTATAATGCAATAATAACCTTTCTAAAGTGGGTCGTATAACTGATTACATTTCGTTTATAATTTTTTATATCTTTTTCAATCTCTAAAAGAAAATTCGGCTATGTTTTAATATGCTCAGCTGCAGTTCAAACAATATATATTTGCCCGAATATGGAGAGTATAATTCCTTTCTTAGTCTTAACTTAGAACTGTCAAGGTCTCAGGTCTAGAAGCTTAGACTAGAAAGTAGAAAAATTATTTACCATAATTTTCACTTGAATATACTTATTACGGTCTCGCGGCCATAATTCTTCCAATCTTTGCTAATAGCCCACCTGAAGATGTAATACAACAAAACCTAGGTCGTGGTAAAGAACTTAAAGAAAGTAGAAATAATACTACATCACGTAGTTTCATTTAATTGTGAATAATGAATTTCTACAAAATTAACGCCAAATATATTCAAAATCAAGGATATTATTTGTTCGCAACGAACTGTCTAATTCTATTTCTTTTTCGTTTTACCTACACTCTAGTGTATATAATGCCCATAAAATCTTTGAGACGACACAGTGAGTGTGCAATGCGTGGCACTATATCCTTACGTCCGGCATGAGTGTTGCATGATACCACTGGGACTCCAGACATGCGTCTTGGTGCCGATATATATTCTCGCGCACTGACTAATTTGTCTTTAGTATTGGAGAAAGCGCAATTTTTGCGTAAATCTTTGTTCAAAATTATCATCGGTTATACAGCTATTATTTATATATCTATATCCAAAAATATTAAATATTAAATTTTATATAACAAATAGCTAAAGGCTGCATCTAAAACTTGTGCAGTTATGATTATGAATTAATAAAAAATAGCCATACAGATTTATCTGTTTTAATTTAAACTCAAATGACAGATATTTTTGAAAATTTTTAAGATAAAGTCGCTCTTGTTTATCATCAGTGGTGAGTTAAAATTATACTTGCCGTTTTATTGGCCATAATTACAGTATTGGTGTTGATTTAGTGTATCATCTATTGGCCCTTATAACAATATTTAGACATACCGTTCAAAACATAGCTTTCTTTTTATCATCAAGTCGTAGATACATCGGAAATGTACTTTATTAGATTTTTTCTGTACAATCATTTGGCTTCCTATTGATTTATTTTAAATCTTAACAATTAGCAGTGCAATTAGTTTTCATCTAAAAGTTAAGACTAGTCTTATGATTGAAAGAATTTAAATTTAATTTTTTAATTTCGACTAATTGAAAAATATTGAAAATAGTTAGATTCCTTGGCACAGAAATACTTGACCGGACTTTCATTCATACACTCGAGATTCAAAGAGATATAATATTATTTCTTTTTCATTTACAAACTGTTTCACGAAACATAATTTAATTTATCTGGAAGACATTTTTTTGTTTTTTGTAAATACAGATATGTTGAGAGTATTAATTATTGACTATAATTTCATTCCGAACTGATTTACATGCGAGCACCCTGCTGTGTTACAGTATGGATCATTTCAATTTTTTCCATTCCAAAATACATGAATATGATATATTTGTAGAAAATGGGAATGTATTAAAGTTTCACAGTATTAAATTTTTTCAATTTGTCACCTTTATTATATATATTTTGATTCTTCACTGTTACTTGTTTTTAACGGTAACATGTAAGGATACGTATCTTGACATATTAAAAACGAAGGTACAACGAACAGTTTATGTTCATTTGTTTTTAATTGGAAAATTAAGTATGTCTCAAATAAAATGATATTAAATTTTTTCGTCTTGCAGTATGGTAATTAAAATGAGTGATGCCGTATTTGGGCCCGAGAAAACAAAAGTGTATAGTATATTCTCAGGATAAAAAAGTGGGGAAAAAAGGGGTGTAACCACATTATCTTATACTCAATAATTTTATATCTTCTGTAACCTAGACCCAGTGGCGAAGATATGGTCCATCCAAAACATGTATCTGTGGACCATTCGAGTATGAAAAAAGTGTAAGACAAAGATGTGTCCTTTTTAGCATAGACCGAGATTATATCATGAGGACCTTAGAATAACAGAAGTGATATTTATCAAAAGATGGCACCAAAATGACTTTATTGATATGCGAATGACACCAGAGAATTTGCTTAATCGTTTAAATCGATAGAACATGAGTAAGTTAACAAGAACATTCCGCCAAGAAACCTCTTAACGTAGAATTTGTAAAACAGTTTTTGCACCTTCATTCGCATTTGACCAACCAGGACTGATGGGAAAAAGGAATTCGCAAAAGGATATAGATGGTTATAACTGTCATGATTAAAGTGATGTTAATATTTCAGAACAGAAAAGTTTCAGAAGTCACCACAAAGAGACTTGGCTGAATTTTAGTCTTTTAAACTTTCTTATATGGCTCGGAATCTTGAAAAATTTGCTTATCTGAGAAAACGAAAATCAATTTATTTAATATGTAGCGGTAGATATGGGTGATCCATATACAACAGATCGACGAAAGCCCACTGTTAACTACCTGCAATCAATGAGTGCTCAGCTATTTATTACAAATACTTATTACCTATGATCAAGTTGCCAGTAAAGAAACAACTACAGTTTAACTAGAACATCCATGTATGAATAACTAAATTTTGATCTCTGTAATACAGTACGGCATACTGTATTTATTGTTTTGGAATGACTTGTAAATTTTATAAAGCAGTTTGCAGCTCTAAGAGCCACAAAACTAGGTATAGTTTGTCGCTTTTGACTAAGTAAAGTAATTATTTTGATTCGCACCTTATCGTAACAATAGTAATAACTTATTGTAATAACTTAGCTAATCTCCAATTTCATGCTTTGTTTTGTGTCAGATTTACGCATGGTCGACTATTTAATATTTAATCAGTTTTGCTTCCTCAAAAATAATTTTTCTAAAAATATTTACTGGAATTAGGTTAAAAGTTTCATATGGCCTCAACGCAAAAATAATTTTCATATTTTGTTTCTCTTATTCTTTCTTTTATTTACTTTTTTAGAAAGGTGATAGGATCATTTTTCACAAACGCTGATTATTCTCATTAAATTCTTATAAACCAGTGTATCCATGGAAATAAGGTAAATTCTTATCTCCATGAGTGCATCATAAGCATTGAAAGATTCAAAAACATAAACCATAAAAAACGTTGAAACGGTCTTAACTGTACACGTTCCTTTATATATAATAAGGCGTATATATACAATACACCATTAACAGACTAGTCAAATTAATCAAAAGTACTGCCTTAGTCTTTCTATGACATTATGATATGAAACGTGAAAGAAATCAATCACATGCTTGCTGTCTACTGTGCACCGTGCACTATGTGCGGCAGAGCTTAGGTGGATTTTTCTGTCGCTCAGAGCGTTGGAATTAAAGTGCTTTCATAAAACTAACTTGTTTCAACATGATAAAGTTTTCATTTAAGATGTCCATTATTATAGACAGATTTTGCTCGATATATACTATCAAAACATTTGTAGACAGACAGAAACTTTACAAGTTTCAAGTCAGTTTTAAAGTTTGAGTCAAAGCAACAAAGGACGTGTATTAGTGTCGATGTTTATATTTTTTATTTAGAATATTTATTTTAAAGAATGGTATTATGCCTAAACAAATAAAAATTATGCAAATCACAACAGAAAATACACGTATTATAATTATATATGTATTTTTTTGTAACAATACCTACTATCCTTTTTGGAAATAAATTTTTTTTTACCAATAACTTTCATATTTCTACGTAGGAGTATAATATAATAAGTAATAATGTGATAAAGTGGAAGAATATTAAATGTAACCTATATTTAATCATATCTACAACAGGTGGTGGTTTGAAACCATTTCAATTTCTAAAGTTTTATTTTCGATCGTAAAATTTTAATAATTTAGGTATCTTTGATAGATAAATATTATGTTGAAAGTATAAATATTAAAATATACATAAGCCACCAATTTTTAATATGGGTGTATTTTTATTAGTTAAAACGGTATTTTTCCTTAGGATAAAAAATATGACAGAAAAAATTGCGTCTCGAAAATATTATTTTCACCTACAGCTGTTATTATAATGGAGCATAGGACAGAAATGAAAATTATATATTGGAGGATTTATCCTGTTAATGATGGGAATTTTTAGCACTACTGCAAGGAAATTATTTAAATTAGTAATCATACGTAATATTTTATATCTAACCTGTCCCTTTTTATTAGAGGATTAATAACTTTCAAATTGTTAAACACATCTGTAAGATTCTTGAGTCTTAATGAGTTAAACTCAAAAAATGTTTGAAGTAAATATGATTCGAATATAGAATTAAAACTGATCACGTCCTAATTTATATTTACTTTGGATATGAAGAAAAATCAAGAAATAGCATTATTTTTAATTTATTGTACCAAAAAATCTAAAAAATATTCTGGAGTAAGACAATTTTTTGGTACTATATATATCAATCAAAAAACTTCTTTTCCAGGCTTTAATTTTTTAGTTAGAAAATACTTATGTATATGGTCCGTTGGCACTTCATTGCAACAAGCAGCAAGAAAGAGAAGAACCTTTATAATTTCGACATAAAATTTTTTTTGTACCTCTGTGATAGGCTTACAGGTTTCGCAATTTTAGTTCTGTGTGTAAGAAACTTTTCAAATAGTTGCTTTAAGTCAAAATCTCAAGAAAGTATGTATCAAAATGTAAAAAAACTAAAGGCACCTTCTATTCAATTTAAAACAGATGCAAAAGTTTTTTCGCTTGTTTTATCGAACATCATTGAATAGATCTTTTATACATATTTTTTATACAAAAAATTGAAACGACTTCAAATTATCACCGTGTAAGAAGCGCATTGAAAGACATGAAATAATCAAAATACGGGTACTTGGTTAGAACTTTGTTTTCAAACACAAATATATTTGCAAAATACTAATACTACTAGAAATTTTTGCAGTCGGTGCCAAGTTGACGTTTTTCTTCCCTCTCCCTTTTCTCTCTCTCTCTCTCTCTCTCTCTACACATATGAGTTTTACATTTTAATTGGCACCGACTTCAATCATTTGATTAAAATTTCACGGGCTATACCAACAATTCAGGTTCCATTGTAACATTCATTGTTAGGGTAAAAGGTTTAAGTTGTCTGTTTTATTATAACTAAATATTCGCTATAAATTATAGAATTAGGTATCTTGTTTAGGTACGGTATTAGTTTTTAGTGCAGGAAGACTGCAGGTAACCGTAGGTATCTACTTATTAAAATGAGTTTAAGGAGTTCAAGTACAACGTATAATTTACCCTAAAATTAACCAAAAAATATCCAAATCGTTAGCAAATAATATCAGAAAATAAATTAGTAGGCGTTTAATCCAAATCGCTAGCAAATAATACCAAGAAAACAAACTAGGGAACTAGTAATCCTCAAACCAATAATAGCAACCAAAATTATAGACGTAAATCGCAAAATTATGGGCGGCGCTTCGGGCTATATCCGAACAGCACCTCGACGCTCGCGCTGATGAACGCGGCTACCTCTCGCTTTGACCCATCGACTTCCCCACGCGTCGCCTCTTTGCATCGTAAGCGCCACCCATTACAACCGTACAACAAGAATCAAATGAGGGCGGTTGCGTCGCGTTCTTTGAATTTATTTTTATTATGCATTAGGTATAGGTAGCAAGTATATACTGTTAATTTAATGGCTTCATTTCAATTTCTTTATTAACCCTAAATTATGTAAGTGACCAAAAATTGTATACTTGTATAACTTTTCATTTTTATGTTAACTTTTAATCGTATATCTATTCGTATATGATTATATGTTTCAGTTCATATATCTGGACAATACGATTGAAATTGTGATATGTTTTAATTTTGCCTTGCTTTATAAGCTAAACAGTAATTCTGTTCAACATCTGAAGCTTCTGTATCTTCTAAAAGCCCCTTAGAATTTTGATGATCGATGAGTGACAAAATTAAGGAAATTCGATTTCTAATAGTTCGTAAACTACTTGTTGTGGAACATACCTAGTTATATTATATCCTCTTGGTCACTTAAAATTCAGGCTTCTAGCCTTATCCAAAACGAAGTTATAGGGGGGGTCGAAAATGTCCTGAATAGCTACGAGAAAAGGATGTTCCTTTTACCTACGGCTGTGCCTTTTTTGTTTGTTTTGCTCGACTTGGCAGAGCACTGCCGTGCATATTACTTCGATAAATAATTGTATTACTTAGATAAACATACACATAATTATGATAAGATAGATATTCGGGAAAACAGTCATTAGGCATATTTTATTTGACCGCGATAAACACATCGTTGTGATTAGACTATTATTATCATCCACTATCTCTTATTATCTACATGGGAGTAGCCATGCAATATTTTAAGATATGTGTATTTAGGAGACCGTACTTTGTTTGAGAATGTGTCAATCTTTAAGGTACTTAAAAAAGGCCAAAGAGTGTTCCTGGAAGAAAAATTAAAGTTGAACGTATTAGTGAGTATGGACAATCTTTAACCTGTTGGTGGAAATAATCTCAGTTATGAGATGTTACGAGGAATTTCAAATGTCATGCATGAGCATTACATTGACTGCTTCAAGGGTGAAGTCAATATTGCTCGATTGTACATTACTGGACAACAGTTGTGATTTTGAGAGGCTTTATCGATTCACTTTGATGTACATAGTTGGCAATTGTACACTACTAGTTAAAGATTGTGAAAATGGATATACTTTATTCATCGACCTTAGCATGCACTATTTCAAGAGCGAAGTTACTATTGCCCAGTTGGGCACTACTTGATAACTGTTATAAAAAAAAATATACTTTACCCATAGGGCTTAATTGCTTCAAATTTCAATTGCTTTATTTTACACTATTATCAGTGCTCAAATGCTGGTCAATATGCCATTTTTAGTAATAACGCAATTAAATTGAGACAATCACTGATCACTAGAGTACATATAGTTTCATTCGGTTTTAAAGTTTCTATATTTGTTTTATAGAGCGGTAATCCTATTCAATTATTTGAATTTTAAGTGAATATCGCATTTCATCAACTCAATATTGGTAATTGAAAAAATATTATAGACTGGCCGGAATAAAAAAAAATTACTTTAAATATAGCTTCTGTCATTACAGAAAATTTGGTGTAATTTCTAGTAGTGATTTATCTAAGTATTTTATCAACAAGCTGACATTATCGGCTTGAATACTTGGATTATGCGTTTTAACGGTCTCCTGAAGCGAGATAATTTAAACTTAATTATTGCTCGGTGTATTGCAGCTGAAGTATAACAATGAAATTACGACTAACATTTATTTTAATTGTATTTGTGTACCATAAAGAGGAGATTCCATTAAGTGTAATAATTTCCACCTTAATAGATTTTGTACTATAATTGATATCTTTAACTTTTCTACAGCCCATTGAATTATGTAATTATTTTGTTTGAATCAACCACTTCTAATATAATAAAAATTGAATTTTGTTCCAAGCCAACCCTTATTTTTTTTCGAAAAACCTCCATGTAAACTGAGTCGGTAGTTTTTTTGAGTTTTTTTTACTTGTATAGATAAATTGTCTACATTGTTACGGATAATATGACAATGAGAAATAGTGCATAGGTGATAAATATTTTAAATTTAAGGTACTTAAAAATCTTCTATCGAATTGGATTTTCGTTTGCAAAAAAAACAGTCCTTGATAATAAATTTACTGTTCGCACGAAATAATAAAATTTAAATATATTTTTTTTTAAAAGTAAACTAGCTTAGATTCTATCCGGTTTTCGAAGAACGAAAAATAAGATTTGGCCGAGGTCCAGATAATAAATTAATTAAAACAAAATCCAATCAAGATATAATAATTATTTAAATTACGCTGGGCCTAGATAAATACATCTTACGTAAATATTTAAATAATTCTGGGTCGAAATATATCCAACTTGCGAAGGATCACAATACAGTCAAGGACAGTATATTCAATTAAAAATCAAAATCAGTCTGGTTATTGTAAATATCGTTATAAATAGATTTTGAAGGATAAAAATACATGGTGGGGTATACGCGTATAAATAGCGCAAATACCACTTGGACAAATTAGTCCTACCAAAAAATATCTAAATAATCTAAAACAATATTTATCCATAATCAAACTTATTACAATCATCGACTAGAAGAATCGGCGTTTACATTAATATGTATCAAGCCGTTATATCATTAGTTTGTTCTTGGAATTGCAATAACAATATATGCTCTAATCAAATAACATTCACTGACCTGAATATTTCTGCGCGAGGTTGATTTATCTACTCCCACGAACTCCTCACAGATAAAAGTCGGGAACTTCCAAAGTCCTAGTTGTCAAATAGGATGGTATTTGCTTCGATCAAGGTAACTCTTCCAATTCTATTCCAATTCCAAAATGAAGTATTCCTCAACACGACCAAGGTTTTCACTCGCCGGTTATATCCAGTATGAAAAGTACTGTTTTCAAATTAAATAAGACGAGTTTGAATTTATTGATACATTAGTATCTACAAACTCTTCATAAATAAAATTGCATAGATAGACAATCCACCAGCAAACCTTATATAATTATAAACTGCGATTAACAAATATATAATCTGATTAAACCTTAAGTTAATCGGATTACTTTTATCATTACGACTTGTTTCAGCAGAAACTCAAAGAAGAATGAATGCAAAAAAACTATATGCCAGCGCCTTTTTCGCCTCATTGAGAAACGTTAAAAAATGTTAAATGATTTCCGCTAATGCCATTGTAATAAATATATATTTGCAAGCATAACTCAATGATAATTCCGGCGCTAATTAAATCATTTTAAATAAAATTAATAATAATAATAATTTTTCAAATGTATATTTAATTATAACTTATTAATTGTCCAAACAAATCATTTTCATAATAAATAATATTCAGTAGAGAAAATCTATTACCCATATACGAATAGACGGAGGAGCGTTCCTAGTATGTAATATCCGTCTTGTAAACACCTGTAAGAAAAACAAACATCTTAATAAATAATAAATCATCTTAATAACAATACCACTTAAAATAGTTGTTGTTAATCATTTTTAAAGTCTTGTATTTTCCATCCAGGCAGATTGAATTTAACACAACTTGGTATTAAAGAAAGAAGCGTTTATAATTTTCTTTAACAAAATTATTTCGCATAATGATTTATTTTATTTTTAAAATTACAATAACGTTTGTCAATCAACTGCTTATACAAAATCGTTGGACCTTCGTTCACGTCAATATGTATTTTGTCTATATCTCCTACTGACATATATTCACGATTCTCGGGGCAGCCTTGTTGAACCGTCGAACTATGACAATGTCAATTACGGCTTACATGGACATTAGAAACATTACATTGCTCAAGTCTATTTATGTAGAATTTTTTTCAGATCTGTAAATATATTTGCAGAACTTATGGCTTTGCTAAAAACGTCAAAAAAAATTAGAGAAAAATCGATCTCATTGTATTACATTTCTTTTAATTGGGTATATAAAATAAAATATCCTGGATTTTTATAAGCTTTTCAAATTAAAAGAAAAACTACAAGATTTCCATAAAAAACAATTTAGTGATGGAACACAGATAAAATAATATTATGTAGTGGTCCATGTCTCATTAATTTGTTCGATTCTAGTCAACTGAAATAATTTTAATCGAAAATTTTAATCAAATGTGAGCACCTAGAATTTTTCATATCTTGCAAATCCATTATTGATCTATTAGGAGAAGGGCGGGGTGTTTTATTGCAAACTACTTCAAAACCTAATGTTTCGCAAACGCCACTTAAAAATGATATTTATTTAAATAAATTCAATAAAACAGTAATAAAACAGAAAAAAAACTAAGGTAAAGTGAAAAAATAATACAAACAACATGATTCTGTAGTTGTTTTGCTTTTTTGTGTAGAAGTTTCAAGTTTTAAGGCCACGATAAAGTTTCTTATTGGAAAACATGTCTCAAACAACCCTGAGCAATTGTTATTTCGTAGACGTTTCACTTCGCTATTAAACAACTTTGCAGTATAATTAAGACACCACCTACATTAGATGTATAAAATTGCACAATATTAAATATGAGTAGATTTACAAAACTTACAGAAGTTACAACGTTTACGATGTCTTTGGACTAATGAGAAAGTGTCAAGTAAGCGAAATTGGTCACCCATTCTGTCACCAGCAGCCGAGATAACAATGAGGAACACGGAAGTGTAACGAGAACGCACTATGCAAGGACGCGGATTTCGTCGGCAGATGCAAACACTTTCCATTGCATTATACCAAAAATCGACGTTCGCATGACGCAAAAGTGGCACTACTTTCTCAATGGAAACAAATAGGGCGGAGACATAATATTATTTTTTAATGATAGCCAGATAGTATCATTTAAATGGTAATGAAGGAATCGGATGTGACATTTGAAAATGTCGGTTTGTGTAGTCAGAGATCTCGGCATATGTGGACCATAGCAAAAATCTTGAAATTCCGAATTAACTTTTCCAATTTCTTCTACTCCATCAACGTACAGCTGCTTCTTGTGTATTTTTATTTTACTTTGTAAGTTTTTATATGAAAGAGTTTTTCTTCGATTTATTGCTTAATAGGTTTTATTTCTCAGAATCCATGATATTTATTTATAAAACAGGACCTGTATTGGGTGAGACAAAGTCTTATCTCAAAATTTTTGTTAGGTATATGTATTATGTAAGGCTAGGCCTGCTTATATATTAATTAACAAACATAAAATGAAGTAAAAATATAATTATCAATTAGATATCTGTATTAAAATGAAACCATCTACGAATTGAAATATTTTATAAATTGTTATATATCGCATCAGACATTATAATTTCTACTTTTGTTTACTTTCGTAAACCTTTTTATTTCTTATCCAAATTTTATTTGGATCCAAATTATAAAGTGAAAATGCCAATTTTCATCCACAGAAAACGCTTAACATGACTATGATATTTGTTTTAATATAATAATTATAAATTTGTTTTAATAATGAAAGGCCTAAACCATACTTTTTTCTTAATTTTTGAAATCAAACTTATTATATCTAAAACTGTTACTAAGAATTATCCATAAAATTTTATTGTCTATACGATTCTCTCATACATAGTGTAAGTACATCTATAAAAGTTTTTCTAAGATTCGTCTCAAAAGCGTCCGTATATTTTACTCTGCTTGCATTGACGTCATTAATTACATTTAAATAACTCTACGACATATGTAAAAAATACAAGTTTATCATCTACAAAACTTTGTCACTCGTATTAATAGATTTTGTTTAACCCCCTAAAATGAACAAAGAAGCAAACAAAACTTTCCTTTTGTAATATTAATGGGATTCCAACTAGGATATTAAGAAAATTATCAATTTCATCCTCCAAGATAACTATCAGAGTGAGGCAGTTTAATGCGCTTAAGTTCTTGTTTTAAGATATAATTTAAAATATGAATTTTTTTTCATAAACACGATTTGGTTTTTCGGTTATTATTATAAAAAGTCATAAAGCTAACATAAGATAGAAATAATAAATGCTCAACATAGAACAATAAGGTGTGAATCAAGCATAATACGACTTTCTTGAACATCGTTGTATTCACTGTCACGTAAGGCATAAATTACTGACATAGTATTTCGCCAAAAGGCTAACCCACGGTATATGAGTGACATGCCGGATTTTATTATATTGACATTCTGTTGAGGAACGTGACAAGCAGATACAGCTAGTAGTCATATATTTGACTAGCCTTTAATAATATGACATCTGATTGAATTCCAATGAAAAAATAGTTGGGATTGAGTAAAACAAACAGAAGTTACTACTAGCTAAAAATAGTTGATTAACTTTGCCTGGCACGTTAGCCATATATGACCGACATATTTACACGAACATGGGTGTTAAAGTACCGTTATTCGTAATTTTAGTAAGGGATTAAAATAAGATATATTTAATAATTGTGTTTATTTATATAAAAATAAATACTATGTTGTGACAATTCAAAAATCAATAATTTGTTTCTCTGACGCCATGTTTCACATGCAGTGGTGTACTTCGCTAATAATACGGATCGTTCGATTCCAAATCCTGACCCGGACAGATATAGGCAACAGATAAACAGGCGAGAGATAAATAGTATTCTACCCATTTGTCGAAGTAAATACGAAATAGTCAAATGCCATAGCAACCGAGAGCTAACAATAAATCAGAATTTTAAACGAACTTTAAATGAATTTTAATGAATATTTTTTGCCAAAAAAATAGTAATATAAAATAGTTATAAAAAATAGTAATATAGAATACAGATTGAAAATACATTTCGAATACAATTTGTTTTTATTAAAAATGTGTTGTGGATTATATTATATGTTAATTTTCAATTTGGTAATAATTGTGTAATAAAAAAACAGTTTTTTTCAATATTACAGTTAATAAATCATTTTTAGAATAATTTATAAAGTTGTAAAGTGCCAATAATCTTCTCCGTCGTTTCTCTCTTGACAGAGTGGTCGTGGTCAGCATGTAGTATTGTTAAGGGTGGCCGCTGCTACCTACCTCACGATGCCTTTCCATCTCTTCCTGTTTGTCGTGGCCCTGTTGTACAAGAGACCGCCTATGACAGAGTTGACCTGGCCTGTCCATTGCATCGATGACCTCCCACGTGGTCTAGTGCCTTCTACTCTTCCCTGCACAGCAATGCGTTCTATGGAGCTACAATCTTCACGCATGACGTTACCAAACAAATTTTGAATCTGAGTCTGAACACATGTTGATAGACGTCACATGATGCCAAGTTCTTGAAGTATAGAGAAATTCGTGCAGAACTCAGTCCATGATAGCCCGAATATTTCTCTCCAGCTCCAGAAAAATGCTCCAGAGCGTCTATTTCATTCTTGAATTTGTAGAGTTGTCATCTGTAACTTGTCATCGCTATACGTCTCCTCGCTTCATCCATATATCCGCCGTTGTTAGAGATCAACGCTCCAAGGTGTACATATGACTGAACTATTTCACAGTTCGCTGTTTTGAGTGTCTTCGGGCACGTTGTTGTTGGCACGGTCAACAATCATCATTTTTTATTTACTGCCATTGATCTTTAAACCAAACTCGAGGCTTACGCGCTCCATCCTGAGAAGGAAGTTCGACATGTGGCGTGCATCAGAAGCAAACAAGGTGGTGTCATCTACATAGTGCAAGTTCAATATTTTGTAACCACCAACGCCAACGGCGTCCGTCCAGTTCTCGAGAGTAATTCGCATTATACGCTCGGTCTAAACGTGAAACAATAGTGGAGATATTACACATCCTTGACAAATGCCAGCACTAGGATGAAAATTATCTGTTAAGATTTCATCTATCCGAACCGATGCTATTCCTTCTTCATAAAGTTATTTTAGCAGATGTACAAAATTTTTTGGCATTCCAACTTCAGATAGTGCAATCCATAGTTTTTTCCCCATTTCATTGAATATAATGTCTTCGAGAAGTCAACGAAACAGATATAGGTTGGATTATTGAACTCTGGAGCCTTCTTGATGATCTGACGAACTACAACGATCTGCGATCACATCTTTACCAACGGCTTTTCTATTTTTCAGACGCTTCAGTGCGACCCTAACTTCCAACTTAAGAATGTTCGGTTCCACTTCTTCTTTTCCAGGCTCTGTGAAAGAAAATGTTTTTTGAGTCTTCGACTGGGATCGGTAGTAACTCTTCCATGTCTCAGCAATCCGGTTTAGGTGTGTTACCGCTTGTCCATGACTATTTTCGTCCCAGGCTCTGTGAAAGGAACATTTTGTGAGTCTTAAACTGGGACTAGTAGTAATTATTCTATGTCTCAGCAATCCGGTTTAGGTCTGTTACCGCTTCTCCACGACTATTTTTGATAGTTCGTGTTTTGGATAACAGTATTTTGGTAATAAATCTAATCTTGCAATAAAAGTCCCTGGGCTCATGTTTAGTGGCATGCACTTCGACTTCTCCATATATCTTGTTGAAGTAGGTGTTGCGGTTTCACCTACATGCCGTCTGTATTTGTGCCGATTTAAGATTGAGGTTCTTAACATCCGCGCTTTCCGCTTTCATCCTACGTGTTTCCTCAACCAACGCAAGGGTGTCTTCAATCATCCAATGTTTTCGTATGTGTTTTTCAGTCAGTGGTAATTTAGACTCTATGACCGCAGCGTCGATCAAAGTCTTTGTTAGGTTCCAAAGTGTATCAGGTGACTCTGTGCAATTCGCACCACCAAATCTGTCCAATTTCGATCTAGTGTTTCTAGTAAGTTCGAATTATTCTTTATTGACATTTTCTTCTGCTTGGCTTCTCGTAGTCTCAGCTTAATTTTTTAAATTAGTAGCTGGTGATTAGAGCTACAATCCACACCGAGTAACATGTGGGCATCTTGGATGAACGTTTTCCAGTGCAACCCAATAAGGATGCAGTTTATCTGTTTGCTGTAGTTGCCATCTATAAACGTCCAGGTATAAAGTCTTCGCGGATGGTTTTGAGAATGACTGTTAGCTACTGTAAGGCTGTTTTTGATGCAAATCGTAACAGGCGTTTACGTCTTACATTGCCTATACCAAGTACAAATCTTCCCGTGCAGTTGCTTATCTGATAAGGGTTTGTACCAATTTAACATTTAAATGTCCGAAGATTAAAAGCAGCTCTTTTTTGGGGAGCTTTTCGACGTTGGTTTGCAATTCTGAATAGAAATTCTCGATAGCCTTGTCAATAAAATGTAGGTAAAATACATTAGAAGGTAATAAAAGTATATCTTGAGACTGACATAATTATATTTTAGAAAATATTCCTACACTCTCACTTATTCCTACCGCCTATGCTATCAGTGAGATTTTCCTGTTCCTTTAATTGGCGCTCCTACAACGTGTCATCGAGTCAATGGTTGGAATTTCAGAATTAATCATCATTAATCTGTTGTTTTGTGTGATTTTTTGCTAATAGAATAAGGATTTTAAGCTCAAACTACCTATAAAGAATCCTAGTATAAATATAATTCTAAAATATTCATTAAATTTTAATACATGTTCGATAATCTGCTAAATTGATTTTGCAAGGACCATGAGGTCATTTGCGTTTATAATTCCATATTGAAATTTTCTATTCTAATATAATATTAACTTCGAATTTTACTAAAAAAATTTTAGTGTCGGGTGTCGTCTTAAATTTGCATGCAAATCATCACTGCTTTGTTTTCATTTTATTTAGTTCAAAGTTAGTTTCGGAGCTGTAAAATTATGAGATACGAATTTTTCCCTTTTGTTCGGTTTTTGTCTGTTTAGGAGACCAAATTTGTCTCATAATAACACGCGTATTGTTACTTCTGAAATCAACCTTACAATATGAGCCGTAGTATATTCAATATGAATTAGAAAAAAAATAATTTAAGACTTTTCCTGTTTTGTTTAAACTTGGGAAACTAATTTTACATTCATGGCCCAATGTTTCTAATAGCGTTTCTACAGGTAGTGGATATTAGGCTTCTATTACATTCTTTAATAATATTAATGTAAATTTTTCTAAGACAAATAGTAAATTTTTAGTATTTCCTATTTGTTAAATAATTGTTTGGCAATACTTCGAAATAGATAAAATAATGCATGGCTAAACTATGATTTCGGAATAAATAATTTTCAATAAGTTTAGAAACGTATAACAAAAATCGTTTTCATGACAAAATCTTTGATTTGTTTTTTTGGAAAAGTATATATTGTAAATTATTAGTGTAAAACGTACAATACAGTACTTTGAGTGCAAGAATCGATGTATGTAAAAATAAGCCATACTAATATTATAAATGTGATAACCGTTGTTTTCTATTAGTTACTCGATAGTTTTCGAAGAACAAGTCGATTCTTACCAAAGATTTCACACCAATAGAATACATTGTTAAAACTTTTCTTTTCGCCCTACTAGTCAGCGCTGCCGCCGTTTTGGTGAAATCAGAAACTTCATCAAATCATCAATTGCTTATGTATTTCATATTGGCGACCACCTACAGGATGTAAAAATCTGTCATAAATATATTATTACTCAAACGATTTGGTTGTAAACTGAAATTCAGATCCTTCTTTATTGTAGCAACGACATTTTGTCTGCCTTAAAATTTTATGAATTTAGTAACTTAACATTTATTTTCTTTCTTATTCAAGTACTTCTGCAGCGTAAGTCAAAACAAAGCAATGCAATAGTTATATACCATAAACATTTATAAATATTTTTGCTTTTCTATTTATTAATTCGTGTATTAACGTGATAATATTCTGTCATAATTTTTCGACGTCATAACTTGTCGTTTATCATCTTATTTTTATGTTGTTAGTCCTTTCCTATGTTGGATTGAACCAAAGCATTCTTGGCTGTTCCACTCACTGAAAACTTTTTTTTTGTAGTCAACATTCTATCCTATTCGCTGCATATGGTCCAGCTATCCAGTTCGCCATCGTTAATAAAAATAACAAGTGTTTAATTAAGATCTCGTATCCTTCGAAAATTCTGGTAATCTAAGAATGTTTATAGCATTACTGCGAAATGTCATCTCCTCAAAAAAACAAATTTTGAGAAATCTATTTTAAAAAAATCACTCGATGGGATAGAGCAAAAGAATATGTGTATAATTTTTAAAACTATATCCGTGTCTAAATTATTTGGTCGTTCTTAAAGGATAAATTTCTCAAAATTTTTTTGAAATATTCATTAAATATTTATTGAATATTTCAAACAATCTTGAATGTCTTTAATGTATTTTCATTAATTTTTCTTGAACTACTTTCAGAAGGTGTCTTTTCAATCTAAAATATAACCCTAAAATTTATGTTATGCGCAGTCTGTACTAAAATATTTATTAGGAATGAAATAATTAAACACAAACCAACCTTTCTGTTTACTCTAATTGTTGAAGAAAATTGCGAATATACGTTAGCTGATCTGGAAACTTTTGGTATCTGCAAAAATATTGTTGTATTAATTTTATGGTAATATGAGAAATGCTTCAATGTACGGGATACGTTATTATCATAGAAGAAAACGTTACGACGTCATCGTAAACCTGATTGAAGTTGGTTTTACTGTTTCATATTAGGGTGTGTTTTTTCTTGGATTGTTAATAAAATATTTATTTTGACCGTTTTGGAGTCACGAATTACATATTAACCCTTAAAAAAATTAAGTCGGGCATAAGAAAAATAGTGTGACAATGGTGTGACAAATAGATGAAGAACAATTATGCTTACATACTTAGTAATTCTCCAACAGAAGGCATTGGCTCACCATGGGCTGTCGTGCCAAATATGATGATAATAAGTAAATTTATGAAATTGTTTATAGGAAAGTTAAATATTAATTAACAATCGTCATTCATAATTTGACTTTATTTATTATTTTAAAATATATTCCATGGGAATTTAAAGGTATTTAATCAAAACTTGCCTCGTCATCTTTAGGCGATGAAAATGTGATCATAGACTTCACGCCATTTGGAAATAGTAATAATATTAACTGATAATTTGCAAGAAATTGAAGATATGCTCACAGTCCTAAAATATAAGCAGAAAAAGTTGGCTTGACAAAAACATGAGTAACAATAAAGTAAGGTGCGGATCAAATCTGAAGATCAAAGTCTATTTAGATGGTACGGTAATAGAAGCAGTAGATGAATATATATATATATATATTTATATATATATAAGGGCCAGAAAATAAGAATCGAGAAATACCTGGAGCGCATTCTGGAGACTATATCACATTGGAAATTATCGAAAACGATACATTCGGAATTCACAAGAAATTATTCATATTAAAAATTAAAATACGGGATCTAGAATATTGTCTAATCCAGGTCCTATTATATGCTGCAGAAACATGAGCATTCACTACAAGAAAAATTTATAAACTTCAAGTAAATCAACACAACGAATAAAGTCTTAAACAATAAATTGAAATATCAGAAAATTATTAAATAGATAAGGAAAAAGATGAGAATGAAAGATATAAATGAGAACATAATGAAGTGGAGACGAGGAAGCCATGTTACTGAAATGGATAATAACGTATGGGCAAAGAAAACAACAGAACAGAAACGACGGAACGAAAAAAAGAAAATAAGGAAAACCAATGAACAAATGATGTGATATCAAAAACTTGGCCCGGAGAAAATGTATAACACAATGCAAAACAGCTCTTTGTTGTATATTTTCATGTCTCTATATGGAAATATATGGAGGAGGTTTTGGCTCACAGATGGATGCTGAATAAAGAACAGAAGACGAATGTTAAAATATTAGGCCATATTAGAAAAGACAATTTTTTAAAGCTCAGTTACAGAAAAAATTTAAAAACAAAGATTAGAGATGCTAGTACTATTTGTAAGTGAACCTTTGTTTACACACATATTATTTATCTGCTTGAGTTACAACCTGGTCTACTTCGACTGGCCGTATTTTTGAGGGCTTCATCTTGAATATTTTTAGAGATTAATGTCTCATTTTAAATGTCAATTTAGACCACAATTTCATCAAAAATATTTTCTTCTTCAAAGATCGATTTTTTAAATCATTCTTTCACTATTTCTTGAGCGCTTCTAATCATTAAATAAAAAAGAAGTATCGTGTTACATTCAATATATGGATCAAATATAAGTTTATGTTATGATATTAAAACAATAAAATCTTGAAGTAAGAGAAAATAGTCAATCTTTGAAAATGTTCTGCAATTTTTCATTTCCGTTTGGCTGTGCTTATTTCCCATGTTTAATTTGTTGACTAATAATTTTTCTTTTAACGCCCAATTCCAAAGTTACATAGTCTTATGGAATAAAGCCTTAAAAATTATAACAATGTTTAGATTGTTTAAATCATTTCGATACAATGGTTTATTTAACTTATTTTAAAATCTGTAAAACCGATGGTCATCTACATGGGAATTTTGATTATTAGTACAACAATTGTAAATCCGTTTGTCGGCACAGATCACGGCGCTGTAAGAGCTGGCAAGATGTCGTTAAATTGGTATTGGAAGCCGGTTTTTTTGAGTCTATGAGTACAAAATAAGATGATTTTAATTATTCAAAGAATTACATATTTTATATCATTTCCGAGACACACTATGATGACGTTAACGCAAAGTTTTGGCGTTCTGCAGGGGGCGCCGCATTATCATGTGAAGTTATATACACTTTAGGTGAAACCCACTGATATGACTTTGGAACGTCTTTTCGATGACAAAAAAATCGTCGTCGGCAAATTAGAATAGAAACCTTTCGTTGAAACCGCACGTACGTGCGACACACCGTGATCGACGCTGATTCGGCTTTGACTTCTGAGTGGGACGAGTGTTATTCGCAGAAAGTAAACATATTTCTTGACATTTTCCTGTTTTTTTTCAAGTACTCTTCCATGGAGATCCTGTTTATGATAATAAAACGTTTGAATGTAATTGTGATTCAGAAAATTTTGAACATAAAAAATACATTTTATTTGTAAAATTAATTATTTCTATTATATTAAAAATTGTTTCAGATTATTTTCATCTTATATATTCGAAAGGAATCTGAAAACATTGTTTTTGTCATGCAAACCAACTAAATCCTGTTTATAATGATTCTTTCTATTTATATGCCTATGCATTATATGTAAATACAAATACTTGTTTAATTAATCCGATATTAGACAAACGTATTTAATAATGAATTAAAATCATCATTTAAAATCTTTGACATGTATATGTTTCATACGGAATGAAATGAGAATATTCAGTAGATAATAATTCTGGTATTTTATTTTTGGTCTCCAAATTTTATATTTCGATTACTGTATAATTACGATAGGATATTTAATACTTCAATGCGTAATTTGAAGACCTAAAACTAGGTAATGAAAATGTTCTTACCATTTAATTAATTACCTTTTATTATCATGCGATGGTGACTTAGACATCTTCATTTGACACGTTCATTATTATTAACAGGAATACCTCGTACTATTAAATATTGATAAAATTAGTGCCTGCACTGAAAGAGCGTACTATTTTCAAGTCAGACGCAAGTCTCATCTAGATAAAGGAATGTTACTCGTACAAGTTCGCGCCACTTCTGCAGGCGATATCCGCTTTGACGCCAAGCGCCTCCGTCTCACCCCTTGTCCCTCCGCGTTGTTTTTTCCAATTGACGCTGGTGGCAACATAATGTGAGGCGACGAGCTGCCGAGGACCGTTGGCTTCATCCCCTTTGACGCTCTTATTTTTATAGTGACGGTGTCTGTTGTGTTTCTAGCTTTATAAGCGTTTTTTTTTAAATTAATTTTTTTAATAATTTTTGGTCATATTTAGTTGTTTTGGCAGGTATTATAGAAGTTTTATTATTAAAAAAAAGAAAAGGGAGGGAAAATATTTGTAAATTATACAAACGATAATTAATGCTTTTAAGTTTTTCGTGTATTAATCGACAAAAAAGTACGGTTTCAACTTGTGAATGGCATTTTTTATTAAAGATATAAGCTTAAGATTATTTATTACTTTTAGGCGAGAGCAAAATATTTTATTAGTTATCAAAAATTATAAACAAAATTTTGCAAGATTATGAAAAGTTTTTTAGGCCCTAACAAGGTTCACAGGTTTTCACAGGCAAAGGGAGGTTCCGCAAGAACACGCTGCAATTAAGCAGAAAGTCATAGATCTAATCTCTAGCTTAGAGCTCTCGGCTTGTGCTGGTGGGCATGGAAGGCCTTGGTAGGACTTGCATATGCTGCGCATACGGGGTTTGAGATTTTACAGTGTGCTTGTTTGAGTTAATAAAATTAAGTTTCAATAAATATAAGTTGGCTAACAATAATAGAGTATAAACATGACATTAGACTTAATGGCTAAAAGACAATTGTCAACATTAACCCACCCAAACAATACAATATTTCATTTCAAACAAAATAAAACGTTTTTTTGCAATTTTACTGCTAACAATTTAACTGACGTGTCATTTAACAGCTGTATGTGTAATTCGATATATCATTCGTATAACTTTTCTACCAATAACAACTAGTTTAAATACTACTTTGCATTTATATGAAACATTTATATACTAATCCTTATAACATTACATATCTACATTGTTATAACCAAATAAATATAATATTTATGCACTGATCCTCACGCATCGTATAATATTAAATTTGATAAATTAAGTTGTATAACAAACTGATAACAAATTAATTGTATGAATTACATAATCTCTAAACTTTGCATAATTTTATCCCTGTACACATTCAATGCACTACGCTGAATACTGTCCCACTATCGTTCGCTGGATCCTAGCCCTCTGACCTTCTTGGCTGCTGCGCGAATACGTGTCCATACGCATACACCTAAATATTGCAAAGAATCCTAGGGTTTCTTAAAAGTTGCGAATTCTGCCAAATTTATTGAGGATATTGATGTAATAGAAAAGATCACGGATTTTAATGTTGAGCATGATGAAGAAATTTATTAAAACAATACTCGTTAAAAGTGATCTGCAATATAAAATGTGACTTGAAGCATGCGCTGGAGCTGATTTATGGGGGTGCCACGATAGTCGCCAGGTGCTTTGGGTAAAAGGACATCCCATCATTTGTACGACCCGGAACTTGTTAGTACACGGCAGTGCAAAAACCCTATAACTTATTTGTTAAATTTTGCCACTTATCATGACTTCATCCTCAGTTATGAGGCTTTATGTGGCAACAATTTCAAATAATTTAACCATTTATTTCTTTTTTATTTATTAAATCAAGTTTCTATACATTTCAATGATTGTATTCGAAACGCTTACTTCATACTTTATGTGTTAGTATTTCCAAACATTTTTTTCAATAATTTCATATCTGTAATGTATATTTAGAGCGTATATGGATTGCGATATATATATATATATATATATATATATATATATATATATATATATATGTATATATATGTATCTATATATATATATATATAAATATATATATCCTTCAATTTTCATCACCCTATTTTGGGCTATCTGGATCCAGTATGTTACCGCGACTTTCATTACGTCATCCTTCCATTTCATTTACGGCCGCCCAACTTGTCTTTTGCTCTCCCAGGGTCTGCACTCCAAGAGAATTTTATACCATGAATCCGAATTTCGAGCAATATGACCAGCTTACTGCCACTGAAGTTTCGTTACTTTCTTGAAAATGTCAGCAAATTTGCTTTGTCTCCGAAGCCACTTATTTTTTTGCGTCCCTTTAAGAATATTCCTGCCAACTTATATTACGACGATCTGGTTCTTTTTATCCATTCGTAGTTTTTGCCCCAAATATGCGTACTTACCTACACGCTCGAGTATAGCACCTTCCACATTTATAGTCACCGGGCTATCGATTTCAAATATCAAGACATTCATCTTGAACACAGCTGACAACGAGGTTTCATGCAGTTTCTGTATATATACATTTCTTAGCTATTTATTATGTTAAACTTTTAATGATTTTGAAGTACAATGAATAACAAATTTTTTATTTCCTATTTTTTCCTTTCCTTTATATCAAATTAACAAGTCGTGTATGGAGTATTCTGCGATATTGGTTTAAGTGTGGTGGAATATACATTATTATATAATCCAACTTATATTAAGACGCAAACTATATATAATCCAACTTATATTCAATTGTGCGACTTAATTGTTGTGAACATTGCGCTTCTTTAAATTGGTTACAGTTGGTTTAAATAGTGCGTGTTGGATTGATAGTATTTCTTGTTTTCACTTTGAATTTGTTTCATGGGTTTTATTTCATGGGTTTTCTTTAGATATTAGGGAACTTTAAAATAAACTTATTTTCGAAATTCCTAACTAAAGTTCTATCTAAAAATGCGGAAGTCCGTTATGCTTTTTTATTTCTTATTTTACGCTCACCAATTTTTATTGCTCTTCCTAATACTGCACTCGTTACGCGAAGCAATCCAGCGTTCCCTTGGTCTGTTGTAGCTCTTTACGAAAATAATGGACAAAATAACGTTGCGTTGATCAAACATGCATTATTATAGTGTTGTACTAACAACGTTTTACATTATAGATTTGACAATATGTATTCTTTTATATTTATTTAAACCAAAATTTTGAGCTGCTTAAAATATTTTTTTTCAGAAACTGTAGAGACCGTTATAGAAAATTGTTATTGTCACTGTTTCCTCTGGGCTTTAAGATACAGTATGCATATAGACTGGTCTATTTACATGGGTCCAAATTTTTTTTAATTGAGAACATCTTGGTCAGTCTTTTAGAAACTGCATTAGTTCCGCAAACATCAATAATTAGGAAGTTATGATTTCTTTTAACTTTTTGGACAAATCTATACTCCAGTCATATAAATCACTTTTGTTAGAAAACTATTCCACTAAACCACATGAAAGTAGAGTAGGCATATAGGAAGCACACAATGAGATTTTTGTGATTTTTGAGATTTTTTTCTTTATTCTTTATTTCTCATATTATTTGAAGCCTTTTATTGTTTTTTTCTGTTATAAAAAAGTATATTTAACAAAATCGCTATCATATTTATAACGTCGCTATTCGTTGTCGACAAACGAAATGTCGAATAAATTTCTTAACTTCATTAAAATCGTATTCTCAGATAAAATATATTTTCACCTGAACAGTTGCTTTATGAGCCAAACTATTGTTATTGGAGATCTAGAATTCGTCCGATTTCGATTCGAATTCGGTTAAAACATCTGTAATCATTTTGGTCGATGAAAGTAATCATTCTGGTTGAAATAGCAAAGTAAGGAATCATTACATCGTATTTTTATAAATTTAATATTAATAAATTTCCAATATTAAGAAATTTCATTTCATTTTTTTGCAATATTAAGAAATTTCCTGTAAACGAAACTATAAAATCGCATGTTTATGATAAAAGTCCTAGATTTATTAGTAGGGTATTACCTGTCACTCGTCTAATGAGAGCACCGAAGTTGCGCGGAAAATAATTTCCCAAAAACTGATTTCACGGAAAGGTGACATTTTCTAGTCTCCTAGGAGTTCAGTTGACTCCACTGGAATTCTTTCTATGGGATTACTTAAAAGTAAATTATACGCCAGCAATCCCTAAACATTATGTATTCGCAGGTGAATAGGCAACTAAAAATTGAGCTCGTTCCTATAAATACTCTAATCAAATCTTCGAAAATCTAGATTGAAAGAACACATCCACCGTAGAAGGCAACACATGGATGATTTAATTTATAAAACTAAAATTTCTGTTAATTATCTTTTAAGTCACAATTAATAAAAAACCAAAGAAAATTGAAACATCGTTTGATCGTAGATTTGTTTAAATTCCAGTCCTTTTTGAATTTCAAATGTATTATAATTGATGTTTGCTATTTTAGTAATATTCGATTATATTATGTCTATATGTGCCCTCAACCCAAATATAAAATATTTTACAGAATAACGTCTTATTAACGAGTTAGAGAATTTTGAAGTTTTGATAGATTAGCAGGTGTACGCTAATTTGAATCCCGTTACCCAGTTTTTAAATATATATCATGAAATAAATAAATTAGTGGAATTGATACTTCATTTAATTAGTTTTTAATTGTATTTTTGGATTAAAAACAATTTTTTAAAATGTTCTAATTTTTGAAACTGGAATTTCAAAAGTTTACCAACCTGATTTTTTTTTCTAAAAATAGCTAATAGTATATAGATAATCTATGCCAATTTCATAATGGGCGTAAACTTGTTCAGGAGCTAAATCGGTTCCAGTGCCGAAGCACCAGCTTGTCGCATCTGCTGCCAGCTAGCGCGAGCTTATAGGAACCTTAATCATACAAAATACTTACTTACGGTCAGAATTTTAAATCATGTTTTTCATAGCTTTAATGATATCAGTTATATTACATACGTGCTATATTTTTTAATCATTGTTTCTGTAATCTTTCGTTCTATGTGAAATGAAGAATATATCTATCTACATCTGAGTATACCATTAATATACCTACCAATTAAATAATAAGAAATAATTAAATGAAACTACGTGATGTAGTATTATTTCTACTTTCTTTAATTTCTTTACCACGACCTAGGTTACGTTGTATTACAACATCTTCAGGTGGGATATTAGCAAAGATTAACTCTTAGGAACAACCAACAACATTTATATGTTTCAAACACAATAGCGGAAGCCTGGTTTGTGCGGATTTTTCCATTGTTTGTGTTAGTGAGTTTATTGCGGGGGCGCAGTGTAGGTTTTATTATATTACCGCGAGTTATACAATATACCAGTATTTTAGTGAGGGTAATAAATTCAATTGTTATTATGTGAGGTTATACAATGCAAACTTTACGGTGTATGTAATAAAATTAAATGGAAGTTATTATCGGTAATATATTTATACAAAAGCAAGGATATTTGAAAGCAAGGACAAGGTAATACACTAATTCTACATATCTCCGGTTTTGTGTATTCATATATTTATTTATTTATTAATATTATATATACTTATATTTATATGTGTATTAGTGCTGAAACCATTTAGTAGTATCAATGTTGTATTATTATATTATATCTAGAATTTATTAAGAATGGGTGATGATATTATATTTAGTTGTTTATTTAATATATTGACCTTGATGTCTTTTTTATGTCTGTTTATTTCTAATGTTTCTAGGATATTAAGTTTATTACTTTTTGTATTTATTTGTAATATATAGGGGGCATTATCAGTATGGGGGTGATGGTTATTTTCAATGAGATGTTTAGCAAAGTGAGATATGTCTGGTTTATTCGCCAGCTGGCAATGTGTTCTTTATATCTTGTATTAAAATCTCTTCCTGTTTGACCTATGTATACACTATTACAGTCGTTAGATTTAAGTTTATAGATATCACTCTTTTTATGTGTATCTATTTTTTCTTTATTATTAATAATGGTTTTACCCAAGTACGTACATGTTATATTATAAATATGTTTATTATTAGTTAAGAGTTTTCCTAATTTTAGTGATACATTACCTATGTATGGAATAGATTTATAGTAAATATTATTATTATTTGGTATGACCGGGTATATTTCTTGTATTAGTATTTTTCTTAATTTATTATGGTACAGTTTTGTGACAATTGATGGGTCGTAATTATTATTTGTTGCGATTTGTTTTATAGTTTTTAATTCTTTACGTAGATTAGATTTTTCTAGAGGGATGGTTAAAGCTCTGTGAATCATGGAATGGAAGGCTGCTAACTTATGGGACCAAAGGTGTTGAGATTGACCATTAATTATGGAGTCTGTAAATGTGTCTTTTCTAAATATGCTAAATTTATGTCTATCATTTTTACGTTCTATTATTATATCTAAAAAATTAAGTTTATTATCGGACTCTACTTCTAAAGTGAATTTGATATTATTGTGTAGGGAGTTAGCAAAGTTAACAAACTGGTCTAACTCTCGCTGTGTACCTTTCCAGCAGATAAGGATGTCGTCAACGTATCTATAATAGTATAATATATTGGTCGCTCATTTACTGTTTAAGAGGCTGGTTTCTAGATGGTCCATAAATAACTCGGCTAAAAGGGGACTGAGGGGGGAGCCCAATGCAAGGCCATTGACTTGTTGAAAACATTTTTTATCGAATAGGAAATAATTTTGGTCTATGCATAATTTAAAGAGGTCTCTAATTTCCGATGGTTCAATGGGGTTTAACTTTTTCTTTTCTAGGATATCTGAAATGATATTTAGGCAATCTTTTGGTGGTATATTAGAAAATAAGTTTACTACGTCGAGTGATACTAATTTACAATTGGGTGTTAGATGTATATTTTTAATTTGATTACACAGATCAACAGAGTTTTTAATGGTATGTTTAGGCGCAAATCCGATTTTATTTTGGAAGATCTTATTCAGGTGAAAAGCTATTTTTTTTGTGGGTGCGTTTGTGTATGAGACAATAGGTCGTATGGGTATATTTGGTTTATGAATTTTAGGTTGTCCATATAGTATTGGGGGTCTAGGGTTCATTTCTATAACTTTACGGAAATATTTTCAGTGAAATATGTATTGATAAAACAATTTTAGTTCCAGTGGTACCATTTATGACTACTAAGAAGAATTTTTTTACTTCATTGTAAAGTTATGTTAATTATGTGAAAAAGATAGTGCGATGACGCTGTATTTTTAAATTTTGCCGCTATTTTAGTCAGTTTCTTAGCAACTGCTTACTTATATCACGGAAAAATTGCTCGTCACCGATGCGTGACGAGTGATTTTTCCAAAACTTTGAGAAATTGTTTCATTTCTCTATACATTTGAATATAGTTATCAGGGCTCCTTATGGTTCGTATGGTATTTAATACATTTCTATAACCTGTGCATAGAAAAACAAAAGACCTTAGAAAGTTATCAAAAATATTAGTGTGTAAACAGTGCAGAGAACGATTTGCTAGAGAAGTACCGCCAATGATCAATGACGATATGGTTCTAAGTAGCCAATCGACCCTATCAACAATCCAATCTTTACAATCTCAAGGTTCGGTTATATTCCTGAAGAAAGTACGCTTACAAAGCCAGCACAGACAGAAGGTGTAAAATCCAACGATGAAGGAATACTTTTGCAGTTGAAAAAGAAGATTCATGACCGATCCACATCTATTTCTGAGAAAACTATAAGCCTCACTTTAGCGCCTAAACCATGAAGTGAAGACAGGCTCGCTGAAGAGTTTCACACAAATAGATGGCAAGCAAGAAAGGCAAAGGAACTGGTTGAGAGGAACAGTATTTTATCTTCACGAACGAAAATTCACATCAGAAGTGATACATCTGGTAACAATATTTTATCTTAAAGAAAACTACACTCGGATAATGCCTGGGAAAAAAGACTTTGTCTCTGTAAAATTAGATAATGAGAAAACAGCTCAATCACAAAAGCAGTTTTTAATGAGTAACCTTGTTGAGTTATATCAACAGTTTAAATAGAATATCCTAATACAAAAGTAGGCGTTTAAAAATTATTTACATTGCTGTCTAAGCAGTATGTTTTTGCTGGAGGTCCGGGTACACATGTACGAGTAGTTTCCGTATGAATTTACTACCAAAATGTTAAATTGATACTAAGTGAGGAAAATATTTCATCCCTTATTTATAAGGGACTTACATAGCAGACCAGCAAGCTCAGTATTTTAAATTATTAAAAGAATCAATTGTAATATAATAATTTAAAATATTAAAAAAAAATTTTTAATCCAAAAATGCAATTAAAAAACTCATTAAATTAAATATAAATTCCACTAATTTATTTATTTTTTTATAATATTTAAAAACTGGGTATTGGGATTCAAAGTAGCACACACCTGCCAGTCGGTCAAAATTTCAAAGTCCTCTAACCCGTTAACAAGATTTTATGGGATTTTTTGAGGACATATATAGGTATAACATAATCGAATAGTGCTAAAATCGCAAACATCAACATTTTTTTCTTACCCGCTTTGCATGAAATGCCTCATATTTTATTTAAATAACAGTTTAAAGTTTTTGCTAATCGCCTGTTTTAAAAAATTAAGTTTAAAATTAATTTGTACAGGGTTAAAAGGACTGCAATTTAAACAAATCTTCGTTCAAACGATGTGTAATTTTCTTTCGTTTTTTAATAATTGTGAATGAAAGATAATTAACAGAAATGTTTGTTTTACAAATTATATCATCCATGCGCTGTCTTCTGCATGGCTGCGCTCTTTCAATCTAGCTTCAAGAATTTTCAAGGTTTGATTAGAGTATTTCTAAGAGCCAGCTCGACTTCTATTTACCTATTCACCTTCGAATACAAGATGTTCGGGGATCGCTAGCATATACATATGCATTGCTTTTAAGTTATCCCATAGAAAGAAGTCCAGCGGAGTCAACTTAACTCCTGGTAGGCTAGAAAATTTCACCTTTCTGTGAAATTAGTTTTTAGGAAATTATTTTCCACGCAACTTCAATGCTCTCTTTAGACGAATGATAGATGACACCGTGATGATAAAATTAGGTCCTTCTATCATAGCCACGTAATTTTTATACTTTCGTTTACAGAAAATTTCTTAACATTGCAATGTTGCAATTAATTAAACGTAAATATTCATATAAATTTAATTAAACGTAAATATGCAATGGGTGCATAAAAATACGGCCTAATGACTCCTCCTGTAGCTATTTCAAACCAAATGGTTACTTTTAGCAAGTAAAGTGACTACTTATGTTTTAACGGTGAATTCTCAGACCTCGAATAACAAGAGTTTTGCTCATAAAAAACTGTTTAAGTGAAAATGGAATTCTTCTGAGAAGAGGTCATTCATGAAGTTAAGGAATGTATTCGACATTACATTTGCAAATTTAGATCTCGATTTTAAAACCTGCTTCCTACAAATTTTTAATATAAATAGTATTTAAGATCAAGTTGCAATTTACGTCTTAAAGTCATTTGGACGATCCTCAAAATCAAGGAACTTTGATAGATACGGATAGATTTCCTCACATCCGCGAAAAAATCTCTCTTAGTCAATATTTTCATACGTACCGGACGATGGTTTAGTTTTTTGCATTGACCATGTTCACTAATTTTTCATAATCTGTATCTAGATCTGAAAAGGCAGCAAACGTTCACATAATTTGGACTATTCTCGTAAAATACTCTAATGGAAAAAGCACGCTGCTCTTCCGTGTACCGAGTTAACATAACTAAAATTGCAAACGGCGCGCTACGCGACGATACTACATACATGTTCCTAACATTTTACCTTCACAGGATAAAGCAGGAAAAAAAGAACCTTTTTCCATAGGCCAACCTGAATAATGCAATGCTTGTTATAACATGCAAATTTTATTACTTACCCAAACAGTATGCTTTAGGCATTTGGAAGGAGAAACCATAAAATTAATTACCGATAAAATTAGACAATTATTTTGCAGCCCATGTAAATAATAAATCAACAAATTTCTTAATAAAAGTTATGTTAAAAAACTTATATATATATACGCAAAAATTAGTAGCTGGTCTATAGAAAACTTGTGTTATTTTTAGGTTTTTTTTCAGTATAAATTTTTAATCATTTGATATGGAATTAACGATAAAAATTAAACTAATCATTACTATGTTTACAATATATTTTGAGCAATAGTTAAGTTACATATGCTAATATGATGGATATATTTGAAGGTAAATAATACACCGTTTTATAAAATATTGAATAATAGGCATATCATCGAAGTTTTATACTCAAAAAGATCCAAACGAAACGGTTATTTAACAAGAAAAGCAGGTAACATCGCATTTATATAGCCTGACATCGCAACCCATATTACTTCACCTCTATGTACTATTAGTAGCACACCAATATAATAAGTTACTTGTAACATAAATGTGGTGTTCGTACATGATGCTTTAAAATTGAATGTCTTCCATTCGTTGAATTGATTAAACCAAAGCTGTATTGACATAACTATGGAAGTAAACGTTCTAAAATGTATGAGACAATTTATTTGCTACCTTCTGATTCTTTTAAAATAATAACATTTGTTTTTCATTAACATAGCCAATACATGCTGATTCTCAATTAGAAGGTAATGTGCGTACAATAAACGCTCGGTGTATCTTTTAAATGATATTTGAATATTGTATCAAGTCATGTCCTTTATGAAGTTTACTAGCAACACGTCACTTATCACTTAGATTGCTTACTCGGGTCTAGTCTCAATACTGTGTTTCTCCAGAAAATCCGTGTAATTCTTGTAATAAATAAACCACAAGCTTAAAATTTTTAATTCATATTTATTCATTTTTGCCAACATAAAAATTGGAAAGAATTGAAATTGTAATAGAATGGTTACTTTGGAAGGACTTTGAAATGCATTATTTTATAAGATATCTCTTTTACCAAGACGTGTAGAAGAATAGCATATAAAATAACAAAAATGGTAAATAAATCCTCGTACTTTTCACATAAAACACTTACTAATAAATTTAAACAATTTTTGGCCAGATTTATTAGCGAGATCGTTCAACATAAAACTGTAACTTAAATCTTAGATATTTTGTTCAAAACGGATAATAATGGTACGGTATATGTACGATAAAATTCAGATATTAAAATATTACAACAATTAGGAAGGAAAACACTTTCGATAAAAAAACAAAGGAGCAGTTTAAACACTGCAACGTCACTCGCTTC
Organism: Druceiella hillmani; assembly: GCA_039881145.1. Taxonomy (NCBI): domain Eukaryota; kingdom Metazoa; phylum Arthropoda; class Insecta; order Lepidoptera; family Hepialidae; genus Druceiella; species Druceiella hillmani. Next base: position 10,999,580 of record JAYKKI010000047.1, on the reverse strand, counting down.
TCCACTGAGTACTGAAATTGTTTTTAATACAAGTTTCATTAGCAAATAGGAAACTTAGAGGGACATTTCCTCACGAAGTTCATAAATCTAAAGTCTGGAAAATTCGTAACACAACACAAACAGGATGCAAACTTAAAGATATGTGTTTATATTATCGCATAATCCTAAGGCGCAAACATCTGAAGAAACTTTCAGTCGGAAGTATTAGGCCCGAATAGACAAAGGTTCCGCCCACGAAGCCCTCTAGCCTAGGCGCGTAGTCGACGGCTGCGCCAGTCTACGTGGAGAGAATTTACGTGTTTTTCATAATACGCGCGGAAATGCGGCCAATAAATTGGATTACTTTTAAGAGTATTGTGGTACAGTTACGAGTATTACTCGCATATAGCAGGGTTGTTTCCGCATTATTTAAAACTTTTTGTCTACATTGATTTATTATATTTTGAAAAAGTGATGCGGTTTTTGTTGCGTCTATATAAACTAGCTACATAGCTCTAATGACGCACTTGCAAAAATTGCTACTTGTACTGATTGTACTAATTGTACTGATGATAAAAACTTCAAACCTGAATAAAAGATGGAATTGAATAGTTAATCCTCAATTATAATGTTAACATAAAATAAAAAAAAATATTGAAACAAACTTTATTGTAACGGTCCAAATTTTTTTTTGATAGAGAACATTGTGGTAAGCTATGTGTTCATATTGCCCTAACTAAATTATTCGTAAGTGTTAACTCAACTCAGAATATTTGAGATAAATGCGAGATGAATCAATACTTTTTTTAAAAGAAACACTCTTTGTTTTGCTAAAATTGCGATTATGTCAGAAATTTCACATTTATTGACATTCATTTCTAAAGATGTTGCAATATTTATATCACTGCGATTTTGTTCTATTCTATCGCCATATTATAAGGTAGTTTTTAAGATAGCGATATTATTAATGAGATAGCAATATTATTAAATATGCTTCAAGTAATATCAAAAAATAAGAATAAACAGAAAAATCACAAAAATCTCATTGTATGCTTCCTATATGCCTATTCTACTCTATATCTCTAATTTCATGTGATTTAGTGGACTAGTTTTCGAACCATAGTGATTTATGTGACTGGAGTTAGTGAACTATAGATTTTCGCGGAACTAATGATGTTTCCAAAGTACTGAGCAAGATGTTCCCAATTTAAAAAAAAATTTAATCACTGTAAATGGGTCAGTCTGTATACATATGATATTTTAAATGCCACAGGAAACACTGACACAACAATTGTGTATAACGGTGGCTCAAAATATTGATTTGAATAAATATAAAGAATAGATATTTCAAAACTTATAATGTAAAACGTTGTAAGTACGACACAAGATTGCTACGCGTAGAGTGCAGTATTAGGAAAAACAATAAGAATCGGCCTATGAACGTAAAACAAGAAATACAAAACCAAAACCGACTTCCGCATTTTTAGGTGGAACACAAGGCAAACGAGAAAAAATAAAGAAAAAACATTTACCAACTCCAGAAATACAACGACGAAAATAAAAAAATAGAAATTCTGTTTATGACGATTTTGAGCGACTGTGTAGATTTTTCTCTGAATTTTTTTGTTTAACGTTTTATGCTGCAGTTGAAAAAAACATGTTTTTCAATTTGCTACGTAGGATGGAATTTAAGTTTCCAAAATTAAAAATAAAAATGAAATACTTCTAGCTAAGAGCAATATTTTTATTGGAGATGTTATTATCTCATGTTAGTAAAACAATGTACCAAAAAAAAAGAAAATAAAACTATTTTTGAAACAGATGAAGCCTCATTTTTCTTGGGGATTAATAGTGTTAATTTGTTATGGGAAAATTAACAGAGGTGGATGCGTGAAATTTTTTCATGTAAATTTATTGAAAACTTGCTTTAACGAAGCCAGTATGATGTTTCTTTTAAATGAACTTTGATATAAGTGTGTTCAGTGCAAGTAGAATTTATAATAATAATCCGTGACCGGACCCCTCATAGGTTTCCGGACATACTTATGTTAACATATATTTTTAGGATTATGTTAACATTTAATAATACATACTATTCCTATTAAAATATATTTTTTATTATTTTATATTTTATTAATGTGAACATAATTTTTGTGTAATCTAAGTATATTGCCTAGTATAGTTATCTTCTTTGTGTCATTTATTTATCCTTGGTCTTCTATATGTCATTAATTTACTCATACAATTTAAATAAAATAATTTGGATTTAACATAGTATTTATTTCGTTATTCTGATTTTTATCACATTGTAAGCATACATGCAAGAACTATTTAATGACACCTCCTCGATTGAATCCATGGAAAAAAAATCATCCACAATTTCGATGTATATAGTTAAAAAAAAATTTCTTTAAGTCAGATTAATACTGGAAGAGTTATAATGCCGTGACTTACAGAGGGACAGACCGACAGACGGATATGATGAAATTATAAGTATTTTGTTTTTGCCACTTGCCAGCGTAACTCTAAAAATCCAAACTTACTGCACTAACTTTTTAAAGTACACCAAAATGAAAGGTATTATATTAAAAGTTGGCAGAATTTCGCGGGAAAATGGACAAAGCGCCATATGCTTATCATTATACTTACGAAATTCTAACTAACTGCGCGGTAGCATGACGTTTCTGGAGGCATATTTTCATTAATGTCAATTTAATTAAATTACATGACCTGATAAACTTTATGATAATAATTGCTAACATTATTTCATCATTACTTCATGTCCATAAATTATATTCATTACGATTGAAAATAAAACATTAAGGAGGAAAATATTGACTTGCGATTGTGATTATTATTGACTTACGTCTCAATAGATACCTTATGAAATTCTCTATTTTCTGAGAAATACTATTAAGTTGCTTATCACATTTATTTTGGCTTATTATCAATACAATATTATGTATAAATTTGTCAGTTACTAAGTGAATTTCTGTTAATTTTCATATAGTGGCAACTATTGCACAGTATCCGCCATAGTACTAACTAAAGCTGATCCCGCGAATATACATGTTCAAATTTGACACAAATTTATCCACTTTACATCAACATGGCTTATTTATGGGATGCAGTAACGCATAATAACTTATAGTTAATAAATACAGTGAAGTGCCAACAATTTACTAGAGACGTACAAGCGGTGATATGTGGTTCCTCCCTGATTATGTATAGGAAAAACAGAAATAAAAACATATTTTACAAAGAAATACAATATTATTTTCTTACTATTCGGAATGACGAAATGAATTGTCCCTGTGCAGAAATGTCGTGAGGAAAATACATACATCATATAATTTGACCGCATTTCGTAGTCTCTAAATAACTTTGTTATCAAATTATCAGTAGATCAACAATGACCATTAATGTCGTCGCCGTGATGTGTTGGGTTGATCACAAGGCATACGGCCTTTGATGATGCGGTGCACTGCGGGGACCCGGGTTCGATTCCCGGCCATACCCCGAACGGGGCTGAACTGGTGTTATGGTTGGCTGTAAGAGATTGCTCTCGTAGCAATAAGTCCGCAATGTGTAGCAATTACACCAAAGTAGATAAATAAATTAATTAATTAATAAATTGTCAAGTGAAGAAAACGGAAATTAACGGGTAACTTACTGGTAGCTGCAATTCTTTATTTGTACTAGGAAACTACATAAATTGTTTTATTGATTGAAACCTCAATTAATTGGCCTCAATCCCAGCTCGCATGACAAATATTCACTAGGGTCCCGCGATTCGGCATGGTGCCTTTAATTTGCATGTTAAATATTTTTAATTTGTAAGCATTTTACTGTCACTATTTATGTGCGTTTAAGAAGTATGGCCAAACTGTGTCTGAAAACTAAAAGATTTTGCTTGCTTCATTGACTCATTATATAATCAAGCTATTTTAGTTTTATTGTTATAAAACCACGAATTTTTTGTTACTTGTTTTTAGTAGATATGATCCCCGTAATTTCTTCTGCCCTGTTTTAAGGAAAATAAAAGATACCTTGTGTAATAAGTTCGGTACTTTTGTATTTAAGGAATTGACAATAACGTAGGAATTGACAATGACATAAGTAAGGAATTGACAATAATGTTTCCTCCAACCGATGCGATGATGCCATTGTGCGTTGCAATCCTTTGGTTGTTTTGTGTTATGCTATGCGATACTTTGTTTGCAAAGTAGCCTTTACTTTTTCCATGAAGTAACTATTGATTGTTCCATAAATAAGTATGAAAATTGGGCCTCACTCAAAGAATTCCTTAAAAATCAGTTCGGGGAGCCTAAATAATAGGCCCATGTATTTACAAATTTACAAAATTATAGATATTGCAATAATAAGTCATAAATTGACTTCCTTTATGTATGGAAATGTGATTTTTCAAATTAATAACTGAGGTTACTATTTCTAATATTGTAAAAAGGGTGTATAAAGGTCGTATAGTGGCAATCGAAGTTCTTGCCTTACTTATTTTCACCACGGGTGGTAACTCCCAAGTTTCAATTATTATCCGCTGGCGAGACACCAAAACATTAAATGATGCAATCAACCTAGGTGTCAGAGGAAAAAATTCAAAAGTTCATCACATCATCATCAAAAGGTGCACACAAAAACCATATGTCTTTAAAAATAAAAAATCGGAGAAATTCCAATTTCCATTTAAAAATCACCGAGGCCTGATAATAACTCTTATTACCAACACTCCTCTAGTAATTCACCCGTATACCGCTATTGTAAGAAACTATGTCATACGATCGAGTTGCCGTTTATGCAAATATAACAAAAATACGTTCAAAACTAGCTCCAATAATTACTTTAATTCGTGGTAGCCATCCCCCTATGGACATGAGTCTTATCATAGTCCGATATTCCGAATTTATCTTGCCCCAAATAATACCAATAAAAATCCCAGTAAACGATACGATACTGTTACACGATACGACGTCCAGGTATCGTGCGAGAATACCTTTGTCCAAATCCATCACCGTTTTCAATAATTTCAATGAGGACAATAGATAGGGTAATCAGACCCAAACTCGCGGCCAACCTGACATAAAATACAAAATCCATACGGGTAAACAGCCCCAAGCAAGTGACTATTTAAATAAGGCTAACGGACAAGGTAACAAGCCCCAAACTCACAACCAATCTAATATAAAATACAAAGTCCACACGGGTAACTCCAAGCAAATGACTACTTAAATAAGGCTAAAGGGAAGGGTAACCAGACAATACACATTCTATACGATTGAACAAACTAAACTTCAAAACCACCTAAATTATGACCACACAAACACTGACTTACAAACATCAAACACTCATTGTTCCAAAAATATATTTGTAAATAATCTCGAACTATTCTAAAAGGTTCCTATCCCATATCATATTAAAAACAACCTTTTCCTATAATCCTTATTATTCTTTATTGATACTGATTAATCAGTAAGCTTAATAAAAAAATGATCAATGCAAACTATGCCTTTTTTAACTCCAAATAAAATAGAATCAAAGGGCGTTGATGTCGGTAACGAATCTACTGCTACCCTAGTAATATTCCATTTATAATTAATCCCCGGTAATCAATAGTCACTTTTACATAAATTACATGTAGTGAATAAGATAAATTTGGCTATAATGATATTACAAACAATGATTTTTTGACTTACTTAGATGCGTTATAGATTATTATATTAATTTTTTGATTTTACAAAATTTGAGAATTAAATTGCAATTTCTGGAACCTGCACATACTATTTCTCCACGTAACGAAATTATAACTGAATTTTTGGTATCAAACCCTGAAATCAAACATGGCATTATACCGGGTCAACATATTTCCAAACCTCTCCTTGTAGCGAACTGTATAGTACTAATAAACGAAAACAATCGAATAAACATATCCATTGTAAACACTTCTGACAAAGACGTTGCAGTGAATTCGAACCTGAAACTACATTTCATATTATTTTCGACTTCTTCAAACCATTTTGTTAAATCGTAACAACGCACTGATGAAGTTTTAAACTTACTTCGAATTTCATGCTTAAAAAATGTAGAAGTAAATGTTTATACCACATATGTTCTCGATATTTAGATACATTTCATTTACCTTCGGATCAGTTAAGCAAAGCCAATGCCGTTGCCCAGAAAAAAAAACAACGTCAAATAGATCTATCCATGCAAAATCCTACAAATGCTCAGAGTATCATTAGCAAGTAGTTAACGAACATATAAATAAAATGCTAGATCAGAGTATAATCAAATCCTCTCCGAGGGGGTCCTCGGTTATCGCCATTTTGGGTAGTTCCAAAAAATTTTGATACCTCTAATTAAAAAAATGGCTAGTACAAAAAACTAAACGATGTCAAAATCTGCACTCAATATCCCAAATTTCTAAAAACCTAAACCGATTAGGCAAAGGTAAATATTTTTCAGCTCTCGACCTCGCTTCAGGATTTTACCAGATACCCATGGTTGCAGAAGACACGCCAAAAATTAAATTCAGTGTTTCGCAAGGACACGTTGAATTTATGTGCATACTATTTTGGCTACAATTGCGCCCTTCACATTTCAACGCAGAATGAATTCTATTCTTTCCTGTCTTTAAGGTATTCGATGTTTTTTTATTTGAATGCATCATTACATATTCCCATAATTTAAAATCACACATAGAAACTTGTCTATTATTTTTGAAGTTATACAACTTTAATAGAAAACTCCAACCCGATAAATGCAAATTTTAACCCAACAAAGTAGCTTACCGTGTTATCACTGAAAAAGGTGTCAAACCAAACCCTGAAAAAACAAAATCAGTTAACGACTTCCCAATAACTCAATTACCCAGAGACAGTAAATCCTTTCTCGGTCTCGTATCATATTATCGCAGATTCAACCGTAACTTTAAAAAATTATAAATTACACAAAAATTATAATTAACTCTCTTACAAAACGATGTATCATTTTTATGGAAAAATGAATAACAACTTATTTTCGAGACCTTTAAAAGCAAATTGAATTCCGACTCTTTACTTGCTTATCGTGATTTTATCAATCCCTTTATTGTTACTCGTGATGCGTTCAATTACGCCATAAATACCATTTTTTCGAAGTAAGACCAAGGCAAAATTGTATATAGAAAAAGTGAATTAAATTCTGCTGCCGACGCCCTTTCTTGTTACTCAGTAAATCCGATTCAATTTAAGGCCCAAGACAAAAATGACCAGGATACTCCGATTGCAGTTCCAGATTCCCTAATGGTCCAACCTCCTTCTGTTTACGAAAATTTCACATTTCAATTTCAATATAAATATAATTTATATTACGAGAAAGTAAACAAAGTTAATCGAGTAGTTGTAGCAAAGTTTTTAAATCATTTGAATAATATGTATGTTTAAAAAAATGTTGAAACTATTTGTTCCATTGCATTTAAAATACGAAACTCATTTTAAATTAATCTAATATAAATAAATTATTTGTATTTCGTTACTTTCTATTTCGCTAATAACATGAAATAATATTTTGGTTATCGGTGAACTGAAATCCTGTGGTATAATTTCACGATGGTATTAATACCTTCAACTTTATCTATCCTTTTTAAGTTTGAAACGAAAAAGGCAATAAATATCGTTTTAATGAAACACAAAATGTTTAAATCACATTATGAGGTTTACTTCTGGAATGAGCTCAGAACGTAATATAATATTTTTCTTAAACATTTATTTACATTTATATCGACTAAGTAAGCACATTGAGTACAATATCGTCGATAGCCATTGATACTTTATTGTTATTATGATATATAAGTTAAGTGATCATTAATAGATTTTTAGATGTTTGTCGCATTCTGGGTTATTTATTTGGAATAATAGGCAGAGATTTTCTTTTATTTTGATATTGCCGTTAAAAGAACTAGATTTTTGTATATACACATACTGGAATTAAATAGTTTTTGACAGATTACATTGGTTTATACTGAGTTCAAGAGAGAGGTGCCTTTTATAATAGTGATCTAGTTACCTGATCGGATCAAAAATGACAACAAATAATTCGTTCTTTTCTCAATCTCATCTCGAAACTGAAAATGTGCGCCAGTTCCTGAGACATTAAATTCCTTTTCATAATTTCAGTAACACGGGGAATACGTTTACAGTGGCCTTGGGTGTGTTAACTATACTTTTAACAATAGTTTTGTTAACGAGAGGTATTTTAATATAATAATATCGATTGCAGCAATCATAAATGTATATAATATATCATTTAAGCCCAAATTTCTCAAAACAATTTTTAAGTTGTTAATTTTTAATATTCATTATAAATGTAAATTTTAGTTTTCTACTTCAGAAGTTATTTGGTATAGACAAATTGTTATAGATAAAGTGACCGACCGGCAAACAGAAAATTAACTGTTTAAGACAATGCAAGATGTGATTCGTGCGTTACCACGCATTTTTCAACAAAACGTGCGCACGAGACTCAAACACCTATATTGTCATCAATATGAGTACTCACAAATTGATATTTAACGATATACAAATAAAAACATTCTTCATGATAAAGTGTAGCATTCAAAGATTTTATTTGGTATTACGTCAAAAAGTATTATTCGAAATGAAAGGTTGAATCAAGTGTTGTAACTAGCTTATATCGATTTAGTGTTCTCCAGTTAACTTAGTACGTACGTCTCTGTGGAAGACTCTGAAGGATTAGATTAACGAGCTCTTTTAAGTTTCAAGAACCCTATGCTACAGTTTTATAAAAATCTTTCGTCCACTTAGCTTATATCCGCCATAAATTAAAAATCTCTATAATAAAACGTTGCTGAAGGTTGAGTCGATGAAAAGGAAATTCGGATTTTAATGCACCCAACAAATATATCGCCACGGCCATACTCTAGCAGTCTACATAGTCATAGGCTTATAATCTTTGATGGTACTGCGCACCACGTGGACCGGGATAGATTGAATCGTGGACCGGCGTTGAACTGATTGTAATCGCGCATCTGAAACGTTACCGATCAATGACAGATAGCAGCACTACTGTGATTCCCAAACCGTATATACATCGTAGCAATTATTTTAGCGCTTTGGGAGTCGCCTATGAATAGTAGTGAAAGCGGACAGCTGTTGATGAAATTTGACTCTGGTTATATTCTTATCTAAGGTATCCATTATTGGGGATTTGCTTAATTAAATACAAGAATTCAACTGTTTGTAAATTATAATAATAACTATTGATGTTTTTTATAACTTGACGTGTTGTAGGATTACAAATCAAATTTAATAATTTTTGTAAAAAAAATGTCATTTAAAATTCACTTCAAGAAATACCTTTTTTAATATATTCAAAAGAACAGTAAACATGAATATCTTAATTATAAAAACATCGACCAAAACTAAAAATATCATACAATGACATATTGCAAAATGCTTTAAACGAACACAGATGATGCAATGACATCGTTCTTAGCCATATGTAGGTTCAATTAATCAAAATGTGCTATACTTATATTTTGTTAATTTATGTCACATTTTGATAAAACACGTGGATGATTCTTGATGTATTTTGCCATGAGGATCCCGAACAAAGAGCCATCGCAACGCCAAGAGTCATCAAAAGGAGAACGATTACAGAACATTATACATATTATTGTTAATATTGTTAAAACTCATCATCAAAATTACATTCGCGTTTTAATAATGAACAACAAAGAAGTTGGCAATCATTAAATTTTCTATTAAGGCAAGCGGATTAAAAAAGTTACAGAATGTGGTGAATAGCAGACCTAGCCCCCGCACTCTTAAAAAAATATCGCCATCATATACCGACACCTAATAAAGGCTAAATATTAATAAAGATAACATTTAGAAAATTTACTAATGAATTTGTTAAGTTTAAAGCTTTCTCTTTGTGAATCTATTAATTAATTTTATATTAATGTAAGTGAGTTACACCAGATGGTTAGCTTAAAATATTATAGATAATCCACTGATTTCTAAAGAAAAAAACTTTCTATACGGTATGTAATTATGATGAAGCAATTATTACAAAAAAAAAAGAATTCATTCATAAATTTACTATATTATGTATGTACATTTTTAGTTAAATAATCTGTTCATTTATTTGCAGTTGAAGGTGGAAAAAACAACCAAAACAGAAAGTGGTACAAAAATTGAACGAAGAGAGATTAAATTTTTTTTGTAAGTCATTGGAAGGTAATATGGAGAATATTTGTTAAAAGGTAATCACTGAATCATAACTAGAAGAAGAAATGGTGCAGATTTCGTATGGAAGCAAAGTTGTTTGCCAATGTTTAAAAATAGCTCCGAATTACAAGTTATATTGCATTAGTCATATTGCATAGGTATATTGCATTCGCTTTCAAAATTAGCCAATTTTTTCATTTATACTAAATAATACATGTGTGTTAGGTTGGGTTGAGCGTAGGCTTTTGATTAAAACAAAGGATTGTTAAAATGAGATTTTTAGTTATAATGCTAATATATAATATACAACAACTACAAGCTTATTGATTTAAAAGATAAAAATAAGTGGAAATTTACTACATGTAGCCAATGAATAAAATATTATTTAGAAAATAATTTTCAAATAAATAACATAATTATTTTAATACGTATTAGGTGAGCTTTAGTTTTTAGAATGTTTACAAAGAAATAATTATGATATTCTTATATTCGACTTATTGTATTTGATTCTTTATTGAGTGTCGTCGATAATTTACAATGGGTATATTATACAAAATTTAAATGATAGATTAAGTAAGATACAGAAATTAGCCTATAACGAGTACAAAACTCTTTTAAGTCAAAAATTATGCCCAGAACCGTACCGTTATTCTGTTTTAAAAGTTTCAATTTCTTTACAATAGTTTAAAAAAATAGAATTCCCCCCGCCCCCTGATTTAGCATTCTCTTACATTTAGTAGCACAAAAGTGAAGTGTTAATTGGCACGATAACAGCATTTTTTCTCTTCGTAAAGTATAATTTCCATAGTGAGTATATTTGATTCATTTCATAGATTAACTTCAGAATAGTAGGAAGGGCAATAATTTTGTGCCACCAAGATATAGAATAAAGCTGTAAGATATGGAATATTAATATCTTTTTCACTATAAAGTTTATGAATTATTTATACCATAATGTGAATGTCGAATTAAATTAATGAATCGATGTTATAAACTTTTAGAGTTATAAAACAGTAAACAGTAAAAAGGGAGTTAAACATTTATTTAATGAAGATTCGTATTACATTTGAACGTATTAGTATATTATTTTAGGGACAGAAGTTAGTTAAGTTCATCTTGAAATATAAAAGCGGCGGATACGTTTACAAAATAGAAACGTTCGTTCAATGTGTGTGTATGTGGCTACTTATAATTTTGTTGGTTTTTCTTTTTTGGTTTTGATTTGTGTCATTCGAACTGGCGAGTTTTTTTTATTATAAAGTCTTTTAATTTCTGAATTGTTGTTTCAATGGTACGTATTTTTTAACCTAAAATGTAAGAAAAGTACCAGTCAAAAATACACTTATGAAGTGAGTGCTCAGCAAATGGGCACTCGCTGCAACTTCATTAGTCTATGCAATAGTGGAATATAGAAGCTTTTAGTACTTGGAAACGCGAAAGTGCTATCTCGCTCGCACAAATGCTTGAAATTGACCATCTATTTAGTAAATCTGTGGGTCTGTGAGTATATGATCTATGAGTATCACCACGGTTCTAGTCATTTTGTATTTATATATGTATAGTAATTTTGTATGCACGTTATCGTTTATTAAGTATCTGTTTAATCGAGAAAAATTATTGAATATATTTGGAGTTAATTTTGTAGAAATCCATTATTCACAATTAAATGAAACTAGATGATGTAATATTATTTCTACTTTTTTTAAGTTCTTTACCACGACCTAGATTTTGTTGTATTATAACATCTTCAGGTAGGAAAGCAAAGATGTTTCTAATATCCCACCTGAAGATGTTGTAATACAACGAAATCTAGGTCGTGATGTAGATAAACTTAGGTCGCGGTGGATATTTGCCAATAACTCACTTGAAAATGTTGTAATACAACGAAACCTAGGTCGTGGTAAAGAACTTAGAGAAAGTAGAAATAATACTACATTACGTAGTTTCATTTAATTTGAAGAAAGGTAATCAATCTAGCCTTATTTTCCAAACGACCGTTTTACAATTTTAAAGTTCACCCAATATAATATCACAGGGTCATCTTGATATTCAAATTATAACAATATTGTCGTTAAGTTGTTGTGCCAGCATAATTTGACCTGTCAAACACATTACTGTGCAGAACTAGATTAATGTATTCATAAACATTACAGATGCCCTATGGCCTTTGATTCTAACCCTTTACGGGTCGACTGACTATAATATTTTGCTGAACGGCGGTACTTATCAAGGGTGGGAAGCGATTGAATGTATTTACTAGTGAAACAATTATTTTACGCCGAGTGCTTTTGTGAAATATTTGAGGCGTTTTAAAGTGTGTGAATGAAAGAAGATTAATATGTATGTATTTATCGCGTATAAATTGATTTTAAATGTTGACGTAAAATGTATTAGATCAAAAATCATATCGATATTAGCGTTTAGATCAAATGGTTTTATTTGCAGTGGTAATTAAAATAGTTTTTACACGTTATCCCTTTTCCTTGCTCATAATTTCACAAATATTTTGCTTTGAGTCGAAACTGTTAAGTTTTGAATAAAATAAATGCATTTAACGTAAAGAAAACTCGAAATAAACCTATCAGGTCCGTTTTTGATAAATTAAATGGCGCTGGGTACATGATTTCCTTTATTTAACTGAACTGACTTTCAATGGAATTTTTATTTTCTTCAATACTACATGGTCATTTTGTTTTTTCTTGTTCATAACACTTTGCATATTGCCTCTTTTAACTTTCATAATTTACAGCACGTTCCAGACGTCAAGAATTTCAATAATTCGCTACGTATACGATATTCACGTTCACGTTTTCTATTTTGTGAAATAACTTTTGTGCTTTATAATTGCATGTTATTGTTTAGAAAATATGAAGACATTATTTCAACTACACATCTTAATATTCTTAACTTAATTGGTTTTGTGTATAAAATTTATTGCAATATTCTAGAAACTTAAACTAAATTAAACTTCACTAACTAAAATCAATATTAAATGTATAATACATACAGTTCTTTTAATATTCTCAATATTCACCAAAATTCATGTTTTATTTAAAATTATAATATAACGTTTTTTTTCAGAAATTGAAATTGAGGCAAACAAAAAATTATTATTTTCACTTTTCACTCATCATCATAGAACTTCGTAAGTCACCACAAAGTGTTCTTTTGCCAGTTCTTATTACAATGATGTACATGCCGACATATTGTATTGACATGATATGCCGGCACAAAATTTTGTATTTTGATAAATTTTTATTTATCGAGTTATATTTTATGCTTTTTAAAACCTTATTTAAATATGACTGAAAGTTGTAAGGGCAACGTTGCTTTCAATTCTAACCACCTCAGTTAGTTTATTAATAATCGTATGTCATTTGACCGGTTGTCAATTTGTACTCATGGACCAGTTACGAAAAATTTCTATCTCATAGCACTGGCTGGATATCGTTTTGGCATTGACGCTATTTTAATTTCATTCTAAATATTCTGGCGAGTATCTTCAGGGTTGGTTTAAATTGAATTTTGTTGGAAGCATCACATGAATACATAAAATATTGTACATTAGAGTCGTCGTGGAATAATGGTCAATCAAAATTAAAACAGAACTGAGTATGTGTAATTAATTAAAAGTATGCATTGTACAATGGGTATAGTTTGAAAGCTTATAATATTTTTTTATGAATATTGTAAATAAAACCATTGAACTCAAAAAAAATCATAATTAATATCTAACTCCATTTTGATTCCAATTATTTTATATATATATATATATATATATATATATAAATATATATATATATATATATATATATATATATGTATATATATATATATATATATATATATATATATATATATATATATATATATATATATATGTATATATTTATATATATTTGAGTTTCCTAAATAATTTTGTTTATTTGTCTGTATTTAGTGACTTCCACGCATCTGTCATTTTTACTATACTCGTATTAAGTAACGGTTTCTGTTTTGATATATTTCACGAATATATCCGGGAGTCCAAAAGAAGTGTTCATTTTTCGTCTTATACTAAGTGAAAAAAAAAACTATTATGAAATACAATTGACAAGGAATATTATATGGATCATATTTTGTTCAACATTTTAAAATAATCAAGACACCCGGAAGCGATTGCTGGCGATTTTACGAGTATTATGAATTAAGACAGCTGTTTTAAATAAAAAGTTGTTTAAAATGTTATTTTCTAATTTTTTCCTAATTCCTAGTTTTTTTCCTAATTTATAAGGATATTAATGATTTATAAGGATACTAATGAAGTGGAATAACTTTATTACTTTCACCCATTATCTATTACGACATCAATATTTTTCTGATTTTAAATTCTGGTTTTGATAAAATATCGTCTGAACATTAAAAAATTCGTCAATTTTCCGAGGCCCGACGTAAACGGCACTGAATTAAACAGCTGGGAGTGAGCTGGGATAAAATATTTACTGCTACACGATATCAAAGTGTAAAATAGTTTCAAGGCCCAAATTTTAAGATCTTATTTCATGTATTGGTAACGCTGTATTAGAAAGCTATGTACAAAATGAAATGAAAATTTAGAAAATGAAAAATCATTTCATAATGTTGTTTTTTAATAGTATTCTTTATAGTTTTCTTCTATTCAAAATTCACATTAATGCAAATAATTTAAATAAAACGAAATAGTTAAAAAGATAACTGAAAGTTATGAGCACAATGATCCTCACGAGAGGTAATGAAAACTCGATTAGACTATAAATGGCCGCACGTCGTTTCTTCACGCTGGATTTATTTATTTTGTGCTCATAGACGGTCAGCCGACGGCCAGAGAGCCGACTAACGGCCTATTCTGCAGTGCTGGTTGGATGCCATTGATGTCGTTTTAATTTTATTTCAGATTTCAGATTACCTGATGGATTTATTTAAATTGAATTTTCAAAAAGACAGTCAACTGGATATATATTCTTATAAGTATATTTAAGTGGCTATCACCTACATACATGTTGCATGATGTGGTGTAGTCATCTAGATGAATATTGTACATTGAGGATCTAACAGTCTAGACATTCTTTGCATCAAACCAACATCCCCATTTGATTTACATATCTTTTCGGAATTTTCAATATGAACGTTCTATGGTCCACCTTTATTCCACTTCCTAATAACTTTGATAATAAAAGGTGACTTCAATTGAGTACCGGAATTAGATTGCGCCTATTTTTGATTGGGATATCTAATGTTTTGACATGCGGTATTTACGCTTAACAATTATTATTTGTATTACATTCATTATATCAATGATTATAATTGATTGGTGCATATAGATAGATGCTATATGAAAAAATGCATTTCATTGTTAAAATAAGTTATGAATTTGGTAGAAGGTTTTTACATTTATTGCAAATTTAGAATCACTAATGATTGTAATACCTCGTGTGTATCAAAGTGGTGCTTGACACCCTTAGAATAATGTTACGATGAGTGAAAGTGTGGCTCCAAACCAAATGATATCAATTCGGTATCGTTCAAATGGATATTTCGGTCAGTTTCCATTAGTGAATTTTTGTGAATTATGTACTTGCAACTATGTGTGCATAAAATTAAATTGATGCAAAACCAGTGAAAATTTGAAGGTTCTGTTTTTATAGTACCATGTAATGGATCGTCGTTTTGGAATTTTTTTTATGTTCACACAAGAACGGTTATTATTTATTAATCACACTGATAAGGACAGTACTATATGAAATTAATCTTGTAGAACCCTGCCAATATTCAAAGCATATTTGTTTATGCTGAGTGGCTTTCTCTCAAATATTTGTTTAAACAATGAATATTCCTATTTTATATATTTCATTAAGTTTTATGGAATTCCAAGTAGGGAATTAGCATTTTCTACGATTTGTGAAATCACGTAATGCAATAATCTTTTATTTCATATTTCGAAATGTACTTACTAATATGGATCAGGTAGGGCCTTGTCGGCCTTGTTTATAGGAACAAGAATCGGAAATAAGCCAATAATTTCAAATCACAGAATGTTTTAAATTTTGCTATTCCATACAACATGTATCTTATATTTGTTTTAAAACAGAGATACTTAGGAAGTTAGGAAATTGATTAACATTCTCGTATTACGTATTACATTGTATTACGTTCTAGACACTTTAGATTATTTTATCTACACGTTAGGCCGATGTATGATATAAATCCAGTTCTTTGAAATATTTTTATATTCACTTGTTCATAATCCGGTGAAATTATTCCTAACTTCAGGTCGTAAATTTAAGCGAATAATGTTTAAAAATGTGTAATAATCTAGATAACTTATGGCACCCACTTAGCGTCTAAAAATAAAATTAAAATAAATATAAGTTTACTTTCAGTATCAATAAGTTTTAGATAATATATATATATATATATATATATATATACATATATACACACACATATATATATATATATATATATATATGTGTGTGTGTGTGTGTGTGTGTGTGCGTGTGTCTGTTTATATTAACTTGTCGCAAGCAACTTTTTGGCACCTACATTTCAATTTTGTTAAATCGTTGGAATCACTTGAATTTAGATAAAATTTAATATGTTTCTAAGAGCTTCTTTAAGCATTTTTTAAAGCACTAAAATTTTTTTTAGCCTTTCAACCTTACGTATTTTCACAACACAAACATTCCAAATGCTGTTCTATTTAATAGCATTTTACATCATTTTTTAGGAAGCCTTGTATTTTTCAATCATTTTATTCAAAGCGTAGTCGATCAAAGGCAACCGAATACTGTAAAAATTATTGTATATTTGTCTTACACTTCTCTTTTTACGGCGCGAATATAACACAACGCGCCAGTCGCCGGAGGGTTAAGGTAAAAGGAACTCGTTTATTTGCATACAGCACACGGTCGTTTATGTGTTGACCTTATTTAATTTATAGTAACAGACCTTCAGACAATTATATTCCGAGGCGATAGTTAGGCATATCTGATGTAATTACAATTAAATTTTTTTTTTGTTTAGATTATTCTGGTATAATATGAAAGATTCATTTAAATTTAGTTTCACAGGGAACTTGGCTTCTATATGAAATAAGCAACAAAACTCGCTGGCGATTGGAAACCACTGGTAACTTAAAATTAATAGATAATCTATTAATAAATCTCTGGTCTATGCTGGTTTTCACATACTTCATAAGTTGATTTTTAAAATTAGTGATTAGTTTTCTTTAATAAAATTGGAATTTTAATTGGGAAAAATCAGTTAAATTCATAAATGATATGAAATTACAATGCGGTGACAGGTGGAAAATGGAAGAAACACACTTGTATAAGACTTTAAACAAAAGTATGCAGAACGTTTTTTTATTTTTAAAGAAAATTTTTGGAAAAAAAAACATTTCCTATAATCAAACATTTCCTACAGGTACTCAATTTATCAAAATGGCGAAAGAAGAAAAGAGAAAATTTGATAATTATTGAACTTAATATATGTGAGGACCATATAGATACTCAGAAAATGTTCCGTGTATTGGCCGATGATATGTTGACGTTAAAAGAATCGTGTTTTGGAATTCCGTTTGATAAGAACTGATGTAATAATAGGTGAACTTAATTATCGATCAATATTTACTCTGCTGATATTAGGGCTGAATAAGATCATTAATTATTTTCAGTTAAGACCAGTTTTTTATTTCACATAATATTGTATCATTATTTTCAATAAATGCAATAACGTTTCGCAAATCATGTTAGTGCATGCATTCCATATAGTGTGTGTTTTGCCCTACTTACAATACGTAGAGAGTTGATTTCTTTCGTGACTCTAAACTCTTTTTGCAGAGTATGAAAAAACCCAACCCTTCCTGGGATAGTCACCTTCACAGTTAGAAACTAAAAAAATTCCATTTTTTATCAAAATGTCACTTCGATACGTATATTGAATCGAATACTCAGAAAAAAATGAAACTTTAAAACTATAAGAAAACGGTCTTCCAATATTAATTGATTAGCCGATACGGCGATTTTCAATATGGTGACATGAGTTTTTTAAACAATTTTCATGATAAATGTAATTAATTGTGTTACCCTCGATGGAAAAAATGAAATTAATATAATTAATTAATTTTTTTGTTATATTTAATGGTTTTTTCCTTTTTTTATCCAGAATAATCGTTGGAATCATACCTGGAAATGGATGTTGTCGGGAAAAAATTACCTGAATATATTTTTTTAACATAAAAACTTTTATACCTTTTGAAAGCTTAGACCCAGCAAAAAACATTTCAATATTATTACAAAATTGGCATATTTTGTAAACATTATTTGCTTTGGTATTAACTTGTACTGAAATGTAAAATATTTGGTGTGAATATAATATGTGATACAAACAGTTTTGTAATATTTTGGAGACAAATGACAGATCTTGAAAATTCAAGAATGTTTTGTAATTTTCATTTACTGACCAAGACGCAGGATCTACTAAAAATTACGAATAAATTGAGCATCCAAGTGTACGCGAGGCGCGTATGCAGTAGAAAACTTATGGCGGCTATTGTTTGTTGATGTTATGTTGTTTTTTGTCAGTTGGAGTTAAATTTCTTGGTAACGTTTTACACATTATTGTTTATATTATCTTGTTGCTATCGAATTAGTTATTAAATAAGTTAATTTTCAATGTTAATCGTAAAGTCGTTGTCTTGAAAACAAAAATGAAATTCATGGTGATGTTTATAAAACGTAAAATATTCTTTTCATATTTGTTGATATATTCTTATTCTATAATATTACATTAGAATAATGTATCATACAATATATAATATAAAAGCCATGATTTAGTTACCGGACTTTTTCTTTTCTGCTCATCATCATCGGAACATCGAAGTTTGCAATGAATATTTGTCCACATTGATCATAAAAACATATTTTAAAAATCACCCACGTGTTGCCATCAACTCAAAATTCATTCAAAAGATTATGAGCCCAGTAACACTAGCTGGAAAATAGTTCAATAATTAAAAACTATAAAAACTATCAAATTTAATATAACATACAACGTGCATTTGTCGAAACTTCAATAACGACTCGAAAGAAAAGGTAAAATTACTTCGAACAATTTTTCAACGTCAATTTAAAATTAAACTACCACAAATTATTCTACGTAGAGATTTACCGTGAAGACCTATGAAGAAATCTGGAATTGTATTAAAATAGCTATACTGTAGATTTGAAGCCTGGTTTAAAGGCAAAGACAAATATAATTACATCGTTTTCTCCGACAATTTATATTCATGTTCAGAAAGTTCACACCACGAAGACGGTCTGGAATAATTTGGCACGATTCAGGGCTAACAGGCTAAGTATTCTCTTACAGAATGTTAAAATATAGAAGATTACCTTATCTTAAAAATGTCAACAGCAAATAAATTCTGAAACATCAGATTCAAGCAGATGACGAATATTCTGGAATAGTGCTTTTCTCCTGTCTATCCGATTCACGTAAATCAATGATCATAGCAATCGAAAGTTCTGTTATTAAGATAAGCATGGATTCGATCAAGGAGAAGATTCTTGAAGACATCAGAATAACTGACAGTGACCTTGTATGTGGTAATAGAACAGTTGACCTTGATGTTGTAATAGAACGAAACCTAGGTTGTGGGAAAGAACTTAAAGAAAGTAGAAATAATACTAAATTACGTAGTTTCATTAAATTGTGAATAAGCAACTTTGTTCGATATGTTAATTTTTACCTATCTTAACAATCTGTTAATACTGTACAAACTGGTAATATTTATTCATGTTTGAAGTGATATTGTACAATGAACGAATATTTCTAGGCAACATGTATCAATATAACATTTTGGCCATTAATGTTATAACGATACTGGTTAGCGGAGAACAATGCCGTTCAATCTATATGTATTTATTAATACTAAAGAAAACTACATGTTGATATTACTTATAGTCGATTCCTGACCTGTCAGTACTTTATTAATAGATATTAACTTTATTATTTTGATGCTAAATCTGTACTGCCATTGTTTGATATTAAGAAACTTTATTTAATTCTATCAACTTGTCAATGGATCTCATGTAATATACCACATGTACATTTGTTAATTTCGAATAGGGATTACTATGTAAGTTCGGATTTAAATAGAAAACTATTAATTAGTTTCACGTACCTTGTATAAGGAACCTACATTTATCAGTAATGTTTCAATTAGAAGCAAGTATTGAAATATTAGATCGCTCCTTCCTGTTTAATCCGAATATGGTAGAGTTTATAAAAGCCGTGACTCGGTCACCGGTTTCTCTTTTTCTCTTTTCTGCTCAGGTATACCAAGTGCTGCAGTGGCCATAAATCTGGATTCCTTATCAAGGAATATCTCAAGAATCATTCACGTGTTTTCGCCAACTCGATATAAATTCAAGAATAATTCAATATTTTTATTTACCAACGGCTAGTCATTTCCTGGAACTTTCATAACCGTGTCGCCTTTTAAAAGAAATAGTTTTGAAGCAGGCAAAACCAGCTTTCGCGATTAAATTTAGTACATCGAAAATTATCACTAATGAAACCTCTGGTGGTCTAAAAGTTGGGGGTTATAAATTTTTAGACCGACCAGTTTTTTTGTCCACCACTGAACGAAATTCAAATAAATAATATATTTTCACCTCGGTAAAAGTATATGCTTTGAAATCGGTCTTCTACGTACTTTGAAATAACTATAGAAACCTAAGGATTATAAAGTCGAACTGATAGAGGAGGGTATTATTTTTAGATAATTTACTTCCACATATAATATCTGAATTCGTATCTTCAAAATGGTGACTTAGGCATAAGTGTTTTCCTGTTTATTACCTATTATATTTATTCTTCAAACCAGTTTATCATCATCTCCTAAGCGTCAACATAACTTCAAGTCTTATACATGATGTGTGCTGTTACTTAATCACACGTGTATTGACTACGGAAAATTGCTTGGAATACGATGTCCCAGATCAGGCAGGCGCTGAAAGTTTTTCCCATAGGGGCATGTTAGTAGGTCGTCTTCTTATGTCGCCTGGGCTGAGAAATATTTAATTGAATAATTTATCCCTATGAATATGTATGAGGAGATAATTGCGTGTATTTATTTAAAATGGTTTCAGTTAAGCGAGACCGGAATGTTTAGTTTCAATCGAATATGCGATTTGAATATTCAATTTTATTTGTATATCTATGGTTTTTATATATGAATACTGTATTGTAAATATTTTATAGCTAATAGAGCAGGGTATCATATGATTAAACGTCGAAATGAAAGATCTAAAATGACAGTATGAATTATTTATTCATTAATAATTATCACTGTCCTTTGAAATATTTGCTAACCATAGATTAATTGCAGTTTATTAATTTAATTATGATGACTGATATAAATTAATTTTAAAAAAAATTACAGAATTTCTAAAAAAAAAATTATATTTTTACAATTCCGTGAACCTTTGTGTGTAATATTCCTAATCATCCGCCAGATTGATATTTTATGTTTTATATTTTCCACGCCGAGAGAACACTGAAGGAAATGTATAAAGATTAAAACAATTATTAAAAAAAATCAACCTTAAAATTTTATGAGCAGTCGGGTTGTTCCAAACCGCCACCAATTTAGATATTCAGTACATTTAAAGAATTGTAGCCAATGTTTTGATTTATCACCATGACTAAATTTAACACTAATTAATATAAAACACTAGATGCTTTACAAAATCTGTTCACTATTCAGCAACCTAATTCTTCTATTTAAGATCACGTGATTTGAGAATTGATCAATAAAAAACAACTACGGGGTAACGCTGCATCAAAGGTCATTCATAGGTAAACTAAGACTTAATCAAATGATTTGTCTGCTCGCATAAAGCCATAAAATACGAGCAAGTGACACAAAAGCGTTTGATAATAATGATATTTAATTTTATGAATATTTAAATATGTTTAAAGCTTTCTGAGATCGTCAGGTTAACCCCTAGACGCTGGAATTTTCAAAATGTATTGTTTCCGGTTTTATGCTTCTACGATTTATTATTTCGATATCATATAGTTATCGTAAAATGCATAATAATGTACAAAGTATTGTATATTATTGCTTAGTGAGTGTAGTCGGAAATTAAAATTAGTTAAATTAATAATTACCATATACGTGCGACGCTATGTCTAAAACGGAGTGGGTCCATCTTCACGTCATTATGAAGCATGTGTAAACGCCAGGCATTGCCAATTACTAAATCAAGTATATACGAAAACAGCACCCACCACCACATTTTCCACATATAGGTAAACAAAAAATAATCAGTGGGTGCAAGTTTTGGGGAATATAGCGTTTGGGAGATTTGTGTCCAACCAAAATCCCAAACTTTAAGGTGGGTCTATTTTACTATGTGAGGACCGGGCTAGGGCTACGGCTGGTCCGGACTTAATGTGCACTGTATTTGGAGATTTTCTCAAATGGTGTAAATGATTCTCTATAGTTTCATGAGAGCATCTGAGTTCAGTTGCTAGCTAGCATTCCGTTAATCAGGTGTCTTCTTTAGTTAACAATTTTGACTTCTCTCTATCCTATTCCATCGGTAGACCAGAACGTGGTTGATCACTCTGACAACACCAGAGCGTGCTTAATCACTGCTGGAACCCTCGTTTTGCAGTAGCTTCAGATATTGCTTCAGAAGCTACCCGTTCAAGCCAATATTTGTTTTATATGTACATGTTACGCGTAGCTTCGGCAGCATAGTGATCAAATTGGTACTCATAAAGTAGACAGTGTCTCATGTGGGTCTTAATGTGGCCCATATTTTATAAGTACTAACAATGCAACATCTTAGATACTACTGAATCAGTAAGACCGTGCTGCGCCCTTTATGTATCTTCGATCCAGGAATCTTTTAGAACGTTCCGATGAACGTGAAAAAAACGCTCATTACTTTTTAGCCGATCCAATATTTTTTTTATGTTTATTATTTATGAAATCATTACAATGTTACCACGGCACCATTCATATAAACGATTTAGACCCAAAGCTTGAAAATACTAAAAAAATCTGTTATTGCTTACTCAGTTACACACGAACCGATTGCGCGACGTCCAACTTGCGCTAGATCTTTTTAATATGCTTCTGTTGGCTTACTTTCTAACAATGTAAGCAAATCCCACAATAGACCTTTCTGCCGCAATAAAGAAAGGCAAATAAACGTATGTACATACATACATATGTGTGTGTGTGTGTTTATGTGTGCGAGCGCGCGTACGCACGAGCGCGCTTACGCATGTGCGCGTTCGCGGGCATGCGCGTGTGCGCGTATGCGCGTATGCGAGTGCATGCGTACGCAAGGGCACGCAGACGCGCTTGCATGTATGCGTTCGTGCGTGCGTGCGAGCATGCGGCGTGCGTGCGTGTGTGCAAAATAATTTTTTTATTTTTTGGAACAAAAATACTACTCGTATATCTTTCACATGCGCATATTTAAAAAAAACAACTATAAATTAGCGATTTTCGGATTTTTTCCAATAGCTGTAAGAGCTTGCTTCTTGGCAAATTTCGTGATTCTAGGTCAACAGCAAGTAACCTACAGACTTTGATTTATTTGCGAGTGTCAAAAAATGCCACATAAATGGTCGACATAAATATTTTTAGGGTTTTATTATTACTTTGACTTAGAAGCTTGAATGAAGAATTTTTTTACAATTCCATAGGTACTTAGGTCCATGCTAAGGGACCGTAGACCTAAATATTTGATATAAATTCCAAAGTAGTACCTCCACATTCCAATCAATGTGTTATTTTTTCCTTTCGAGGTATGGAACCCTAAAAATGGTTCCATGTCACTTTGGCTTAACCGATACCTAAATAAATGTTTAGTAGATATTATGTTTTATTTAACAATTTAAATATTTAATAACTGTTTTGATACCAGTTTTTAAAACTACGTTATAAAACCGACATAGTTTTCATACCACTTTACTAAAATAGTGTCTCCCAATGGCACCATAGGATCGATGGAAATGTACATAACACTTTAAAAAATTACTTAAGTGCACTTCTTGGCTAATAAACATTTATAATTTTATTGGACCCTTTACCTCTCGATTTTTCTTAGTCTTAAATTTTCTTACTACGATATTTTTTTTAATAAAGAAGTAGATTTAATTGAAATGTTATTGTGTAGTAATGAAAGGTACTTAATCTTTTCGAAAATATAAAAATTCACATCTTTGAATTATTTTCAAAAAAGTGTTTTCAACTAAAATATAAAAGACTAGTAGAATTTAGTAATACAAAATTTGTTTTATTTGTATGATCCCCGATTTGTCTTAGCATGTAGTGGTGCTATCCCATTCGAACTTTTGCCGTACTCGCTCACCTATAATACACGTATGTAAAATTTGTATGAGCGTTACCTTGACCATTTTATTCCCTCCTTTTATAAGGATTTTATAACATGTCTAATTTAAACCTTATTTATTCTGAAGTGTGTTACTTAAATAATGTATTTAATTTTTACTATTTTCTTTTTCTTTTTGAATGGAATGACTTTTTTTGAATGAGTTGACTTTAGATAATTTACAATTTCATAATTTTTTTTCTATAATTTCAAATAAAATTCACCTGTGAATTTTACGTTATAGAAAAAATACGTTTTTCAATCACTGCACAAGTTTATGCACTAACACTCGACTGTAAAGTAATTTTATATACCCACGATATTCTGTCACATTTCTCTATAGAGATAATATATTACTTGTCAATCACTTAATGTATTAACAGTCAGGTTAAAAGCATGAAATATAATGCCTGTGCTGGGGCTGGCGACAGATATAATTTTTGATAATTCCAATAAGCAAACAATGACAACTTTGAGCGACGGAATTGTTTTGTGCTATGATATTATTCGTTTTTGTTATTATTTATTGATAATATATAATGATATATAATGATGACTGGAATTATCACGAATTGAAATATTAAGCTCTTAGCCCAAAATTAAGTATGTAATTAAATATGTAAAAAAATAAGTAACTAAAAACATCTAACAGCAATGGCCATGC
Source organism: Druceiella hillmani (assembly GCA_039881145.1). NCBI lineage: Eukaryota > Metazoa > Arthropoda > Insecta > Lepidoptera > Hepialidae > Druceiella > Druceiella hillmani. The sequence continues at coordinate 10,974,249 of JAYKKI010000047.1, read as the reverse complement.
TGAAAAATATAATAATGCCAGCGATCACAATGATCTTTATATATTAAAGAGCTTAACAACAATGCCTTAGAGTATTTGTCGAACATGTCAATTCAATATCAAAGTTTAATTTTCGTCAGTATTTTCTTTGAATTAATTTGTATCCCATTGATAATTTAATTGTTTTCAAACATTTAGTCTATGTAGAATTTTCATTTCCTAAGAGAATGGAGGATATTCTAATCATTTGAGTAAAAATATTTTTTAATGATGAATTATGACGTCTACCATATCCCAATCTTACATCTATCGCAAAAGAAGAATTTTCTGAACACTTTGAACGTTCAGTATCTTTTCTTCTGCGGACGAAATACGTTTACGAGACCAAAAATATTATTATTGTTTCATTCCAAACAAGTGATTAATATTACGATTTAGAAAGTATTCTTAGAAAATGGCGATAAATATCTGAATGTCTGAAATCTTACAAAAAGATTATTGAAAAGTTTATGAAAACTATATTTTACAAGCTGACTTTTAGAATTAAATATAGGGGATATAATTTGCTGGTGCAAGTTGCATTTAGGATATTTGACCAGAATCTTATGTCTTTGGAAGCTTGTTTTTTTTATTTCAAAATACTTATTTTAAACAATTATTTAAATATACGCCCATTTCACTCGTTTTTGTGAAAGTTTCTTGAGCTCTAATCTGAAAATTCTTAAGCTTGTAATTTCGTAAAGATAAGAACTCTTTGTTTCATATTTAATATTACATAATATGGAAAACTTACTACTGGCACGAAGAAAATAGAATATGAACTGAAAGATAATAGTGCGAAGGAAATAGCGAGATATGACCCTTTCAGGCGATTATTTTAAGTGTACATTGATAGTGCATTTCTAATTTTTTAAATGCACTGTCCAATGGATCTCAAGTTTCAAACGCAAATTGAACAAAAAATACGTGAATGTATCATAACAAATATCAACCATCGCATTCAGAATGACGACCATGACAAGAATATTTAGAATACGTTAAGTTTAGCTCATAAGTTTTAGTTGCTTGAATATTTTTAATGAGGTATTTATATTTTAAAAAGGTGTCTATTAAAACAGCCTATTTTTTTAATATACTTGAAGTTTTCGAAAATAAGTCTCCATATATCTTTTTCGTTTATGATCATTCCGAGTTTTAGTGTATTTCCTCTGGTAAAAAATACATTTTAAGAAAATTTATAAAAAATTCCCGGTTCTAGTTTCATCGTTATGAATTTTTTTCTCTCCTTCAATAAAATGTTTCTTTTCAATTTTAGGTAAATTTGTATCCTTATAACTAACTTATACACATTCATTTCAGTTTTTTAAATAATAGACGGGCTATACTGAACTTTACAAGTGAACTGGCCTTTAAATTCAATAAACTTTTATTAATGAAAAAATGTTATTTCAAATTGTAATTAACAGTCAATCTGGAAATAAGTACTGACCCTTCCGCGAAAGTTTGCTGTCGATGAAAATGACCACTTATGGTAAAACAAAAAGTCGCAACGGATTTTGAGCCATTTATATTTTTGCGTGATTTGCTTTTGGTATAATTGCTTTATAATGATATAATTTGTCAAAAAGCACCACGAATATAATCGATATTAGTGGACGTTGTCCATAAGACCTGTGCTACACGCCGCTGTACCGTAGGTAATCACTAATCAAAACTAAAATTAATGGTCTATTCTAGATTCAAAACCTCTCACAAAATATTAAATCTGTAATACAGTTTGTAAAGGAGTGTTCACGCAGCCTTCAGTTGGGAAGATAGTTGCCAGTCGAAACTCAGAGTTCATGTTTGCACTACGACGCGCTTTAATTATGGAACGACTGGAACCAACCCACTTTGACTCAATAATTCAACGCTCGCAGCTAGGGGTCGGGTACTTTAAGCGCCTTGTGAATTATTATCTAACAATTAAATGAAACTACGTGATGTAGTATTATTTCTACTTTATTTAAATTCTTTACATTGACCTGGATTTCGTTGTATGACAATATCTTCAGATGGGTAATTAGCAAACTGTTTGCCATTTTCGCAATCTTTATTAATTGCCCATCTGAAGATGTAGTCATACAACGAAACTAGGTCGTTTTAAAGAATTTAAATAAAATAGAAATAATACTACATCACGTAGTTTCATTTAATTGTGAATAATTAATTTCCACAAAATTGACGCCAAATATATTAAAATATTATCTCGTTTGCGGTTGGTGAGAAAGATTGCCGTACTTTCGTGTAAGAGATGAATATGAAAAGTCAATAAAATTAATGAAATCAAGAAAAAAACTGTGTCCATAGTTACAACCATTCTGATATAATAGAAATGTCACATAGAAAAATTATCGGATTGCATACAAGAACAGAGCGTACATATCATTATTCAGAACCAATAATTTTCGTTAAGAAATTCTTAACGTTTATGTAGGTAGTAGAAAACTACTTGTTATTTATTTTTATTTTGTTGGGTTTTTAACAAACCTTATTTTCAATAATATCTCATAATAATTTTTTTTTCATAATTAATTTGCTGCATGTATATTGTGGTCACTGAAGGTTGCTTGTAATATCTATATGCAAATATTGACAGAAAATCTGGAAAAAATGAGACAAGAAATCTTCATTGGTGTGGAATAAATTCAATGACTTCAGACTCATTTGACTTGTCTTGACGGAGCAAGAAAGGAATAGGGCGAATAAGTAGACAAGTATATTCGGGTATACACAACTTAATTTTAACCTTCGATATATAAATACTGATGCTGTAGGTGTATTGCTTGTCTAAAACGTGAGGGTTGAAAATCTGCTGCTTTTAGATTATTATTTTCGGTCTCAAGCAGAGAGAGTTATTATAATGCAGAGTAAATTGCAGGATTTGGGAATCTCTGTTTTTAAAATAATGTGGATTCTATTGATGTACTATCTGCATCGTGAGTCTTATGGATCTGCTATTTTAAGTTAATATTTTGGGTCTCAAGAGGAATTTCTACAGCTACTTCGAGTTCCATATTCTCAGCCTTGTTAGTGTGGGGATACTGCTTATTTAGGACCTCGGCTTTGAAGATCTGCCTTTTTAAAATTAGTATTGTGGAGTTTTGGCAGAATAGCAACTTTAAATTGTAAATTCAACAGCTAGGGGGTAACCTGTAAAAATATTGCGGAATTCTAGGGCCAAAAAGACGTGCAGACGTAAGAAAATTCTAGGCAAGACTTTTCAGTGTACCCACCTTAAAACGAATAGTCGAACGATCGAACACAATATTAGTGAAACTAACAGTGACTATCTATAAAACAGTTTATCGAGAACGCAATTGTTGAATCACGAATAAGCGACAACACTGGATATTATCTTAGACATGGATAATTGTTAATGACACAAAATCCTTTAAAGCTAAAGTTGCAAGCTTAGAAAAACTTACTCTCATATCACATGCAAGCCAAGTACTTCTTCATGTAGCAAAACACTCGACTTCAAACTTATTTATCATCTAAGGAAGGGGATTCCAAGACCATTCCCAGTAATGCGGCAAGTTACAGAAAATACTAAAAAAAATAATATCACGCTTTTCATCTGTTTAATGGATTTCCGGAAGGCTTTTAATACTATTAAATGTAAAATACTCTGCCAAATATTTTCTGATGTGGGCGCACTAAAATACCTCTTAAACCTTATCAAGTCACTTTGCATACTCTTCCCACTACTATTTAATATCTACACTAAGTGCATTAAAAAGATTGTCCTGGAGGACTAGAACAGGAGCATATCAGTGGGAGGACAGATGGTAAGAAATTTGCAATACGCTGACGACACCGTCTGACTTGCTAAAAGTAAAGAGGAGATAAAAACCTTTCAACATCGTCTAGAAACGATCAGTCTCAATTTTGGATTCAATTTGACATAGTTATATTTACCTTGGGTCGTCTGTTTCCAATATTAGAGTGTGCGAAAGAGAATCCAACGCTACGCCATTAAAAGATCTGCTGTTGGAATGCTGGATAAATTTGGAAGCCTTTTCCAGATGAATAACAAAAAATAGCAATGTTTGAATAATGAAATATCTGATTTTATCTAATTCCTCTATACAGAGTAGAAACCTGGCGCCCCAGACTAAAAGACTAGCAAAATCTGTGCGCTAGAAATATGGTTGTGAATTATGGAGACGTATCGTAAAAATTCCTTGAACCGTACTCTGCACCAATATTTCCATTGTAAAGAAGTTAAGAATTTAAAAAAGTCTTTCGTCGACCGTATAATTGTGAATTCATAAATTCTTTCACATCTCTAGAAAACTACTTTCGATGGAACGTCTAGTGGTGCAGAGATCTCGGGGGTAAATTTCAACCCGATGTACAGACCTGATAAAGATGGCGACAAAACGCAGCATTATAGAGTGTTCCAGAAACGATGCCAATCTACTGAAGTAGAAAAGTGGCGTCAAAGCAGCCATTCGAGTGGAGAGGTAAGGAAACGAAGACCAACCATGCATATTATTGCGCAAACCGCGACCACTCCGATAAGAGGGTAACGACAGGAGAATTTTGAGTCTCAAACCACTAAACTCCGGGTTCCAAATTCTCGGTCTTAATGCTATATGAGCTTGAGGACTTGCTCTTAAAATTAAAAATTTGGGTTTCAAGCAGAGGCTCAGCCAATTAACTCTGGATTCCAATTCCTCAATCTAATAACGCAGTGGTACAGCTTGTATTGTGCATGTTAACTCATATCTCCATCTTTAATATACCTATTTGAATGATTCATTTTTTATTTTAATGATTCCAATGTAGTATTATAAAATTGGTTGAAATTTTACCCTGGAAACTACAGGTATACTATACAATTTCTCAAATATGTACAGCAGAGGTGCATGATCAAGATTATATGATATGGGTCTAATGATAATCTAATAATAAAACCTCTGAAATTTTGATACCACTAAGAGCGGAATTAATCTTTCCTTTGGCAAAATTAGTTCAAAGTGATGGAGCCGAGAGGTGGTGACAGGGACTTTTCAATGATAAATAGTAAACTCGTTCGGTACGGACTCATTTCATTTGTGTTGACGTAAGAAAGAAAAACAAAGTAAGTAGGTGAATTAGAATATACGGGTAGGTACATACATATAAAGGCACGATGGAAATATGAAGGCTAACCTAGGTAGAAAAGTAAATAAGCGGAGTATAAAAACAAATGCATTAATTGGTATAAAAGTAAATATCCACAGATATGTATTGTACAAAGACATAAAACAATTAGATTAGTAGGCGTATATATAGTATGGAAAGTTAAATAAAGTCTTGAACCACTGACTACAGTGAAGTTTAAAGAGGGGATGTGATTTATATATCCGCATTTATATGTATGTGCACACTTGAACGTTTTTATATAGATAAACGTGAATATATTAGGTTCATTAAACGCCGCAAACATCTGATCCGATTCCAGATAACGAGATGAAAAATAGAAAAATAAAGCATTTTTACAAAAAAATTGAACCGACTTCAAATAATCACTGAAAAGCAAGTACACTGACAAGTATACAATAATGAAAATACCAGTATCCAGTTGGAAAATTTTGCGGTACGATATCGTTACCTAACTTAAATAAATTTGCAAAATACTGCTTCCACCAAAGATTTTTGGAGTCGGTGCCAAGTGAAATGTAGCACACATATGTATGTGTGGGTGTATATGCACTTCAGAGAAGAGAGAATTGTCAACTTGCTACCGATTCAAAAAACCTCTAGCAGCAATAGTATTCTGCAAATTTTTCAGATTGGGAAACTATATTTTACCTCAACAGTAGCAACTGAGTACTTGTATTTTCATTATTTCATAATTGTCACTACACTTCCTATTCTGTTTTGTAATTTGGAGTCGGTTCAATATTTTTGTAAATATGTTTTAATATTTTATGGAAATCAGTTTATTTAATCAGAAGATATGCGAGTATAATATTTCCAAAAATATGTTTTTTTATTATGGAAATGTATATGTTTACGTACATAAATGGAAAGCACTACGTATATTTTAAATTGCATAGTGGAATTTTCCAACCGAACATACATTGGCTCAATGGGCCTGGTCAGAATTAAGTGGTCCATGCTTAAGTAATTAATGTGAAACCGAGTATACCCATGAAGTAGCATGACATAACCCAACATAACCCAACCCAAACCAACCCAACGAAACTCAACCCAACATAAACTAATATAATCCAACCCAATGTAACCCTATTATCTCAACTCGGTATAATTCAACCCAACTCAACAAAACGCAATAGAAACATATCCAATCCAACATATTCAACAAATATTTAATAAATTTGTAGAATTGATGTGTCTGTACGTTGAAAGTACTTACAAAAAAATTATTAAGGGTTTCGTAATAAAAGTAATAGAAAAGTACACGTAAATACAGTTTTTGTAAACTTTTGTCTGTTGAAGTACACATCAGGTAAAATACATTGACTCGAAACTTGATGTCGTTGATTTGAAGTAACATTTCATGTTTATTTCATTATATTAAGTTTAGTTTGCGGTTGTATGAATTTGATTGTTACATACTTTAATGTCGAATTTAATTTATATACGCAGTGGCTACATTAATTTAAGCACGTAAATGGGGAATGCTATGAAACATACTATATTGTACTTTTCATTTCCATGGCCTTAATCATTTTCGTGGACCACATCAGGACAATCCCAAATAATTAAAAGGAATCTCCAATTTAGTTGATAAATGTCAAAGATGTGAGATAATATGCAAAGAAATATAATAATGCAGTGGAATAGAAAACGTTCTTTTTTTAATACAGTTAAAAATCGAATAATGAACTAACTTGATGCTTCGTAGTTAGTGTTTTATAGATTGTACATATTGTAAGGGACAAATAAGACAATAGTTTATATTGGAAGAAAATTTAAAGGGGTAGGTGTTTAAAAGAAAACAATGTATGATTTTCATGCTGGAAAATGTTTTCCAACTTTAATTTGTAAAAGGATTACAACAATCCATTAAATGCTATAACAATCCTTACTAATTTTTTTGTGACAAAATAGATTAACAAGTGAATAAATTATTATTATCATCGCGGGGAAAAAATATATAAATTATAAGTAATTGATGTTTTGATGAAAATGTTGCCCATTTAACAAATAAGCAGCAGCACCATATAGAGGGGATGAAGAGTTGTTGTTCCGTAGCTTTGTTTTTAGAATACATTCTAATATATACAAAATTTGGAATTGATCGGTATATTTTTAAATTTCCGTAACTAAAAAGGAAATGAGCACGTCTGTTTATATTCTTCAGACGTTTTATTCACAGATTACTATCAGTGTTATGAAACTGAAATTTGTCACTGTTTACATATTTCTTAAACAAAGTTATGAATTAATTTTTTTTAAATTGTTTATTGTATTTTCTCTACACCTAAAGTGGGAGTGATATTTTTATTCCCGTAGCCCATTGTGTATGATTATTTTCATTAGAATTACGTACATCTACTTTCTACCAGCTAAACCGCTTTTTTTGAATATCTGAAAAGTTTTCACTAAAATAGTATACATAATGAAATTAAAAGAAAATGTTTACTTACAGCTATAATAATTTACGAATAATAATCGAAAAATTTATGATATTCAGTCGAGTCTGTGAAAAATTCATGAAAACTCTATAAAAATTACTTACATTTTAATTAAAAAAGTTATCTGAATAATGTATATAAGTTGTTACTGCTTATAAGTTTATTTATCCGTAACACCAATAAACAAAACCATTTTATCTACTTATCTATTTTATTTTGCTCCGTCAATGGACGAATTATAAAGGATTTGAAGATCGGTCGAATGCGTCTTGGGACTTTATTGCGGAGAAATGTGGGTATCTCCTGGTATCTCGAGCTGGTAAAGTTATGCACCAACTCTTCTGAATCTTGAATACTCTAATTCTAATAAACATCTTAGTAAAAAAAGGACTTAGGGTTTTATAAAAGGAATTATAGAAAAGGGACTAGCGTTTTACGAACTTAGCGCACCGTAAAGGTAGTGACAGGTGTCCCTTTTTTTGGTTGACAGGCCAGTATTAAATTAAAGATATTAAGGTTAGTTAGACAGGTGTCGCTGATGGCGTTAGGTTGCACTAAATATTTTAACATCTTACCATCAAAGGCAAATCCATTGTCCTAAAACCATCATCAGTCTTTTTCTGTTAAGTGGCTTCTGTCATAATATCAGCAACCACATTCCGTGTCCCAACATAGTCAATTTCAATTTCCTTATTGGTACTTTCTCTTAAAGAGAATGGTATCTCATGTCAACATATTTGCTGCGCTCACAATAAATGTTAGTACCTGCTTATTGCACTTTGATTATTGCAATATATGACGGAGGGTGAAGTTTCGTTGTTTCGATGCAATTCATATTCCAAGTATCGCAACCACATTGCCTCTAATACCGAAGTACTTAATGCCTTATACTCTGCTTCCATGGTCGATAAGGTTGCAGTATTTGATCGCTTAGAAGACTATGATACTACAGCTCCCTGAAATAAAAAAATATGTGGCCAAGCAGGATCTCCGGCTGTTAATATTTAAATTACAGTCAGAATCACAATAACAAAACGCGCCTTGTTCTTCTTTATTCTGATTAAATATTAATCTATATTCTTTTATTCCTTTTTTACAACACAGTACTTTTAACTGCTAGCCAAGGTTATAGTTCTGGTGTATTATTGAAGCTACTCGATTTATTTGCTTTGAAACATCTTTGAATTCCCGTTCTTTATAATGGGTAAAAGAAGCTTTCAATCACTTCTTGATGTAGTATTTCTGTAATTATATTTTTTCTTATTTCCTATTGACTAATTCCATGCTACGATCAGTTGGTGAACAAACTAAATTGCATTCAGTTATTTTGAATCTTTGCAAATTTCTTTATACATAGATGATGTAATCAACAAAGGTCTCATTTCTTTTCAAATTCAATGCTATATCCTGCAACCAATAAAATAATGCACGGAATTAAGTTCTTTCATTATAAAATAGTTTCTGCGATAATATTTTTTCTCTTTTTTAAATATTATTATAAAAATAGTAAGTTGTCAACATAAATTAACATAAACAAAATATTTTCATCTTTCTTCTAGTTTATACAAGTTTTCAAAGATTAGTTTTTCAACCCCAGGCTCCTTAACAAGGATGTAAGTCTCAAATTTCATTGCCTATTTTAATCCATAAATATATATATTCGGTCTCTATACATCACCTCCATGTACATAAGTTTGGGGTTGAATGATAAATGTTTCAGGATCTATATCCTCTTGTAGAAATGCAGCAACTCATCCATTTATTCAATATATAAATTAGATTTAAGAGCCGTGGTAAGTAAATAATTATTGACGTATTCTGAACCACCGGAACGATATTTTATATTTTCTTCATTTCTTTCGGAAGAAAGTTTTCATAATTAATCTTGCTTCATATTGCATAATCTCGCCATTAGTTGATGCTAATCTTAACATTTTGTGTATATAATTACATTTTGTATTAAGTACATAATTTTTATTAAAAAACATTTGGACGTTATTGAATTGTAAGTTATCGTAAAAAAGATGGGCTGTGGAAGGACATACGGATAAAGCAGTTGTTTTGGTTATACTACAAGCTTATTATAATGAAATGTCCTAGACCTATTCAGTTAGAGCCAACTAAGTTGAAACAATTGTGTAATTTTATTTATCTTAAAATCATTAGTTTTTTTTGAGATACTTCATTTTCATGACATTTTCATAAAGGTGGCAAAAGATTAAAAAGGCAAAAAGCGTCGCAGTAAGGTACATGTGGGTTAATATTCTTTATTGCGATATCTTATTTTACATTTCTACAACAAACGCATTTTTAGGTCATATGAAAATGATCCTGTGAGGGATCCGTTTTTCTTTGATTCTCAAAACGATAACATTTCCATAAATTTATAATAATTTTGAAAAGGTACGTAACATGTTTATATTTTCTATTTATTTTTAATTATTTTTAATTTTCAAATATAATACTTGCATCCAGACTATATCAACAAAGTTCTTCTTTTTCTTACTATTTCTCTAAATAATACTCGTTCTTCATTAGGGGGACAACATTTGTCAATGTTAAGTTAAAATGCTGGCTAGGCTACACTTATTAGGATTTTAACATGAGATTGGCAAAATGTGTTACTAAATTTTCTTGCCGGTCAACAGTATGCTAATTTGCAGTCCTAGTATTTTGATTATTTATGAAACGTGAAAAAATGTTTCCTTTTTATGTAAATATTTTCATTGGACTTTTTAACAGATACAAATTGCATTAATTTCACTGTCTATGCAAACATATTAAGTCACCATCAAATATATTATTCAATTCTATCATTTGTTAACAGGTTAAATTTGTGGGCTAATCAAATTATTTATTTTATGCATATAGTAAGCCATATCCTAGATATTTCACATCAAAAGCGGTCGATTTCGTAGATTACATTAAAACCTGTAATTTCTAGATTAGATCTATAACTTTTAGAGGTGTGAAATTTAAGATATATATAAAGTTTTTGATATCAATGAAGTAAAAATAAGAAATCAGAAAATTGTTGCATAGTAACAAACATACATCACAAGGCATACGGCCTTTGACGAAGCGGCGCACCGCAGGATCCCGGGTTCGATTCCCGGCCGTTCGTCGAACGGGGCTGGACTGGTTCCATGGTTGGCTGTGATAGATTGATCTCGTAGCAATAAGTTCGCCATATGTATCAATTAGATACATTAATGTAAATAAATAATTTTTAGAGGTATGAAATTTAATATATATGTAGTGTTTTTGACACCAACGAAGCAAAAGTAAGAAATGAGGAAATTGTTGCCTAGTAACAAATATACTTATACCAGCGTACATATCAAATTTCATGCACGTATAGAATATATCTCTGCCTCTGTACCTATATTGTAATAACGGACGAAATTATACAAAGTATAAAATAATTAAATAAACCAGATTTATTTAGGATCAAGGATTTGCTTAGTACTTCAAGATCTCAAAAATGATAAATCTCGATTGATTTGTTTTATATTATTTTATAGGGGCAATTTCGTATGTACTAATGATAATAATTTTTTATGTAAATTTTAATACATCATTTTTATGACATGTTTATGTACCAATTATGTACTACAACTGTGAAAACAATTTGACTGTAAAAACTAATACTTTGACTTTAAAAACGATAATTTTTTATGTCTACATCGCTTTGCCTATTATAGCTCTTCAAGTTCGATTTTGTGATAAATAAAAATGCAATAAATCTAAACACAAAAATGTAATTTTCTCACATCACCGCTCTAACAAATTTCAATAAAAACTTTTACCTCACTATCTTTTAAGATATCTTTTTTAATCAAATCTTATATTTATTTTATCAATAATGGAGGAAAAATAAATAAATCTTTCATAGAGGTTACACCCTTCCACTATTTCCCTCCAAAGTGAACTCTACAAGCAATAAATCGTAGGGGAACAAATAAACTTCGTAGTGAGAAGGTTTAGTAACCTTCCAAAGATTCATCTGGCCGAAGTTTATCCTTACTACGACCACCAAGGAAAGAGTTCTGGACATAAGACAGCGTAAATTATGTAGGCATCTAATATTTTTACCTAACATAAATTAAACATTTATATTTTCTGCAAAAGACACGAATTTCGGTAAATTGAATTTAGTTTAGTTATGTATTTTTAATGTGTAAAAGGTTATGCATAAGTGATAGTTATTTGAAATCTCAACATTATTAATATACAGACTCTGCTGTTCCGGCAGCTATTCGTTTTAATATTATTCATATGTAGCAACATCCCTGTAAACATGGAAAACACATTTTATTTATATTTTGATGGGGTTTTTAGGATTTTGTACTTAAAAAAGAAAAAAAATGGAACACTCAGATACATTTGTCCGTCTTTCATAGTATTTTTTTTCGGAAAAGGTTTATTGCAAAACATGAAATTGAGTATGATGACAAAGATATTGGGCCGCATATGTTTGAATAATTAGCACTCAAACTTACTTGCCTAACATATTTAGGATTATTGATCATTGATAAATAATATGATAACTTTGTTTCATTTCATTATATTGTGTGAAGAATGTGCCGTTTTTCAGTATATTATTTTTAATAGAAATGTAAATTTCAGAAGTAAATACCCAAAAGTATATTATAAATAGGACGAATAAATTAATAGATCTTTTTTTAACGCCATAAGCACGAAGATAGGAATTTAACCTCCATGATTATATACCATATAATAAAATATAATATAATATAGTACGCCATATATCTTTGTAAGTTTGTTAGAATGCGAATCATATAAAAACTATCGACTCAATTGATATGAAGTTTAAAAAATATAAGGATTGACTTGAAACAACATTTAGTTTTTTTAGTTGCAATCAATTTACATCATCAAATTATATATATATATATATATATATTATACTTAATATTTTCAATAAATTTATTTGTGCATTAGTAAAACAAATAAAAATAATTCCTAGCTATCTGACGCTTATTAATTGTAAAATGATATATTATACCTTGTATATTAATAGATGGCGCTACGTGTATTTTAAATTGTTCTATCCGTACATACATTAGCGAAGTGTACCCGTAAATACACAAATATTTAAATGACTAAACAATTTTGCGATTATGGCATACATCTGAATGTGACATTCTAAATATTTCTTGACCTATTTTTTATAATCTATTAGCTGTTTTATACGTCAAAATTTCTTTACAATTCGCAGAAAATATCAAAAACTTGCCATGAAAGGACGCGAACACTTTTAAACGTCCTTCTGTATAGTTCTCTTTAACATATAAACTAACAATAAATTCAAATAACGATATGTTCATTCGCTCCATCTTATATGTTTACTTAGTTTATGTAATAACGACAAGCTCGTAGAATAACCATATTCATCACGATCGTCTTTATTTCTTCAATTATTTTGATGTTATATGTAAAGTGGTATATTGTGTGTAACAAAAAAAACGACCAGATAAAAGCTCCTGAGAAACGATCATTATTAGTTATTATTAAGATAGAAAAATAGAGTAAGTAAGCAAATATCTACCCTTTCGGATAATTTTTTCTTTGCGTTTCAAGCTTCATCTAGGATTTTGATGATTGAGGTTGAATGCTTACAATATTCATTAATCAGTTGATTGACTGAATTTAGTAGTCTCCCATTCGTGTTTCTTTCATTCAATATCATTCGACTCACGTAATGTACCACTTTTAATACATGAGTCTGGTAAACTCTAAAGTAATCCATATAATTCCTATCTTTTTATAACACGACTTCATGGAAAAATAAACTTCATAATTGCGTATTAAGCTGATTTAATTTTTTAAAAAATAGTAACAAAAAATCAATTCACTTGTAAATATTAAAACTTATATATTTTAATAAATCAATGTCCCCATTAAATGAAACAATTGATATCAATTGTGCTATTCGAACATTTGTCATCAAAATAAAATATTTCAATACACACTTATGTGTTGATATATATTTCATAAAACGTTCACAAATGTAACGATAACCTTCTGCTGTAAATAAATAATATTACGTTATATACATATATACATATATATATATATATATATATATATATATATATATATGTATATATATATAACGTAATAATATTATTTACAGCAGGTATATATATATATATATATATATATACATATATATATATACCTATTTCCATTGTTTATAACTAAGTATATTCATTTTTTCTTCTTCATGTATTCTTCTTTTCAAAGCTCCGCAAACAAACAAAGACAGATTCCTTGTTTGATTGCGGATCAATTAAGTTAGGAAATAATTTCGGGGACGATTTACGGGTAAGATATGGGAACCTCACAATATTTCAGGAAACGTTTGACTGTGCCTTTCCATACTTGTAAAATAAGGATGATTTTTTCAAACAAGCCATCGATTGGCGCTATTACTGGGAGATTTTCAAATGAAATAGAAATTTGATTTAATGTTTTCATTTATAAGCGCCGTATGAAAATATAAACTTCAAAATGGTATTTGAAAAATTTGTTACAATTGTGGGCACTACAATTCAATAAGAACTTTTTTTCAAAAATGTTTCGGTTACCTTTTCAACAACTTCAAAAGACGTAGACACTTGGTCTAGCACTTGGTCGATTTTTCCTTCTTAAGACAATTTTCAGTTTTAAAAATGATAATTTAGTGCATTACTACAAACATACGGATCTGTGGTGATATATGTTGCTGGCTGTAAATACAAGTTATGAATTATTTGTTTTAAATTATTATTTTTTTTATTATTTGTTTAAAAGGATAATTCACACGTATCAGGCGCGTAGAAAGGGTTATTAGACATTTTGGTTTAATAATATGATAAAGTATTTGTGTGCTATAACATGAATTTTTATAAAGCGTGAAATAAGAAAGGCAAAATAAACCGTCTTCTTTAATATTTTCAACTTCAAAGTTTACTGGGACTACTAAATTTGTATACAGATTGATTAAATTATTTTTATGATTAAACATGTTTATCAGCTATTTAATTTTTTTTAATTTAACTCTATTTGCAAAATTGTACATTAGTGGCTCGAGTTTGCTTAACAAAAACTCCTACTGGTGTAAAGTAATAAATTTTGGAGGTACTTCCCAGTAACAAAGAAACAATTGCGGCTACTAGTAAATTATATGTTCAGTCAGTTTTCTTAATTTGGTAGTTTATTCAAATTCATTATCGATCTATTAATAACTTGATTACAAAATTACTTAGGGATTTCAAAATATAGTCTCATTTTATGATGTATATATTAAAATGAAATATTGTTGAAATTCTTTGTAAAACATATTTTAATTATTTCTCCTTAAAATAATTGCGGGACCATACGTGACTTTTGTTGGCCACTAATAATATATTGATACTCCACCGTATTTATTAATTATAAGACAATATCATCAAATTTATTTTGTAACCAAAGAAATTGGTTAATTTTAACGTAATGCCATCTATTAGCGTATCATAAAATTATTGTCTTTAAATTTGTACATTTTTAATTGAGACATAAATTTTCACATTGTCTTTTTAGTTACTGAATTGTGAAGAACAGTCTATATCCACCAATAAAAACTTAATCAAAATCCTTTTAGCTGTTTTTGGGCGATGCGCAAACAAACGGGCAAAAATTCTAATAACAATATTTTCGTGTTTTACTATGTTCTCCTAAATATTTGTTTCTTATATTTTTTCGACATATGTGCAATAAAATACATATTATTCAAATATTTACAGCATATAACTAATCCTACCGAAGTATTTGAATTATAAATATTATCAACATACCCAAATTTGAAACAAATTGAGAAAAGAAAGCGAACTCATTACTTATACATGCAACATTGAAAAAATTTATACGCGGAAAACCACAAATAACGATAGCTGTTCTCATGCGTAAGTCGAGTTTATTATTCAAGCACCTACCCGTCCTCTACCACTCAACACTTCACCGCTAGTTATATCCACTCCACTAATGTCTGTCAGGATAGAACGATTTAAAATATACATAGCGCCATGTATTAATATACAAAGATGTTATATACATTTTTACAATTAATTGGCATCGGGTAGCAAGGCATTTTTTCATTTGTTTTACTAATGCACTATAAATAAAATGATTTATAATAATGAGTAGATATATAATTTGATGAAATAAATTTATTGCAATTAGAAAAAAAAACTAAATGTTATTTCAAGTCAGTCCCTAATTTTTTAAACTTCATTTCAATTGAGTCGACACTTTTTATATGATCGCATTCAAACAATTAAATTTTTATATTCTATTATATCACATACTATATTATATTCTATTATATGGTATTTAACCGTAGATGTTACATTCTTACCTTCGTGTTCATGGTATTTGAAAAAGGTCTAATAAATTATTCGTCCTATTTACAATTTACTTTCGGGTACTATCTTCTGAAACACAAATTTCTATTAAAAATAGTGTACTAAAAAACGGCACATGCTTTACACAATATAAAAAAATGAAACAAAAATTATGATATTATTTACCACCAATGTTCCTAAATATGTTAGACAAGCAAGTTTGTATGCTAATTATTCAAACATATGCGGCTCAAAGTATATAACGCCATACTAAATTTAATGTTTTGCAATAAACGTTTTCCGAGAAAAAAGATTATGAAAGACGAACAAATGTATATATTAGTAAGATTATAAATGTTCCATTTGTTTCCTTTTTATATACGAAATCCTAAAAAAACCCATCAACATATAAATCAAATGTGATTTCAATGTTTACGAGGATGATGTTTCATAAAGAACCTTGTCCCAATCTCTAAGGATTTTAAGGACATTAGATAAAATCTATAGCTGCTGGAACGGCAGAGTCTTCGGCAGAGTACATTGATAATGTTGAGATGTTAAATAACTATCCCTTATGCACAACCTTATACAGATTAAAAAAAAAATAGCTAAGCCAAATTCAATTTACCGAAATTCATGGTTTTTTTAGAAAAAAAATGTGCGAGATTATTTGTTCTTCTACGATTTATTGCTTTTAGAATTTCCTCTGGAGGGGAAGAAATCGTAGAAGAGCGTAACCTCTATAAAATATTTATTTATTTTTCCTCCAAATGATTTTGATAAAAAATTTTCAGATTTCCAGATTTTGATTGAAAAAATATCCCATCGAAACGTTACTATAAAAAGAGCAGAGAAATTCCTCTTGAAATAGTTACCCGTAAAATATAGCGAGGTAAAAGTAACCAAGTTCTTATTGAAATTTGTTAGAACAGTGAAGTAAGAAAATTAGATTTTTGTATTTAGGTTTATTGTATTTTATATTTATCACAAAATTGAACTTAACGTGCTATAATAGGCAAAGCGATGTAGAAATAAAAAGTTATGTTTTTTTGAGTCAAAATATTAGTTTTTGTAATCATTTTGTTTTCACAGTTATAAAACATCATCAGTACATATATATAAAAAACATATTATAAAAAATTAAGTATTAGAATTTACATAAATAAATTATTATCATTAGTACAAAAGAAATTGCGCATGAATGATAATATAAAACAAACCCATCGAGATTCATAAAGAAGTCAGGGCGGTTCACGTTAAATTGAAGTACCAAACAAATCTGTGAGCAATAAAGTAGATTTGGTTTATTTATTGATTTAATACTTTCTATAACTTTGCTAGTCATTAAAATATATGTACAGAGGCACAGAGATATTCTATGAGTGCATAAAATTTTATAAGTACGCTGATATAAGTTGTATATTTGTTACTACGCAACAATTTCCTTCTCTCCTACTTTTGCTTCGTTGGTGTCAAAAACACTACATATATATTAAATTTCATACCTCTAAAAATTATTTATTTACATTAATGTATCTAAATGATACATATGGCGGACTTATTGTTACGAGAACAGTCTATTACAGCCAACCATGGAACCAGTCCAGCCCCGTTCGACGAACGGCCTGAAATCGAACCCGGGATCCCGCGGTGCGCCGCTTCGTCAAAGGCCGTATGCCTTGTGATCACCCAATACACCACGTCATCACCGTGGTGTGTTGGGTTGATCACAAGGAAAATTACAGGTATAGTCTAGATTAAATGCCTTTTGTCTTGAGGTATTTTAAAAATTTAGCGCAAAAAATATGGATTTTTAGAGTTACGCCGCGAAATGGCAAGAACGGAATCCTTGTATTTTTTTATGTTCGTCTGTTTGTCCGCATGTCACACCATTTAACACTTCCATTTTAAATGCGACTATACGAAATTTTATGAAAATTAGGTCAAGTCATTTTTTTACATCCGACGTGGGGTTGAAACATTTTGTCCTCGCACACGCCATCAAAAGCGCGTATTTTCAAAATGTGAACAGAATCAGTACAATGGGATAAGTGTGTGTTAGTAAATTATTTGAATAACTTGTATGAATGAATTAAATACTTTTAGGAAACCAAGTTATATTTTTACACTTGTGAAAGATACTTATGACGTAATATGTTTATTTATTAAAAAATAATATTCATATTTTTAATAGTTTAATAGAAATACTATGTAATCCGAAACTATAATATGATTTATGTGTATCCAAAACCCGCATAGTGTGGATTTTACTCGTTGTTAATACATTTATTTCATTGTTTTATTAAAAATAACACCACTCCGGCTTTATAGAAGGCGCATTTTTGATCAGTTTATTTTTATAATGTTTGTGCATTCATATCAAACAGTTTGATAAACTTAGGTATACCAATATTCCCATAATAAATTCTCGCAATCAACACTTAAGGAAAATAAAGTGTCATCTATATCCAAAACACTTTTAACTTTTATTCTAAATGGTTTTACTTTCATGAAATAATATAATCGCCATAAGAATGATGTTTATTTGTATAAGTATATTATTTTTTACATTAATATTTTTACCACTTGAATCCCAGTCTATGTAGCATTCCAGTTTGCTAACCTGTTTTTTTCCAACTACAGTAAAAAATATTAAATAAGAAAAAATTGACAAAAAAATCTCCCATGCTGTCGCTTATTACGTTGCGGTCAAAATCAGTAAAATAAAGTTTCTATTTTTGGATTTTTCTGGGGTTTGTAAATTTTGTTCGTTTATTTTTAGTCGTCTAAGGTTTTAAGTCGTTAAGAATTTTAGTCGTTCAAAGAACATAAGCAATAACTAGTTTATTAAGTAACCCGTTTCATAGAGTAACTGATGTCGTGTTTGTATATTCAATTATTTGTTTCTTCTTTATAACTCAGTATCATTGCAAAATTACTTCTTAAGTTTGTCTACTCGAGATTTTCTTTCGTTGCGATGGTATATCCTTAAACTTAAGCGATTTAAATTATGAAAAAACAAATATATAAACCAGCAAGACCAATATTGATATAACTAATTATTTATTTAAATAATATAATCAAAGAATTGGAGATGACTGCAATTATTGCTAGCAATTTTATTACAAAATTTGACGGAACTCTGAGAATATTAACTAAATATTTTAACGGATAAGGCGTATGAAATTTATTTAATATTAAGTAAGAAAATACCCCGTGACTTTTTTCAAAGCTTTTTGGAATACTATAGAAACTTTCAATTATCTCCATTATTGTGTATAAGGAGCGGAGCGTTTGACTTTATATTTAGTTACCAACCGAATTTCAGCGAGTAAAGAGCGAATAAAATAATAAAAATGCACGAGGGGTGCTTAAGCGGTTTTTTTCGGATATGTGACATGAAAAACGCTCTCGCTTATGTTCACGTTCCTATCTCAAACCGGGGTGATTTTTAATTACTCAATATCCTAATATAAAAATTTAACATATTTATTTCCCCGTAGAAAAATAAAGTGGAATACTTTGCTTTCAACGCGGCCTAGATGCTTCTGAAATATAAATATTCAAATATCTTTTAGAATGAGGCCGTAACCTGAATATTGACGGAAATATCGAAAGAACTACTCTTTCGATATATGTAGTTATATTATATTATAATATTAGTCATAAATATAAGATGTAAGTGACCTTAATAAGATAAGAATTTCAATCAACCTCTTCATCTATTAGGGACCTAAACAGTATTCCTGAAACATTATGAAGAGGGAAGGTAGAGAAATATTTATATCTCTAGGGAGCTCTTACCCGCAATATGCAAAACTGATATGAGGTATTTTCTATATATGCTCATTACGATAAAGAAAATCTGTTAACGTAAATTCAAAACCCGCTCATAAATACGGTTCAGAGTGAATTTGCATTTGTTATGATAAAGATCCAATCTTATAAGGATAAGTGACATTAACTACCGGCTGTTAATTCATATATCGGTATGATTTGCGTAAGTACATAAAAATACTTGTCAGATCATAGTTCTTGACAAATTCATCCAATAATTTTTGCTATTGGAATAAAACTGACAGAAATTATGTATGATCAGCATTGTGTTTTAATAAAATTGCTATCGCCATGTGCTAATACGGAAAAATAAGTGGCCTTCAAATATTTACAAAAAATTGTCATAATTATTATGTAATAGTAATAGTAATAATAATAATAAAAGTGATTATTGAGCTTTGTTACAAATAAAGAATAATGTGGAAAAATTACCATAAATTGCTTTTTGCAAAGAAACATATTTTCAATGAAATAAAAAGAGTAGGAACAGAATAAATTAAAAACAATGCCACTTAATAATGATAATTATTTACTTCTATACACTCATTTCTATATTTGTATTAATTGTGATTCTTAAAATTTTGGATTTAACATATTAGTTTGTTGCAAGCCTTTTGTAATTCTAATTTGCAAATTAGGAGAATTAGATGCTCTCTAAAGTCGCTGATTGAGAGTATACATTTGTTTTCATCATAAATGTTATAACTTATATTAAGTATTACAGAAAGAAACTCTTCATACTATACATATATGTATATCTAGATAGAATCATTCAATTTATATTATGAATATGTGTGAAGACAACAAATACCTTTCCAGTCTTTCCTTATTTGTTGATGGGATTTCAAAAAGCTTCATGATCATTGTCTTTCACTGTTACATTATACACATAATACTGATTTCGATATTTCAAATTCCTCTTTATGTAATTTAAACGTCAATTGTATTTTAATAACCATTATACAATTATACCGTTAAATGAATAACACGAGGATATCAAGTTAAAACTATAATTAATTAAAAAGAAAATATCCTGTTTTGATAAAGTAGACTCATTATTTAAGAAATATACTTTCACATTTTCAGGGGTTAAAATAAAAAGCCGTAAATATTTAATTTTTCAACATAGGTATCTTATTCTACCATTTTTTATTATAATTTCTTTTCCTAATATGTTCTCATTTTCTCCAATATCACACAGCACCATTTTAAATATTGTGAAATGTCTCACAAATAAATCTATTCAATGCTAGGCTTTCAAGGGTTCATTCATATTTTACACCATGCAACTTATATTACACCGATAAAATTTATTTTATCGAATATATTTGACGTTAATTTTGTAGAAATTAATTATTCACAATTAAATGAAATTACGTGATGTAGTATTATTTCTACTTTCTTTAAGTTCTTTACCGCGACCTAGGTTTCGTTGTACTACAACATCTTCAGGTGGACTATTAGCAAAAATTCTATATATATAGCTGTAGAATTAGCAAAGATTCTATATACATAGATAGTTATCTTTGTTAATAGCCCACCTGAAGATGTTGTAATACAACGAAACCAAGGTCGTGGTAAAGAACTTAAAGAAAGTAGAAATAATACTACATCACGTAGTTTCATTTAATTGTGATTAACTTTATCCTCAACGATGTATATTAGGCTAGTATTATTTGACGAACAGCGTTATACATATAATCGAATAGAGAACTTTATTTTTTCACTGACTAATTACTTACTTCATTGGACAACAAGGCAACACGAGCTCCGCCATTACTATATTTCGTTTACTGACAATTTTTACTGTAGAGAAGTGGAAATGGTTAATAAAACGGTATCTTTTTCATAAAAATGATCCTATGTGCATTCTAAAAGTTGGTACGGGGAAGGTGTATCGTGAATAAATATAATAAGCGCTATTTGAATAATAATCGCCTTTCATGAACAGCAACGAACAAGGTGAATGAATACCTTTAAAGACCAACTTTGTTTGTGGTCTTGCCGTGATTATGGATACCGGATCTTATGATTTTGTAATTTATCAAAAATCATCGAGATCCCAGGATTCGCAGCGTGCTCATTATGTGCATCACAGCAATATAAACTCAAAAAAAACGGAACGAATATAGTTTTAAAATTTCCATAGCACAAAGTGAAAAAAGGAACTATTATAAAATCGCCCACTTATCTGTCTGTAAGTCAATTAGTTATAGTCGATTTTCTCAAAATTATTCGAGATAGAAAAATACCTTATTGACTCACATTTTTTATTTAACACATATTTTAGTTTTAAAATTATGCAAAAGTTGGGCATTCTCCCCTCAAAAATCGTCCAAGAAACAGATTTGATAAAATCTGACTTGAAGATTACAGGAAAGCTTAAGCTATGTCTTCACGCCTGTTAAAGGTAAAAAACGCTATAAATTTACATTTTGTTTTTAAATAGTTTAATCAAAATAATATATACCCTTAAATATTTATCAGCACCTCAATGTGTACGGAACCCTCGCTGTGTGAAGTATGCCCGTACTTCACAGGTTTATTTATATAGTTATTAGGTAGAGCGAATACATCACACCAACCTTACCCTAAGAACTATCCAAATATTAAGAAAATACTAACTCAAAGCAAACTTGTGAGCGACCTTGGAAGGTTGACTTAATATCGAACTTCTAATTGCTTAGTTTTGCCTGTTCAAAGTGAAAAAAATCAGAGGTTTTTTCTAAAATATACTCATTGCAAAGTTTCACTTCATGTGGGAGAGACATCGTTTTTCAAGTACTGTTATTTGATGCACTTCAGCACCATCTGATATAAACTGAATAAATTTGGAAGTGATGCCAAGAATGTAACAGCAACTTCTTCGTAAATAAATAGTATTCCTTGTTGTCAGGCTTGCTGCTTTAATTACGTTGCAATTTTTTAATAATTAAGTGGCAAAGAAACCAAATATTTTTCTTTGATATTGAAATGGATCATAAGGTCTATTCCGTAGCTCAAGATGCATTAAAAATGAGGAATATAATCTCCTACGATGATATTCTAAAGAAAATATTCCTTAAAAAAGGATCGATATATATCTTTATATCATATAATAATAGCCCATCCTCAACCATTATGGTGCAGGCCTCCTTGAATCTACACTACTCAGTTCTATTTTGGGCTGTCTGGATCCAGGCTGTTCCCGCAACTTTCATTATGTCAACTTTCCATTTAATTTACGGCCGCCCAGCTTGTCTCTTGTACACCCAGGTTCTCCATGCCAAGAGAATTGCGTCATGAATCCGACTTTCGAGCAACACCCACCGAGCCTAGCCCACTGCTACTTAAGTTTCACTGTTTTCCTGATAATGTCAGCAAATTTGCTTTGTCTCCGAAGCCACTTATTTATTTTGTGATCATTTAAGGAGATTTCTACTAACGTTCTTTTCGCCGCTCTTTGAGCAATAGTAAGCTTTTGTAGAACAGTTTTTGTTGTTACCCAAGTTTAAAAAATTAAAATAACGTTGGTATTAATATTTTGCCTTAATTATTATTTTATCCTTCAATTCTCTATGCAGCAAACAAAATATTTTTTAAATTGTTTTTTAATTCCTGCTAATTCAATATCACACTTAATGCAGCCTAATAAATGCATCTTTATGTAGTAAATATATAAATAACTTTTATTGTCGAACGAACAAGCTAAACCAAATTGTACGCTAAGACGTTTCTTAAGTGAAAACAACCATATGCTATAATCTACCTTGAAACCAGTGGCGCTCAGTCCCTTAAAAGCAATTACATATAGCTGACCATCTATTTGGAACACTAGACCTATGTACTTCAAATATTTAAACATATTTAACTTATGGTATTTAAGTGAAGTCCGTAATTTATGTTCTGTAGCCCGAATGCACGTACTGAACGCTACAAGTGTGTGTAATCGATGAAACGTACAAACGTCATGCTTAACAAATTACACATAACATCGCGTTGAACAAGTTTTCTATAAGCCACTAAAATTGTTTACGTCATTTAAAGCATCCGCGTATCAGAAAAAAATAAGCTGTATCCTGTTAGATTCCTTTGACTATACTCAGAGTGGAATAATCCGTGTTTTTCTTAAATTCGGAGTGAAACAGCGCACACGAGCAGAATCACTTTCTAAAAATCTGCCAACTGTCAAAAGCCAGACGAAGCAAACAAACTTTAATGATTGATCTTTTCTAAAAATACCTAGTTCTCCATTTCATTTATATATACCTTTTTTGTCAGTGAATTTGATTCATTGAATTAGTTATTGGTGATGCCATTTTCCGGGTTTGTAATAATTTTATTACTTTATTATTATGTATTTTTATCATAACAATTTAAAGCTCTATGAAATATATTATCATGTAAATGAGATTTTCGAATTTATCTTTAGTCGAAAAAAAAAACATTTGAGAATGGGAGACCAAAGCTAATTTTATAATTACACGTTCCTAATAATTGTATTGTGCGCTATTATCTTATGCGTTCAACATTTGTGGTTAACCGGGAGTTACATTTTGAAGAAAATCTTAGGCCGGCATTGGCCATGATTTAATTGTTTCCTTCTATAATGAAAGGATAATAATTAATAACAATGTATCTAATAAAAAAAATACCCCTGGTAATTATTAAAAAAAATCGATACAAAAATCTACTATTATGAAAAAATAAATTCGTCGCCAAAAATTAAGTTTAAAAGCTGTCTTTATGCCATAATCTTCATGGTGAGGACTTTGATAAGAAGTGTCTTTTTAGAAGCTCGCTTTACCAAAAAGCACTGCACGCAAATGTCTAAGATACAATACTAACTTGAATATGGCAGATACTGAAGTGTCACGATTTAAACAGGTAATTATACCAACTTTAGGATTGAAAAGTTGGAACCTCAAATTCAGTGGCACAGTGTCAGCTTGAGACCCACAATACTAATTTTAAAAACAGTAGATTCTCATTTCTGACGATTTAATTAGACCGTTCCCTTGCAGCATGAGGGTCGAAAAATTGGAACCCAGAATTCAACGGCAGAGTATCTGCTTGGGATCCAAAATAATTTCAAAACAGAAATTCTCAAGTCTCATTGTTTGAGTAGATAATACTGTTACAACACCAGGGCTGAGGAGTTGGACCAAGAGTTCTATGATGGAGTCTCTGCTTGATACCCATAATGCTAATTTAAAAACCGCGGATTCTCAGGGTTCACAGTTTAAGCAGACAGTACCCAACATTAGGACTGAGGTGTTAAATCTAGAAGTGTCACTGGTTTCCATTAATATTAATTTGAAAACATTAGATCCTCAAGCATCACGATTTATGCTGCATCATGATTTATAGGTAAAAAGTTGGAATTATATTGTATTTACCCATATATACTGCTAATTTCCTTGTTTTTTTACTACGTCAAAACATTCAAACACTACTAATTTACTCCTCATTACTGAAGACTTCCGGTCACCACCTTCGGCTTTTTGGTAAAAAGTAAATTTATGCCACACATAGTCCTGTCTCATTAAATTATCATTAGCCCAACATCATCAAAAGCAATCATGACGCCATACTGTTCAGTGTGGGGATATTCTATGGTATGTCTTCAATTTTCATGGTCAGATTCTAACAAACGTTACAAGTCACGGTACCGTACTGGAATTTTACGCTTCCAAATAAATAAATAATCATTCAAATACCGGTGATGTGAGGCAAAACAATTAAAAAATGCAATCGAATTGAGCAATTCTTCCTTTGCTTAATTCGGTTAAATGTACGTATTTCTTTAAATATTTCGATCTATAATTTTTTTCTACTTTTATGCAAATGCTACTTTATGTCATTAGCATCCACCTTTTATACTCGATGTCTATCTTTGTCCATTTAACGTTAATTTGATGCGATAGAACGCATTTATTTATTTACCACAATACTTTTACCACATAGATTTGTTGCAGAATAAAAACAGGAAATCTCGTTTCTCAGAAGCATTTCTCTTGCACGGTGTCGAGAAAAGGCACATTATGATAATATGTTTCAAATGAATTACGTATAGCGAGTGTGTTTATGCATCATCGTTAGTACTGCGGTGTAAACAAAAATTATGTCAGCAATATCTATTTACATTAATTAATCCCCCAAAATAATCGCGATAATTTCTGAAATGCATTTCCGTACCAATATTGAATACATTTACAACACAAGATCATGGTATTAAAATTTCGACGCTAATGTGTGCAACCAGCCTTGATGAGCTAAAATTTTATATAATACAAAGAACCTCATTGAAAATTATAATTTCCAGTTTTGGAATAGAACTATTAAAATAAGTGGTACCTTAATATTTTTTACACTTAAACCGTACATTTAAGTATGATGATTCTACAACTCTAAGAACCAAAAAATATTGGTTCAGTAGTTTTGGAGAAAGTCGCGAACATAACCAAAATATATATATGTATATTTATAACTACGCTAAAGACAACAGTTTTGTTAGTATTTTATGTTTGGGTAAATTAAAAAGTAAAAAAAATCTCTTTTTACTGGTTTTTGTCACAATTTTATTATATTTATAAGTATAAATGTAGATGATCTGTCAGACGTGACAGGAAATAAATCATTTTTAACATACTCGTGAAAACTGCTCGTAACCATTTTGGCAAATGATTTCCCATACCATAAGTAAATAGGTAATTTATAAAAGGATACTCAATGCATAAATCATAAAGCCGCTCGACGAAAATAATATAACATCAATCTTTAAGCAATTTCCTAAGATTGTTCGTAAAATAGCAACCTGTCAGAAGAGAACTTGTGTTGTCAATTTGTAGACATATTTTTGATAGATTGAGCCTCGTGCTCGAATCGCGATCAAAAAGTTACGACGTAACTTTTTTAAGACGCGGTACTTCTTTTGTTTTTATAAATCTTGATTGCCATTATTTTAATTTTATAGTTAAGTCTTGTAAAAATATTTTACGAATATAATTAAGTCGCTAAAAGAAAAATAATCTTACAAAGAATATTAACGTAATTTGTATTATTTTCGATTTGTGTACATCACATAAAAGATACGGGAAAATAAAATTTCTTAGAAGATTTATACATTGTAGAAAATGTACAGGCCGTGTTTTTCTTTATGATATTTTCCTTCCTCAAAAATACTTTCATTAACGCATAAAACTTGCACTACGAGAGTCCCCAACAAATTATATCACTTATAAACATTTAACGATACATAGAATTTCTATTAGATTATTAGACTAATTTTTGACGTACCTACATATAAAGTTAGAGTACACTGTAAAAGGTTTGGGAGACTCGTATCTCGTAAAAAGATATCATATCAAAAAATATTATTAAAAATTTTCGATTGTCTTTTAAAAGACTTTTTCTATTAATTCTAATTTCGAATGATATCCATTTCGATTAGTGAATAAAAACATTGCATTCACAAGTTCGGAAAAACCAAATTCAAAAATTCTTTGGTCTACCACGACGGCAGCTCAGACAACGGTGAAGCTAGCGGGGACGGGAAAGGTAATCGGCTGCGACACTCTCGATCATTCTATGTATATATGTGCGAATAAACAAAAAACTGACAATAATTATTTGAACTTAGAATTATTTTTGTTTCTTATAAAGAAGTAAAAAAAAGTAATTCTTTTGATATTCACCGTCAAAGTAAACTTGGCTTCCAAACAGTGCTCCATGATCATAATCGATATTTAACTGAAAGAACTATAATATTGGGACATGAAAATGGACAGAAGAACAAAAGGAAATAATAATGGTTACGTTTTCACAATTTGGCCACGGAACTTTAAAAAACGAAATATAAAATGTACGTACGTTAGTGTATAGAACATCTTTGTTTTAACTGCAAGAAATATTGGAACCATCTGTCAATATGTCAGGCTACTAAAAAAAAGAAATAATTATGGATTACCTATTTAAAAAACAAAGAGTATTTTGAACAGGTAGACAATTGTGGATTAAATAAAACTACCTACCCAACATGTAATATATTGCATAAAGTATGTTTAAAACTGACTTGAAATTTATGCCATGGCTATATTATGAAATCAATATAACTTGGTGTGAAAGAAATAGCTTCATTATATAACATAATTTATTTCTGAAGTAACTTCCTTTAGCACACACCGATTTATTTTTTTTTATGTTAAACTTTTGGCTGTTGCTTTAAAAAATGTGTTAATAATACATAGATAATTTATTAAATCAAAGTACGGACGCTTAAAAATAACTAATTAATAATGAAACAAAATATAACAAATACAAGTTACATAATAAATAAATCACATCTTGGTTACTATTGAAAGTATTGTAATAGTCGTAATATTGCCATTATATTTAAACACAATGTGCCATTTATATTTAAGTAAAATATAATTAAAAATAAAGTATAAATTATTATAAGAAATATTTTGACATTATAATTTTTTATGTAAGTAATGAGGAATCTTGCACTCTTAAAATCCATAAACGATTATATTATGAAAATGGATGATATTGCTTATTTTATGACAATTCAGTATCATAACGTAATTCATTACTTTTGAAGCTGTATTGTATATTTTTTTGTATAAACAAATAATTTTCAATTCTTAATAAAAACACGACCAGCGTCTCAAAACGCAGACGCTGCAGGTGAAATTCAGATGTATGACCTGTTTCTGTTTCATCATTGCCTTATTCCGTCATATCCCTATCCATTTTCCCCATACGCTTCTCCATATACGTTTGTAATTAATTATTATACATTTCTATACCAATCTTTGCATTATCTGTTATCTCATCTGGATAAGCAACGATTATGAAATGGCATACGCTGATACCCCAGAATATCTCTTCCGAATCAATCATGCTCATGGCTATATGTTTTCATAGATCCTTTATTTATCTGATTAGTTGTGTTTTGCTTGTAGTCAATTTAGTTCGCTTTATTTTTCTATTTGTTTATCACACTTTCTTAATCCGTATTAAAATTCATGTTTGCTCTTTTTTAATGTATGTACTTCAATAAACCATTTCAACATTTTTCTTTGCCATATCAAATATATTTTCTTTAAGAAACGTGTGCACAGCTGAGCCTATGGTGTACACCAATGATAGTTAATAATATGTCAGAATATACTACCGTAAAAATATATAAATAAAAATAAATATTTTTATTTATCAGGGTGTGAAAAGGAGTCCTTCATCGGAGGTATCGTAATTTATATTACATAGCATATGACGTAAGGTACTGAAACCCTAATATTGGTGCAGATAGGATATACTGCTCACTGGTATGTATAATAAAATTTTAATACTGAAGTCT
Source organism: Druceiella hillmani (assembly GCA_039881145.1). Classification (NCBI taxonomy): domain Eukaryota; kingdom Metazoa; phylum Arthropoda; class Insecta; order Lepidoptera; family Hepialidae; genus Druceiella; species Druceiella hillmani. Next base: position 10,945,069 of record JAYKKI010000047.1, on the reverse strand, counting down.
GCAACTCACAGCTTGTAGGACGAGATATTTGACATTATTTTCAAATAGTCCTTGTTTACTTGTTAGGATCAATTTTAGCGCACTTTATTTCCAGATAACCTCGCTAATACAACAATTTTTTAAAAATTCAGCTTCAAATTCAGCTAGCTCGTTTTCAATATTCAAGAAAATTGTTTTTTTACCATTTAACTCCATTAACTGCAAATAAAAAGTTAATAAATGGTTATTGAAGAACCAAAATTTCCACAATAATAATTAACTTTATTCTAACTTCTTGGACGACAAAAGAAATGCTTTGTTTCGTTTAAATTCTTTAATGTTTTTGTTCATTGAAATAATAAAATTTCAGTTTTGAAAATTATGAATTAAACTATAGTCGTGAAAATTATGAACTGAAGTAACGTTTCAAAATTAATAACGATATTTTATGCAGTTTAACATAAAAATAGTTTTTGAACTTTAAGCCACTTTTTGAAGAACATTACAAATTAAAGATAGAGCATTGCCCATAATACTATGCTTTGTTCATGATACATTCTGTTACCTAGATGGATATACATTAAATACTCTTCATCTTTTTTTTTCTTGAATACAATGCACTTTTACAAAAAAAAATTAATGACAATCAACATGCTTCAATGTTCAAAAGAATCATATATCCCATGTGGAGCTCAAATTTATGCATTAACCCTTCTCTTCCACTTTCGAAAGAAATAACATAATAATCCACTTCGTAGTAACTGTACATTTTAGATTCGAAATACTCGAGGAAAGTCTTGAACTCAGCGGAGGCAATCCATCCATTTGCAAACAAGATTTCAGAACTTGAGGAATTTTACGATATCTCGAAAATTTTTCAAATGTATGTTATGAATAAATGTACATAAAACTACATATCAATAATAAGAAACCTAGTAATAAGAAGCATATATACATATAAATAAAAATTATATCACATTAAATACAGGATTAAGGAACGACATAAACTCACGAAGACCATAATTTTAATTACGCCCAGTTTTGTGATGCACTATCTTACTGATTAGTTCATTAATTGTAATGATTACTTATATTATTATTTTCTTTATTTACCAGAAGGCAAGTTACTAATTTTGCTACTTTATTTATTTACCAGAGAGCAGTTTACTTGTATTACTATTTTCTTCATTTACCAAGAGCAGGTTACTTAGATTGCTATTTCCTTTATTTACTACAGACCTGTTTACATATTTTGATATTTTTTTTATCAGAGAGTAGATTATTTATATTGTTATTTTTTTTATTTACCAGGAAGTACGTTACTTACGTCATTATTTTCTTGATCTACCTGATAAATGGTTACTTATATTGTTATTTTCTTTATTTATCAGAGTACAGGTAACTTATATTGCCATTTTCTTTTTTAACCAGAAATAAATTTACTTATTTTATTATTTTCTATATTGAAAAGATAGCGTATTACTTTTAATACTGTTGTTTCGTAGAACATTAGATATGTTACACGATGAAATGGTACAAATTTTCCCGACATTTATTGACGCGATTAGCTTAATTGTCTAGTGTATATCTGTTACTTTTCGTCTTGTTTTTTTATTGTAACTAGACCAATGTTGGTGAAAAAAGTTCGTTCATCACTTATCAGGAATTATGCAAACCGGGAATATGGACACCAGGAAAGGAACATAGGAGTAGGAAGTTTTCTAAAAACGATCACTGAATGCGCCCATCGTCAAGGAGTTCCCAGCGTTCTCATACATCCATTATAATAACATAATTTCATCTTACCAAACATACAACTAAAATATTGACATTTGCACTGTTGGCAAGAAGTTGAAACATTAATTTCTACAATCTTGCCAAAGTTCTTATTTATGGTTACTTAATTACAGATTCGAGTGCATTTCTTTTCAATGTAAACATAAATAAAGGTGAACAAGGAATTTTCTCTTATTATATAAAAAATAATTGTGGTGTAAAATATACTTTCTTTTCATATATACATATTAAAGACAGCAACATGTCCTTTTCACACCTTCAGAAAGGAATTATGTAAAGAGACCTTCTGTTTGTTTTCGGTAATAACCGCGATCGCACCGGAAGTATATAGTGAACCACGCTCAAGAACACCGTTAGTTTTTATCTGTTATACAACAAAACGAATAAATTAAATGAAACTACGTGATGTAGTATTATTTCTGGGCTATTAGCAAAGATCGATCTTTGCTAATAGCCCACCTGAAGATGTTATTATACAACGAAACCTAGTTCGTGGTAAAGAACTTAAAAAAAGTAGAAATAATACTACATCACGTAGTTTCATTTAATTGTGAATAATGAATTTCTACAAAATTAACACCAAATATATTCAATATTTAATTGTGAATAATGAATTTTTTCAAAATTAACGCTAAATATATTCAATATTTAATTGTGAATAATGAATTTCAACAAAATTAACGCCAAATATATTGAGTATTAAAATAAATAAATAAATGCTCCTTTACGAATAATAAATATTACATATACATATATATATATATATATACATATATATATATATATATATATATATATATAACGTATTTAAATCAGTAAATATAAATCAGTCTCACAAATTCACTGCATGGTTGGACTGATTTAACTAGGGATGAAATAGTGGTATATTAGACCCTTTCTAACTCGACACATAAAAGAACGATGCATGTTTAATTTAAAAGAGTTGACAATAATAATATATTTATACGATGAATACACCGTAATTATTAATAAAACAAATCCCAAAAAAATTGATTTACTGTGAAAATTACACATAAGAGAATAAAAGCAATACTGAATGACCTAATTATTATATATCAAATTAAATAAAGTTAATTTACAGAACTTCTTAATAATTATTATACTAGAATAATAATTATTGTACCAAACATCATCCTCTTTCTCTTGTACACATAAGTAATAATATGAAATTTTATATTCACAGACTATCTCAAACTAACGGAGCTATGAATCCCCCACTAATGGAAGAGACAAAGCGTTGTTGTCACTTCTCTATACGAAATATAAATAATTCGAAATTCAAATATTGGTTATATCAATTTTCTTCATGTGAATACACGTGTTAAAATGAAATGATCGAGAGCGAAAGAGACAATTACCATTTCCGCTACTTTACCTTCCGAACTACAGTCGTGTTACCAATATCAATTATTATTAATGACGTCTCTAGTACGCCGGCGTCGCGGTTGTAACTTTATGTATAAACTCGACTATTTGAGAATAATCTAATAAAAGTTTTAATTAATTTAAAAAAAATTATGGAACTGACTTAACCTATTAATTTATGAAAATATTACTTACTTTCACGCGTATTCCTATTTTCATATTTATTTCAAATCCTAAACCATTTAATTTATATATTCTTAATTATCAAGCAAAATTGATTTTTTCAACAAATCAGAAAAATGTGATCTATTTAGGAAACATCAGAATTATCTGATGTCATAAGATAAGATAAATAGATTTGAAAATATTGTAGAAAGAATGACGGTCGTAGAAATCTAAAACAAAAAATTTATAAATAAATTTTTTTTTAAATAAAAAAAAATTACCAATGATATTTTATGAAAAAAATAACTAAATCACTCTAATACATTCGCAGGCGATCTTTCCATATCAAAATATGTTGCAAAGAGATATATATTAAATCTTTTTTGAGTTACGAGAAAGAGAAGCACGTTAAACTGACAGAACTATCTTTTCGGATCCAATGTTAAATAACTTTAACTAAATGACGATGTTCGTTAGTATTATATTACATAAAATAAGGACGTGAGTGACATAAAGAGGAAATTTAAAAACCAAAAAAGTAATCGAATTCAAAAAATAAAAAAACCGAAGAATGACAAAACATTAGCTTACACACTGTGACTCATATGCGAGATACACTTAGCAGAAATTGTTTATTCCCATTCGCTTTTCAATAAATTCCAATATTATAATGAAACTCTTGTTTATAAAATAACGAAATATTGAATAATAAAAATAAATCTGCAAAACGATAATCATAATAAAAAACCTTAAAATACCAAAAGCTCAGAATATTTCATTTTAATGATGAAGTTCATAAATCTCAAATATCCAGCTAATACAGTCTTAAACCTCGTCAATTAGAAATACGAAGAAAAATATTTTAATTAATAAAATGGTTCACTCAATCAGAGCAAAAAAAATGGGATGTGGTTGTGTCATGGACACGGCGTGAATACGTCTATGCAAAGGGTTATATTTTTTAAATAAAATATTTTTATTTATTTATTTAGCAAGAAAACAAATAATTATTGTGTTACAATATAACTATACGTACGACACAGATGGCATACAAGATACATCGAGATTTCTGGTAAACGTTAAATCAATACAGGTATTACCTAACATTGTTGGAGAAGTTACGATGAAGTTCTTATTTTATTAGTAAAAATATTATTTTATTAGTATAAAAGACACACTATTTAATTTGGAGAAATTACAATTAAAGGCAAATTGAACTCGCTGAGCATGAAGTCGGGCAATGAGTTAATTACCAAATTACTGCGGCCCAATGTGTCTTCATAATCAATGATCGTACACAATCTATGCCTATAGAATCTGTTGTCGATGTCGAAGCGATTTCATCATCCACTTGCATAATTTCAACCGCCCCAGCTGCAGATGTACTGGCACCGTCGTTTATCCACTCGGCCGCATTCATTCTTTTATGTTCCCAGCACTGCTTGATCCGGTCATATAGTATTTTATTATTACCATTCGATTGTTCTTGAGAAACCCTTTCCAGCCGTATCTCTATATTTGATTTTGGCTTTTCGACGTGTATAGGCCGACATTATAATTTTTTGATAATATTTTTTTATTCTAACACCTTATTATATTCAATGTCACTACTTTAAACTAAAGTTTTATATACAATCGATAGATTTTGACGACAGCTGACAACCAAAACTTAAACGAACATCGTAGCTTTTCCGAATCAAAAGTTATACTAATTGCAAATCTCGACACGCAGCAAAATAATCTCAAAATGGCGGCGCTTCCCCCTCCACCGCGCACGATGCATCACTGTTGTCGCTTATTGTAATGAATTCTTTAATCCTTTAGCTATCCAGTAGTATATTTTTTGTACTTTATACTTTTTTTAGTTTTTGATGTAGAGGATAGATTCAAAACTGCAACGCCAAACTGTTTCCCCCGATTTTGTTATCATTAGGCTTTTTGGATTGCCCTCGTATAGTAGGAAATTTACAGACGTATTCACGTCAAAAAGTAATATAGATTTCCAAAAGTTTAATGTGACTATTGGCTTTACGTAGAAAAATTTTCAATTATAAACATTTATCACACAGTAAACAATTGTCACTGTTTTGGTTTATTCTATAACAAGGATTATTGGTCAAATGTTTTACGAAGATTTTTCTTAGCGTTTTGAGTTTTTGAAGACATTCGATAAATTACAGCTTATTGAGCTTTATAATCATTTACAATATATTTCGTAATTCAGCAACTCTAAGCAAAAAATTGCAATTACCTTGTACACATAAATTAATAAAACTTATTAAGTATAATTATGACTAGCACTGCTACTTACGTTTATTTCTCACCATGCAAATATATAACTGTATTGCCTAATATAACTTTTATAGATAGATTTTAAAATACTAAGGTATTATTGCTGTTGGTTCAAGTTATTCTATGGAATTTTTATGTCTCTTCTAAAAACCCAAATGAATGTCAAAATTTGCACAGATTAGTAGTAGATCGTACTTAGCTGTGATAAGTTTCTTTTTTATTTCGTTATATATACTCTTACCGTGAATACTTTTTATCTATTCAAAAATAGCGATTTAGCTGATAATGGATGGGGACACGCAACTAAATCGCAACAATTATTATAAAAATCCCAATCCCAATTTATTATAAAGGAAGAAGCACGCAGAAATCTTCCTTTAAAGATTTTATTTCATAACTGTGTAGATAAGGCCTACACAGTAATATGATAGTAACCATGCTACATTTTAGCTTTATATTATGAATATGACGATTATGAATATGATAGTAACCATGCTACATTTTAGCTTTATATCACAAATGGTTTGCAAGTAAAACTGCCGGACATGGCGAAACTATACGTTAGACCATGGAACCCTAAAACTATGACAAGCTCTCCTTAGAGAATCATGTTCGCTGAAAAAAGAACTGAAATCACAATAATCGCAAAATTTCAAATATTTTCTTCATGTGGAATTACTCACAAAGTTTCAATTTCAAACGTACACTTAATTTCCGCATGTTTTATTTAATTTGAAAAAAAGCAGTGAAATTAGGTATTTTATTTAAAACATGTCTATTGCTTATAACGGTTTCTTAATGGATTGTTACTGCGCTTTTTACCAATTTGATATAACTATATTGTGTCCACTTTAACTCTTAGTAAACTGCACCATCACTGGAATCATTTTGTTTTTCGTTTAGGTTCATAGACTCTTAATAAATGACACGTCGTTCAATTCATTAAACTTTCTAGATGACTTAATTAGCATCCATTATCGTTGTCTTTCCTTCAATTGTTTTCTTATTTTGATTAAAATTATGAAACGTAGTAACAACCTGTTAAGAACGCCTTTATATGCAATAGATATATTTTAAGTGCAAAAAAAATTTTGATAAGTTGTATTTTGATGGGCAAAAATTAATTTTGCATGCACTTAATACTTTTGCATATCTACGTAAAAATCGCGTATGGTTTAGTAAGGACAGGACTAGTAAATAGACCATAGACACGATTATAAGATATATACTGAATATTGCTGAAATTTTCCTGGACCTCATTCCTTTCAGTATATTATGTATTTTAATAGGTACATTATCCTAGAATTAGTACTATGACATAAAAAAATAATTGCTTCCAATGTTACCCGCATTGATAGAGGCCTATGTCCAAAAGTGGCCAAGACAGGTGTTTGACTTAAAAAATAAATACATAACTATGTTATGACCCAATTAGAGTCTTTAGGAACTACGTAAATAAGTATTAGAACTTATTACGTAGTTCCTAAAGACCACCGTCGACGAACGTTGCACGTATATTAGCGTGTGGGTCAGTTCGGAAACCGCGACTGCTTTGGTGATAAAGAAAAACGTGCGCGATTGGAGAAAGGGAAATATGCAGTTATACGTAATATAAAAAAATAAGCAGTAATACGTAATATAAACATTTGGAAAATTTCCGATCTTATTTAGGTTGAAATATTGCCTAAAAAACTTACCTAATATACTAAACAATATCTACCTCCAGCATTAAATATTATTTACAAATAAAACAACATAAATAGTCATCCAAAACATTAACAGGATTTGCCTATTAATAATAACTAAATATTCAATGAATTATTTTTAATTGGTTTACAGTCAGATTGTGTTTTTTTTTCAAATAAGAATTTTTCCGAAGATGAGATTTCTCGAAATAAAAGTAGTCTATATATTATCCGTGACCTCCAACTATCTCTCTCCAAGAAATCATGTCGATCTATTGCTCAGTTGCAACGTGAAAGAAGAACAAAAAACACATTTTCACATTTTAAGTAATAGTTAGGATTGTAACATTAGTTGGGATGATAATTTTCATTATGAAAAGAAGCCAATATCGTATCCCGGCCCAACGACTATTTCTGTATAAAAAATAAGACGATACCTTGTTTGATTGTGGCGTGAAAAAAGGAGACACTTTTGCATTTATAATATTATAGACTGGATTCTAAACTAAGAATTAAACTGAGTGATTCTGTTGCTGCTTTATATTGCAAATGTCACAATTTAAAATATCACGTCGACTGGTTGCTCCATTCTTAGTTTCCTTATTCATTTTGTATACGTTTTCAGTTTTAAACTAGAATTTTCCCGTAACGAAAAGTTTTCTATATTATTTCCAATCTTTTATCTATCTTTATGCAAAAAAATCATGTCAATCCTTTAATCATTTACAACGTCAAAGAAGGATAAACGAACACACTTTAACATTATATCATATAGAATAATGAAACTATTGAATTACTTATGGTATGGAGATATTTACGAAACAACATTTAGAGTAACATAATAAAAGTAACAGCAAACAAAACTATTGTTTTTAAAATACCTGTCTTAATCTTGTTTATTTTTCCACGCACAACGCAAGAGTAACTGAAAGAATTGCGATATAGTTTCTACTGGTCGATCCTGTTGGTTCTGATATATCATACAGGCTATATTTTATGGCAATTTACAATTTTAATTAACAAGAAGATAATAGGAATTAGACCTTTCAATACAAATTATACTTACTTCAAAAAGTTTACTTTTGTAATTGTAATAACAAAAATTTAATATTACAAAGTTGCCCAGTCGTATAAAATTTTAATCGATACGCGATTATTTACCCTCAATACGAGCTGTTCTGTCTAAGCTTCTGTTTCGAACAAAATATAGTTTGGATAACTGGGTCTAAATGATATTAGTAAAATCACAATACTAATAATTGAGCAGAATTATAAAATGCATGAAAACTGTGTATAAGTAAATATTGCAGCAAATATATTTAATAATTTCTTCAATGTCCTACATAATTGTTGACAGTTTAAATTATCACTTTATACTATGTAAGCTTGATTATGTTAGAATCATAAATATTTTTTTCGAGGTAATTGGTGATTTTTGTTAGCATACCATATTTAAAAATTATTTAGCATAATTTCAAATTCGACCAATTTATTTCCTCTATATGTTCTCAGTTTGAAATAAAAACTAATTTCAAGCTTATATTTTTCCTATGTCGAGTCCAAACAACATGGAAAAAAGACAAAATGAGATTCGAAAAGTTTTTAAATCTACGAAAATTTCATAAAATAATTAAAATTAAAAAGGACAAATGAATGTCTTGAAAGGTAAACCTATTATTTTATTTCCATATGTTGCTTCAGTAATCCGATTTCAAAATTATGTTTAATTTTTTTTTGCTTTGTGCATTCTGTAACTTTAGTACTGTCAGCGCCGTCGAAACAGTTTTTATAAAATGGTATTTAACAATTTTTTTCTACTGGTAAATAAAATTAATCTCAATAACTGAAGAACGATTTGCCAATACGAAACTCGTGCGGTTTACTAGGTTAGCTCCATAATTATGCATGAAAAAGCCATATTATCTGGTCCTTAAGACTATTCTGACATAATCTGATCATATTTTTTTAATTAAGCGTGATGCCCCCATTTAACAATGCTAATACACCCGTAATTAAAAGCTTCGGTTGGTACAGTGTCACAAAAACAACCGCCGGCAGGCCTACACTGATTTATTGTCGGCTTTTGACTGGTTGTCATGTTTGCTTATGTTGTATTTGCATGATGGACATGCTTCGTTTCCAGCATATACTTGTCCCGGAGGGAGTTTAGAATACGATTGATTTATGTTCACAGTTTTGATGCTTATATTCGTTCATATATAATTGATATTAAGTGCATTGTTTTAGATTAACTGTTAAACTACTATGGATTTTTAGACAATAACAGGCAATTAACGGTTTCTGATATCTTCAACAAGTATGTATATTTTTCATGCAATGCTTTGTAAATAAAGAAGAAAGAATTACACAAAATGAAGTGATTTAGTAAAATTAGTGAGGCTAACAGGTATGATTTTATCTTCATAAGAAAATAGTTATCAGAGGTACAGTTTACAAAAAAACATATCATCATGATTTAAGATATTATTAAGAAGGATATTGGCCAAGTATGCATTATGGATACTTGAGGTTACAAAAGAATTTGTATTCATTTAATAATTCCATGTCAAAACTATTTAATGTCACCAGCAATTCATCTCTTTACTTACCGCAGCGAACTTTAAATACCCACTTTTAATTAATATTTTATAATATTCTCATTACTTTTTGTCACTTTTCCGTTTTGTTTCAATGATAATATTATACGTTTAATATCGAGGAGGAAAAATTTAACAAAATACTCTCCAAAAGTCACATAAGCCGTTATGTTTGAAGAATATAAGCGGCGGTGATGGATATATTATAATTTCACTTTAATTATATTTTTGAATAATCTCCTGTAAGCTATTATACATTTTAACATATTTTTATTTTTGGTCCACGTTTTTATATGGGCTACTTATCAGTTTTGAAATTCTTCTTCCACTCTGAGATATCCTTTCATGCAATTTTATAATTCCATAAATAAAAAAGGAAAAAAAGCAAAAAAAAACACTCTCACAGAGAAAAAATGGAAAAAGACACTCTCTCGTCGGTCGCACAATTATTTTCTCAAAACTGTAGTGGAAGCTTAAAATTTAACATAATGATAAAGTATTCTGACCCACATATATATCTCATTAATTAATGCTGAAAAATGTATATATGGAAATTTACGAGAGGTATTATTCTTTTTCTAATTGTATGTATTGAAAGAACGACTTACAAAGTTAGAAGAGCTGTTTTTTAGACCGTTTTGTAAAAATAATTCTAGAGATATTGCTGTGAACCCCCACAAATATATCCCTAGTCTTAATCAAACATTTTCTAACATTAAATTTATCTTGACGTGATACATCAAATTGCCAAATTACTACAAAGCATGGTGGTACACAGTCCTAAGGCGGGTGGTCAAAAATAGATAATTCGGCAATAATAATAGGTAATTCGGCAAAATTTAATAAAGCATTATATTTGTATTAAAACGGTTTTAAATTATGTATTGAAGTATTTTTTACTTAATTTATTATAATATACAAAATATTTATAATAATGTGATTACAAATGATAAGAAAAAGAAAATTGAAATAAATATAAAATATGGTACATTTAAACACGTTTGTTGATTAATATTAGCATATAAGCACAATTAATTGCGTGGTTTGACTTTAAATAAACTGATAGTGACTCTACTATCCTTAAAACATTAAATAAAAAAACATAAATAATAAAAAACGACACTGAAATTGAAGAAGAAGCTCGGATTTTTTTAAGAAAAATAATAAAATTACACTCAAATATTCTTACAAAAACAATTACAAAATTGTCTAAACTACTAATCAACTTAATACCTTTAATACCCTATTTAAAAAATTATTTTATTTCGGGGAAAATTTTTCGTAAGCTGATAACGAAAGGGTCTGACTGTAATATAGTTCTACTCATTTATTCGGTGTAAGTTCCCGAGCAATTTTTCGAGAATGTACTCGTCTAAGTGCCTTCAAATTGTAATTATTAGCTTCAGCAGTCGCTTCATATAATTTTCTGATAGACATTAATGGATACATTACAATTTCTGAGCCATGCATTAGTACTTTGTTGACGGAATCTGGGAGATTGTACCATGGATATTCTTGTATCAAAAGTTGCGCGGTTTCTAAACTGATTTCACTAAATTACTATACATTAAAATTGTGTCCATAAGGTTAAAGTTGCATAATTGTAGAACAATAGTCAATTAAATCTCTGTTTAAGCCTGTGGTTTTGACTGAAACATTTGAATTCAAAAATAATATTCTCTCGGTATTTCCTTTGTTTTTTATCCCGTTCTGTCACTTCGTGATTTATCTACAGTCAAGCCTAATCAAGACCAAATCTAAACTGATTTCGAACATTGAATTTCTTATCAAATAACATTTTTTATCGTCGTCTGACCTAACCTGCTATTTTTTATAAATCTATTCTACAAGGTAAAGAAGATATTAGAAGAAAAAAAAACAAAAATGTAGAGGTGATAAAACGTTTTTCAGCGCTTTATTTTTGCTCGCAACGAATTATTTACGTCTTTTATTTCTTTGGGTGTTCTTTTACAAATATCACACCTAGCAAATGACGTTCCAGTTAACGCACTACAAATTTTACCATCAACCATAGTCTGTTGCAAAGAATACTAGGTGTTGAAAATGCGTTCGTCTAATGTGAATGTTGTAGAGCACAGGGAAGCTATCTTTTCTTTAAAATAGGATCCTCCATTCTTAGACATATTAGAACTTTCCTTCACAAATTGCAAATGTCTCTACAATAAAATGGTCTACAGTACCTTGTAGAAAAGAAGTGAGAATTCTTTCACAAAATGTCGGTTTCACTATATGAATTTGTTACTAACTGCAAATGAACGTAAGAAGTTACAAATAAACTATTGTTATCATCTAAACTAGAACCTGCAAAATACTGTTCTACTCACTGTAACCCATGCTACCATCAAAAATCCATTTCCCAATTAATAGTAAATTACTGCTGAAATACTAATTAAGACAATTTTCTCTGACTCTAACACCCGCAAAGCTATGTGATCTAACAACACATTTTGCGACTCGATCTCGACTTTTGATTTTGTCAGTATCACATTACTAAGATAGCACTTTTTCTTATCTTTCAAAATGCTCTGATACGATGATACAACTTTACCACAAGTCTTACTATTAACAAAGTTCATTATAAAAAAATATTGATGTTTCGTAAGCTTAGCCCGCACAAAAAGTAGTAAAACTTCATTTCCACTAATATTTCTTGATGTTGACGTATAGGAATTATTGAGTAATGCACTAATCGCTGAATCATCAAACTAAAGTAATTCCATTAACCGTCTACGTTTCGATTTTTTACTAATATCATTTAAATGAAACATAAAAATGTCTTCCTAGATTGCATTAAATCACTTTTAGATTTACATTGCTCATCAGTTGCTAATGCAATACACTCTATAATACTAAGCCAGTTACCATACTTTTTATATATTTTTGATCTATTGCAATTTACAAGTTTATGGCGTGTCAGTCAGTGTCAACAATTATGTTGACGCTTTTAAAGAAATTAAGAACACTTTTATGTAAAGGATTAATGTCATTTTTCTCCGCATTATAAAACATTTCTAACAGCTTTGATAAAATACGTTCCATAATTCAAAGAAATACGTTCTATTAAAGGAGCACTTCTGTGAATTACCTGAAAAGAAAAACATGCAACTTAATTAACACTGTAAAAATCTCGTGAACGTGCTACGAAAACCGTATGCTACGAGTTAACATAAAGGGTCATAGTATCCGCAAGCTATGTTGGTTCATATATTTTATGTTAGACTACACTTAAATCAATAAGAAATAAATATAATACAATAATAGTGCATCGTTGCTAAAAATTGTGGGACCAAGAGAAATCAAACTTATGAATTTTTATCTCAAATTATAATTAACCTTCGTAGCACTAAAATATTACAAATACTAAAAAAACATATAAAAGTAAAATGCAATAAATATTGCAAAACATACCTTAACCTTGGATTTCCATGACACAAATACACAAATAAACAAACAAATACCAGGATATGTTATTGTAAAAATGAGTCACTGATAAGCGTCCGGTAAAAAGTTGACGACGCCGCACGCGATCAAAATCAAAATTCAAGTGAAAAACACTTATTAGCGGTAGTATTTATATGTTTTCGAGTAGTTTGTTTATCGTTCTAATTAATGAGCTTGTTACAAGTAATAATTTAAGGTATTGATTTTTCGATTTAACAAATTCACAAAAAATTCACAAATTTAACAAATTCAAGCAAAGTACTACAATGAGTTACCAAAGAGCTGGATTTTCAAAATTGTTTTATTATTGTTACAAAATCTCAATGCTATCTTCGTACTATTTATGTGAACTCTTAGCATTCACTATTAAAAGTAAAATTATGGGAAAACAATTCCATTTAAGCGGAGAATCGATTGGAGATAAACTACAACCAGGACGGTCATCGGATGCAATCATTGAGAAAAGCATCAACCTGTAAGAAAAAATACTAAAGGATAAACCTTCATAAACTATATAGTTATCAGGAAATGATTATATATGTAGTTAGTAGGAAATGATTTTTTTAAGTGTTGAGAAGTCTACACAATCATTTAAGGATAAATAAGGCCTGTGGAAGGTAAGTTCTGAAACTTCTTTTGGTTGTTCAAAAAGATCAACTTGGGAATTGCTGCAAAAATTTTTTTCCCTCATGTCACTAAAGATAAAATATTTTTTTAACACGTTCTTTTATTTAAGAAAAGAACCAATGGAGTGACATTTTCCGCCCTCATACCACTCCAAGAAATCAAAAGTGGTTTTACAATCTCGAAGACAAATTAAAACAACATTTTTTTGAGGTTCTGAAGTTCTAGTTTAAGCTAATTCCTGTAGTGTTAAGCCAAACTTAATTTATGGAATTACAGTAATTAGCTTAAAACAACAAAAACAACACTACAGGAATTGGCTTAAACTAGAAATGAACTATTATCATCATTACTGTAGAATTAAAGGATATCATCAACGCACGAACCTTTGTTGTTGCCCAAGTTTCTCTCCAGGAATGTGGTTTTGCAGAACTCAATCACTCATTTACCGCTTATTTGTCAAATTTTAATTATTATTGAGCTTTTCTCTCTTTTGGAAGGAAAACTAATGTTATTAAAGCATTACGAAAAGTCTATTGAAATACATCAGGATGATATTCAAGAATGATAGCAGTTATTGTCATTTTCATCGTTTACATATAGATTACATCAGAAACTTTACTAATAGATGACACTATTAACGTAAGACAGTCACATGGCAGTCAGTAAAAAATAAAAAATAAATCACCTAAAAAATAAATGATTTCTTTTAGTCTTGAAGCATAAAACGACAATTAAATTAAATAAATTGTCTTTACACCACTTTTATCCTCATCTTTTCATTTCGATTTTTGGAGAATTTTGGTTCAATGAAGTATAATGTTTTTTGGTATTTAAAATATCTTTAAATACATCTAATAATTGCTGCCGGAAGAGGCTATTGTCATGCTGAAACTGATTTCCTTGAAATTTTGTTTTCTCTGGAATATATCCTTATTTAAAGAGACTTTGAAATATTAACAACTCAACTCAATAACTTTTAATAATTTGAAGCAGATATGTTTAAAAATAAACGAACATCATATTCGATTTTTAATTGATAGTCATATTCCATTAATAAAAATAGACATTCCATAAATATTCGATAATCAGCTTTCAATTTAGAGAGCATAATTAATATTGTAGAAGATACATTAAGTCAGGTTGTAAAAACACCCTTCTGTTTAATTTTTGTTTTAATTCATAAATCACGGGACTGTTTAACAATCCGCCAATAACTCCAAAACTCCAATAGATACATAATTTATTACTTCTATCATTCATTTGCTCGAATAATTATTCGTGAAAGTGACTTGGTTTAAGCGAGATAGAGTTTTGAACTAGAGATTCCTACCTCAGTGTCATTAGGCTATAGTTTCTATTAAACTATATGAGCAAAAACATGTAATATTTTTACGAACATTTAATAGATTTACTAATAATATAATCACCGATAACGATAAACTAACATTGTAAATTGAAAATGTCATTAATCACCATATTCACTCAATAGCGGTCGCAAACGCTTGGTGACATATCTTGCAATCGTTTGAAATATGAGAAACATTTCAAATGTAAGATACTTGCTGTCATTTTGTTATTTATTGGGGATAATCAAATCATCGATCGATGTCAATTTCATGATGTCAATCGAACTCAAACATTAATTTTATTTAACATCGGTAATATTCTGGACGTGGGATGATTTTAAACATTAAAATGCTACATGCAAATAAAATAAGGTAAATAACTGCATATTAGCATAGTCTTCAACGCTCTGCCCAGACCTAGCGCTGATTGATTTTTGTGCTATTACTGCTATGAGGTGAATTTAGAAACATATTTGTTTAAACCTCCATACTAACATATTTGCAGATCAGCGACAGGAATATCAACATCGAGAGTCGATGTTTTATTTTAACGTCGATATTGAAACTTCAATATTTTAATCGATGTTAAAACACCCATAAACCTTCATCGATCCTGTTATTTATACTACTAAATTGTTTAGTAAAATAAGCGTGTTAATAATAAATTCATATTTAGACTGTGTTTATTAATTGGACCAAAATTTATTGGAACATCTATTGGGAAGGCTAAACTACATTACATGAACAAGATCGTTTATGTGTGATCTGA
The DNA here is from genome assembly GCA_039881145.1 of Druceiella hillmani. Classification (NCBI taxonomy): domain Eukaryota; kingdom Metazoa; phylum Arthropoda; class Insecta; order Lepidoptera; family Hepialidae; genus Druceiella; species Druceiella hillmani. The sequence goes on along the minus strand of JAYKKI010000047.1, from coordinate 10,928,964 downwards.
ACTGTAGCTACAAAATAGATAATGAATAATAAAAATATACTATGTCTAGTTCAATTACTGTTTCATAACAAATTCATTACGTTCTCTTTGCTTATTTTAAAGATGTTGACACATTAAACTTTGAGTGATACAATGACGTAGTTATATAAAAAGAGTCATACATACAATACGCAATTGTTCATAAAAACAAATTTATAATATTACTGATCAATATAGAAGACCAAGAGTTAGGGTAAGTAAATATAAAAAAGAGATAATTGTAATTACGAAAATTAAACCATTATAATCATGAGTGAACGAATAAGTCGTAAGTGCAAATGGGATAGCATCGCCGCAGCTTATCACCCTAGACTTTTTAAAACGTAAACAATGTATTAAGTTTGGTTTTATCATACTTGTTTATGTGGTATTTGGTATCTCAAGTTTGTTTTCTACTCTTACAAATTGAAGAAAGTGATAAATAAGCATTAAAAAAAAATTAATGAAACTTTATTTGTACGTAGTTAGAAATGAAATGCAGAAATAAAACACTTTCTTGCAACATTGTTTTGATATTTATGTCAATAAAAATATACTGGCAGCAGAAAACCACACGTCATCCATCCATGCTAAATAACAACGAATTAAAGAAGTTAAAACAAGCAAATACCTCGTTTTATGAGGACTGTTGAAGACAAGGAAAACAAGCAAATACCTCGTTCTTTGTGGGCGCTAATTGGAATTAAGATTACAGTTTTAGTCAAAAATACTTATTGCTAGAAGTGCTATATATAGCCTCTCTGCTATATATAGACTATCTGAATATAAACACATTTTATAGTATCCAAAAACTTTAATCACCTAAATATTAACATTGACAAACCTCTCAGCCGATAAACCGAATTTGAGATTACGTTTGTTTTTATTCTTATAGTAATAGACATATATGAAAATTACATAACATAATGTATGTACATTTGAAGAACAATACGCACACAATAGCATAAAAATGATTTAATTATATGCAATAAAGTTACTTACTTACTGGTTCATTTTACTGACTGCTGCAAGGTGGAAAAAGCGTACCTTGGCACGGCGATACAGTGAATAAGGTAGAGGTCAAATTATTAGCATAAGACCCGCCAGTGTAAAGTGTCTTCGAGTGAAAAATGGCAGCTTAACTTGAAAAAATACATATTTAGACATAGCAATAACTAAGTTTAAAAATCCTGCATGGTTTATATCATAACATAAAATATTTTATATATAAATATATATATATATATATATATAATTTTACTTACCTTACTTAAAGTAAACTTAATTCTAAAGTTTGAACAGGATTACCAAGACAAATTATCATTACAATTAATAGTCATTTAATATAGAACGGATTTATGAAAAACAAGACATAAATCTAAGTGGTCCACCGATTCATTTAGTTTTTTTTGCAACAATTATTTTTAAAAAATTAAAATGCATAGTAATTTTATTTCTTCAATACCTAGAATAAATGCAGAATAAGCGCACTACAATTTGCCGAAAACAGCTCAGGACAGGCAAATTAATTTTCATAACGCTTAATTTATTTGTACATAGGTGCTTCTCTACAGAGTGAGAGGTTGTCACAAAATACTTATTCAAACAAATTTTACAATATGATAACGAATGATAATCAGACTAACTTTTTTTTTAACCTTAATACATAAACTGGGAAATTTAAAAACCTATTTATACAAATGTAAAAGTATAATACTATGAAAATCAAACGAAACTTACCATATAAAACCTAAAACAAATTAGGCTATATAAAAACTTAAAGTAACTACAAACATAATACGCTGTAACCGCTATAATAATTGCTTAAAAAATAATTTAATATGATTTTGAAATATTTATCCTCCTCTTTAATTTGGTGAGAGCATGGAATATTGGAGACTTCAAAATATCTTCACGGACAATATCCAAAATGCGTAGCTTCTTAAACAAAAATTACACTTCAAATTTGATATGAAATCGCTCAATTAACACGTGCAATATGGTTTGTGATAGATGGACATTGATACTGATAGGAAAATTCCTTTGTAGTTGATTAAATATAATTTTTCTTTAATTATGTTAATTTGTTTACTTTCAACTATTTTTATGTATAATGGAAAATTCGGAACGGATTCGGTATGTCAACATCCGCACTGGGCCCTGCAAGAATCATATATATAAAGATATATATATATATATATATATATATATATATATATATATATATATATATATATATATATTCAATTTATGTCGCTGACCGATGACCTTAGTTTTTTATATTATATTTTTTAACGACGGAGCTCCAAAATCGTATAATTAAATAGCAAGAAAAAAATTAAAGTAGACTTATATTCTTATAATTACATAATAACTAAATTTTTCACCTGACTGCATCCAAAATATCGATCAAGTTCTTACTATCTGATTCAAAAATCAATTCAAAATTATTAATTTAGGGGATTTAATACATAGCTGCAAATAATTTGCTCAAAATCTAACACAATCATAACAACTCAGAAGAACTAGTGATAGAATGTTTGTACTTGACCCAAAATAAGGAAAATATTCATATGAGTAAATACCTATAAACGATTAATATTTCAAAAGAGCATATATAGAAAATATAGAAATAACAGTGAGGATATTCTTTTATTCTTGATTTTAGCCATCGGCAATGGAGAACTTTGTCTTTAAAATAAGAAAGTAAGTAAAGAAATATACAGTGTTCCAAAACACATTGAGTAGTTTGTGGTATAGCATATAGAAAATGAAAAAAATAATTGCTAATTAAAGAAGACATTAAAAATACAAATATCACTACACATATCATAATAGACACTACAAATATCTTCACAACTTTTAGAAACAGTAAAGATGAAGTGTTCCTTAAATATAGATTATTATTCCCCTTGTTAATACAAAATTGTTCAGAAAGAAAAATGTTATCATAGGACCCTATATCCAAAAGTACCACGGCTGCTCTCGTAGAAAGATGCTGTTTTGAAATATTAATAGTTTATAATTATTTACTAACCTGAATATTTTCCTTATTTTGGATTAAGTACAAACATTCTATCACTAGTTCTCCTGAGCTAGTATCATTGTATTAGATTTTGAGCAAATTATCCGCAGCTAAGTTTTAAATCTCCTCAAGTAATAATTTTGAAGTGACTACGAAACAGAACCGAGGACTGATTTTTTTTGTAAGAACTTGATCGATATTTTGGATGCAAATTTAGTAATTATATAATTATAAGAATATAAGTATCTACTTTAATGTTTTCCTTGCCATTTAGTTGTACGATTTTGCAGCTCCATCGAAAAATATCATGTGTCATATATTAGTTCTAATTCCTAGAGGTTGGTCCTTCTAGGCAGGCTGTTCAGTTCTGTCTTATATAGTAATCCACATTTTTATAGAATACTAGACTTTTGTTTTTATTTAATATCAAGGTTAAATTAACAGCTTCATTTCTATTTCTTCTTGGTTACTCGGCATCTTCTGCGGTAGACATAATTTTTCCTGATTTGGAAGAGAAGCTAAAATAGATACTACGTTATGTTGATGTGACTTGTGCGAATTTTTTTAATCACTGGAATATGACAATTTGAATATATTTTAATTCAGTGTTTTATTAATTTGAAGAAAATCACAAACACGAGGAATACGCTGAAAACACAAAAAAACATCTTTCAATACTGAGAAGATAGTAACATGCTCTTGCCCGCAAATATTTGAAACGTTCGGATAGGAAAAATTTTATGTCAAACCAAACTTTCATCAAAATGATACAATTTGATGAAATGAGAAAATCTGACCTAGTCGTAATTTAATACTAAACCAACTAACATTACGTCACAAATATGGTTTAATTATTGCTTATTAAGAGTGGAGGATTTATCCGAGTTATGGCAGAAAAGAATAACCTTTAGAATTTGAGCCATCAAACAACGTAATTATAGCACAGGCACCATTAGTATTTTCTGTTTAAACCCCCCTTTTATCTTATTGCTATTGAGTCTCTCCTAGATGCTAACGCAATATTTCATAATTTTAGCAACAGTGCAAAGTGACAGTTCAGATCCTGTGTTTTAGGTTGTTTTAGAGTCAAATAATTTGGGAAATATTGTGATTGCCAGATATATACTAAATTATGATAAAATGAATCAACGGGGGGAAAATTTTCTCCATTTAGTAGATTAAAAATCATACCCACATTGATTTATCGCAGGGGACCCGTTGAAAAGCGGAGCTCTGGACCTGCACTCAACGGGCTCATGTCTAAAAACAGTCTAGGTCTTCAGGGATTAACGGTCTAGAATTATCGCTTGATTTTAAGCAATGCATGAAATTTTACTTTATTTAACGATCATTATATACTTTGAATTCAATTCCCATAGTATCGCCTTCATACTACAGAGCAAAATGAAAAAAATAGAGTATGAGGTAATGAAACCACAACCAAAAAAGCTATAAAAATTTAAAGGTCTTTATATGTGTTTTTTTTCATTTAGTGTATCACTTACTAATTAGTTCAAAAAGTAAGACACCGTATAATAATAACTAAAGTAAAGTAGTTTTTTTTTATTATCAAAGACCGAATAAACTTTACATTCATATTTAAAACGTTACTAAATGCCATTTTGATGAAAATTCTACTCATTGTAATTAGTAAGTAAATTGCATTTTTCTTAAGATTTACTTTTTCATGAAGATCATGAATTCATTGTTGATCGCTGTCAGCAGAGCAAAAGTTATAATTATATTTATATATTATTACTCTTTCTTTTCAGAAAATATCCCACTCATATATATTATTTCTTTCCTTTGCTTTCATCATATATAATAGCATATTTCAACTCAATCAAGATGAGTACGTGTTATAGGCTTTTATTGTAATTTTAATAAAATCAAGATAAAAATAAAAAACCAAGGTAAAATCAATAATGACTCGAATGCTTATTATTCATACCATTTCAAATAATTGTCAAACGTACAGCTTCGGGCAATAGAGCGACTGTATTTTTATCACAAATCCTTTTGACATCGTTCAACTGTAATTGTTTGTTGATTAACACATTTTACCATAACTTTATCATTATAAAAATTGCGCGAGATTAATTTTTTATATCTAAAATTTACTTTAATTATTTGATATTTCGGAAACAGTTCTGTTATTCTTGTTGTCATTCAAGTTGATATAGTAAAGTACATAGTAAATAAATAATAAACTATAATAAAAATATTGTAACAGATATTTTTGACAATGTAACTTAATTTATTCATACTCGAGTTGAGATGGGAATACATGGGTGATTTCCAGGAATAATGAATAACATTTCAGTTAAGTGTTAAAATATCTATATATATATGGAGTCATAGGAAGTGTATACAGCATCCAAGCCAAACAATAGAGAAATCTTGCGTCAATTACGATTTGAATAACAAATAATTAATTACACAAGTTCATGCTTTACATATCTACGGACCCTTGCGTGTAATGGTAAATAAAGATTTATGTATTAGAATTATCTACATACTTTTTAAATTTAATTGCGAGTATGAACAACTGATATTGATAACCTTAATGATCAATAATGAAAGACATTTTAAAAAAAATTGCATTAATTCCTTAAATATCACCACTCATAATTGTTGCAATATTTTTTTTTAATAAATAAATTATGTAAATATTTGCACAATGAAGAGCACGGTAAAACATCGTGTAAAATAAAATACATTTACCAAAAGAACTGAAACCATGATAATACCTACAATATTATTTTCATATAAAAAACTAATTCGATACAAGTTGGGAGATATTTTATCAAGCGGGTTACTTGAGTTATAACTTTCTATTATTTCACAGAAATAAATAAAAAAAAATTAAATATCTCGTATCTTGCATCATCAATACAACACTCTGCTTCTATTTCCCCCTTTTAATTTGAGAAAGTTATTCTGCTTAATATTAAAATTAGAATAAAAAGTATGCTTATGTATACATTAGATAATCAAAAAGTACATTGATATCGTACGGGGGATACAAATTTGAAGATTAAAAGGTGCATCTTATACGGTCTCTCGTAGACGTGAGACGTAATTATTAGTAAAGAGTCCTTAGAACGAAAAAAAATGTAAATCAATTTAATTTAGAACTGCCTTTGGTCCGTGGCTTCGTCCATTTGAATTTTCTATCAAGGTAGCTGGATTTATCTCCGTGATTATCACTATAACATTCAGTAAATCATTTAAATTTAATACATGCCTTGTCTGGCCATGTAATACCGATTAAAAGATCTCAGTTTTATCTTGTACGAATTATTTTTATTATATATTCTTGGATTAAACATTTTTACTTGTTGCTAAGTTAAATCATGAAATATATGTGAGGCAAGTTTTATGAAAACCTGTCTAGCCATTTAGACATGATTCAGTAACAAGTATCCAAAAAAACACTTTTCATGGTTTTAGTATCGCTTCGTGAGTATAACAACATTTAATATGTTTCTTCATTCTATATGCATACCAAATTAAGTGATAACTCGATGCTTCGTTGTAAAGTTATTACTTAAAAAATAAACATGATTTTGCATTTATAATATTAGTCAGTATTCATGGCTGGTCAGCTGCTGTTACCACACAAAATTACACTAATTAGTATATTGCAACATTATAACTTACAGATGCAAGCAGACATGCCGAATGACATATTAATTAAAAGTTTAATGATTTATAAGTTTATTTTATACATTCCTTAATATAACCATAATTTAATTGAAACTTTTCCCTTGATATATTTGTTCATTAGGTGTACAACATCTCTTACAAAGCATCTGTCAACACCTCCCTGTGAATATGTCAGTTATCGTTAGAATCTCAACGCCGGCATTCTCACATCTCACTAAATTGAATTAGTCGCTGTCCATCCATATTAATGTCATTAATATAACAACAACACGCCCCAGCGACGTACATGCAAACATTTCAATGCCATTATTATGATGTCGTTTGCCTCATCAATTATTTTTACATAATATAGTAATTACCGTTATTCGCGAAACTTTAAAACGCTTCGTACAAAATACAAACTTATTTAATCGAGTGATATTAAAATTATTTTTAACTGTATATATTTATTATTTAGAATATTTTTTTATTCATTAAATTAGACCAATTTCAAGGCGTGCAAGTTGCTTTAGATTTTATATTTGATCTTTCGTTCTGGAATGTTAATAAACTTTCCTTAAAAATATAGAAAACAAAGTTTTAAAGATTGCAAACTGTATTGCTTAATATCCCGATGTTTTGATGCAACGACTCGAATGCACTAAAGCTCCCGTTTGGAATTTAGTGGAATAGTATTTTTTTCAAATCTCAATTTATATTCCTTTGTACTTTATCTTTCTTTAGAACACAATCCCGATTTTTTAAGAATCGAACTAGGTGGCACTAATTATAAATTTGTATATTGTATTTGAATCGTTAAAAACGATTTCTTTGAAATAAAAGTAAAGATATGGCATAAAGATATGAATCTAACATAAAATATAATAGTAATAGAACCATAGCTGCGCGCAAAAATCCCTGGTTATATTTTAATTATTCTTTGCAATTTTGTACCTCAAAGTCTTAAAACTAACGTCTACAATAAATTTTGGAATGTCTATTGCTCCTGTTTACTACCTCTGTAGTTTTTATTAATTGCTATTAAATTGGCCAATTTTATAATTATCCGTAGCTATTTTATTGTTTATACATGTGTTTAATTTAATGTATAATTCATGTTTATATATTATTTATAGTATTAGCATATTTTAGTGTTTTTTTTCAATTCATGATGACGGCTAGAAAATATGCAATGGGTTCAGTAATTTGTATGGAATTCACAACCACAATTTGCCATAAATATTATGATTTTTGAAAGGAAACGAAATATTATTTCTCTACTGGATGTTAAACCTTTTTTTTCAGAAACTTTTTTTCTCCCAATTTCCTTGCAATGCAGAGGTCGTTTTATATTCACATTTTTTGAAGTATCAACTCCATCAGCTTCGACCCAGCAGTTAGTGGTGGTCAATAAGTGAAAGTTATGTTCGTTGAATTTGTAAATTAGAAGTAGAAAAATTTTAATAATATTGATATGTCATGCGGATAAACCGACGCAGTAGACACACAAGGGAGAAAGATAGGGCTTTCACTGGTTACCCTCCATAGGTATACCACTGACACCCAAACCAAATCTTATTCAGAAACGGTTTACTCGTTCAAAACTTACAGGCAAAACTTATATGTAAAATATTCCTGGCTTTATTATTTATTGCTTCGATTTTTTTACTAATATGCAAAAAAGTTGGTTAGAATTCTATAAAAGATAAACTCGGTAATATTGAATGAAAATTTAAGTAAAAACAATAAAAAAATAAGAGTGCACGCCTATTACAATAACTCAAATTATACAAAATGGTGAATCCTCATTTTAAACATTATTATTACTACTACTTTTTGCTACCCCTGCTTCCCAACAAAGCTCGATAACGCTGGGTTCTTTTGTCAATTTTATATGTCATTCCAGTCTTTGTTGTAACAAAGGCCATTTATTTCAAAAATTTAGTGCGTGTGATAAATGTTACTGCACCGTCACAACAGGACCTTATTTTTGCGTCAAATGTAATACGAAAGTAATATTTGATAATCAAGGAAAGTTATGATAGCACAAAAACAACTTTTGTAAAGTAAGGAAGAATTTTATTTCACAAGATGTCCTTTTTTAAATAATGGTTTTCTTTCCAAAGGGATGCTGACCGGTAAGTATATTTGCAGGGTAAGGTCAAAGTAAATCATCACTTATATTTACAACATAATGGAATTTAAATGATTTAAATATGGTGAAGACATGTCATGATGTGCAAATGACATTAATCAAAGGTACACGATGACCATAATTTAATTTCTAATCAACTAACCTCCTATAACATCATAAACATGGATGGTGGATGATGAGTAACAGGCTTACGCCAGTTACAACAGAAAAGAACAATTCATGAGTTTCACGTTTTAAATAACGTAATCATAACAACGGCATTAAAACAGCAGTTGTCTTTCTTTTCAGCACGTACTTGGCCTACTAGTAGCTTTCAAGCGCATGAAGAAAAAATTCTAACGTATGATTTTAAATCCGGACCAATTTTTTTCAGTTAGAATAAAAAACAATACCTACTATATACGGACCAATACGAATAACTCGCAATTTGTCCGGTTAAAATTTATCTGGTTTTCTTTAATATTTCTTGTATGGGTTCACATTTTTAAGTATAATAATTCAAGTGGGGACGGATATCCGAACTAGGAAAGTTCACGCTCCCGTCAGCTTCTATAATTCTTTTAAAATGCACCAACTTAGGAACATACATAAATGCATACCATAAGCAGTTGAAATTCCTGTTCATCCACTAACATTTCCTTTGTAATAAATGGGAGGTAAAGAACAATATGGCAAATTTTTAAATTTTTCTCCGATATGGTTTTCAACCTTCGGCTATCGGCTATATTTTTAAATTTTTCTCCGATATGGTTTTCAGCCTTCGGCTATATGGAACTTTAGCTCCATAACTTTATATGTGGTATATACTTGTATTGTAAGGCAAATTTAGTCACTTTTGATACTATTGAAATTAAACAAAATTACTTCTTCTATAAAAGTAAGCAAAATAAAATAAGATTTAATATAATTATTATATCTAATAACAAGCAAAATTACTTAATAACAAAAATATAATATCAAATTAAGAAACCCCCCACTTCAATTATAATTTAACAGATCTAGTTTATACTTATCAAATCAGGAGTATTTTATTAAAAATCTACTTGTAACTGTTAGCCATTATAATATCTACCAGTTTTGAGCTAATATTCGAGTGTAAATGTTACATATTTTAAACGATGTTTGAAATTGAAAAAACCGTCCAACTCGCGTCGAATCTGAAATAGAGTTCTGTAGATACATATATATATATATATATATATATATATATATATATATATATATATATGTATAATTAAGATAATATGAAATCATTTTAATTAAAAGTTCTTATAAATGCCAAAAATTTTTTTTTTTAATTATTGGTTTAAAAATTGGGCGTGGGGTACATTGAAAAATACTTCGAAAATTAATCTTTCTCAATCGGGGTTTTAAGATTAACAATGGCAAAACAAACCTAGATTATATCTTTTGTGTGACATATAAAAAAATAACGGCATCTACATTTTCCCAAAACGAATTACTACTAATTTCGTTACGCTCGAAGTAATGAACTCGCGATATATTAATTAACAAATTTGAATACGTATTTTTGTTAGTAATAATAATATGAACAATAAGTAAGTATATATATTTACATGATGAGTTTGGATAAATAAAACTTTCTCACGTAATCGTCTTAATTTTTAAAATGTTAATTGAATAAGTGAAATTTTTAAAATTCTAATTGATTAACACCATCAAAAATATTTTTTGAATAACTATAAGTGTTTTTCTATGTAACAATTTTACAGAAAAATATTGAGTTTATAATATCGTCATTTCAAATTATTTAGTCACATCCAATTCTAAATTACAATATTTTCTGAAGAAACCTGTTTTTAAATCAGAGTACGTTTTCCTCTTTTCCACATCACTAAGCGGCGGCGGGTCAAAACCAGCAAATAAATTATGTACTGCAGTTTGTTACTATTGCTTTCTTTCTAGAATAAAGAAATACTCGAGAGACAAATAATTTGGCATAGATGGCAATATAAAAATAACCTTGCCAACTCATATTTTGAATTATTATAAAAAAAACTACGAAGTTTAGCCAAAATGAAACAATTTCTTTTTGAAATTTTAAGATGGAAGAAAAATATATAATATGTAAATAAATCACATCTATAGTCATTTCAAAGCTTTCAAAGGGTTTATCGGGAAAGGCAATTGTTGAATGGGCCCTGAGAGATATTTTCAAAATATTGTTCGTAGTTTTGAAATTATATTTTAGGAGTGTGTTACTTTAAGGGAATGGGAGAATCATATAAAAATGTACCTGAAAAATATAAATTGTATTTTTTAATATTTAATCTTTAATAAAAAATATCTCAAATATATATTTACTAAGCTTCCAGAAGCCGTAAATTACTTACTTAATTAAAAGAGTGGGCCATGAATAAACTTTCGTAAATGTTACAATTAGCGCAAAAACGGTTAAAAATTAAGGCCCAAAGAGTTTCTAATTGTCTTCTCGAAACACGCCCTCACTTCCATTTCGAGATAAATTTTCCAAACGATATAAGATAAAAACAATGTTTTCTCCGCGGAAGGTAATTATCATAGAATATTTGAATAAAAATCTTACAAAATTGCTAATCGAACTTAATATATGAATTTATTGAATTCGTTTTAGATTCTTTTACCTTGTTATTATATATCCCGTGATTATTTATTTTTTTTTTAAATTCATTAACCAGTGGTTACAAAGATTACATACCGTTCTAAATTAATGTAAAATGATTACTGGGTGAAGGAATTTTCATTTCATATTATTATTTTCTTTAAATATCTTAAGGCCCGTTAAATATTTTCATAGATAATGTAATTTGCTTATGTTTATTTTCATGTTTATTTTTGGAACCACTGCAACTTAGCGAAAATGCGAATTTGTGAATTGTTTTAATGAAAAAAAAATATACGAAAAAAACGATGTATTTAAAAAAAATTGATCTCGGTCTGATGATTTTATTATAAAAAATTTATTGAATAATAAATTACTCGCAATAATACCTCCATTTTGAATTGCAATTTTTTTTTTATTATTTTCAATTTAAATTTATTGTTTAATCTTCAGTTTATGATTTTTTTTAATTATAAGTTAAGAATTGAAGTGAAATGTATTTTAGCAAGAACAGAAATTTCACTGTTTATCAGCCAAAAAGACAAGAAATTTAAGAGTAAGTAAAATAAGTAAAGAGGATCCACGAAAATATAATTAAAAACATTTATGTATCATAAGCTAAATATCTAAAGCATCATAATTACTTACTTTTTTATTAATTGGAAGTTTGTATTATTAACATTTTTGTTTAGATATTTGTTTAGAGTGTAGTATATAATTATAAATTCCAAGTGAAAATAGTGAAAAATAAAAGTAATTTTTGTAATATTATCATTTTTTTAAAACAACCTTTGTAATAAAATAAACACTACTGAGCCCTACTTTTTTGAATACGTAATTTTTATGTATGTCCTTAATTAAAAAAAACACTAAATTGGCATTTTTGCCATTCTGAACTCACATCAAACTTTTTATTAACTAAAAGCAAATTTTCGAAATTTGACACGGTTAAATTGTAAAAGAAGTAACAAATTATAATTTTACAAATTTCCAATATTGAATTGGAAGTAGATAAAAAAAGATAAATGGATAGCTGCTATCAAATGCAGACCTTCAGACATTGTTTGTGGTTTATAAAACATAATATGCGTAATAAATTTATTATTTTACTCATTTTATTGAGCTGAAAATACAACTATATTATATATTACTGGTAACGAGTACTGGTAACTAAAATATTCTTATTATTCGTTAACAAACGCGTTGATTTACTAAGAAAGTCTATTATTTTGATATTTTCCTCTACATTACAGGGAAAATGCTAATTTTTCTTCGACAAAAATAACAAAGGAACAATTGAAACATGGTTAGAAACGCAATATAAAGAAAAAAATGGATATAATATAAGTCACAGTTGATGTTTTCCATTATTTTTATATTTTTCACCCAAACATTTACCAGAGCCGTTAGTTTGAAGGGTATAAACAAAATTGAAGAACCTATAAATCTGCGGACGCTAGGCGGCGCTGCTGTCACGCACCCAGCCAATAATGGTAAATGGTACTCGCGTGACAAGGCGAGCTTCCTGTAGGAAAATTCGTCACAATGCTTTGTTTTCACAACTTCTCATAATCTCGTAATATATTACGAGGTGACTCAAGTTTCAATGATTTGTTTATATCTCATAAATAAAACAGTAAAATTAATTATTTCACTTCTTTGGACTGGATAGTTTTAGAATCAAGTCGTCTTTTTAAGAAGATTTAAATAAAGATGAATGTTTTATTCGACACCATAATTACTTTTGTATACATTCAAGCATAACTTTTTAAAAAAAATGGTCGAACTGGAACTGAGAGTTTCGCATTTTTAAAGACGTACCGATGTTAATACAGTAGAGTCGTATGGTTACGATGATATTGAATGTAAATAGAATCCGACTTCGACATTCACCGTTAAATCGAGTATTCAAAAATCGTTTGAAAGTAAACCAACTATACTTTCCACATTCCATTTACTTTCATACACTTTTCTTTTGATCCTACTCTTTTCTTTTCATATACCTCAATCTTACTCTATAGATCCTCCTAAAATACTAAATAAGTAAATTTTTTGTTTTTTTGCTTTTTGTAGTTTTTTTTTTAATTTTCTCTAAAATGTATATACCACATTTTGTTATTTACTTCTACAACAACTTTACGAACGTTTTATAATTTTGGTTCACTGAAATTGATTTCTCTTGTATCAATAAGTTCGCCGAATGTACATATTCATCCAGGTATCATTCCGGCACGTAATCAAATTCGAACAAGGGAGCAGGGCTCACATCCACTCCTCGCAAAACATTTAAACGCACCAGCATGACTATTTTCCTGTTCAGGTATCTGATGCTTTTTGAATATCACAAAAATTGATTAAAATATTACCCCTGGAAAATTACACGATGCGAGCGGTCACTGCGTCTGCATAACGAGGGTTGTTTTTCCATTATGCTAAAATCTATGCGCATTATATTAGATATAATCTAGAGATGGAAACTCGACAATTGTAATGTTAAATATTACTTTAATAATATTATCTCCATTTTGCTTTTAATTTTTGTATTACCGGTTACTTTTTTTCTTTTTCATATTTATTGTGAATTCAATAAAAAGTGTAAAAGTTGTAATAAATTGTTGTTACAAAGAAAAATATAATGAATGCAACTTATGGGTATTAAAAATAGAGAAATACGTAATATACAGTTACAGAAACATCTACGCAATGCTATTTTTCGTTGATATCAAAACCCTCTGGAAAATGTCGAAGTTACTTCAAATGTTTGAAAACCAGTCATTGTTCTCATAACGGCATTAATAACTAAGTTTTATGCAAATAGAGCTCTAAGACATTATTTACGCAGAAATTTTAATGGAAGATTAATCTCGCTAAACATTCAATTCGGTTTCCACGCACAAATTTATTGCACAAAAAATTCATTTGTTAATTATAACGAGCAATAAATAGTCGGTAATAGGTGCATATGAAAATACATGGTCGATAATTATTGTTTTGCGATATCTGAAACTAGCTTTTATCACATGCAATTTCCAGAGCTAATAGCGCTTCATGTTTACCCACCTTCTAAGAGACACCACATAAACTAGTATAGTTAACCCCCCTAACCTACACTTTCGTTCTATGCATAAAAACCCCGGTATACATTTTCGGTATAAACGCCCTATATGATGGTGAAGCTATATCAAAAACCCTCTTATAGAATTCAGATAGAAGCGAATAGACAGACCAAAGAACGGAAAGACACGTGTGTGATTTTATACCTAAATATACTTTTTGAGGTGTGAAAGCATAAAAATAATTGAAAAGTGCTTTCGTAGCTATGGTTACCCATATATGTATAAATTTCTGTATAAATTTTCCAACTAATAATCATATGATATTCAAACAAAATATGTTACCTTCGGCTTAACTTCAATGTAACAAATGGAGATGATGGATGGGTAAATTTTATTATATTTGTTAAATTAAAATCGTGTAATTAATTACATCACTATTGCTCCGAACTAGAAAATTATATATATCAAATATATCAAATATTTGATATATATAATTTTCTAGTTCGGAGCAATAGTGATGTAATTAATTACACGATTTTAATTTAACAAAAATAATATTTCAGAAAAATATAATATTATATATCAAATATTAAATTATATATAATTATTCTATCCTAGGATGAACATTTATATATTCTTTCAGAACCATATGTTTCATACCATACACTGGGATGAAATATATATTTCTACAATTACTCTGTTATAAAGTTACATTATAAGTCATCTGTTTAATGAAATATCTGTGAATATAGCTGACAAATATATTATACTATTTTAAGTATGACATATAATTCATTCTTTTCTCTTTAAACATTTTATTTCACCTTTTAATCAAATAATATCCTAAGTCTTTTTTTGTAAAATATTTATAATGCAATATTCACATAGAAAAGCAACTTTCGACGAATAAATGAAATTAAATATCCAAATCGCGAATTCGATTGAATCTGAATATTCTGGCCTCGCTTAAATGAAATGATCTTAAATAAACACGCGTAAGTATCTCCTTATAAATATCCAAAGGGATAATTTATTTAATTAAATATTTGTCAGCCCAAGCGGCGACCGTTAATAAGGAACAAGTACTAAATGTAATCGCAAAATTTGTTTTAGTCTGTTACAGGATATTGTTTTTTTTACACGTGGCACACACACTTATTTAAATGCTTATACACTTCTTACAGTTACTACTTACAGTTATTTAAATTCCAGTTTGAAGTGACCGATAGTTGTTAAACAAAAAATGGGAATGTATAATAATATTATATATTTTATATAACATTAATCTATCAAAAGCCGCCAAAAATATACATTTCAGAGAAAATTAATAACTGGGATAAATATAGTCCACAAAGTATGCTAGTTTTGTAATATTCAAATTTCCTTCGCTGAATCTACGTTCAAAAAAGATGAAACCTCTTTTATTCACTAAAAATACACACAGCTAAATTTTTCCTAACGACGTCGCTAGAATATAAAAACGATTTGGCCCATTATTCCTTACAATAAGAAAAAAATTAGCTAATAATTTTTTTCATACATTCCTTTTTATTTCAGTTTTTTCTTTTCAGAATGATACGACGAATTATTTTCATAAGGAAAATTATGTGAGAAAATCATATCAGCTCTTTGCGAATCGTTCAGTTAATATTCTGTCATTTTGAAAAAGGTTTCTCTGATAGTTTTTAAAGTTTTTTTTTCTGCACGTAATAGAATTCGATGTGGTATTGAATTGATTTTATGAAAAAATACAGTCTGGATACAGGATGGCTTGTTTGTACTAATACCATTTGTGAATCCTTATTGCATTAAGCGATCATAATGAGACGCACACGTAATTAAATTGAAAAATGAACCAACACCTTGACTGGCTCATTTCGCCTGTAATTTTACAATCGTATATAAACATGAGTACAGAGCATATACACTATCATCGTTTAAAAATTATCAAGTTTACCCTCTACCTCTACCTGCACATTAGGAACTTGTAGGATATATTTATGCGTTACATGCTCGATGGTATCTTAAGAATTATTTTCAAAATAAAATTGCTTCTAGAAGTCATTTGCTTTATTTGTCGTTTTACAATTAATCATTGTAATCAATTATATAGCAAATTATTAAAAATTACAAAAAAAATCATAAACAATTCGCTTATAACGAATATAAAATAGCCCGGATGACACTTACTACCCATATCATCCATTAATTTTGATTTGTTACCAGCCGTCAGCGACAATTTTTATTTATTTTGTACCTAAGAAAAGTTCCCTGTAAAATTAAATTTAAATGAATTCCAGATGTACTGATCAGAATATTTGAAACGAAATAATAGTATATAATGTTTATATCCAGTCAAAGCGCTGGGACGAATTTTTCCGTGGGTCTGTTTGTACAAATTAAATTAGATCGGCACGTAAAAACAAACATTGACTCTTCAAAATTTCTAAAAAAAAAAATGTAAGTCAATTTAATTTAGAACTGCCTTTGGTCTGTGGCTTCGATCACTTGAATTTTCTATCAAGGTAGCGGGATTTATCTTAGTGATTATCAATATAACATTCAATAAATAATTTATATTTAATACATGCCCTGTCTGGCCATGTAATACCGATTAAAAGCTCTCAGTTTTATCCTGTACGAATTATTTTTATTATATATTCTTCGATTAAACATTTTTCTTCTTGCTAAGTTAAATCATGAAATATGAAAGTTAAATATTAGCAAAATTTATGAAAACCTGTCTAGCCATTTAGACATGATTCAGTAACCAGTATCTAAAAAAACACTTTTTATGGTTTTAGTATCGCTTCGTGAGTATAATAACATTTAATATGTTTCTTCACTTTATATGCATAACAAATTTAGTAATAACTCGATGCTTGGTTATAAAGTTATTACCTAAAAAACAAACATAATTTTGCATTTATAATATTAGTCAGTATTCACGGCTGGACAGCTGCTGTTACCACACAAAATTCTAATTAGTATATTGCAACATTATAACTTACAGATGCAAGCAGACATGCCGAATGACATATTAATTAAAAGTTTAATGATTTATAAGTTTATTTTATGTGTTCCTTAATATAATCATAATTTTATTGAAACTTTTCCCTTGATACATTTGTTCAATAGGTGTACAGCATCTTTTGTCATCAACATGTCAGCTATCGTTAGAATCTGAACGCCGGCGCTCTCACGTCTCACTAAATTGAATTAGTCGCTATCCATCCATGTTAATGTCATTAATATAATAACAACACGCCCCAGCGACGTACTTACAAACATTTTAATGTCATTATCATGATGTCGTTTGCCTCATCAATTATTTTTACGTAATATAGTAATTACCGTTATTCCCGAAACTTTAAAACGCTTCATACAAAATACAAACTTATTTAATCGAGTGATATTAAAATTATTTTTTACCTGCATATATTTATTTTAGAATATTTTATTATGCATTAAATTAGACCAATTGCAAGGTACGCAAGTTGCTTTAGATTTTTTATTTGATCTTTCGTTCTGGTACATTTTCCTTAAAAATATAGAAAACCAAGTTTTAAAGATTACAAAGTGTATTGCCAAATATCCGACGACTCGAATGCACCAAAGCCCCCGTTTGGAATTTAGGAGAATAGTATTTTCTTCAAATCCCAGTTTTTATTCCTTTGTACTTCATAATTTTTTTAGCACACAATCCCGATTTTTTACGTATCGAACTAGGGGGCACTAATTATAAATACGTATATTGTATTTGTATCACTAAAAACTATTTTTTTGAAATATAGATAAAGATTTGACATAAAGATATGAATCTTTACGTAACAAAAAATATAATAGTAATAGAACCATAGCTTCACGGAAAAATCCCTGGTTATATTTTAATTATTCTTTGCAGTTTTGTACCACAAAGTCTTGAAGCTAAAGTCTGCAATACATTTTGGAATGTCTATTGCTCCTGTTTACTACCTCTGTATTTACTACTGTATTTTTTATTAATTGCTACTAAATTGGCCAATTTTATAATTATCCGTAGTTATTTTATTGTTCATACATGTGTTTAATTTAATGTATAATTCATGTTTATATATTATTTATAGTATTAGTATAGTTTAGTTATATATAGTATAGTGTTTTTTTCAATTCATGATGACGGCTATAAAATATGCAATAGGTTCAATAATTTGTATGGAATTCACAACCACAATTTGCTATAAATATTATAATTTTCAAAAGGAAACGAAATATTATGAGTATATTATTTCACTACTGGATGTTAAACCATAACTTACAAACATCAAAATTTATCAAAATGCAAAGTTCTGTAAGTTTGCCATGAAATATAGCTTTAGTATTTAAAAATTGATTGGACATATGCAAAAATAATTTCCATTTATAAACTTGTCTCGCAGTTAAAAAACTAATATTCAAGTACTTCATCTCCAGAGACAAAGGAACTAATGAAATAAAATGCACAACTTATACTTTAAGTATTTGCTAGAATTTTAGAAAAATACATAAAGTGTGGTGATATAAAATTATTTAAGGATTCGTAAGTACAAACTATAATATTACATGCCATAGCCAAATTAAATTAGACTGAGGCGAAATATCACCGTCAACCATTTGCAGACTAATCGAGTTTTCATTCCTTCATCCTCTTAAGCGAGCTATACGTAGTGTTGCATCCTTGTAAATATCCAAACAGAAAAGAAGGCAGCCGGAAATAAAGACGCAGTTATCATTATATTATTTGTTTATTTTGATATATATCTACGAAAATGTAATAAAATATCGGGAACGCGACGATCACGCGTAAAATCAATATTATGAAAGACCGTTCCCAAAATTTTTAAATTTTGTTAGTTATTTTGACGATAATTTTCTCATTTAGATTATTATTTATTGCTATTATATTTATGTTCAAACACCATGACAACCATCAGAAAAATATGCTCAAACAACAAAACTTGTTATTACACACATGAAATTTTTTCTTCCCAATTTCCTTGCAATGCAGAGATCATTGAATTTGTAAATTAGAAGTAGGAAACGTTTAATAATGTCGATATATCATGCGACGACGCCGACGCAGCAGATACACAAGCGAGAAAGATAGGGCTTTTACTGGTTTACCCTCCATAGGTAAACCACTGAAACCCAAACCAAATCTTATCCAGAAATGGTTCACTTGTTCAAAAGTTATAGGCAAAACTAACATGTAAAATATTTCTAGCTTTATTATTTATTGCTTCCAATTTTATACTAATATGTAAAAAATACGGTTAGAATCCTATAAAAGATAAACTCGGTAATATTGAATGAAAATTTAAGTAAAAGCAATAAAAAAATAACAGTGCACGCCTTCTACAATAACTCAAATTATACAAAATGGTGAATCCTCATTTTAAACATTATTATTATTAATACCTTGTTTGCTACCCCTGTTTCCCAAGAAATCTTAATAACGCTGGGTTCTTCTGTCAATTTTATATGTAATTCCAGCCTTACAACAAAAGTCATTTATTTCAAACATTTAGTGCGCGTAATAAATGTTACTGCACCGTCACAACAGGACCTTATTTATGTGTCAAATGTAATACGAAAGTAATATTTGATAATCAAGGAAAGTTATGATAGCACAAAAACAACTTTTGTAAAGTAAGGAAGAATTTTATTTCACAAGATGTCCTTTTTTAAATAATGGTTTTCTTTCCAAAGGGATGCTGACCGGTAAGTATATTTGCAGGGTAAGGTCAAAGTAAATCATCACTTATATTTACAACATATGGTGAAGACATGTCATGATGTGCAAATGACATTAATCAAAGGTACACGATGACCATAATTTAATTTCTAATCAACTAACCTCCTATAACATCATAAACATGGATGGTGGATGATGAGTAACAGGCTTACGCCAGTTACAACAGAAAAGAACAATTCATGAGTTTCACGTTTTAAATAACGTAATCATAACAACGGCATTAAAACAGCAGTTGTCTTTCTTTTCAGCACGTACTTGGCCTACTAGTAGCTTTCAAGCGCATGAAGAAAAAATTCTAACGTATGATTTTAAATCCGGACCAATTTTTTTCAGTTAGAATAAAAAACAATACCTACTATATACGGACCAATACGAATAACTCGCAATTTGTCCGGTTAAAATTTATCTGGTTTTCTTTAATATTTCTTGTATGGGTTCACATTTTTAAGTATAATAATTCAAGTGGGGACGGATATCCGAACTAGGAAAGTTCACGCTCCCGTCAGCTTCTATAATTCTTTTAAAATGCACCAACTTAGGAACATACATAAATGCATACCATAAGCAGTTGAAATTCCTGTTCATCCACTAACATTTCCTTTGTAATAAATGGGAGGTAAAGAACAATATGGCAAATTTTTAAATTTTTCTCCGATATGGTTTTCAACCTTCGGCTATCGGCTATATTTTTAAATTTTTCTCCGATATGGTTTTCAGCCTTCGGCTATATGGAACTTTAGCTCCATAACTTTATACGTGGTATATACTTGTATTGTAAGGCAAATTTAGTCACTTTTGATACTATTGAAATTAAACAAAATTACTTCTTCTATAAAAGTAAGCAAAATAAAATAAGATTTAATATAATTATTATATCTAATAACAAGCAAAATTACTTAATAACAAAAATATAATATCAAATTAAGAAACCCCCCACTTCAATTATAATTTAACAGATCTAGTTTATACTTATCAAATCAGGAGTATTTTATTAAAAATCTACTTGTAACTGTTAGCCATTATAATATCTACCAGTTTTGAGCTAATATTCGAGTGTAAATGTTACATATTTTAAACGATGTTTGAAATTGAAAAAACCGTCCAACTCGCGTCGAATCTGAAATAGAGTTCTGTAGATACATATATATATATATATATATATATATATATATATATATATATATATATATATATATATATATATATATATATATGTATAATTAAGATAATATGAAATCATTTTAATTAAAAGTTCTTATAAATGCCAAAAATTTTTTTTTTTAATTATTGGTTTAAAAATTGGGCGTGGGGTACATTGAAAAATACTTCGAAAATTAATCTTTCTCGATCGGGGTTTTAAGATTAACAATGGCAAAACAAACCTAGATTATATCTTTTGTGTGACATATAAAAAAATAACGGCATCTACATTTTCCCAAAACGAATTACTACTAATTTCGTTACGCTCGAAGTAATGAACTCGCGATATATTAATTAACAAATTTGAATACGTATTTTTGTTAGTAATAATAATATGAACAATAAGTAAGTATATATATTTACATGATGAGTTTGGATAAATAAAACTTTCTCACGTAATCGTCTTAATTTTTAAAATGTTAATTGAATAAGTGAAATTTTTAAAATTCTAATTGATTAACACCATCAAAAATATTTTTTGAATAACTATAAGTGTTTTTCTATGTAACAATTTTACAGAAAAATATTGAGTTTAAAATATCGTCTTTTCAAATTATTTAGTCACATCCAATTCTAAAGTACAATATTTTCTGAAGAAACCTGTTTTTAAATCAGAGTACGTTTTCCTCTTTTCCACATCACTAAGCGGCGGCGGGTCAAAACCAGCAAATAAATTATGTACTGCAGTTTGTTACTATTGCTTTCTTTCTAGAATAAAGAAATACTCAAGAGACAAATAATTTGGCATAGATGGCAATATAAAAATAACCTTGCCAACTCATATTTTGAATTATTATAAAAAAAACTACGAAGTTTAGCCAAAATGAAACAATTTCTTTTTGAAATTTTAAGATGGAAGAAAAATATATAATATGTAAATAAATCACATCTATAGTCATTTCAAAGCTTTCAAAGGGTTTATCGGGAAAGGCAATTGTTGAATGGGCCCTGAGAGATATTTTCAAAATATTGTTCGTAGTTTTGAAATTATATTTTAGGAGTGTGTTACTTTAAGGGAATGGGAGAATCATATAAAAATGTACCTGAAAAATATAAATTGTATTTTTTAATATTTAATCTTTAATAAAAAATATCTCAAATATATATTTACTAAGCTTCCAGAAGCCGTAAATTACTTACTTAATTAAAAGAGTGGGCCATGAATAAACTTTCGTAAATGTTACAATTAGCGCAAAAACGGTTAAAAATTAAGGCCCAAAGAGTTTCTAATTGTCTTCTCGAAACACGCCCTCACTTCCATTTCGAGATAAATTTTCCAAACGATATAAGATAAAAACAATGTTTTCTCCGCGGAAGGTAATTATCATAGAATATTTGAATAAAAATCTTACAAAATTGCTAATCGAACTTAATATATGAATTTATTGAATTCGTTTTAGATTCTTTTACCTTGTTATTATATATCCCGTGATTATTTATTTTTTTTTTAAATTCATTAACCAGTGGTTACAAAGATTACATACCGTTCTAAATTAATGTAAAATGATTACTGGGTGAAGGAATTTTCATTTCATATTATTATTTCCTTTAAATATCTTAAGGCCCGTTAAATATTTTCATAGATAATGTAATTTGCTTATGTTTATTTTCATGTTTATTTTTGGAACCACTGCAACTTAGCGAAAATGCGAATTTGTGAATTGTTTTAATGAAAAAAAAATATACGAAAAAAACGATGTATTTAAAAAAAATTGATCTCGGTCTGATGATTTTATTATAAAAAATTTATTGAATAATAAATTACTCGCAATAATACCTCCATTTTGAATTGCAATTTTTTTTTTATTATTTTCAATTTAAATTTATTGTTTAATCTTCAGTTTATGATTTTTTTTAATTATAAGTTAAGAATTGAAGTGAAATGTATTTTAGCAAGAACAGAAATTTCACTGTTTATCAGCCAAAAAGACAAGAAATTTAAGAGTAAGTAAAATAAGTAAAGAGGATCCATGAAAATATAATTAAAAACATTTATGTATCATAAACTAAATATCTAAAGCATCATAATTACTTACTTTTTTATTAATTGGAAGTTTGTATTATTAACATTTTTGTTTAGATATTTGTTTAGAGTGTAGTATATAATTATAAATTCCAAGTGAAAATAGTGAAAAATAAAACTAATTTTTGTAATATTATCATTTTTTTAAAACAACCTTTGTAATAAAATAAACACTACTGAGCCCTACTTTTTTGAATACGTAATTTTTATGTATGTCCTTAATTAAAAAAAACACTAAATTGGCATTTTTGCCATTCTGAACTCACATCAAACTTTTTATTAACTAAAAGCAAATTTTCGAAATTTATTTTTTCGAATTCACGGTTAAATTGTAAAAGAAGTAACAAATTATAATTTTACAAATTTCCAATATTGAATTGGAAGTAGATAAAAAAAGATAAATGGATAGCTGCTATCAAATGCAGACCTTCAGACATTGTTTGTGGTTTATAAAACATAATATGCGTAATAAATTTATTATTTTACTCATTTTATTGAGCTGAAAATACAACTATATTATATATTACTGGTAACGAGTACTGGTAACTAAAATATTCTTATTATTCGTTAACAAACGCGTTGATTTACTAAGAAAGTCTATTATTTTGATATTTTCCTCTACATTACAGGGAAAATGCTAATTTTTCTTCGACAAAAATAACAAAGGAACAATTGAAACATGGTTAGAAACGCAATATAAAGAAAAAAATGGATATAATATAAGTCACAGTTGATGTTTTCCATTATTTTTATATTTTTCACCCAAACATTTACCAGAGCCGTTAGTTTGAAGGGTATAAACAAAATTGAAGAACCTATAAATCTGCGGACGCTAGGCGGCGCTGCTGTCACGCACCCAGCCAATAATGGTAAATGGTACTCGCGTGACAAGGCGAGCTTCCTGTAGGAAAATTCGTCACAATGCTTTGTTTTCACAACTTCTCATAATCTCGTAATATATTACGAGGTGACTCAAGTTTCAATGATTTGTTTATATCTCATAAATAAAACAGTAAAATTAATTATTTCACTTCTTTGGACTGGATAGTTTTAGAATCAAGTCGTCTTTTTAAGAAGATTTAAATAAAGATGAATGTTTTATTCGACACCATAATTACTTTTGTATACATTCAAGCATAACTTTTTAAAAAAAATGGTCGAACTGGAACTGAGATTTTCGCATTTTTAAAGACGTACCGATGTTAATACAGTAGAGTCGTATGGTTACGATGATATTGAATGTAAATAGAATCCGACTTCGACATTCACCGTTAAATCGAGTATTCAAAAATCGTTTGAAAGTAAACCAACTATACTTTCCACATTCCATTTACTTTCATACACTTTTCTTTTGATCCTACTCTTTTCTTTTCATATACCTCAATCTTACTCTATAGATCCTCCTAAAATACTAAATAAGTAAATTTTTTGTTTTTTTGCTTTTTGTAGTTTTTTTTTTAATTTTCTCTAAAATGTATATACCACATTTTGTTATTTACTTCTACAACAACTTTACGAACGTTTTATAATTTTGGTTCACTGAAATTGATTTCTCTTGTATCAATAAGTTCGCCGAATGTACATATTCATCCAGGTATCATTCCGGCACGTAATCAACTTCGAACAAGGGAGCAGGGCTCACATCCACTCCTCGCAAAACATTTAAACGCACCAGCATGACTATTTTCCTGTTCAGGTATCTGATGCTTTTTGAATATCACAAAAATTGATTAAAATATTACCCCTGGAAAATTACACGATGCGAGCGGTCACTGCGTCTGCATAACGAGGGTTGTTTTTCCATTATGCTAAAATCTATGCGCATTATATTAGATATAATCTAGAGATGGAAACTCGACAATTGTAATGTTAAATATTACTTTAATAATATTATCTCCATTTTGCTTTTAATTTTTGTATTACCGGTTACTTTTTTTCTTTTTCATATTTATTGTGAATTCAATAAAAAGTATAAAAGTTGTAATAAATTGTTGTTACAAAGAAAAATATAATGAATGCAACTATGGGTATTAAAAATAGAGAAATACGTAATATACAGTTACAGAAACATCTACGCAATGCTATTTTTCGTTGATATCAAAACCCTCTGGAAAATGTCGAAGTTACTTCAAATGTTTGAAAACCAGTCATTGTTCTCATAACGGCATTAATAACTAAGTTTTATGCAAATAGAGCTCTAAGACATTATTTACGCAGAAATTTTAATGGAAGATTAATCTCGCTAAACATTCAATTCGGTTTCCACGCACAAATTTATTGCACAAAAAATTCATTTGTTAATTATAACGAGCAATAAATAGTCGGTAATAGGTGCATATGAAAATACATGGTCGATAATTATTGTTTTGCGATATCTGAAACTAGCTTTTATCACATGCAATTTCCAGAGCTAATAGCGCTTCATGTTTACCCACCTTCTAAGAGACACCACATAAACTAGTATAGTTAACCCCCCTAACCTACACTTTCGTTCTATGCATAAAAACCCCGGTATACATTTTCGGTATAAACGCCCTATATGATGGTGAAGCTATATCAAAAACCCTCTTATAGAATTCAGATAGAAGCGAATAGACAGACCAAAGAACGGAAAGACACGTGTGTGATTTTATACCTAAATATACTTTTTGAGGTGTGAAAGCATAAAAATAATTGAAAAGTGCTTTCGTAGCTATGGTTACCCATATATGTATAAATTTCTGTATAAATTTTCCAACTAATAATCATATGATATTCAAACAAAATATGTTACCTTCGGCTTAACTTCAATGTAACAAATGGAGATGATGGATGGGTAAATTTTATTATATTTGTTAAATTAAAATCGTGTAATTAATTACATCACTATTGCTCCGAACTAGAAAATTATATATATCAAATATATCAAATATTTGATATATATAATTTTCTAGTTCGGAGCAATAGTGATGTAATTAATTACACGATTTTAATTTAACAAAAATAATATTTCAGAAAAATATAATATTATATATCAAATATTAAATTATATATAATTATTCTATCCTAGGATGAACATTTATATATTCTTTCAGAACCATATGTTTCATACCATACACTGGGATGAAATATATATTTCTACAATTACTCTGTTATAAAGTTACATTATAAGTCATCTGTTTAATGAAATATCTGTGAATATAGCTGACAAATATATTATACTATTTTAAGTATGACATATAATTCATTCTTTTCTCTTTAAACATTTTATTTCACCTTTTAATCAAATAATATCCTAAGTCTTTTTTTGTAAAATATTTATAATGCAATATTCACATAGAAAAGCAACTTTCGACGAATAAATGAAATTAAATATCCAAATCGCGAATTCGATTGAATCTGAATATTCTGGCCTCGCTTAAATGAAATGATCTTAAATAAACACGCGTAAGTATCTCCTTATAAATATCCAAAGGGATAATTTATTTAATTAAATATTTGTCAGCCCAAGCGGCGACCGTTAATAAGGAACAAGTACTAAATGTAATCGCAAAATTTGTTTTAGTCTGTTACAGGATATTGTTTTTTTTACACGTGGCACACACACTTATTTAAATGCTTATACACTTCTTACAGTTACTACTTACAGTTATTTAAATTCCAGTTTGAAGTGACCGATAGTTGTTAAACAAAAAATGGGAATGTATAATAATATTATATATTTTATATAACATTAATCTATCAAAAGCCGCCAAAAATATACATTTCAGAGAAAATTAATAACTGGGATAAATATAGTCCACAAAGTATGCTAGTTTTGTAATATTCAAATTTCCTTCGCTGAATCTACGTTCAAAAAAGATGAAACCTCTTTTATTCACTAAAAATACACACAGCTAAATTTTTCCTAACGACGTCGCTAGAATATAAAAACGATTTGGCCCATTATTCCTTACAATAAGAAAAAAATTAGCTAATAATTTTTTTCATACATTCCTTTTTATTTCAGTTTTTTCTTTTCAGAATGATACGACGAATTATTTTCATAAGGAAAATTATGTGAGAAAATCATATCAGCTCTTTGCGAATCGTTCAGTTAATATTCTGTCATTTTGAAAAAGGTTTCTCTGATAGTTTTTAAAGTTTTTTTTTCTGCACGTAATAGAATTCGATGTGGTATTGAATTGATTTTATGAAAAAATACAGTCTGGATACAGGATGGCTTGTTTGTACTAATACCATTTGTGAATCCTTATTGCATTAAGCGATCATAATGAGACGCACACGTAATTAAATTGAAAAATGAACCAACACCTTGACTGGCTCATTTCGCCTGTAATTTTACAATCGTATATAAACATGAGTACAGAGCATATACACTATCATCGTTTAAAAATTATCAAGTTTACCCTCTACCTCTACCTGCACATTAGGAACTTGTAGGATATATTTATGCGTTACATGCTCGATGGTATCTTAAGAATTATTTTCAAAATAAAATTGCTTCTAGAAGTCATTTGCTTTATTTGTCGTTTTACAATTAATCATTGTAATCAATTATATAGCAAATTATTAAAAATTACAAAAAAAATCATAAACAATTCGCTTATAACGAATATAAAATAGCCCGGATGACACTTACTACCCATATCATCCATTAATTTTGATTTGTTACCAGCCGTCAGCGACAATTTTTATTTATTTTGTACCTAAGAAAAGTTCCCTGTAAAATTAAATTTAAATGAATTCCAGATGTACTGATCAGAATATTTGAAACGAAATAATAGTATATAATGTTTATATCCAGTCAAAGCGCTGGGACGAATTTTTCCGTGGGTCTGTTTGTACAAATTAAATTAGATCGGCACGTAAAAACAAACATTGACTCTTCAAAATTTCTAAAAAAAAAAATGTAAGTCAATTTAATTTAGAACTGCCTTTGGTCTGTGGCTTCGATCACTTGAATTTTCTATCAAGGTAGCGGGATTTATCTTAGTGATTATCAATATAACATTCAATAAATAATTTATATTTAATACATGCCCTGTCTGGCCATGTAATACCGATTAAAAGCTCTCAGTTTTATCCTGTACGAATTATTTTTATTATATATTCTTCGATTAAACATTTTTCTTCTTGCTAAGTTAAATCATGAAATATGAAAGTTAAATATTAGCAAAATTTATGAAAACCTGTCTAGCCATTTAGACATGATTCAGTAACCAGTATCTAAAAAAACACTTTTTATGGTTTTAGTATCGCTTCGTGAGTATAATAACATTTAATATGTTTCTTCACTTTATATGCATAACAAATTTAGTAATAACTCGATGCTTGGTTATAAAGTTATTACCTAAAAAACAAACATAATTTTGCATTTATAATATTAGTCAGTATTCACGGCTGGACAGCTGCTGTTACCACACAAAATTCTAATTAGTATATTGCAACATTATAACTTACAGATGCAAGCAGACATGCCGAATGACATATTAATTAAAAGTTTAATGATTTATAAGTTTATTTTATGTGTTCCTTAATATAATCATAATTTTATTGAAACTTTTCCCTTGATACATTTGTTCAATAGGTGTACAGCATCTTTTGTCATCAACATGTCAGCTATCGTTAGAATCTGAACGCCGGCGCTCTCACGTCTCACTAAATTGAATTAGTCGCTATCCATCCATGTTAATGTCATTAATATAATAACAACACGCCCCAGCGACGTACTTACAAACATTTTAATGTCATTATCATGATGTCGTTTGCCTCATCAATTATTTTTACGTAATATAGTAATTACCGTTATTCCCGAAACTTTAAAACGCTTCATACAAAATACAAACTTATTTAATCGAGTGATATTAAAATTATTTTTTACCTGCATATATTTATTTTAGAATATTTTATTATGCATTAAATTAGACCAATTGCAAGGTACGCAAGTTGCTTTAGATTTTTTATTTGATCTTTCGTTCTGGTACATTTTCCTTAAAAATATAGAAAACCAAGTTTTAAAGATTACAAAGTGTATTGCCAAATATCCGACGACTCGAATGCACCAAAGCCCCCGTTTGGAATTTAGGAGAATAGTATTTTCTTCAAATCCCAGTTTTTATTCCTTTGTACTTCATAATTTTTTTAGCACACAATCCCGATTTTTTACGTATCGAACTAGGGGGCACTAATTATAAATACGTATATTGTATTTGTATCACTAAAAACTATTTTTTTGAAATATAGATAAAGATTTGACATAAAGATATGAATCTTTACGTAACAAAAAATATAATAGTAATAGAACCATAGCTTCACGGAAAAATCCCTGGTTATATTTTAATTATTCTTTGCAGTTTTGTACCACAAAGTCTTGAAGC
The DNA here is from genome assembly GCA_039881145.1 of Druceiella hillmani. Taxonomy (NCBI): domain Eukaryota; kingdom Metazoa; phylum Arthropoda; class Insecta; order Lepidoptera; family Hepialidae; genus Druceiella; species Druceiella hillmani. The sequence continues at coordinate 10,899,105 of JAYKKI010000047.1, read as the reverse complement.
TAAAGTCTGCAATACATTTTGGAATGTCTATTGCTCCTGTTTACTACCTCTGTATTTACTACTGTATTTTTTATTAATTGCTACTAAATTGGCCAATTTTATAATTATCCGTAGTTATTTTATTGTTCATACATGTGTTTAATTTAATGTATAATTCATGTTTATATATTATTTATAGTATTAGTATAGTTTAGTTATATATAGTATAGTGTTTTTTTCAATTCATGATGACGGCTATAAAATATGCAATAGGTTCAATAATTTGTATGGAATTCACAACCACAATTTGCTATAAATATTATAATTTTCAAAAGGAAACGAAATATTATGAGTATATTATTTCACTACTGGATGTTAAACCATAACTTACAAACATCAAAATTTATCAAAATGCAAAGTTCTGTAAGTTTGCCATGAAATATAGCTTTAGTATTTAAAAATTGATTGGACATATGCAAAAATAATTTCCATTTATAAACTTGTCTCGCAGTTAAAAAACTAATATTCAAGTACTTCATCTCCAGAGACAAAGGAACTAATGAAATAAAATGCACAACTTATACTTTAAGTATTTGCTAGAATTTTAGAAAAATACATAAAGTGTGGTGATATAAAATTATTTAAGGATTCGTAAGTACAAACTATAATATTACATGCCATAGCCAAATTAAATTAGACTGAGGCGAAATATCACCGTCAACCATTTGCAGACTAATCGAGTTTTCATTCCTTCATCCTCTTAAGCGAGCGATACGTAGTGTTGCATCCTTGTAAATATCCAAACAGAAAAGAAGGCAGCCGGAAATAAAGACGCAGTTATCATTATATTATTTGTTTATTTTGATATATATCTACGAAAATGTAATAAAATATCGGGAACGCGACGATCACGCGTAAAATCAATATTATGAAAGACCGTCCCAAAATTTTTAAATTTTGTTAGTTATTTTGACGATAATTTTCTCATTTAGATTATTATTTATTGCTATTATATTTATGTTCAAACACCATGACAACCATCAGAAAAATATGCTCAAACAACAAAACTTGTTATTACGCACATGAATTTTTTTCTTCCCAATTTCCTTGCAATGCAGAGATCATTGAATTTGTAAATTAGAAGTAGGAAACGTTTAATAATGTCGATATATCATGCGACGACGCCGACGCAGCAGATACACAAGCGAGAAAGATAGGGCTTTTACTGGTTTACCCTCCATAGGTAAACCACTGAAACCCAAACCAAATCTTATCCAGAAATGGTTCACTTGTTCAAAAGTTATAGGCAAAACTAACATGTAAAATATTTCTAGCTTTATCATTTATTGCTTCCAATTTTATACTAATATGTAAAAAATACGGTTAGAATCCTATAAAAGATAAACTCGGTAATATTGAATGAAAATTTAAGTAAAAGCATTAAAAAAATAACAGTGCACGCCTTCTACAATAACTCAAATTATACAAAATGGTGAATCCTCATTTTAAACATTATTATTATTAATACCTTGTTTGCTACCCCTGTTTCCCAAGAAAGCTTAATAACGCTGGGTTCTTCTGTCAATTTTATATGTAATTCCAGCCTTACAACAAAAGTCATTTATTTCAAACATTTAGTGCGCGTAATAAATGTTACTGCACCGTCACAACAGGACCTTATTTATGTGTCAAATGTAATACGAAAGTAATATTTGATAATCAAGGAAAGTTATGATAGCACAAAAACAACTTTTGTAAAGTAAGGAAGAATTGTATTTCCCAAGATGTCCTTTTTTAAATAATGGTTTTCTTTCCAAAGGGATGCTGACCGGTAAGTATATTTGCAGGGTAAGGTCAAAGAAAATCATCACTTATATTTACAACATGATGGAATTTAAATTATTTAAATATGGTGAAGACATGTCATGATGTGCAAATGACATTAATCAAAGGTACATGATGACCATAATTTAATTTCTAATCAACTAACCTCCTATAACATCACAAACCTGGATGGTGGATCATGAGTAACAAGATTACGCCAGTTACAACAGAAAAGAATAATTCATGAGTTTCACGTTTTAAACAACATAATCATAGCAACGGCACTAAAACAGCACTTGTCTTTCTTTACAGCACGTACGTGGTCTACTAGTAGCTTTCTAGCGCATGAAGAAAAAATTCTAACGTATGATTTTAAATCCGGACCAATTTTTTTTCAGTTGGAATAAAAAACAATACCTAAATACTATATACGGACCAATACGAATAGCTCGCAATTTGTCCGGTTAAAATTTATCTGGTTTTCTTTAGTATTTCTTGTATGGCTTCACATTTTTGAGTATAATAATTCAAGTGGGGACGGATATCCGAACTGGAAAAGTTCACGCTCCCGTCAGCTTCTATAATTCTTGTAAAATGCACCAACTTAGGAACATGCATAAATGCATACCATAAGCCGTTGAAACTCCTGTTTATCCACTAATATTTCCTTTGTAATAAATGGGAGGTAAAGAACAATATGGCAAGTTTTTAAATTTTTCTCCGATATGGTTTTCAACCTTCGGCTACATGGAACCTTAGCTCCATAATTTTATACGTGGTATATACTTGTAATGTAAAGCAAATTTAGTCACTTTTGATACCATTGAAATTAAACAAAATTACCTATCCTATAAAAGTAAGCAAAATAAAATAAGATTCAATATAATTATTATATCTAATAACAAATAATAATTATTGAATAACAAAAAATATAATAACAAATTAATAAACCCCGTACTTCAATTATAATTTAACGGATCTAGTTTGTACTTATACATATTTTAAACGATGTTTGAAATTGAAAAAACCGTCCAACTCGTGTCGAAACTGAAATAGAGTTCTGTAGATATATATATATATATATATATATATATATATATATATATATATATATATATATATTTATATATATATATATATATATACATATATATATATATATATTATATATATATATATATATATATATATATATATATATATATATGTGTGTGTGTGTGTGTGTGTGTGTGTGTGTATATATAATTAAGATAATATTAAATCATTTTAATTAAAAGTTCTTATAAACATTTTTTTTTAAATTAGTGGTTTAAAAATTGGGGGTGGGGTACACTGAAAAATACTTTGAAAATTAATCTTTCTCAATCAGGGTTTTAAGATTAACAATGGCAAAACAAACCTAGATTATATCTTTTGTGTGACATAAAAAAATAACGGCATCTACATCTTCCCAAAACGAATTACTACTAATTTCGTTACGCTCGAAGTAATGATCTCGCGATATATTAATTAACAAATTTGAATACGTATTTTTGTTAGTAATAATAATATGAACAATAAGTAAGTATATATATTTACATGATGAGTTTGGATAATTAAAACTTTCTCACGCAATCGTCTTGCTTTTTAAAATGTTAATTGAATAACTGAAATTTTTAAAATGCTGATTGATTAACACCATCAAAAATATTTTTTGAAAAACTATAAGTTTTTTTCAATGTAACAATTTTACAGAAAAATATTGAGTTTATAATATCGTCATTTCAAATTATTTAGTCACATCCAATACTAAAGTACAATATTTTCTGAAGAAACCTGTTTTTAAATCAGAGTACGTTTTTCTCTTTTCCACATTCATTAAGAGGCGGCGGGTCAAAACCAGCAAATAAATTATGTGCTGTAATTTGTTACTATTCCTTTCTTACTAGAATAAACAAATACTCGAGAGACAAATAATTTGGCATAGATGGCAATATAAAAATAACCTTGCCAACTTATATTTTGAATTATTTTAAGTAAAACTACGAAGTTATGCCAAAATGAAACAATTTCTTTTTGAAATTTTAAGATAGAAGAAAAATATATAATATGTAAATAAATCATATCTATAGTCATTTAAAAGCTTTCAAAGGGTTTATCGGGAAAGGCAATTGTTGAATGGGCCCTGAGAGATATTTTCAAAATATTGTTCGTAGTTTTGAAATTATATTTTAGGAGTGTGTTACTTTAAGGGAATGGGAGAATCATATAAAAATGTACCTGAAAAATATAAATTGTATTTTTTAATATTTAATCTTTAATAAAAAATATCTCAAATATATATTTACTAAGCTTCCAGAAGCCGTAAATTACTTACTTTATTAAAAGAGTGGGTCACGAATAAACTTTCGTAAATATTACAATTAGGTCAAAAACGGTTAAAAATTAAGGCCCAAAGAGTTTCTAAATATCTTTTCGAAACACGCCCTCACTTCCATTTCGAGATAAATTTTCCAAACGATATAAGATAAAAACAATGTTTTCTCCGCGGAAGGTAATTATCATAGAATATTTGAATAAAAATCTTACAAAATTGCCAATCGAACTTAATATATAAATTTATTGAATTCGTTTTAGATTTAGATTATTTTAACTTGTTATTATATATCCCGCGATTATTTATTTTTTTTTTAAATTCATTAACCAGTGGTAAGAAAAATTATTAATTCCAGACCGTTCTAAATTAATATAAAATTATTACAGGGTGAAGGAATTTGCATTTCATATTATTATTTCCTATCTGCAAACAGTATAAATGCATCAAATTGGATGCAGCCAACTGCACTATCGTGACGCTCTCCTGGAACACGTGCGATGTTGCTCCAAGAGAGTATCACGTTTCATTTTGTTATTACTGGCAAATGGCGACGAAATAACAATCAGCGACAAGGAAGCGCTTAGTAAGGCGGCGCATGTCGCGTACAGAAACAAATTTGTTCTGTCTTACTGTACATCGAGCAGCGTTGTATTGGCGGGGTGCGGGCCACAGAGTTGGGGGTAACGAAATCGACCGCATCGCTCGCTATAGCAGAAATGGAAATATCTTAAGGCCCGTTAAATATTTTCATAGATAATATAATTTACTTATGTGTATTTTCATGTTTATTTTTGGAACCACTGCAACTAAGCGAAAATTTCACTGTTTATCAGCCCAAAAAACAAGAAATTTAAAGTGAGCAAAGAGGATCCACGAAAATATAATTAAAAACATTTATGTATCATAAGCTAAATATCTAAAGCATCATAATTACTTACTTTTTTATTAATTGGAAGTTTGTATTATTAACATTTTTGTTTAGATATTTGGTTAGAGTGTAGTATATAATTATAAATTCCAAGTGAAAATAGTGAAAAATAAAAGTAATTTTTGTAATATTATCATTTTTTTAAAACAACCTTTGTAATAAAATAAACACTACTGAGCCCTATTTTGTTGAATACGTAATTTTTATGTCTGTCCTTAATTAAAAAAAAACACTAAATTGGTATTTTTGCCGTACTGAAGTCACACCTAACTTTTTATGCACTAAGAGCAAATTTTCGAAATTTGACACGGTTAAATTGTAAAAAATACCTCAAGAAGCAACAAATTCTAATTTTACAAATTTGCAATATTAAATTGGAAATAGATAAAAAAAAATAAATGGGTAGCTGGTATGAAATGCAGACCTTCAGACATTGCTTGTGGTTTATGAATCATATGGGTAATAAATTTATTATTTCACTCATTTTATTGAGCTGAAAATAATTTAACTTAAATAAAATAAAACTATATTATATATTCCGAGTACTGGTAACTAAAATATTGTTATTATTCGTTAACAACGCGTTTATTTACTAAGAAAGTCTATTATTTAGATATTTTTCTCTACATTGCAAGGAAAATGCTTATTTTTCTTCGAAAAAAATAACAAAGGAACAATTGATACGTGGTTAGAAACACAATATAAAGAAAAAAATGAATGTATTATAAGTCACAGTTGATGTGTTCCATTACTTTTCTATTATTCACCCAAACATTTACAAAAGCCGTTAGTTTGAAGCGTACAAATACAATTGAAGGACCTATAAATCTGGGGACGCTAGGCGGCGCTGCTGTCACGCACCCAGCCAATAATGGTAAATGGCACTCGCGTAGTCCAACTCGAACTGAGAGTTTCGCATTTTTAAAGACGTACCGATGTTAATATCGTAGAGTCGTATGGTTACGATGTGCGATATTGAATGTAAGTAGAATCCGACTTCGACATTCACCGTTAATTCGAGTATTCAGAAATCGTTTGAAAGTTAATATCTCCCCCAACTCTACTTTCCACATTTCATTTCCTTTCATACACTTTTATTTTGATCCTACTCTTTTCTTTTCATATACCTCAATGTTATTATATAGATCCTCCTAAAATACTAAAAAGTAAATTTTTTGTTTTTTTTTGCTTTTTGTAGTCTTTTTTTTTAATTTTCTCTAAAATTTATATACCACATTTTGTTATTTACTTCTACAACAACTTTATGAACGTTTTATAATTTTGGTTCACTGGAATGTATTTCTCTTCTATCAATAAATTCGCTGAATATACATTTTCATCCAGGTATCATTCCGGCACGTAATCAACTTCGAACATGGGAGCAGGGCTCACATCCACTCCTCGCAAAACATTTAAACGCACCAGCATGACTATTTGCCTCTTCAGGTATCTGATGCGGTTTGAATATCACAAAAATTTATTAAAATATTACCGCTGTAAAATTACACGATGCGAGCGGTCACTGCGTCTGCATAACGAGGGTTGTTTTCCATTATGTTAAAATCTATGCGCATTATATTAGATATAATCTAGAGATGGAAACTCGACAATTGTAATGTTAAATATTACTTTAATAATATTACCTCCATTTTGCTTTTAATTTTTGTAATATTGGTTACTTTTTATATTTTTGATATTTATTACGTATTCAATAAACAGTTTAATAGTTGTAATAAATTGTTATTACAAAGAAAAACATAAAGAATGCAACTTGTGGGTATTAAAATATGTATATAAATTCATAATACACAGTTACAGAAACAATATACTTCTACACAAAGCTATTTTTCGTTGATATCAAAACCCTCCGGGAAATGTCGAAGTTACTTCAAATGTTTGGAGACCAGTCATTGTTCTCATAATGGCATTAATAACTAAGTTTTATGCAAATAGAGCTCTAAGACATTATTTACGTACAAATTTTAATGGAAGATTAATCTCGCTAAACGTTCAATTTCGTTTCCATGCACACATTTATTGCACAAAAATTACTTTGTTAATTATAACGAGCAATAAATAGTCGGTATTAGGTGTATATAAAAGAAATGGTCAATAATTATTGTTTTGCTATGTCTGAAACTAGCTTTTATCACATGAAATTTCCAGAGCCAATAGCGCTTCATGTTTACCTACCTTCTAAGAGGCATCACATAAACTAATATAGTTAACCCCCCTAACCTACACTTTTGTTCTATGCATAAAAACCCCGGTATACATTTTCGGTATAAACGCCCTACCCGATGGTGAAGCTATATCAAAATCCCCCTTATAGAACTCAGATAGAAGCGAATAGACAGACCAACGAAGGAAAGACAAGTGTGTGATATACTTTTTGAGGTGTTAAAGCATAAAAATAATTGAAGTGTTTTCGTAGCTATGGTTACCCATATATATAAATATATATATATATATATATATATATATATATATCTTAAGAATTATTTTCAAAATAAAATTACTTCTAAGTTAATTTCTTCATTTGTCGTCTTACAATTAATCATTGTAATAAATTATATAACAAATTATTAAAAATTACAAAATAAAATCATAAACGATTTGCTTAATCTTCGCGAATATAAAATAGCCCGAAGGAAACTTACTACCCACATCATCCATTAATTTTGCCGTCAGCGACACTTTTTATTTATTTTTTACCTAGGTAAAGTTAATTGTAAAATTAAATTTAAATGAATTCCAGATGTACTGACCAGAATATTTGAAACGAAATAATAGAATGTAATATTTATATCCAGCCAAAGCGCTGGTCCGTGGGTCTGTTTGTATAAATTAAATTAGGTCGGCACGTAAAAACAAACATGGACTCTTAAAAGTCTCATCGAGTTCTCGTTACCTGCGCCGTCCGGCAACTGGCGCGTCGCATTACATCCGCACCGCAAAAAGAAAAGTAGAAGAAAAAAACGCGGTCTTCACAGTTTTAAGCGCTGTAAGGGAACTGAAGACAAAATAAATATTTTTGTCATCATTGCTTATAATCTTATTTTACTTAGCTGAAAGAATTAACGAAAACTTTTATTGTCTTTTATTTTATTTATTTTTACATTCTTTTATGTTTCATCTTCTTTAAGATTTAGCAAATTTTACCAATTATTCTTGGTAAAACTATTACTGTTAGGTATTCACTTAACTGTTTAGGTATTTTATCATTATCAGTTGAATTGATTTATAATTAAAATAAGCAAAATCTCTTTTATCCAAAATATTCCATCAAAAGACCTATACAATACATTGAAAAATCTTATGAACATTATGTAAAACTCGCCACAATTATTCAGATAACAGTATCAAATTATTCGACTCGACAGATTAATGCACTGACAAATATACGAACATTCAGATAGATAGGCAAACATTTTAAAAATGGTTATGTGCAGTTAAGTTTCTTACAAGTAATATTTTCCTCCAAGAAAAAGTTTTATTTATATGTATAGATGGAGATTTAACTACTACTTAAATACACACAACGACATACTTAAATGAGAAAGGTTCGGGGCAAAAGGGCGAGTCGTTTAAATTATTATTACAGTTTGCACTACATAAATTATATACAGTTTCATCAACGTCGTATAGAAAACATGTTTATATCAAGCATTATATTTATAAAAAATATATTATTTTCAATATTTCTTAATAAATTTCTTTCAGTCTACAGTTTTCTAGTATATATTTTTCACGTAAGGTTACCGTAGCCTAAAAAGAAAGAATTGTGATCTCCATCAAATTAAAAAAAACATGCTTTACAAAATTTTCTCATCTCTAGATTATTATAGACACGGTCTTACACTGATCAGATAAATTAACATAGAAATACTTCAAAATTACAAGGACAGTACACCCGTAAAATAATTTTACTACAACTCACTACTAACTCTGCTGAGTGTTCTGCGTATTACCTATTATGTCCCAATAATTTCACAAAAGGGGCTATTGAAAATGTTAAACGCAATGAAATAACACAACATTTTTAATATTCACATCGTTAGGAAAAATCACGAAAATGACAAAGGATGAAAAGTCCATACAAGAAAATGATTAATAAGAGAAATGATAATTTCCTGGGCCCTTAAATCTGGTTGGCAAAAAATTGCTCGTGAAAAATTTAATTGAATCTGAGATATTTTAAAATGATACTTTATATTTATTAGACTGTATTTCAGTCTTTGGTCATTTGACGTATTTTTATTTTTTTTTTATCAAAAAAATCCTGGAGTTTGAGAACCATCTGCAAAAAATATTTATCAAGTTTTAATGCGTCCTAGCAATAATAATGAATTATTCCTTCGTGCAGATTTTTATATTCGCTATATTAGTCATAAATTCACGTGTGAAAGTATCAGAGGTGAAATGTAACGTAATTACAATCACTTGTTAATTACTTTTTAAAAATTTTAAACTTATGATAAAATTCCACATGGCAGACAGAATGACTAATAAGCATTAATGTGTATGAAAGTAGACAGGGCATTCAGTTCACATAAAATATATTGGATATATATGAACCTGAAATGAAGACGTTGTTCGGAGTAATTCACTTTGTCATTATTCAAGGTTGTCAAACGTTTATAGAATAAAATTTGTACCTAAATTACCGTCATTAGACGTTTAATTAAATAAAACCCTTCAGGTCCTTGCCAGAATAAGATCAACTATGTCCGCGGGTTCGTGAATACAACTTAATAAGGGGCAAAGAAAAAATGGAACCCTTCTTTTGAAGTGTCAAGTCATATCTCCACCAAAGAGAGTATAGTCAGAGATTAAAGCATCGTTTTCCTTACAACTTTCAGCTATCCATGATAGATTATAATTTGCGTGAAAAAAATATTTTGATAAACTAAAATTCAGAACAGGGTGAAGGATATGTTGAAGTGTTGGATATGAAACAAATAACCAATATTAAAGAACGAGTCATTTAAAGTGGCAACATGTTACGTTAACTGAGCTATTTTAATTGTTTTAAAAAAATGTTATTAGAAATGATTTTTCACCTTCCAATTTTTAATAATAGTTGGAATTAGTAAATTAGTAAAGAGCTTTGCAATACAGAGATATAGGTACACAAACCGTGATCTAAGAGGCGCGAGTTCAGACCAGGATTGTCAGCACAAAATTAAACGCAAATATTTCATATACTATATAATTTTGACACCATGTAGCAGGGTTTAGGCAAATATTTTTACTGCAGCTTTCTTCTAACTATTTTAAATCTCTTGTGTATACACAATGCTTACTTTGTAAACAATAGTTTATAAGTCAACTAATATTTAAGAAACAAGTTACGGAGCGTCATATTATACCGATATATGTAATATATAAAATTAAAATTAAATTAATTAACTTGTTTCAAATATTTATGTAGATACGGAGAGAAAATATGACAAAAGTGATAACATTTTCTGTGAATCAGATAGAGAGATAAACAAGTTATGAAATTTTAACCAAATTATGAAATTTTTGCAGAATTATAATATTTCCTAGATCTAAACAAAATAAAATAAAATTAACTTGATGTTCTTTACCATAGTTATTATAACTACACTTATAAAAACGAAATTAACTATCAAAAGTGTAATATTGCCGCTTATTGTTATCAAATTAATCAATAAAACATTTAAATATGATATCGGGACACTTTGAATAAATTGTGTTGGAAAAAACTCGAGCGAAACTAGTATTTAAAGTCGGAATATATATTCACGAGGAGTGAAAATTATAATGCCAGTCCATTTCCTAACATCCACGTGATAAGAAGAAGGATTAGATTACACAAAACGATAAAATTTAAAACAAATTTTAATTTAAAACAAATGACTCATTTCCGATTCTCATTTCCTCCTAAAATAAATTAAATAATGCTCGTTACGGATAATCCTGATAATTATATTTCAGAATTTTTAACAAAAGTCCTTCATTGTACCCATTTAATGTTCATGATTAATCGTGTTATTACATCGTGGCAGGCTTTTTTACACGCAGAAATAAAAAAGCCTGCCACGAACCCAGATACGACGCCAAGTTAATGAAATATATCAAACAGAAACCTCAACATAATATTAACCAAAATAAATATTTGCAGAGAAGCCATTTAATAAAGACAAATTTGTTCATTTAGAAAACAATAGCCTAAATACTGACAGGATTTTATTTCCACACAGTATAAAAATTTTATTTTCATGCAGTTCTACTGCATTTGTTTGTGTAATTTATTAAGAAACATTTTTATATTCATGTATATATATATATATATATATATATATATATATATATATATATATATATATATATATATATATGTATATACCCAATATATGCGCGAACTGTGTTCGAGCACATATACACTTATATTGTTGTTGTTGTCGTGTTCACGTGAGATGAAGAAGATCCATATGGAAAAATGGTTCTAGGAATTGTATATTAGATATTAACAAATATAGAAATAATTTACATAATCCTTCTTAAATGACTGCGCCTTGCTGCAGGCATACGAATACAGCCACCACGGGACAAGATCAACATAGATAAAGTCGTCCTTTTCCAAGACCTGAATCGCTCTCTAGGTGTGACTGAAAACTTCTGGACTGTAAATAGCAGACAAAAAAGTTAGTTACGTAATGTGATTTCTTAACTCCAACCAACACAGTACAGTAAAGATACAGAATCACTAGCTAAAATAATTCGAGCCAGAAGCACGAAAGGATACACACACACACACGTATGTATATATGTGTGTGTGTGTATATATATATATATATATATATATATATATATATATATATATATACAAATGTGTGTGTGTGTGTGCACACATAATTGTTTACAATACAAAACTGTAAAAATTGCACTAAAATTGCAAAAACAAGTGTGAGGTTTACATTTTTTAATTTATGCGAATTTGTAACGTGCGTTTCAGTATATTAAAATATTGCAGACGCTTATTGAACTTTCGTTTCTTTGTCAAAGCTTCTGTTGTACACTTTTCTCTTATGAGCCTTGTTTAAATCATTACGCTTAAAGTCTACTTGTCCTAGTACCTATATTCCATTTCTTTAATAACCTGGTAAAATCACCTTGCCGTTACTTATAGCTTGGAAGGTATCAAGAAAAATATAAACAAATTGAGAATGAAAGAACTGAAATTTACTGGTAAGGAAATACAATTTTTGGAATGTTGAATAATTTATTATTTCTTTATAATTTGGTTTTTATGATTTCTAATTATTTCACATGTAATGCAGCAAGGATAATATATGTTGTACATCTTGGATACCAGGAGTATTTAATTTTGTACCCCTTCACCAAACGAGGAAAGTCTTTGCAATAAATGAGATCTCCATCTTCTGCAAGAAATTGTCAGAAGTCATTTTAACCATTACGATAACAAGAAAAAAAATTAAGATTTTCTCTTGTAACTTAAAATCAAAATCAAAAATATTTATGCTTTTCCATGTTTAGACTTTTACAGAAATTATGCGATATGAAAACTTGATATTTAGAATATCAATTTATTTTATTAACCTACACAGTTTGCTCTAGTTTCATTAAAACGTCATACATGAGTTAAAGATGGAGTAAATAAATGTATTAACATATTTTCTTAATTTCGTAAATATTCTTTCAAATGGTTGTTATAAGAAATTAAGAAATACAAAATTTTTTTTATTATTTTGACTTGCGTATCTAAAAAGATATTCCAAAAAATATGCTAAAATGGAACTTTATCTTAATTTTTGAAACTACTGAGCCAAAAATCATGAAGAAAACAGCATTGGTAAAATCTGACTTGGAAATTATTCTAGATTTTATTATTTCTTAAATATGCACCATGTTTTATACCTGAGAAAAAAATAGTTTAGGTTATGAAAAATTAATATTTATAAAGAATTTAATAGTAATACTATGTACCCTTAAATATTTATAAGTGCCTAAATATGTAAGGAAGCTTCGTATTGCGAGTTACGCTCTTGTTGCTTCACAGTTATTTTAAATCTCCATACACGATCCATCCCTATCATTCGTAGTTGATTTTAGTCAAAAATCTTAAATAATTTACGTAACACACTTTAAAATATACGAAATGGAATTGGAAAAGAAGTAAATTTATTTAAGTTATGAAGTAAAACTAACTTTAATTCATAACTTAAATAAATTCATTTCTCTTTAAAGTTTCGATGACAATCCTCCATTCGTTAACATCATATTTATGTTGTATATCGTCGTCAAACGAGAAGTCTTTGCAATAAACGAGATCCCTATTTGTTCAAGAAGTTGTAAAAAGCCGTATGTTGTATTACGGTATTAAGAAAATGAAATGAGATTTCCTGTTGTAACTTTGAACCAAATATGGCTCTGCATATTTTGGCATTACTAAATCTCTTTTAGAATCATATGACTGGAAAAGTAGTAGCGGATTTTCAGAAGTGTTTAAATATCTGGATCTGGATTTTTTAACCTTCAAAATTAGAACAATCGAATCTTTGAAGTTGTGTGAGTCCAAATGTGGGGAAATTGGCTAATCTCTATTTCCAAATTTGACTTGTGAACATTGGAATAGTTATGTATTTTGTATTGAACATTGGGATAGATAATTTCTTATATAATATTTGTTTTTTATCCCAATGTTTTTCTATGATTATTGATGGTATTCTCACAGGACAATGATTATTGATGGTATTCTCACAGGACAATGCACAAAAAGCTGTCCGGATTTTGGAACGGATTTAATTTGCAACCAGGAGAAACAGCGCAGCATTTTTCTGACCACTACGTATTTTTTAGACTGCAAAATTGTTTTTTTAGAAACTGGTTTTCCTGGCTTCCGCGATTAGAGAACTGGACAAGTCGATTTAAATTATAATGATATCGTCTTGGAGAAAATATAATGTGGTTTCTCCACTAATGTACAGACATTAATACTAGAAAATTATTAAAGCAGTGTCCAGTTTTTTATAGAAGTACTACAATCAAATGGAGAAGACGATCTTTTTAATAGCGTGCCACGAATTGATAAGATCAAAGTTGAGAGGTTCACTTTATTTAAAACGCAATTCTCATTATTATTCCACTGTCAACCCAAATATAATACGAAAATCAAATTGCCAAGAACGTCAATTTAAAATTCACAGGTTTATTCGAAGGCTAAAGTGAAAGCCGATTTTTACTTAAATATTTTGTGTTCTGAGAGATGTGGCATTAGTTGTGCCATGGCATACGATGATTGAAACCTGACTGCCCAAGGTACCACATTGCTTCATCAATAAAGCAGCACCTCGACACCACCTATCCACAGAGATGGAAAAGTCATTGTTCACCATTAGTTGGTCTCCACGATCAACAGATCTTAATTCGATTACTTTACCACGGGCAATATAAAGAAATTTGAACACCTGTAAAAATTCTTCAGATCTCAACTTGCGCTCGAGAAATACAATTGGCAATAATGACAATACATCGAAATCTATTCGTGTGATTGAGAAGACATTTTATGAAGATATCATCTAGGCATTGCAGCACAAGGACGATAATTTGAAAATTTACTATACCTAATATTTTTTAATTCTTTTATTTTAATGTCCCTTTTTGTGTTCCAACATCTCAAGTTTATTTTGAATTTGAATTATTTTTTGTTTATTTTGAAATATTTCAATAGTTACATAACTAGGAATTTGGTTCATAAGAATGTCGTAAACCTAAGTAGTTTTTAGTGCCATGGTCGTGTATTTGGTAGAAATTTTTCTTCACAAAAAAATTTGATACATTCGAAATGAGCCACTGTATGTACATATTGAAACGTGTATATGCATATATATATATATATATATATATATATATATATATATATATATATATATATATGTATGTATCTATATATATATATATATATATATGTGTGTGTGTGTGTGTGTATATATATATATATATATAAGTTTTAAGACGTACTGCTTTGTAAGAGTACAGGTTTCAAAATTTTCTTATCAATTAAATATTAAAACTTTACATTTAGGTATATAGTTGAGTCGATAGCTCTATAACACGTCGACTGGTATGGCGTTTGAATCCTGTCTTCTGTCAGTTTTTTTTGTTCAATTTTTTAATATTAGAGAAATCTACATAATTAAAAAATATATTTGAAAAATTGGAGAATTTATTTTTTACGTTTACCTGCGAAAATTTTACTAACATGATCACTATTTTTTTAACAATTTGTTTTATTTCTACGTAGTATTTTTCAAAACAAAATTATCATTACAAATACAGTTATTATAAAAATTTACTGTTATAAAGTTCAATATATGTTACTTCTATATTTAATTATTTAATCCGTATCATCATAATAATCGCATTATTTAAGAGAAAGTTAGAAGAAATTCCGTCCGCAT
Source organism: Druceiella hillmani (assembly GCA_039881145.1). Classification (NCBI taxonomy): domain Eukaryota; kingdom Metazoa; phylum Arthropoda; class Insecta; order Lepidoptera; family Hepialidae; genus Druceiella; species Druceiella hillmani. Next base: position 10,883,567 of record JAYKKI010000047.1, on the reverse strand, counting down.
TATTAATCGACACCTTAGAGAAAAGAATTTTAAGGTTGTGATTTAAATTAATTAGTCCATGCTTGTAGTGTAGGCACTTTTAACAGATGTTTTTTCGGTATAAAGGGCAGGTTGATTAACGGTTCGGTTTCGCCTCGTATTTAAATGCACTATGTTTCTGATCTGATTTTTTACAAGGAGATAGTTTTTTATATTTTTTATCGCATAACTATTTTTACACACTTTTAGATAATACAAGACATTTTGTTTAAGGAAATGATTTCAATTTTAATTAATTTGTCGAAACTGACCTAATACAAGTTTTTTCTCCAGCCAGTTGAGATCGAGCAGCTTATACTAGAATAAGTAAAAAACTACTTTAAATATTAAAGTATAAATTACAAATATTTCATTACCATCTAACGGATTATGAATTTTCTATCATGTAGTTGCCGACGTTTTCCAATCAGTTTAATGCAAAGAACAAACTGCATGAATAACTAACTGATATTTTTTTGTTATATACATAAAACCGAGGTTTATACATAACACTTTCAGGTAATTGCAATTTCTAGTTTAATTCGATAAATTTTACTTAATAGTTACATCTTTTCTGTTCAAATCGTCGTATAAGCAATAATCAGCGTAGTTGCTTATTCAATATCAGTTCCATCAAATTTTTTTTAATGAAAGAATACTCGTAAATTGCTTCTTTTTTAATTATAATTGCTGCCCAGGATACTTGCTATATTGCTGTCCACATGCGTTGATTGTTTTCTCTGTTTAATATTTGAAAATATGTGCACGTATTTGTATAGAAAGTGTTTAGTGATAAAGATGTTAAATATCGTCGAAAATTTGAAATAAGTGCTTCTTTGCAAAAACTTAATACATTAAAAAAAATATATTTCGTTTTTGTGTCGATTTCTTCTTAATAACTAAATCTTGAGCGACTTTTATGATTTCTAAAAACGTGAAAGTTTTCTTTCAATAGAAATTAAGGAAATTTCAAGAAAATCAAGAAAAATTCACTTTTATTAAAATGCACTTGCTCCTTCCGTTGTTTCATTTCTCTTTTGGAAGTATTGAAGTCAATTAAAGAAATAATTTAATTTCTTCTTATTTATAATAGTATAAAAACCATTTAAACATAGTTTTACATAGTTTCTTATGCCAATATCCCTATAATTTCTAGGCAATGCCATAACAGAATATAATCATATAATTTGATGAGTATGAAAAACCAGGCAGAAAATTTTAATTCACAAAATAGGGAATAGTATGAATATAAAGTTTTTGATGAACGGAGATCCATACCCGTGGATCTCCATCCATAAATAGGTTGAAATTTATAGTAGCACTTTATTCGCAACATTTTACACATAGAAAAGTAATTGCAGTTTTATCCTTAACACTTGAAATTTGTTATCAAAGCAATCATCGATGGCACATCTGGAAGTAATTTTTAAATAATTTCTTCGAGTTTAAATCCGGATATTTATATTCATTTACGTCATTTTTTTTAAATAGTGTACCAGAAAATGTGCAAATTTTTGTAAAATATGAGGAAAAAAGCGACCTTTTAAACGACAAGAAAGAAAGCGAAATACTTAGGTAAGTACGTACGTTTATATGTATTAACATACATACATACATACTTAAATGCATACATACGGACAGACTCCAATGCGATTCGTGGTTATCCACTGACATTTTCTTTGACCCTTCTTCCCTTACTTTTATTGACCCCTTCCTGAATACTACTACAATACTATCGTGGTTTTGAAGAAAATACAAAGATTAAGATTAAAATGAATCAACTTCAATAAAAGGAATATAATGACAGTAACCTACTAAAGATACTTCTTACTAACCAAGTAAAACATGTTTGCCGTAATAATAATATGAATTGAGATATGAAAACTTGTAAAATGGAATGATGTTTTAAGTACAATTTAAATGAAATTAGTTGCATCATTCTTCATATAATATTTATAACAATGTGTTCAAACCTTAAAAGTTAAATAAGAAAATATCGATTACAATTTTTAAAATGTTAAATATGTTTTTCTCTCTTTAATAAATAAACTAATTTTTATATTTTTACCTAGAGGAATTGCATATAAATATGACACAGTTACTTGCAGTGTCCGTGTCAAACCCGTCCCAAAATTAGGAATATTATAGTTTCACTGTCAGTCTGTCTGTCTCAGATGTATATGCATGTATGGACACACACGTTTTACTAGCACATAATTAGTGCTAGAAAACTGAAATTTGACGTGGTTTTATCTATTTATAACGCCTACAAAATTATGAAATAAAATTAGTAAATGTTTTTATGTTTAGGTCTTTTAAAAATATTAGGGGAATGTCATGAACACTTTTTCGATACAGGGATCAATTTACGTAATATTAAGCTTTAAAATGATTGAAGTTAAAAGGAAAATTATCACAGCTGAATACTAATTCAGAAATAATAGTAGACCAATTTCAGACATGTAGATGGATCTGTAAAACATTTATGGAAACTCCTTAGAAGTGACTTATATAAACTGCAAAAGTAACTTTGTATTTTAAACTAAACATTTATTGTGCTTATAAATGATTTACTAGGGAAAACATTTATATTTTACATAGTAAGACATAATTGTTTTTAAATAAGCACCATGTTTTTATATGTATGAAAGATATAGCTGGCAATATGTAGATGAAAATTTAATATTTACGGCTAGTTTAACAGAAGTACTATGGACTCTTAAATCTTCGCAAGTATCTAAATTTATACGGAACTCACGTAGTGCGAGTATTTCTTTTACATATGTTTATGCACAAATTTGATATGAGTGCTCTGATTTCAATAAAAAAAAATATATTCTGAAGAGAATATTTCCGTGGTGATATTTTTGTAACAATAAAGAGATTTGATAAGAAAATAAGACGAAATGTGTTTTTATCTAGAAGTTTGTTCTAAGCTTATTAGTATATTTACTTAAATGCATTTAAAATACAAATATATTTAGTGGCAGTAAATATAATTAGCTATTGTACTTTAATACTTCCTTTTTCATAGGATTACCTTTAAACAGAAGTGTATTTTTTATAATTTTTCTATTTCGTAAACATAATATGAAATCCAAAATATCTTGACCCTATGTAAATATGGATAAATCCAGATACCTACATATAAGTGTTGATTTTATTTTTATTGATATGACATAGTGACTCCTTCTATTTACAAAAATAAAAGCTATTAAATCTCCAGGTCTGATCTTTCTTATCAGATTTTATCCGCGCATATGTCCATGTATTAGCTCCACATCAGTCTGATTTGACAAACCTGCTAGAATGAAATAATTCCTAACTTAAACCAATGATACTCTATACTTGAATATGAACATTTTTGTTATTCTAACCAAGTATTTTATATAGTGCAACACAGAGATACTTTCTTCGACACACATTTTCTTAAGTGCATTACGACTTATGGTGTAAATAAAAAAACGACGTATTTCACATTTAAGACGACGTGTTTAAAATAACGTGTTTCGCTCATAGTAGTAATTAAGCAAAAATAAGATAAATGTGTAATTGTTTTCGACAAATTAATTTTGCGGTATTCAGAAGTATCTGAACTGAAGACATCTGAACTGTTTAACACTTATATGTATGTTACAAAATCGTATTGGGTTTAGTTATGTAGGTGAAAAATAAAAAGTGCAAGAACAGAAATCCGGTTAACCAGATAATAATCCGTTCATTTAAAAAACTAAAGTCACATGCTTGTAACATTAAACTAGTTCCTGATATACGAATAGAGCATGGGTATTTATCATACCATGTATATATCAAAGTTTTTGAGGCAATTCATTTATATTTTTCAATCGTAACGACCTTGTTTCATATGAACATTGAATACATAAAAATCTCACTTTATGGACCGGATAGGAAAGGTTATTTGATTTTTTGGTTTTATTGCTTTGATCCTAAGTAGGTCACATAGTCAATAGAGTAAATGTACAAATTTATACTAATAAACCTGAATGTATGATTACCTCGTAATTAAACAGTAATTAGTTCAAACTATATAGACACAAAAAGTATCATTCACTTCTTCCTCAATTATCTAATTTATTATGTTACAAAAGACGTCGTAATATTATAAACTTCTAGTATTATGTTGTTACTAAAAAAACCAGTGACACATAAAAACCATAATTATTGTTTAACCTATAATTTTGTTACCGAAAAACCATGCAAGGCAATTTTCATGATAAAGGTTTTGTTTAAATACAAGTGGTATGAGGGAAATAAGTACTTGACAAGGAAAAAGTAACGCATTTTTTTATTCCATTTGTAAATTCGTATTTTATTTAAATTTTGCTTAGTTGCTTATTATCGGGTGTCTAAATAAAACAGGAAACTAATCACAGGTCTGCAAATTTTAACTTTTAGTTCCCCTTTTTGCATTTGACAGCTGATATTAGGGTATTTTGTTGCGCTGATTACAAACATATAATTAGATTTTCCTCATCTCCCTCAGTTTTTTTTGGAAAAGCCCTATGTATGAGATCGGAAAAAAGCCAACCTTACTAATTTAAAAATGTATATTACAATAAAAAACAATTATTTCACATTAAAATATATTTAAATACATTTAAATGACCTCAATAAATAAATTATAAATTTTACTTTTGCGGTATTTTGCTTCTTTTTTTCCATCAAAGCTCTAATTGTAAGATTTTTGCTTAAGCAACCAACAATAGTCTGCTATCATCGTTTTATTCTACCTTCCCTGATATCTCTTTCAAATTCTGGTTTAATCTTTTGCCTTGCTCTTAATTTACAGCTCCCATATTATCAAGAAAGAAGTCCAAGTGCGAATTAAGGAAGTGAAGTTTAATACTCACAAAACATCCCATTTTTGCGTAATTTTTAATAATTTTTTTTACACTTTCCTAATAATTTGGTATCTTAGAAAATTGTTCACTACTTTCTTAAAAGATTTCCAAGCTTCGAATTCAATTTCACTTAATTTTACATCGAAAGTTGTATCTTTCATCAATTTGCTTGTGTCCGGGCCAATGAAAATACCCTTTACTTCATCAGATATTCATTTTAGTTTCAGAGAGAGAGATGGAAAAAATTTATGCATATATTTGAAACCTTCTCCTTCTTTATGCAGCCCTTTTTGCAGCTTTATGCAGCCAACTTTTTCATCATTCCCAGTTTTATGTATAATGGAGGTAGCAAAACTTTTCCTTGGAGACTAAATTTTCTCTCCCAACATTTTTGGTTCCAAGAACTAATTCACTTCTCGGTGGCCACTCTCTCACTTGCAGAGAAAGCATGGGTATTTTGTGTAGCCACCTTGTTGACCGAGCAGCATACTTATAACTTTTAGATCTGTACAGATCATCCGACCGTGTTTTACGTACTTTATTTTATCCAACACATTTTTCAAATTGGTGTAGCATTTTTCCAAACGTCCAGAAGGTGGACTGGCAGTGAAGCGTACTTCATGCTATTATGCAAAAGGACTGCTTTCAACCTTCGGTTTGATGAGTCTATGAACAATCTTCATTCGTTCGCGTCATATTCGATGTTAAAGATTTTCACTAAGTCAGGAATGCTTTTGCCATATACTAGATTACGATTTTCCGCAATATATTGTACAAAGTCTTTTTCTCTGTTTCAGTATCAAGAGATAAGTTACCAGGAGCAAGCATATTATTTTCCGATAGTCTTTATCCGAAGAGTGCAGCTGTATATTTTAGCAGGCTTAAATCTCTCGTTAAGTCGTTCGGTTATGACTGTGAAAATAATTGTGTCCCACTTGCACTTGGCTTGAATTGAGCTTCAGGTTGAGATACCTCTTTGACATCACTGCTCATGTTTTCCGCTTGCACAGATTTCAAATATAGGGGTGATGGCGGTGCAACGTTCGGGTCTCGCGATGAACCGCGTGCGTTACCGATTGCACGGTTGGACACACCAAGATCTTTTTTTGTTTTAGAATTGTAGCCTGTAGTTTTGCAACAGCAAAAATAACAATCTTCAATGTGATTCTGAAATTATCTCCATAACATAGGCGATTGTAAATCAGAGGTATTGTTCTGCTCTTCTGACCACTTCGAAGATCACGAATGCATGTCGCACAAACTTTATTGGGATCCACTGTTTGTCTTGGTTAGCAATTGCTAAACCGAAATATATGTTATAAACATTACTTATGAATTCGGTAATGTTATGCTGCTATTTTGTCAGCATAAACTGCCAACAAATGTAACACAAATTGTCCGGTGAGTTTAAATAGTCTCAGGATGGCATCTTTTAAGTAAGCGTTATGAATTTCACGGAAGTACTGATTTTGTAAAAACAATAATTTTTCTATTTATACAAAAATCTATGAATCTACCATCATTAACCCTCTTCTAACGATTTAAATTAATTATGGTTAAATGAGGTCTTTAGCAAATAACCTAAAAATCCACCTTTTCTCTCCTAATAAGTGTATGCCACTTAGTTAATTACGTTATATTTAACTTACTATTTGTGAGAATTTATTCATTGTTATCTACTGCAAATACTCAGATTTTTGTTTTTTGTTCAATAATAAACAATTAAAGTAAAATATCAGTTCTTAACTAGGTAGGCCTAGGTACTTTAGACAAAATACTATGCTGAATAACTAAAAATCCTGATGTGATGGATTTTTTTTATTTTTTGTCCTATAATTAGCCTAATTTTTCCCAAAATCTATAAAAATTGGTCATCAAATCTAAAAGGGGAAAACCACTTTATACCTATGATGTATAATATATGAAAAACACAAAATTTGGTGAATTTTTAAAGTGAAAAATTATTTTGTCACCAAAGGATCTGTTCGTAGGTTGATAATAACTTTAAACCAAATAGTGAAGCGCTAAGGCCACTTTTAAAAAAAGAACGGGAAAAACACGAGGTTTAATATAAACGATAGACACAAGAGAATGACAGGGTGAATGTAAAAGGATAGAAGGGGAAAAATGGGATAGGGTGAGATAAGAAAAATGGGGAAAGCCAAGATGATTATAAGACGTGATAGAATGAGATGAATAGAGTGGTGAAGAGAAAGCATCGAGAAGGGGGGAGTGGTTGCGGGAGAGGAGAAGAAGGAGAGAATATGATACTAGATTGGCAGATGAACACATTGATAATAACATACACAAAAGAGAATGAGAATCTGACACGCGAGGCATCCATTCACTCTTTTTTATATTTTTGCAAGTTGAAAAATCTCGTACCCCGGCCTGATGGTAGGATAGTAATTCACCAAGAAATATAATCAGGGCATGCAGATGCGATATCGCATTTACAAAGTAATGATATGAAGTTTAAAATATTATAATTGAAGCTAGAAACGTACGTGTTTATGTGTTCGTTTTTGTCGTCGAAATAACAATTAAATGCTTTTGTTGTAATCGCGTAATGCTCTAAATACTCGTATAATGGAGCGTTCACACGCTCTTTATTCACCTGTTTATGTTTACACATAGTCAAAATACAATTTAAATTTACTGATTTTGGTAAAGCAGTAGTGAGACCTGATCTGTGAAACGTGATGGTGTGGGCCCAAGTACAACAAGAATAAAAATGAAACGTTACAAAGAAAAAATTTACAAAATAAACTAGCGGAAAGTCTTATTTAAATAATTAACCAAAAGAATAAAAATTGTTTTATTTTTTATAAAATATCAGGATATTTTTAAAAAAATTGTAAACACAATTTCTATGAAATGTTTTGAATCGGACAGATAAAATGATGTGCAAATTTTGTCTCGTTGTATCCTTATTACACAGATTTAACCCGTGAAATTCGTAAATTGAATTGGGTCATCGAAAAAATCACTTAAAACTCGAAAAGGTCCAAAAATATATTCATTTTGACAAAAACAAAACGAATGCCAGTGACAGTCCAGAGTTTATTTTTAATTAATTTAGGCAATGGCTCCGATTTGAAAATAAAAAGCAATCGGTATTGATTATGTTTTGCAATCATTTCAAAAAAGTTATTACGTCCCTCGGGGAACCTGTAACCCCTAAAGAGCGCGTCCCCAGATGATAGGTCGTAAAAATTCTCCAGAGTATTCCTCTGGGTGGTAGAAGAAAAATAAAATACTTTCTGTGGACCAACAGGCAGCAGTTCAAAACTCGGGCAACCATTCTTCCATATGAAATGAGTCTACTACAGAACAGAGATAATGTTACTTCGTACGGGGTGGCCGACGCATCCAGCTCTGCAGTCCGGGAACTGAATAAGAAACCTACTGCAAGGATTATTAATATTCTTCAACTCAGGATCAATGCTATCCAGCAAGATGTGTTATTTCTGCACATGGATATTTGTAGCCGTTTCTTCATCTCATTAGACACGACATCCACCAATGAACCAAGTTATTACGTACTGAATTAAATTTTTTTATATCTTGTTAAGAATTATATTTCTTTGAATTTATACCCTTTGATGACATTTTTGTTTCGTATTATGGTTACAAATTGCATTTTTTTTTGGTTTTTTTCTGATAGTTTATCATTGAATCGTTTAGTTTTCATATTCAGAAAATTTCTTTAATTTTTTTAAATTACGATCTATTTCTGTAACACGAAACTCATTGTTGCCGGTAGCCTTTATTTAACTAAGGGCCTACCTACGTTTTGTAACGGAAGATTCAATCGACGCGGTCATACATCCGCTCATCTGCCAATCGCCCGCTCATAATCGGTTGCTTAGTGTTATAACGGCAACGTTTAAAGATTCTGAAATAATTAATGGTAGATTGCGGAGTTGTCGATGGACAACCTAACGGGCTACCTATGTTGACCTTTGTCTATTATTTAGCTGATTCTCCTACTCATTTACTATTTTCACTTTATTTCATGGCAGATTTAGAAGAAGGTGAAATGTTAACAATTTTCGTAAAGCATTTAAATACATTTAAGTTTGTGCATGTACGAAAATAGGTCAAAACAGTTAATAGTGTTTGAACGATAGGTTAAATACAATAAATATTTATTCATGTTATGTGACATAGATGAAATATTCATAGTATTAGCAGTATGTCTTCCCGGGATACCGTGCTGGTGTCATATAAAAGCTGACGGATAAATGCTGATGATTTGTTGCTGATGTTTGAATTCTGGTAATATGTAGTACAATGGTTTTGATATAGGAAAATAGATTAAACTTCACCTACAATTTATATTGAATATTTTTAACTGTTTCATATATTTATCTACTAAAAATCGGCTTTTTGCCAGTCATGCCACGACAAAATCACTAAAAAGGGAAAAGTTTAGGAGATTCATTCAAAACAATTAAACTTTAATTTTAAATGAGAAAAAAAGCAGTAAAATGCTCATATCTTCTTTTTATAAAACAATTTATAGTGACGCAATAGAAAAACAAAATTTTTAGGCAACGAAAATATAGTTTCAATCGTCCATATAAATTGTATGTTCAACATGGCGATTAGTAGTCATTATGCGCCGAGATACGCTCGTGTTCGGTTGCGTGTACCAGTCAGTCTGATTAAAAATATTCCCTATCTCTGCTGCACTATGAATGTAATTATAGTTGGATTGACCATTCATCAATTTGAATCTGGATTGGTGGATTGAATCAAGGTAAACAAATTTATCTCTTTGATATATTTTATTTAACAATGAAAACTAATTTAAGTTCTAGATATACATGATAGTAAAATATGTTAACCCGTACGTATTTCAGTTCAGTAAAAAATATTCGTATGAAAATTTTCATGGAGGAAGGTGGAATCACTCGAAACTTTTTCTGTATGATGTCGTTTGAAAGAATTTTGTAGAAGAGAAAGAATATTGTAGGAAAACTATAGCAATGATTCTAGTCGTCATTATTTTTAGGTTATGAAAAATAAATATTTGTGAACAGTAACTATGCATATATACTGAAACTCTATTTACGGAAACCTGTAGGTTTTACTCATGCTTGACAAGTTTTTATGCAAATGCATGAACATGTTTTAATTTTGAACTCTCTTAATCGTAGTCAGTCTAGCGTTATATTTATAGAACAGTTTTTAATTATTAATAGGCATTCTCTTTACAATTACGGTATATCTCACGTACCTATTGCAAAATAAAACAGGCTAATATTAATTTTACTCTTATTCGCGATATGTACAGTGAGAACTTTGATTTAGAAGTAACACGAAAATAAACAGACGAAAGAACATAAACAAGAAACTGTTGCTGTTATAATGTATATAAGTACTGGTTATATACAGTTAAATACAATTTTGTGTCTTGTTGCTATTCCACCCATATCTCTAACATTGCATCATGTCATGATACCAAATTCAAATTATGGGAACAAGTAGCAGAGTACTTTGTGTCTAAGGCGGTACGAGAAGAAGTAAAATATGCAAAATCCATTGTAAATGAAAACGGTGTACCAGTGACCGTTATAGTAGCAAATACTTATTGGTCTAAACGATCTTATGGCACCCACTTATGCGGGAGCTGCGGCAATAAAAAAATCCATACTTGAAAGGTTATTTATTTAAAATTAAAAAGTAAGTACAGCCTCACTTCTTCACGGTCGTTCAACGAAGGCATTGAGGCTCCGTCATATACCTGTTTTAAAAATTATATCGGTTCCTTGACTAGAATAGAGGCAGCCATTATTGCGAATGAACTTAAAAAATCTGTTGCTGAAAATGTTCACATTTATTCACAATTAATTGTTGATAGACCCTCAATCAACTTATTCCACTGTGAGAAATTACCACCCTTATAAAAATTTCACTATAAGCGTAGTAGAATATAAAAACCATCTCTTGCGTAATTATTGTAAATCTTTATTAACAATTACATCTAATACAGTCAATTTATTCACAGCACGGAAGCTTATCAAAGATAATTACTTGAGATTGCACTAGGATAAATATACCGTTTGATGGAAAATTTTATAATATAAAAGAGATATTATTATTAGGCCATATTACATATTTGGCGATCATTATAACTGTTCATCTTATTTTTGTACCACAAATATGCATAATAATGAGAATTGATTTACTGAATTAACCAATTGCGGTGTTTTCCACAAAATAAATTTCATCGCTTGTATATTATCTTTACATTCTTATAGTTTAGTTTAAAATGGAAGAATAACTTAGCAGAAAACTTTAACTTGCCATCGTCAAATATATAGGAGGAAAGAAAATTAACTTTTCTTTCCGAGGTTCTTATCGTGCGCCTTCCGTAGTGTCTTTTAATGCATAAATTTACTTTCAAAACAGAAGCTTGTCTTGAAATAAATATATTAGAAGCATTTCGTAGAAGTCTCAATGTTGCAGGAAATTTTAAAGCATTAAAAAATAAATCCAATCTAAGGGATTGGATTTATTTTTTAATGCTTCAAAAGACTCAAACTATGGCGAGAGCTGTCCGAATACGAACATGCTTGACGAAATACACAAAGATGCAAAAAAAGGTTTCTGGGTTTGCCAAAGTATGCAAGAGACGTGTAAATACGAATAGCACTTCTTTAGTTAAATAGATTCTATACGGGATTGAACTATGATTTGAATTATGTGCCATCAATAAAACAAAAAAAAACAATGAATACACCGCACTGAGATAATTAAAAATTATTTTACATATCGACATCGAGGACTGCGGTTTATTTATTAATAATGAATTTTCTTTTCTAGGAGCGACACCCGACGGCCAGTACGTAGACATAGCTCAGTAGACATTGTAGAAATTAAATACCCATTATCTGCCTTCAATTTGCACCGAGATGAAGCAATAAAACAAAAACAAATCAAGTTTTTGAAATACGATTGTGCTAAATTGTTTATTATTAAAAAGCCTCCTTAGTTTCACCAAATACAGGGTAAGCTTCGTATTATTGGCCACGACGTCGCCTCCTTTGCGGTTTTTTTCTGGTAAACCAAAATAAATTAATGAATTGATTGCGAAGGGTGCCCAATTATGGAAAGCATAACATGGAACCATATTTAGTGAAATTTTATCAAAACTTTATGCTTCCAGAATTTATGGATTCTTGAATATCGAGAACAATGAAATTAAGAAGTCATTCTTCACATTTCATTAGTGCTAATATTTTCAAAGTGAGAAATTAAAGATGATCAAAATAAAAGTTTATCATGTCAGGTCCGGACACTTTTGAAGCCATTTCTTCTTACAATAATGTTTCCAAAATGGAGAAAAACTACTAATGATTACTTAGTTAACTAAAGCGAATACTAGTAAAAAGCTTTAGTTTAAAAAAAACACAAAAATAAAATAAGGTGTTTTGAAAGTCAAGTATGGTACAAAAATGTTATTTTAATTAGAGGATTTCGCTCCTCATTAGGCAAGTCATTGTGGGGAACTGTTGCAAACTTTAGTTTTTGGAGTTGAACATGAGATTGCACATACTATAATGATGATGGTGAGAAAGGAATATATAATGATGGTGAGAAAGGAAAATCGTCACGAGATAATATTTTCACGCAGGTCACGGAAGAACAGGTTTCAGTCGTTTGTGGTTTCATTAAGGCTCATGGGATAAAATATTTAAAGGAGTCTTAAAAATGTTCCCCTGAGGTTATCCTATTCTTTTGCCTTTTATATTGTTGGTGGCTGAAGATGATCATCGCCGTAATTAGTTACTGCTGCCTCGATGAAGCACGTGGAAGATAAAATCATTATACGCGTTTGTGGTTAGTTGACTCAATGGATGAAATCCGAACAAAAACTGGAATAATGCTAATAATATCATTTTTATTTCAAAATAATTTTAATAATGGAAAATAATTGAAACTGGTTACAAAAATTAATAATATATAAAACACGTTCGTTTAGTTATAATTGCGACAAATTTGTAACCTCTGCTCATTATCAAGATTTGCGACAACCTAAAAATTTGTTGCACACCAACAAACGGCATCTATGCATGTATTGGTGATTTTATGACTGTAAATATTCCTTCTCGAGTGACGAGATTTTGTAAATATGTCCTTAATATCCAAGCAATTGTAAAGTGAAGTGGAAAGTGGATCTGATAAAGGGACGTTAGCAGCTCCATTAATTATGATATCGATCTGTGGATGTCCTGATCTCGAGAAGTGTCCCGCGTCATAAACCATGTCAGTTGCACTGCCTTTATCTGCAGCGGGTCCATATGCGCAATGGTAAGTGCTCCGCCCCGACTTCTCCGCCCGACACACTGTAAATAATAATTTCACAAATTTGGGTTGCGTTTTCGTGTAATTTTTCAGGGTAAGATGGTGGTTAGATTGTATGCATTGTAATTTACAGACAAATAACAGATAGATTATACCATAGAATAATAGCGGTTCGAAGTAAACGTCTAATATCCGTTTTTAAACAATAACATCAAATTAACGATACTTCTGACAAAGGAAGGCGAATAGTTTTTTCTTGATGAGTTAATGACGAAATGCTTATTTTTTTTTTCTTGACCAATAAAATATTTTTGATGTATATTTTAATCTGTAGGATATTTGTTTAGGCGATCATCATTAGGGTGAAGTACGTTAGAATCCATTTTCTCAGGTCCGAATGAAGCATGCAACATAATGTGTATTATTATGTATATATATATACAAAATTAGTAAACCCGTGCGAAGTACAAACGTAACCAGGATAGGACAATTTTTTATTTTTAATTAAGCATTTATTTTTTTGGTCTTTTATATTTATGTGTCATGATATTTTTGTTGTTTATATAAATAAATGTTTTTTGTTGCAATTTATATATATATATATATATATATATATATATATATACATATATATATATATATATATATATATATATATATATATATATATATATACATATATATATATATATATATATATATATATATATATATACATATATTATGTATACTTTGAAGTTTCAAATAAATAAGTAAAGAAATATATAAAAGAAATATTAAGGGTCTTCCTGCAATATTACTAGAAAGTATCAAATTATCAATAAATATTTAAGTGATATGCATATTTCAGGTGTTGTTAAGATAATTGAAAAATTTTGTTCCTTCATTTTAAGACTCGCTGGTATTAAAACATTTCGATAAAACAGAGACACAGAAAATAAGAATTCCTTTTTCTAAAGGCGGTAGACCGAATTACTAAAATACTTAATAACAAAATTCTTGGATTTTAACTAATTATATAATTCCAATGTTAATATATAGAATTTATAAAGTGTAAAGTTATACTCAGCCGAATTCGGAATAGTTTAGGATCGAGTAGAATTTTTTGCTTTCAAAACAATATTACAAGCTCTGACTCATTCACTACACGATGTATGTATGTGTATATATATATATACATATAAATATATACATATATATATATATATATATATATATACATGTATATGTATATATATATATATATGTACATATATATATATATATATATATATGTATATATATGTATATATATATATATATATATATATATATATATATATATATGACTTATATATGACTTAAACAGACGTCAATATGGATCTTTCCCTCTACTTCCTCAACCATCCTAACTTCTCAACCGTCAATTTGAAAAATACGGGGAACAGAAACAATGTCCCCAAAATATAAGCAAATAGTTGAGATAAGTTATATTTTTTGTCACTCTTTGAAATTATTAACTGTACTGCAAAATTATAACATTAAATTTAAATATGCTTAAATTTTGTTAAACATTAAGATAATTTTCAATTTATCTGAGATAATCGAGCCCTATCTCTAAACCATATATTTATTAGCCTCAATTTATAAGGAAAATATTTTATTGATGACTTTTTTTGTTTTTTAATATAAAATTTTGATACCTACTTGTTTGTGCTACAGTAGGTAGAGGGTTAACAAGTGGAATTTCTCACTATTTGCATAGCTATTTTATTTGTCTCAATATGGTTCCTATTATAATACAACCATTGCTGAAATTATAACGTTGTTGGAAAATTTACTTGAAAAATAAAGTAATGCCTAGATATTTACCAAAAATATACTTCATGTTTAATCACAGTTCAATACTAATATTTTATTACTAATATTTTACAATAACTTACTATTTTATTTATAATAAAATTTAACTTTCCGAATTCATGGTGATGAACATTTATCAAATTCTAATCATGACTAATTGTCCGTTTTCTTTAAATTATTTAAATTTTAAAACTCAAGGGGTTTTAAAATTTAAATAATTTTATTTATTTACTTCATGCATTCATAATATATAGTCTGAAAAAAGGTTATGCAATAACAATTGTCGCCTAAAACACGTGAATGATCACGTTCACTTATTAATACTTTAAAAAAAACGAGACAATGGACAATAAGTTTGCAAGTCTCGATAGCTTCACGTCTACCAAATTTGAATAACGTCGAATTGATAAAAGAATGATTTAAAACGTAAATTATCATATAATTATTTGTATGCCAAGTATTCAACCAGAAAGTCATATCTTGCTCAGAATCTTAAGAAAATCAGTGAGAAACTTTAAAGTTTAAATTGGTCCAAGTAGTTGAAAGTTTGAAAACACATGTGTAAACAAGGCAATAATAATGTCCTGAAATGTCGTGGCTTGAGATGATAGGATTTCTGTATGGGACTCAAGTTTTCCTATATAAGAAGGAAGTAAGTAGCCTGGTAGGTTATAGGTACGTGCGCTTAAATGAAATAAGAAAAAAATTCTTAATTTCAAAACATCACGGTTGTTCATTTACATGTATTTTACTAACAAAATATTTATTACGTTTTACCAAACTGTAATTTTTTCTGAATATTTTTTTATTTTGCAACATTTTAATTGGGATCATCGTATAAATTATCAGTATGTAAAATTACATGCAAGGTAATTTAAAATTATAATCCGGACAATTGGTGAAGATCACCATCTCTCCGATCATGATAGACGGACAGATGGTGATCTTCACGAAAGAGTATGTTATTATACACAATCATCAAAATTGAAATATATGATAAATATATGATAATTTTAAAAATCGCTGAAAACTTTTTAAATTTTATCTCGAAATATTTTCTGAACAACGATCCATTTACAGTTTTGCGTTTTCAAAGTCGTTATAGAAATAGATTAAAAGTAATAGCTTTTCATGCACAGCTTTCGTACTGATTGCTCTTTTCGTCCTTTTTTTCATTTTCTATTATACATAATGATAATAAAATCATAAAGGGAATTTAGTGCTGACAGCTTTCATATTCATGTTGATCTCAAAAATTCTAACAAAAATTTAGAAAGAGTTATAAATAGAAAAACATAAATAATTTTCGTTGGCTCATGTTTTCGTAGTATTGTTTCCTTTCGCCGTATTTTTGAAACTTATGACTGAGGAATTAGAGAGAAAGAGCTACATCAAACGGCGGTTTGATGGTTTATATTTTTCAGTGAGTCCTATTAACAAAAAATAGTATTTGGAATTTCTATTTAATTTTAGAAACTTACTATGGTAATCACTCCACGCGATAGGATGCACTAAAGTCATGTCATTTCAACTTTACTTTCACGGGAAAATAAATTGCTTGTTTTTGATATTTAGATTCACATTACTTGACATGTGCATATTAAAATACATGCCCATATGCGCAAAAGTGTAAAGGTTCTGTTCTGCAGTAGCTTTTAAAAGCTGTTGATTCGAACTGCTCTTGACTGCTGTAAAATAACAATGATTCCCTAATAATTGGCGAGAAAAGAAGAATTTTCCGATTATAGCTAAAACTGTTAGGTACCTTCAATGGACCAATACGAATAGCCTGCAATTTGTGCGATTCTAATCAAAGTAGCTTTCCTGTTAGGTTGTGTAGAATATGGTTTTAAGAGAAAAATATGGTTTAAAGGCAGAATACATATATACAAACTCCAACATGATTCTTATTCATATATTAATATATTTTTTAAAAACCCCCCTCTTGCCTTCTTTTGTTGAACATCTTTTGGATGGTGATGTAATGTTTTCACAATTTTCATGCAATTGTAAAAAAAATTACCTATTTTATTACATTATTTTTATATTATTTTTAATATTTAGAATACCATGAAAATAAAGGTTGAATATGGAACATATTCTCAAACGGATGTGAAGTTCGATATTTTTTATATAAAACTTTTAAACTGCCTCAATTATAGGATTACATTACCAATAAAGCATAGCGAACCATATTTAAATTGAAATGGTATACTCCAAAAAATAACCAAGCCTATCTTAATAATAACTATCACAATTGTGTTTATATTTTACCAATAAATTATTCATTCAAAGTCGTCAAAAAGTGTATGTTACTTTTAAATGAAACCTTATCTAAATTATAATAATATATAATAAAAAATAAATTGTGATATAAATAATTTGTTTGCTACATAACCCTCGTCTTCAATATCAAACTCCAGAGCAACTCAATATAAGAAGTTATTTACAAATGCTTTTTTCAAAAATTACTTCCTAATACCCTTTCAGAAACCTTCTTCAGTTAAAGCACTGAAACTAGTTCTGTTTCCACCCTGAAAAATAAATAGATAATAGTTTTGTTTGCAATAAGTTTTGTCATAAAAATTGTATACTTAGTTTGCCCTACCTTTTGAGGTTTATTTCAGATATATTAGATATGACATATTCGGATTCAAAACAAACATAGATTTAGTTTAATATTCATTTGTTTTATTATCGTACTGTATATTGATAATTCAAACGTCTTGAAACCAGTAACATATTTTATTACTAACTGCTGTAAAATTGCGCACTATAATGTGTGAATTGGAGTTTTCTTCTATGTTGGACGCTGCTTTTCATATCCTTCAATTCTTTGCTTTAGAAATAAGAGCGTATCATATTTGAATATTAAGGGGATCAATTTGGTCAAAATACTTATTCCTTTAGACGAAGGTTTGCATCCGAAGTAGATTTATTTTATTAATGACATTTCTTAGGTTGTTAAGTAGATTTAACCTATTCACATCATCCACTATTTTCACTGGCCTAGAGCGGATTTTCGTGATTGTCTTCAGTATAAACATTTTTCAGAATTCATCATTTTCAGTTCGTAAGTTAATATCAATATCTAAAATTTATATTATTTCATAAAGAAATATCTAAATATAGAAAATATTACGTGAATATAAACAATAATAAAAATATAATTAAACATTTGAAAAATTCCTTTCGATAACGAAATTATTTCGGAATTATTTAATTATCTCAAAAATTATTTCATTCACGGGGATTGGCTAAGTTTAAATTATATTTATAGTAGAAATGTTTAAATTTAATTTAACGCAGCAATACCAGTTTGGTATAAGTTTACCTATGAACAAATTATACGAAATTGAAAAACATACAGACATTATTTAATTTTATGAACAGAGTGTCTACGGAATCATTTGCAAACTCTTTCTCTTCCTTTTATAATATTACTATGTAACTCTAATACTTGTAATGTTCCACTTTTTTATGAATATTGTTTCTAAGAAAAAACTATGGGCGTCCATGGAAGAAATCGTGTGACTGGTTCAAATTATGAACAGTACAAACTTCATAAATTTACGAAAATACCAATATTTCTGACTGTTGTTGATGAAATCCAGAAACTAAACAGTGATTTCAAAGAAGAATTTTGCCAGTTTATTTATCTACACTAGTAGATATTATTGCTATTTACTACTGAAACCTGTGCTATTTACTACTGAACTGAACTAAATTAACCTTCCGAAGTTTCCGCACCCTGTTTGTATCCACCACGTGACGACGGCATGCACAGGAAAACCTCAAAATTAATCGCTGCATACGTCAGATTTAGCTTTGACAATCTCTCATTGTTTTTAATTTCTATCCTTTTGAATATTTCAATTGCTTAGATGCATTTTAGAAATTATATGTGTTTTGACAGTCTAGTTTTTGAGCCAGGTTGAATAAACCCTGGCTCAAAAACGATTATCATATTTTATAATGTTTTTATAATGTTGATGGGGTATGGAATAGTGTCAACTTGATTTGTTTTGCAATAAGAGATATCCCGGCATGTTGACGCAGAAGTATATACACGTTCTATTACACTACAGTGAGTACGATGAAGCAGGTATAATTTTCTTAGAAAACATGGTAGTATGGTAAAATCACCCAACTTCTTATAAAATCGTATCTTTAATCACCGTGAATTGATTAGAAGTGGATCGAGGTATTTTTTGTATCCCCATTCTTAAAAGAATGGAGGTGCTGAATGGTTCATTGGGAAGCAGCCTCTAATCCTGTTGGGTTGAAGTGCTGAATAGCAGATACATAAAATTACTGGAGCGCTTCAAAAGTCCATGTACACTTGTGACAGGAGGGGGTCGTTACGGACCCCTGGATGGGCTCTCAACTTTTGCTTATTAAGCACTTTATTTTCATTTTAATTAAGTAACTTTTTCATTCTTTATTGCTGTTATCAATTTTGTCATTTTATTTTTATTATCTCGCTGAAAACCTAATAACTATTTATTTAATATTTAAATTACACCATTTACTTTTGAAAAAGAGAACAGATAGAAATATTCTTCAAACATACAAATTAAGGCAAGATGGCTAAAAGATTCGACCATTTGCATTTGTTTTTATTAAAGTCCGGAACGAATGCCTTAGCTTTATATATCTTTATCCGTCACTGAATACATGGCCACGATATCTCTCACAAAAAGAGAAATAAATTTAAAGGTAAAAATAACTTCAATTCCTACGTACGTTTATTCGAACGTTAAAAATAATAGAAAGGTCACAGGTAGAAAATATTCCTTTTCACATGTCGAAACATAATATAGAGTAGTTCAATTTGCAACATATCGGCTACAACATTCGACCTCGACTGAAGGAAAATAAAAATTTGTAGTTATGTCTCTCGGAAAAATTGTTACAAAATATCTTTTCTACACTTCTCTTTCTGTGCCTTCTTCAAGTATAGATTAATGTTCCATTCCGTCGATGTGAAGTAATCAGATTTTCTTTTGGTGCAGTTTCATCCCATCCCCAGTTTCCATCCTTTGTTTACTGCCCTTTTTATTACGCGTATTAGAAAACTAGCGAGAATGAAGGACGATTCTACCAGTGCAAGTATTTTTTTCGGCGAACAAAAGTACAATGACCCCACGCGAATAATTAAGGGTTAAATTCTATTCGTGCCTTTATTCGATATATTTATGAATATTTATTTTTCTTCTTCTTGTGTAAAAAAGTATCAAGCATCTTTTAATTCTAGATTTCTTTTAATTAATTATTAGGTTTCATTTAATGTTTTTAGTTAATTGAAAAAAAACAGGTGGGTTTATAAAAAAGCTGTTTTTATAACCAACTAATATCTTCTGAGAAACCAATCAAATACTTTGTGATATGACACTGAACATTTCTATAAAATGTAAATTGTAACGTTGAAAAAAATATTGCACTATCACTTACAAACATCTTTTTTTTTGTAGAGACGATATTATTGTAGTGAAAATTAAAAAAAAACACAAAACATTTTTTTTGTTAACTGAAAACTAATTTAACTTTTGATAAATAACATTCTACAAGTCAAATTTTTCCCTTTTAAGACAAATGTTCAGATTGATCTCTGTGGATCAAACATTGAAACGTGGTAATAAATCGATGGGTACTGAATACATGTAGAAAAATGGTAGCGAGACCAATGCATATCTTAGAAACTCGGTCAACATTTTCTATTTAAATTATAAAAATTATTACTCAACTCTATTACTATTTAATTAAGTAACAGGATATCTGTTTGTTTAATAAGCAACCAAATGTATAATTTTAGAATTCTCCACAAGATGGCAGCATTTTATTTTATTAAATTTAATAAAGTATTTATATTAAAATTTTAGTAAACTGTAATACTATCATTATCAAAATCCAAAGCAATCACTTTTTGTGTAAGCCCGAGATTAACAAATATGTTATATAGTACACCATTTCTTCCATAAAAATGTACAAAATTGTTAGTGAAAATACAAGAAATTATATTTAAGTGTTATATTTCTGCTGTTATTTCAAAAGGAAAGCATGTTCATTTGAATATTTTTGGAACCATGTTAATTGTAAGTTATCTGCTTGAATTTCTGCTAAAATCATAAATATGAAAGTGTTTTCTTTGCTTATTTTTTATATAGTCATTTTGTAAGTAAATAATAACCGCTACCAAATTTCGCAAATATGTGGTTCTTGCAGTAGAACAACATGGGAATTTGCATGCGTGAAAAAGTAATCTTTCAAAATATATATTTTGCATGTTTATTTTCAATAAACGTTTAATAATATAGTTTAATTAAATTTAACATAAGCATAATAATCATGCATTTTAATGAGTGTAATACTAAATCAATAAATAGTTTAATTTCAATATAACTAAACTAGATATAACTAATATTACAAATTTAATATTACATCACGTAAATAGATGGTCCAACGTGTATATTTAATAGACAAACTATTTTAATTTGCTTATTGAAAGGGATTTTAATTGTTCTTTTGAGTCAGATAAATCGCTCCAATTTATTCAAAGGTTTTCACGGATAAAGTTACGGACAAGCTAATATATACTTTTATTATAATTGGATATTTCTAGTATTAAGTTTTTATTCTTGATTAAAAACATTGACTTTCATCTTACGCTATTTTTCGAGGTAGACTAGTCTAGCTGTTAATTTTAATCATCGAATATGTCCATATTCGATAATTAAAATAAAACTGAGTAATTTTAAAATCTAATTAACTATTTAGATATGATTTAGTAACAAATATCTAAACACCCTATCCGTAGGTATTAATATTACAAATGAATATATTATTTCGACAAAGTGTGGTATGGTTGGAAATATATTTTTTTCTTAATTGAAGAGCCGTTTAATAACAAACACACGGACAAACAAACAGACTGCCAGATTTGTATTATTAATAACGATGACTTACCAACGTATTAAAATTACCATATGTGCCAAACAAACTTTATGAAAGATATGCTTCGATATTATGTACAAGTATAACAAATTCGACTACATTTGAACCTTATTAAATTGTACAAATATCAACGGTTATTGTCAAGTACTAAACATGCTTAAACAACCTGTAGAATTGATTAAACAGATGATATTTTAGCATTTACCGCTAAAGCAAATCAAAGACCTATATTCGTTTTACCTCTACGGCATACAGATAATACGAGTGCACATATATACGTATATTAAAATAATTATTGAAAAATATCGATTAAAATCTTCAGTACTATTCGAGTTTTCTTATGTACAATGAGTCTTGGATTTATTCGTCCAAATACTACTTTGAGACAAGACAAACCTGAGATCCAGAACTCATAACGAAAGGTAGAAATATAACTAAAGGTAGGCTTTTCGTTCCCACAAGAACTGGTATGAGATGACTCGTGTGTTAGTTAATGATAGGCAGCCGTTTTAATACTTGTGGCATGAACGATAATATTGTTTAGTATACAAGGGTTAAACAAAAGAATACAAATAATGATGACGAGACTATTTTGAATGACTGACAAAGTAATTACAAACACAACGATCTTAAAACTACAACAAAACACGTCAATCAAGGACTAATTTGACTTGAAGTCTAATGTCAAAGTTCTAATGGGATCTCTCTCATTAAATAGAGTGACTGTGTTTGAAATTGTAATACTCCATGCTCCCTTTGTTTATACAGAGTTATTATTCACAATCACATATTTTTTTGAAGCAATATTTAATATCTTTGAGAATGTTCTTTTGAATATAATTTAGGAAATGCTTATTAAATAATATATATAAATATATATATATATATATATATATATATATATATATATATATATATATATATATATATATATATGTATGTGTATATATATATATAAATATATATATATATATATATGTATATATATATATATATATATCAGAGAATATTTAAACGTTCTAAAACACTAGTTTACTGCTAAGTAGCTATAAACATTTTTGGTTTAACATAAATAATTCGAGATTAAGACTTAGAGGGAAAATTTTACAAGAGGAAAAACTAAACCTCGATTACGGCAAAATCATTGAAAATCTTGAAATATATATATACACAGATTTATGACGTTATATTTTCTGGAACACTCTCTGTATCATGGCGAATCTAAGAACATATAATTTGTTGAAATCACTTTAGTAATTTAGTCTGTACGTGGTAAAAAACTAACACACACACATATATATATATATATATATATATATATATATAGCATATATACTTTAAAATTAAAGTTGTAGATTTGCTTAAAGAAATCAATCGACGGAAATAGGAAAATAATCGGCGAGAGAAAAACATTTGCCTGAACGCAACAAAAAATATTTGTTTTAAATTTATTTTAAAAATTAAAAAGGAATCAATTGAACTTTTTTGCTCTAATATATTGTCGGAACAGAGACCGACACTATGAAATTCAAAATGCCTAGAAACAAATTCATTCCTCATAACACGTTTTAATGCAGATATGTCGAACATTTCACAAATTTTTACCCTTCGAAAACAACATAGTGAAACCACTGCAATAAATACTTTAAACAGTATTAAAGTTGCACACAACTATTTACGTGATGTAATATTAAATTTGTAATATTAGTTATATCTAGTTTAGTTATATTGAAATTAAACTATTTCTTGATTTAGTATTACACTCATTAAAATGCATGATATATTATGCTAATGTTAAATTTAATTAAACTATATTAAGTCGTTTAAACGTTTATTGAAAATAAACATACAAAATATATATTTTGAAACATAACTTTTTCACGCATGCAAATTCCCATGTTGTTCTACTGCAAGAACCACGTATTTGCGAAATTTGGTAGCAGTTATTATTTTCTTACAAAATGACTATATAAAAAATTAACAATGAGAACCCTTTCATATTTATGATTTTAGCAGAAATTCAAACAGATAACTTACAATTAACATGGTTCCAAAAATATTCAAATGAACATGCTTTCCTTTTGAAATAACAGCAGAAATATAACACTGAAATATAATTTCTCGTATTTTCACTAACGATTTTGTACATTTTTATGAAAGAAATGGTGTACTATATAACATATTTATTAATCTCGGGCTTACACAAAAAGAGATTGCTTTGGAGTTTCATAATGACAGTATTACAGTTTACTAAAATTTAAATATAAATACTTTATTAAATTTAAAACATTTAATATAATAAAATACTGCCACCTTGTGGAGAATTCTAAAATTATACATTTGGTTGCTTATTAAACAAACAGATATCCTGTTACTTAATTAAATAGTAATAGAGTTGAGTAATAATTTTTATAATTTAAATAGAAAATGTTGACCGAGTTTCTAAGATATGCATCGGTCTCGCTACCGTTTTTCTACATGTATTCAGTACCCATCGATTTATTACCACGTTTCAATATTTGATCCACAGAGATCAATCTGAACATTTGTCTTAAAAGGGAAAACTTTGACGTGTAGAATATTTTGTATCAAAAGTTAAATTAGTTCTCAGTTCACAAAAAAAATGTTAGGTGTTTTTTTAAATGCTCACTACAATAATATCGCCTCGACAAAAAAAAGATATTGGTAAGTGATAGTGCAATATTTTTTTTCAACGTTACAATTTACATTTTATAGAAATGTTCAGTGTCATATCACAAAGTATTTGATTAGTTTCTCAGAAAATATTAGTTGGTTATAAAAACAGCTTTTTTATAAACCCACCTGTTTTTTTTTTCAAATAACTGAAAACATCAAATGAAACCTAGTAATTAATTAAAAGAAATCTAGAATTAAAAGATGCTTGATACTTTTTTACACAAAAAGTTACAAGAAGAAAAATAAATATTAATAAATATATCGAATAAAGGCACGAATAGGATTTAACCCTTAATTATTCGCGTGGGGTCATTGTACTTTTGTTTGCCGAAAAAATATTTGCACTGGTAGAATCGTCCTTCATGGTCGCTAGCTTTCTAATACGCGTAAGAGAAAGGGCAGTTAACAAAGGATGGAAACTTGGAATGAAAACAATGTTTTTATAGCAACCGCTGCTGTATCAATACTGCTCTTACGAAACATAGATCACTTATTCTAAGGTTAGTTTGCATTGTTTTTTGTTTACATTATAATGGAGGCAATAGTTACCACCATATATTTATATTCGTATAAGTGCGGCTGTCACGGCCTTACTGCTTAGACTTCATTCTCGAATCCCAAGCACCAGTCACCCATCATTTATTTACCTGGAATACAGACAATATTGGTAAAAAGAACTATTATCTAGCTGTTTTAGTGCCCTCAATTGGCAATTTTATTTTAATGCTTCAACCATAAAGCTATCACATTATTATAAAAATGTTCAACTAATCACTCTTAATTTTTTTACATAAACTTAATATCGACAGGGCTTCTATTTATTTTAACACTACTTTGTCTCATTTTATCTCCACAGTGAACACTAAAGTTTGAGATCCTCTCTCACTTACCGTATAAGTAGCTCCCGCCATTTATTTATATGTTTTTGCGGTCCAAGCACTCTTATTATTAGATAAGATACTCGCGCTCACTCAATATTTTAATGATCCCAGCCCACTTTAAAAAGCCGCTTACGCTTTAATTATATTATTATACTTACTCTGCCTTCGTCTGCTTGTGTGCACAGGCTGTCACGGTATTTTTCGCAGCTTATCAATTGCACAATCTAATTCTAACTGTTGGTACTATTTGAAATGTTTTCCTTTTGATATTTTTAACTCTTTATCTGTTTCTTGGCAGACATTTTTTTAATTTTATATGTTCCATTGTATCGTAAATCTAATTTACCCAAACGCATTTGCTGCCTTTGAACGAAAAAAAATCGCCTTATTTTATTAGAATATTGTTTCGTCACGTTCTATTAAACCTTTGTTTTGTTTTAGGGCATTATTTCTGAATGGCTCTTTGGCAGTAATTCGTAACTATTGTAGGTCAACGTTCCATTCAATCTCAGGAACTTCATTATTTAATTGTCCTATGGCAGGCACTTCAGAATATATTCCAGTAAGTAATTTTATTGGGGTACAACCAATACTTTTCTGAACAGTAGTATTTGAAGTTAGCTATATTTTGTACAGTACGCTCGTCCAT
Organism: Druceiella hillmani; assembly: GCA_039881145.1. NCBI lineage: Eukaryota > Metazoa > Arthropoda > Insecta > Lepidoptera > Hepialidae > Druceiella > Druceiella hillmani. The sequence continues at coordinate 10,857,351 of JAYKKI010000047.1, read as the reverse complement.
TCTGACTCGCGATTAGCTAGCTAATAGATTTACTTGCTCTGGTTGTAATTAAATGTAATCCAATATTCATTCATTTAAAAAAAAATTGTTTGGCTACTGGAGAAGTTTGTTTCTTTGTCTGTTATAATTTGTTTCGTAGTACCTAACAAGCTGAGTTGAGGACTAGTGCGGAACCAGTTAGATTTTTAATAGGTGCTAATATTGTGAATTTAGTATAAACATCCATTTATAACAATAGGTATCTATTGTGTACGTTTGCTGTTCTAAACTGTCCCGTACAATCGGCATGTACAGTCTGAAATGGTATTGATAGTGTGTAAATAGGATGTAATAAGCCTTGTTTTGGCCCACTGGGTCGTTTTGACGATAAACATATGATATAATGACCCACAATTTTTTTTACAAAAAACGTCTTTCCAAGTCAAAAGATGTCATGATATATTTGCTAGCTTTTTTACATTCTTCTGACCAAATGAGGTTTGTATTTTCTCGTAAGATATCGGTTATACATACAATTTTTTCGCAAATCCATGTACGTATTTTCGAAAATATCCAGTGAATCCTATCAGTTGTCTCACTTGTTTAGTATTTTACAGTATGGTGGAATTGTTCAGTGCCTCTTTTTTAGATTTCGCAAGTCCTTCTATGGAAATAATTCGTCCTAAATATTAAATTTCAGTTTGTAGAAATTTACATCTAACGCTCTCAGCACCAGACTAAGCCTTTGTAATTCTTTCTAAGGCTATAGTATTTTCTTAAACTCCCAATTCTTTTTTACCTCTCTTTGAAAAGTACTGGGTCCATTACAGAGAACAAAGGGTATTCATAACTACTCATAATGACCATTAGGTGGTAAAAAAGCAGTTTTCTCTACAGATTTCTCTAGTTCAATAGGAATTCCATGGAAATCTGACGCGTATCGAACGCCATATCGAGCGTTTTGAAGTAACGAGCTTTTCCTAATCTTCTAATAGATTTTCAGTTAATGATAGTGAATACCCATCTTTAATTGTGATTCTATTTAAAGCTCGGTAATAATAATGTGCCACTTGAGTTCTTTTTTTCTAATTAAAATAACTCGTGACACATAAGGTGAAGTTGATATAATTATTTAAAAGTTCCGTTACAATAGCCCTAACTTTTTCTCTGAGACGGTCATTCTAGGACTGATATGGGTAATAAACAACTGGTATATTTGTTATAGTTTGAATAACAATTACACCAGTATTTATCTCACGAATACTGTTGTTTGATACAATACTTGAATATTTCTTTAGCATTTCTCGTAGCTCCACTTGAGTTCGGTTTGGAGCATGATTCAAAGTATTTGTTACTATTTTCTCTACGTTATAAACATCCATATAATAATAGGCTAACGCTTGCTTTTTAATTGTTGCTCGCCTTCCAATTGTAGTGTCATACAAAGAAGTTTTAACATAACATAATTTGTAATTATTGCGTCTCTGCCACGAATAGCACCTTATCTTATTTCTTAATTAAAACCTTGGTATAAAAAGTTGTTTCTAAAGCTATATTTTCTGATTGAATGATGAGAGTTATTTTTTCATTCTAAGTTAATATCTCGTTAGAAAATCTACAAAGATGAATAACGGAAGATAGAATATGGGCCCCTGTAAATTGAAACATAGTGTCTCTCATCAAAAAACATGATGCTCCATTGTCGAATAATAAATATACAAGTTTTACACGTATAACAACAGCTATTGTACGTGCCTTGCTATTGCTGTTTAGGTCTGTGTGCTGTTTTTGGTAATTTAAAATCTGTTGTCCGGTAATTTTAAAGCCTCGGTGTAAATCGTGGCATTTCGAAACGAGGTCTGATGATCCTCCCTCAATGCTGTCCAGGTTCTCTACACAGGTGTCCACTGATTATATAACTCATGTGCAGACCCAGTTAAAAATGGTACGTCTCTAGATTATCCCATCCATTCTTTGTGGCTAGGTCGTCTACTTCTGCACTCCATTCACTAGCTTCAATAGCACCATCACTCGGCTCAAATGTAGGTAAAGCTAAATTTATACCTTGCTAATACTGGTTTCTCTACCAAGTTCAGGTTCACTCATATTTTGTACAGTTTTCTCAACTATCACTGATTGTTTTTCGATCACGGTTCAGCTTACATTTATTTTTATTTTTCACGTTCTTATTATTTATTATTGCAGTAAATAATTAAATTATTTCACTTCTTAGTCTACTTTTATTTATATTTTTTACGCTTTTGTTGTTAACTGTGGTAGTAGGTATTTAAATTAATTCAAATCTCACTTCTGATAATAGAAAGGGCTGTAAACAAAGGATGGAAACCAGAGATGAAAACAACGCCTTTGCGCAACCAACTCTATAGTAATACTGCTCTTAACAAACGTAGATAACTTGATCCAAAAGCTAGTTTACATTAGTTTTTTTTATAACGGCAGCAATAGTTACTACCATATATATATATATATATATATATATATATATATATATATATATACATCAACATGAGTGTGTGTGTTTGTGTGACTATCACGCGCGAATGATTATACTTAAGTGCCGATCACATACCGCTGAGAGTGAGGACGAATCGCTGGTCTCTTGAATCGTGATCCCATGCGAGTAATTACGTAACTTATTTCGAATAATGTAAGATACAAATATTATGTTTCTTTTTTCATGGTATTTGTGAATCAATTTATATTATTTTTAATTTACTCTGTTATTACTTTTTTTTTTCTATTTAAAAACATTGCGTCTACAAAATGTACATATTTACAGATATTTTCCCCCCTTAGTTGTTGCTCATGGATAGAAGAGACGAATGTATTGCACAGTGGTTGATGGATATCCCTATTGTAGAATAGTATATTAAAGGTTCTGATTCGGAGTGTGAATCAGAGAAAAGTAATCACTGCAAGCAAGATAGAAGAATGATCAGACGAATCGTCAGACAGCGATAAAAATAATTTTGCTAGACAAGATGACAGTGCCTTTTGTTTAGGCATAATGACAGAAATTACCCCAAATAAAAATGGTTCAAGACTCTTCCGCCGAGCACTGTCAAGCCACGTGAACATGACATATTTCTCCATTTGCCGGATATTAAAAAAATCAGCAACATTTGCCAAGGGCCCAGTAGAGTGTCTCAGTTTGTTTTTTATGGATGACATTTTGAACTCAATAATTAAAATACGAACAAGTACACTGAAATACTCAAAAACAATTTTCAAAGAGATCAAGAAGCTAAAATACGGATATTGAAGAAATGAAAGCGTTCTTAGGTTTATTGATAATGGCTGAATTATTTTAAGATCATCGTTTCTGAACTTCGTAGACCTATGGGCCACTGATATAAATGATGTTTAGATGTTTTAACCAACCATGATTTATCAACGTTTTCTTTTCTTGCTACGAACTCTCTGATTTGACGTTTAAATTACTAGACCTAAACTTTAACGTGATAACTTAGCAGCAATTTCAGAGATGTGCAACACATTGCAACCAAAGTTCCAAAAAGCTTACACTTCAGGTGAAAATGTCAAAACAGATGAACAGTTCATTGCCTTCCATGTTTATTTCAAAAGTAAAGTGCGCATACCAAGCAAACCCTCTAAATATGGAATAAAAAACAAGGCCCTAGCGAACTCCAAAACTTTTTATTTTTTTACTTTTGAAGTTTATTTTGGCAAAAACCGAAAGGCCCTTAGAAAGTCTCGAACAATCCTAATGACATAGTGAAACGACTTGTTCAACGAATAAAAAGAACTGGCCAAAATATTACACAGCTTACGGGTTTACCAACATAGACCTAGCTACGAATTTGTTAAATCCATTCTATAAACTGACTCTTGTTAAAACCTTAAAAAAAATAAGCCAGATATCCTTCAGATTGTTTGCCAAATAAATGCAAAATTCCATTAAATTCCATGTTTGATTTCCAAGTCACAATGACGATGATTACTATATTTCCCAACAAAACAAAATTACAATATTGCTATAATCATTGCACCACAATGCTGACATCGATCTGACTATAAGTGATAAGAATAAGCTAGAAATTATCACCTATTATAACTGCACAAAAGAAGGGGTTGATAGAAAGGATTAATTATGTGCGACTTACAACGTTGGAAGAAGAACTAAACGATATCCTCTAGCCTTACTTTTTACCTTTTGAATATGACATGCATAAATTTATTGGTTATTCACAGAGCAAATACAAAAATATTGCATACTCGTGCCAGGCGACTTTTTTTGCGACAACTTGTAACAGAAGTTATCGAGAGTCATAAAAAATTAATCAATGTTAACGCAACCCAGAAAGAATAAATACCTTTCTTGGAAGCACATGATTTAAAAAACCGCCTAGGAATATCATTCACCAGCGATATAATTGTCCGAGATACAATGACCGAAAAGTGTCAACAAAATGTAAAAATGCTTCAAATTTTTATATATTGAATATTTTAACACATACTGCTTTATCGTGATGACGTAGATCTTTGTAGATCTTTTTTTTTTATATTTTATAGTTTAAATAAAATACTTTAGAATAACTATTTCAATATTTAATTTCATGTAACAAACCATTTAAATTTATCTTAAAAAATTGTTGTCGGTGAAGAACCAATGCCAGTATTTATGTGATTTTCTTCATTCAAAGATCTTTGCTAATAGCCCATCTAAAGATGTTGTAATACAACGGAACCCAGATTGTGGTAAAGAACTTAAAGAAAGTAGAAATAATACTACATCCCGTAGTTTCATTTAATTGTGAATAATGAATTTCTACAAAATTAACGCCGAATACATTCAATAAACAAATAATTAATTAAATAATTTAATACTTTACAGTTCGTACATCCTTGCGTGTGTTATTAAATTACTATTACATTTAGAATTGGCTACATATTTCCTAAACTTAATTGCAAATGTAGACGAGTGATATCGATGACCTTTTTATTAAAATCCCACTTATCTATAAAACGAAACGTTTAAAAGAAACACTGCTATATTTTTTGTAAATTTCAACAGACTTACTTTTTGTAATATTTCTTAAATAAATTAATTATACGAGTACCTGTACAGTGAACAATACGGTAGAACAACTTATAAAAAAAGGTTTTTTCATAAAAAAATTGAAACAGTGAAATAAACTGCGATAATGTTTTTAAACAAAACAGATTAATTTGAGAGAAGTGTGTAGATGTTTCGTGAAGTGCCCACTTAAGTTATTACCTTCTATCTTTTCTTAACAGTACTGTGCGTCCATTCCCACTTAGTATGCGAAAGTAATTCCGAATAATATTAAAATGCAAATAGAACGTATGTTTATTTATTCAATAATCAATTGGTTTCCCGATGATATTTTAAGAACCAAATTTTAAGAATTTTTCTTTATAATATTTCTCTTTTGATACGTAAGTGTAAAATAGTCCATCAAATGAAAAAAATATTTAAGTTAATTTTAATTAGAACTTTCAACCGGTGGTTTAGAATTTTAGAAATAGTGGGATTGATCCCTGACTTAATGATACTCTCCCTATACCGCTCAATGCATAATTTTAATTTAATACACACCTTGTTGTACTCTTGTACAACTACAGCAAAATTTTATGAAAAGTTGTACAGCCTTTTATACGGAATTAAGTAGCAAACATCCAAAAACACATTATATGGTTTTAGTATCTTCCCGTTGGCATAGCCAGTACAAAGACTACTTACGTACGAAATTTAGTAGCAACTCATTATTGATTGTAGAGTTGTTATGTTAAAAACACGCAGGCAAAATTTTGCAATTATAAAATTATTTAGAATTCAACTCTGGTCAGCTGTTGCTAACATCTAAAATTTTAATTAGTGTATTTCAACATCATAATTTATTGATGTAAGTAGAATACACCGGTTGAAACATTAATATGCAAAAATGAAATATTAACTTTGCATTTCATTATTAATTCGATAGCAGTTCATCTCGTAACTTATCAATAATTCACTCAAAATATTTAAATTGACATATTTGTTCACTAGTTGTACAAGATCTCTTACGAAACAATTTTCATCATCTCCCTGTGAAAATGTCAGTCATCGTTAGAATTTGAACGCCAGCGCTCTCGTATCTGATTAAATTAAATTAGTCGCTATCCATCCATATTAAAGTCATTAATATAATAACAACAAGCTCCAGCGCCATACTCACAAACCCTTTCAGGTTTATTATTATAATAGTAATTATCTTCAATTATTTTTATGTGATATACTAATTTACATTATACGCGAAGCGTAAAACTTTTTGAACAAAATACAAATTTATTTAAGCGACAGATACTGGGATTAGATATTATTTGATTGCAAACATTTGTTTTCGAATTATTTTTTTTATATATAAAATTAATTAGCATGTGTTACAAGAAAGGCCAGTTTCTTCAGGTTTGCGATTTGATCTCTCATTGTAGGGTATTAATAAAGTGTCTATGAATATGACTCTGATATTACTTTAAGTAAAACGTAGTTTTAAATGTTACAAACTTTATTGCCAAATATCCCAATGTTTTAACCCAACAAGTTGAATGCACGAGAAACCCCGAATCGAGTTTTTGAATACAATGGCCACACCAATGAAAGAAAACAGCGTTTTTTACCGATTTATTAGCAACCCATCTCAGTTTTCTGCAAATGAATCTCCAAATGCTAGTTGCAAATCAGAATATCTTGTCCCTAACATTACAAACTGATTTTAAGTACTTTACGTAATATAAAATATCACAGTAAAGAAATCGTGGTAGCGCGCACGTCGTGCAGAAACCACTGGGTAGATTTTAATTAAATTTTCAGATTTTTGCCTTAGAGGCTTACCCAACATTTATTAGTCGCATCTAGTTCACGAACTGATAGCTACATCTATTTTTAGAAACAACCATAAAAACATTTGTTTATAAACAACCATAAACAATTTAATTTTATAATTCTCCGCTAGATGGAGGTAATTAATTTATTTTTAATCAATGTTTTTAACTTAATTACGAATTTGTGTCTAAGCATTACTTTAATTAACATTTAATTTTTCTTTTGCTTGATAATAGACGCTATAAATTGTGCAACTTATTTCAGAATATGTGTATAAACTTTGCAACTATAAATCTTAAAATTTTCATCTATAAAACTTAAAATTATTCAAATTTTGCCAAATATCGTGCATACATGTTACATGAGCATGAAAATAAATATAGTTTAATTAAATTGACTGCCCACATGCATATTAAAATTTATAAACCCGCCTCTCAATCAAAAAGCGATTATTCTAATACTTCAGCTCTATAACCAGACTCTGAAAACCGAAAACAACCTATAAAACTAAAATGAACAAACCATCCTTTAACAATTAACCAGGATACCAGAAAATGTAATAAAAATACACGAAATACTGTGGAATAAAATTGTTCACGGATCTATTAGTAAAAACAATAAAACAACACATACTCAACAAAATTAAATTATATCGGAGCAAAGCGTGACCATTGGTATTTGCAAACCGATCAAGTTTTCATTACCCATACCCTCTTAAGCGTACGGTATTTTTCGTAATGTTACATTTTAATAATTTAAATGAGATAAACTTTTATATAAATTTAAGTTTAAGAATAATTGATCACATCAATTTTTAATTTTTTTCATCAGTAGTTGTATCAGTAGAAACAATAATACAAATAAAAATTAGTTTGTTCTGCAGACATTGATTAATCTATATATTTATCTTTTATGATAGAACTGCTTTCCTCACTTCATTTTCAAACTAGTGTTGTTATTGTCCGATACATTATTGGAGGTAATTATCTAGAACAAAATTTATATTTGTTAAAGAGGGGATTTAGATGTCAGTGACAATCTATTAATCTTAAGCAGTATAATAGATTCACAATGTTAATTAGATTAGTTAAATGTAATAATTATTAGATAAATATTGAAAATACGTCAGTATTCAATCTTATAACATGATCAAATCTTCCATTAATGATATTATAAACCATAAATTTTGTGAATTATAAATGTTAGCAGGTGTTAACTGTAGTCTCGTACTTTCAATGCACGTTCTCAAAGTTCATTGAAAGTAAAAGACGTGGTAAATAAAATACCGTAGTAGCGTAGCGTGTAATTAATTTGAAAACAATTTGTGAATAACTTAATTACCGACCAAGTTCATGGACTGTAATGCTGCCAGGAAAGCAGTTTTTCTTTGCTTTTCCCAAGCAGTATACAAAAGACAGCAAGCAGTATGTACAATATTTTACAAGAACTATAGGAAAATTTTGCATTAATGTAAAAAGCAAGTGCTTTCTTATCTGAATATTCTTTCTTCACCTCACTATTCATCATCTAGCCGTATATTATTTCTGCAGCTTACTATGTGTATACGGTTTCTGCACCTAACTAGCCGTCTTCATCTTCGTAAACTGAATCTTCGTATCTACAGCATCCTCAGGAGACAGCGGGGATCTTCATTATATCTGCAGTTTCACGATGATCACTTGCTCATTTGCAAATAATAATTCAACGTCAAAATGACAGCTTTTCAACTCAAAGACTTTCTTCCGCTTATGTTAATCACTACAATGTTTAAATGGATTTTGTAGTCGAATTGATATCTAAATTAGTTTACTCCCACTTTTGTTCACAAAACTGTCATCACCACCAGTAAAACTGGAAAAATGAAGTCTTTATTCGAATCATATCTCATTAAATATCATTTCTCATTAAAATAATGTCAAAATAATGCTTTGAAAATGCATTGTTAGTACAAAACAATTTACGAAGTGACGACATGCTAGCTTGCTACAAATATTTAAATATCTTTGAAAAGAGCCTGAAAACTTCCATTTTACATTAACTCACCTGGCGGCAACCAAATTTCAAATTTGAGTTGCTTTAGTTTACTGCCATTCATTGCTGAAATGTAGTAAATATGTACAAAGAATTGCTTCGGTGCAATCTCTCCTTAATATAGAGAACCCAAACATCATGATTTCCAAATGTCTCAGTAGATACGTATTACCTTGAAAAATATTGGAAAATTATATACGAATATCGTGTGACAGCAACAGACAATAAGTTCTCTAAAGTTAATCTTCTAATTATTCTAATATGTACTGTGTCTTTATTTCTGTAAAATATATAGTAAGTGATTTATTTTGTTATAAAAAATTAATATTCATACACAGATTAATAGAAATACTACGTACTTCTAAATTTGTTTAAGTGGCTGTGTACAGAATGTGGCGCGTGTGCACGTGTTCTAGTCCTATTTGACAGATTTATTGTGTTCTAGTCCTATTTGACAGATTTATTGTTAAATGACCATTTGTGACCAAGGTGAAAGAATGAGACCATTTTTTTTTCTTTATTTAATAGTAGAAGGTGAATTGAAAGTTTGGTGCCAGGATTGTTTGGTTATTATTTACAGGTCATTAATTATTATTTCTTATCGAAGTTATACCTCTTGGTACAAGTTTACAAGAGGAGATATGTATTATCGATTTCACCTACTATTGAATATATTTAACGTTAATTTTGTAGAAATTCATTATTCACAATTAAATGATTTATTTCTACTTTCTTTAAGTTCTTTAGACTCTGAACCGTTCGTTGTATTACAACATCTTTAGGTGGGCTATTAGAACGAAATCTAGATCGTGGTAAAGAAGTTAAATAAAGTAGAAATAATACTACATCACGTAGTTTAATTTATTTGTGAATTAACCTACATCAAATTATTTTCGCTATAGTAGTAAGTTCTGGTAAATGCACAAATAGCGCAATAAAACCTCTAATATTTGTATATATATACATATATATATATATATATATATATATATGCATATGTATATATATATATATATATATATATATATATATATATATATACATATGCATATAAATATCATAACTATAAAAAATTTAAACACAACATCGGTGAAACCAAATGATCGGCTCAAATTTGTTCTACGTGCTATATTCAAATTCGGTTCAGAACCTAACAGCTAAAAAATGGTGCATCCAAATATAATTAAAAGTATTAATTATATAATTAAAAGTATTAATTATATTATGTCAGCGTTAGTTCAGTTAACGTTACAATTAAAATAGTTATAATACCCTGTCGATGCATTTTCCGTCTTTCCCCCATTCTTTTTGTGGTTATTTTCGAATTGGTTTTTCAAGGTTATTGTCATATATGGAGGCGAATAGCAGGTAGAATTCCAAAAGCAAAACTTCTATACGGAAATGTATGTCCCATTATGAAAAATATAGAAAAGTTTGTTTCCCTCCCCATTTCAGCCCTTTTACTTTCACATTTTATAAGGTATTAATTCGATCAGCGTCGCGCCAGCAGTTATTGCTTATAGATAAACACAAATTATTTTCATTGAATTTTTAATGTGAAAGTGGAAAATATTAATAAGGTAACTGCATCATGCAAGTAAACAATTGCGTTGACCGTTACAAAATTAAGTTTTCCGAGGTACACCCACGATGTCCTAAAAAGTTCAAAATAGTTTATCCATTCGAAACTTACAGACAAAAATAACAGAAAATCTTTACTTTGAAAAATGAAGACAAATTGTGTAGTAATGAATAAGAGGTTAAAAGCGAAAAAATTGATAAACCATGAATGAAAGTTTCCAAAAAAACAATAAAAATTCACGAAGAACAATCATTTAAATAAGTGTATTTATATTAAAAAAAGAATAAAAAATATATGAATTTACACAAACTGGTGTCTTCTCGTTTTAAACATAACATTACAATTAACTCTTAGCCAATTCTTGCTCCCTACCAAAACATGATAACAATGGTATCGTCCCCTCCTATTATTTGTCGTATAATTCCAAACTTCCAACAAAAGCCATTTACTTCCCATATTTAGTGTGTGTTATAAATAATATTGTATAATCATGAGAGGTCCTTATTTACGGCGCGAGGTATGAAATGAAAGCAATATTAGGTAACCAGGGAAAGTTACGAGAGTAGCAAAAGAATATTTATGCTATAAGAAAGAATTTAATTTATGAACTTGTCATTTTATACATGTTGGTTTCTCTTATAAAGGGTTACTGCTTGAAAACCATGTGTTTTTTTCCATTCTTATTGATATATATATTATATATATATATATATATATATATATATATATATATATATATATATATATGTATATATTTATATATATATGCATATGCATATAAATATCATAACTATAAAAAATTTAAACACATCATGGGTGAAACCAAATCTACGATTTAAGAAGTTCTACGACAATTTTAAATATGTTTTGGTGAATTGAAAACACATAGTGAATATTTTAAATCAAATTTACTTACGTTGATTAAGCCAATTAATTTATAAACGACGTAAAAATGCGTTCTGCTGTTTGTTCGTAATGTTTTGAGAATGATTCAATAGTATTACAGAAATCGTGACTAAAATTTACTTTCTTTAGATTAATTTTGTAGAAATTAATTATCACTTAATTTTTATTTACAACTATATGAAACCACGTGATGTATGTACTTTATTTAACTAAGTTAAATAAAGTAGATGTAATACTTCATCAAGTAGTTTCATTTAGACTTGATTAATATTATAAATAAAAATCATTGTTTGTATATTGATTTGTTCCCTGAAAACTTTGAAACCAAGCAAAGAAAAAGAATCCTTACCAAGTTAGGCTTGCATTTGATTTATGCAGGAGAGTAACACACGGGTTATTATCACCTGTATATCTCGTGTGTACTAGTAATGATGTATTAATGTGTTTTTTAAATTGTAAAAAAGTGTGTTCAGAAACTTAGTCATAACCGAATAATAAACCAGAAAACACACTTTTTGTGCATTACGATGTTTGTTGCTCAATTATACCTAAACTATCCAATAAAAGTAAGAAAAATTTAATAATATTGTAGATATTTAAAAAAAAGAGCAAAGTGCATTTGCGATAGCCTCTTCGGATCTGGGACAAAACCATTCGATTAAAAAATAACATAAATTAATCAAATTGATATATCATGTTTAAGAAATAGGGAATTCCAATGAGAATATAAATATGAGTTACCCACTAAAATCGCAGCTCTCTACGCAACGACATTGAAATAAACGGTAGAGAAAATAATTCTGTCCTGAATAATTCGAACCTGTTAGTTAAATCATTAAATACGTAAATATCATGTCTATAAGAATACATGATAAAAACATTTTAAAAACATATAACAATACTATATGCAAACAACTATAAAAGTTTTTTTTGCTTTCCAATTAATAACCTAGCTCTGTTTATCCACTAAAACCTTAAGTATTTTACTTATTAGCTTACTAATTAAGATAACAAAAGAACAAGTGCAAAAAGGTTTTGAAACATGTTTCCACGACAAACAACTTAACATCTATTTTGTAAGATCTGGCTTCTAAGTAAATAAAAACACTGAATTCCCTCTTGACAAATTTATCATTAAATATTTGTTTTCGTATTGAGAACACGAAAACAAACATTTCAAATACGAGTAATATCATAACCATTTTATATTTTATTTTGTAAAATCATTTTATTCCGTGCACACTTAGGTATGTACATTTGAAAGTTCAAATTACAATTGAATTTTCGTAAAATATTTGGTTTCTTTATTTGTAACATTTTTACTATTCCATATTTACTTCTCTTTAAATAGAGAATATAGAAACAAGTAATATTAGATCCAAACTATTATGTAATGATGTTTTAGAGTTGGACCTGATAACAAAATGAGCCTAAAGTGGTAATTTCAATAGAGTATTAAAGCTTTTTTTTCAGTGATTTTTCACTGAAAAAGCAAGGTTTAAATTAAAAAAAAATATTATGACTCTATTTCATGAGCGTTCTTTGAAGACATAATGAATTTTATAATATCACATCTCCCAAAATTATTAGCCAAATATATACTGGATTTTCATATTACCCATAATGACTTTATATATTATTTTGATGCTGTGTAAATGAAATTAAAATTTTAACTCAAAAATACATCTGGTACCAATCTTCACTTAAATCTTTATTGTTCCTTATCCATACGTTCTAAAAATATATTTTATACTTTACAATTATCTAAATATTTAATATTTTATAACATTGCTGTCAATTGTATAAACCGCCTTTATCAAAAACCTAGTAAACAAATGATCATCAAAACTGTGGTAAAATTAGTCTGGTGCTACGATTTCCCTTTTTAATTACTATAAAAAGGGGTAAAGTGTACCATAAAAGAAAATACATAGTGCCAGTAACGTAATATTTTGTCATTGGCGTTTTATAACTTGTCCTCAAAAAGGTGTATATGGCCTTTAAGTGCGTGCCTAGCTATAACTTAGAAATATGAAGGAAACATGTTGCTTCATAAGGAATATGTCGGGGACATACTGTCTAAAGCCATTTTTTCAAGGTTTACGGCCCGTTTTGATGTTCTGCAGCTATCAGAACTGAGCTCCTTCCATTTTTCTGGTTTCTATGATTTAAAAAAAAACCTTTTTACAGAATTGATGTCATCAAGCCTAAAGGTTTAACCCAGTGACCTGATACGATAAAATGTAATAACTTTTCTTATATTTAGTGGCCTGCATTGATTGTATAGTTCTTTGTTATAACGGTTTTTCCAGATATTAATTTTTATTGACTTCTTTCAATGTTGTTCTCAGAAATTTTCTTACAAAATTCTGTACACATTTTCATCACATTTGTTAAGAGTCTATTAGTTACTTCTTTGGAAGATCATAAGTCTGATAAATATTTTATTAGAAATGATCTTTAATTTAAAAGAAAATCGATTAGAAACTACTTACTAACTAATTTAGCTTCATAACATATAAATAAGGCCACATACAAATAACCTACATATGTTAATTCAATAAATCCTATATATTCAATAAACCTTATTCAGTCATTTTTAGGCGCTATTTATCTGAAAATAGCGCCTAAAAATGTTCTTCGTCTTTCTTCTAGTAAATTACTACTTAGGGCATAGGATGTAGAGGAGGAATTGAATTGGAGTCGCCTATTTTTTAAAATGTTACAAAAAAATCAAGATTTAGACTTCTGAAATAATTTGTTTTCTGAAAAATTGTAAGAAGATACAATTTTTGATGAAGTAATCCTACACACTTAAATGAAACTAAGTGATGTAGTATTATTTTTATTTTCTTTAAGTTCTTTACCACGACCTAGGTTTCACTGTATTACACCATCTTCACCACTTCACGATATTAGTATGGATTCTGTGCTAATAGCCCACCTGAAGATGTAGAACAATGAAACCTAGGACGTGGTAAAAAAAGTGGAAATAATATTACACCAGCTAGTTTCATTTAATTGTGAATAATGAATTTCTACAAAATTAACGCCAAATATATTCAATATTCGAAGTAACCCTAATTGGTCTTAAATATTGTAATCATAATACTAACTGGATTATAATATCTTAAATGGGAAAGTGAATTTATTAGCTTATTTGGATGTTTTGCTTTCACATCTCAACTGTTCAAATGGTCTTCGTGAAATTTTGCATACATATGGTAGGTTCAATGAAAATCAATCTTTTTAAAATACTCTATCATTTTTCCCGTTTCAATGCTAGCGAATAAATCAATAAATTCGGAGTAGGATTCAAGAAGACGAGTGTATGTTTACTAATCAGACAAACCCGTTAATATTATTGAGAAGAATCAATGTGAAAAGTGTTAAAGTTTAACCAAGAAAAAAATGGGTTGACGGGTAACACATAAGACGTTACCCAAAATAAACCTGATCCCATAAAGTATAACGGATCATATATAATTTTCATCGACTAATTTTTAAATTCACGGTGTCAGAAATGAAACGATACTATTTACGATACTTTAGATATTTTATTTCGTTAGTTAGATATTGGTACAGTAAAATTGTTACAACGAATAATGATAAAATAGTCACATAATAAAATAATCATCATAATTTAAAAAAAAGAAATCAAATAATTTGCATCAGTAGAAAGCAAAGAAATATGTTCAAAATGCCACGCGGGAAAAAAAAACTAGTTCATAATGTCTATTTATCGAAAGAAAATAAATTCAAATATTTTTGTTTACTTTTCATTTTTAATGGGAACTTTGTTTAAATTTTACATTTAATTAAAACGTTTTATGACTGAAAAACAAAAAATGACATCTTACGGCCCATTACAAAACATTGAAAACAGGGGATCGCCGGCACACCTGTGGTACACCGCATTTCCATTCACGTCATTTCGTTGTCATTGCATACGTAATTATAGTGGAAATAAAGTAATTTAATGGTATTTAGAGATATATTTCCAATTTGAATATTGTTATTATAAAATAAAATGATTCTAAAGTGTATCAACTGTTTATTGTTGTAACAGAAAGGCGAATAAGGAATATTGGCTATTTATACAATGACACATGTATCTGATGTTCCTGTCATAATCGTCGCATCTACAGTACTAGTGGAAATTAAATAATTTGTTGTTATATAGTTATTGTGTAACTATATTCATTGATACGATTCCGATTTGCACATTGCTGTAATAAGTCAAATTACTGTAAAGTGTGTCAACTCTTTATTGTTGTAACAGAAAGGCGTAAAAAGGCTATCCGCTGTTTTTCCAAATTTTTTTCTTTGGTATCACCTGAGAACGCCTTCAATAAATTATAATACTTTTGGCGTAGTTTTTAATTTATAGTGGAAAACATTAACAATTGTGCAAAACATTACAATACTTGCAGTATCGTAATATTAAAACTTAAATATACAGTGTAAACTCTTTATAATGGAAAACTCTCTTTAACGTAACACTGCTTGATCATGGTTTGTTTGCCTTCTAACTCATACACTGATTCATCTTTTAACAAACGAACCCAACATTCTCTATTACCAACCAGAAGACATTACTTAGGGGGCAAAAGTTATTTATTATTACTAAGTACATATTTATTACCAGTACGCTCACATAGACTCCGAAATTATCTTTACGAATACCGACCATTCTAAGAATGAATAGACACAGTTTTATTTTTGTTATTATGTAGTCATTATTTCTGTTTTAATTAGGCAAATGTGTTTATTGACAAAAACTGTCCCTTAACACATTAATGATTTCGTATAATCACTTAATCAGTCGTTAGCTAGATTGGAAATAGCAAACATGGCTACAAAAAGAGAAAAGATTGTATGTAGATCAGAGAGTACCTTTAATACGTACAATAGGGCAAGGAGAAAAAAAAAGTTGTAGAAGTAGTTGTAGTTGTTGAAAGTTGGGAGACGTTTTGAACTTGGTGCCGCAACTGTATCTACCATATGGAAGAGCAAGGAGAAGATAATAGAGGCTGAAATAGGAGGAAGTTTGTGTAGCCATAAATTCAAAGAAGTGCCAAACAAAATTAAATAGGAGGAGAAGATAAATAAATAATGTATGTAAGAAAATAAAAAATAGCTGTTGTAATAGTAAACAAATTCGATCAAAATTTACTGATTATTTTAAATAATGTAAAAAACAAATGTAGGCTGTAAAAATTGATTGAATACCTTTGTAAATAAAACCGAATAAACAATTTGAAATTTCAATATTATACATAGTCCAAATGCAAAAATTCTCTGTAACGAAAAAATACTTGGTCCCTGAGTTTCATTATAAACAGCTTGGAATATATCAACTGTCAGAATTGAGTATTTTTATTATGTTGCCTCTTGATAAATGTTATTTATGAGTACGAACATATGTAGAATGAAAACATAGGTAATTTATTTTACAATAATAAATGAAAAGGCAATGATTGTAAATAAGACGAAATAAACCTGTATGAATTATTGAAAATGGTGCCAATGATATCTGACAGCTTAAAAATAAAAAAATAGGATTGTAAAATTGATCATTGAAAAATTGCGCCAAATGACATTTGATGGCGTTAAATTACACAACACACAACAATCTTATTTCACTACACAACTACAATCTTATTTCGGAGATACTTATAAAATTCCACGAATTAGTAACAAAACGTTTATTATGTATGATTACAATAATTTTAATCTTTCAAATAAAAAATGTATTAATCAAAGAAAATGTTGTTCAATAATTTAAAACAGCGTGAAACAAATAAATACAAAGTTAACTCTAATAGAGAACGTTTTGTCAGTAACCATAATTTATTTTCATAAATTTTTAAAACATGCAGCATAATGAAATCGAAATTTTTATTAAATATCCCCATAATAATTTTAAGCTTTAAAATGACAACATTTATAATGACATCAATTTATAAGGTGCACAATTAATTTTTTTCGCGCGTTCAAGGCTACTTATATAATTAATATATTTCTTGTCAAAATAAATAAATCAAATAGAACGGATTTTTAATTAAAAAATTAAATAATTTTTGCAAGTTTGTTCTTTAAATAGTGCTCATTTGTTTGTTTTGAAAATAGTTCTAAATATACCTTCAATTTTGTTTGATCCTACAGATCTACTTGTTATGGGTTGTGGTAAGATTTCCTGTTAATAATCATAACTTCTACCTGTATTTAGCTGACATATGAGTGTGAAAGTTGAATGTTTTTAACGATATTTGCAATTAAACAAAACTGCCAAGTCGTGTCGGCACTCACATAAATTTATATTGAGGATTATATAGAGAGCTGATTTAAGAGAGTTAAATAATGTTAATTGGAGTTTTATCAAACACCTAGAATTTTTTTCTGATTTTGAAATTAGTGCTTGAAAAATTAGGGACGTATTGACAATTTCAGTTTTAAAATCTTCAAAATTCTCAATTTTCAATTCTTCAAATTTTCTCAAATATGCCTTTAAAATAAAAAGTGGTGAATGAAACCTCAAATTGATTCAACAGAGTGCGAAAAAATTAATTTAAATAACTTACACGACTATCATAAAAAATATTTTCAGTATTTCGTTTTAAGCTTTGATTATAAAATGCTAAAACATTGAAAGGAATAAGAGAAAATGCACAGTAATTTTAATTATTCAGTATTAGTTGAGCTATTAGCCTTTATGATTAACATAATATGAAGTGGAGTGGAAATTTATTTTGTTTACTTGCATGGTTAAATTGTAAATTGTTCAGCAGCAGAAATTAAATATGATAGTATGAAGATACGTCTTTAAACACGTAGCCGATTTCCATACAATTTTGGAACTTATGCTTTAAAGATAAACATAGGACTTTTTGTACCAAAATATTGTTTTTCGTTAATTTTTGGGAATAAAAAAATATGCAGTAGTTTGTAGTAAGTTATAGCCCTTAGTTTTTTAAGCAAACACGTTTTTAGTGGAGAAACAAATAAATACAGCCTATTGTTTTCAAGTGATTCTTCGCGTATTGCGTAAAGAAGCTTAACTCGTATTCCACTGGTTCAGATGATCCTTTAATTTTCTTACTCTATAAGTTCTGGATCTTTCACCGTTTAAAAAGGCATACTTTGCTATTCATCATTGTCAAAACTAGTGAGTCGTATACGTTTTGTTGAATTTTTAATATTTACCTTCCCCATATAACAAATCGTTACGAAATATTGTGAATTTTTGCACAAATACATTAAAAAATCACACAAGTACAAAAATTTACATTCATTAAAAATTTGCCCATATTTTTTTAAATTTTGCGTTGTTTAATATAAAATATTAAAAGACCGAATTTAAATTTTCAGTTATGACTCCTTAAATATTATACCGACGAAGTTTTAATATTCAAATATCAGCAGTTTAATAAACTTTTACTTTTACTCTATCTGATGATGCTAAAACGATGCCAATCAAACAATACTCGTAATATTATGTACTTTTTCACAAAACGAATTACTTCTTAATTTGTACTATCGAATTTTTGTAATCATTATCGAACTCAGTGTATCCATTATCGATGTCTTTTAGTTATGAATAAGAGCGTAAACATAAGTATGAATGTATGTTTACTTAGTAAATGTGGAAAAATACTTTCAAATTCTTTGAATTTTAAAATATTTTTTAGAAAAACTACAAAATATTCGTCTTATTAACAGTTTAGTTAGTTCTAATGCTAAAATTCAATGGTTTGACAAATACTTTAGTTTTAAGGCACTACATTATTTTTCCCTTTTTCTCGCGAATGAAACCGTGGTTCAAAACTAGTAAAGACATTGTATGCTCTAATATTTTACTATTATTTGATTCCGTAATTTTGACAGTGATACTAGTACAAAATAGCCATCTCAATTCACAAAAATAAAATGCTTCAAAAATAAAATGTTGTCTTTAGAGAACAAAAGGAATGGATAAGTCCATTCCTTAACAACAACAAAACACAACATTTGTTGAGAAATGTAATCACATATATTATTTATCTACTTTAATGTATCTAATTGATACAAATGGCGAACTTATTGCTACGTGAGAAATCTCTTACAGCCAACCATAAATATATTAGAGGTTATAGTTACAGTTAGAGGACATAGTTACTTTATAAGTAATATTATTAATATCACTCAATACCCATTTTATTTTAAATCTTTTTTCAACAAATAAAACAGTTTATGATTTGCTAATTGATGAAAATTTCGGAACTAAGATTTCAAATGAGAATATTTTCATTTCATTTTTTTCAAATGTGACATTATCATAAAATTATATCAATAATTTTCACCAAAATAACGCAATGAACAAAATGGGTTGCACATATCTAAAGAAGTTGCTCAGCAATAATGAAGTAGATACGGAAGAGATATTAAATTCGAGACCGCCACAGAATAAATTCAAGAAAGATCAAATCTGAGTGTACTAATTGTTTAGACTATGTTCCGGTAGTTTTTATGCTATTTTACGACAATATATTTAATTTTTTTGTAATTGACAAATTGTGATCAAGAGACTCAAAAAAGTCTTTGATGGCTTCATATTCTTTTAAATTTATGATTTCATATTCTTTTAAAGCGACTTTATCTTAGATCCTCCTTTCCTTACTTTTAAAAGTCTTGCATAACCAGCCACTAAATTTATAAACGAGCCAAACTCTACAAGTATACGAAAAACAGTTCAAAATTTATAATTTCAAGTTTTAGTTAACTTCAGAGATGTGCAGCTTCGAAAATGAAATAATACCATTCGTTTGTCACAATTGAGGTTAGGTAACGTGAATGTTTATTTTATCATTCCTATTAAAGGACAGCAAGAGATAGCCTAGCTATTATCAAAATCATTTATTTTCGAAGTCTCATTCTATTCAATTTGAAAAAAAAATTCTACCATTCATTTACACGGCAAAAAGTTATTTCAAGTAAATAAACAACAATCGATTCGCACGCGATCTTTATTTTTCAATGACGATCTGCGTAGTCCTTTCTGTCGATGCAGTTCAAGATTTACGACAAAAATAATTTACGGCACGTATTAATAATAGTGGATCAATTATATTGTTCCACTATTACACGTGCACATCCTACTTATCATGCCAAGTTCAAATTAACGCGAAATATGAAGTCGACTCATTTTGACGCTAAATTAAATTCATTATAGTTTAGAGCGAAAATTATTACTTTAGCGGAACCTCATTAATATTAAGAATATTGTGCTTGTTTACAAGAAATACTTTAATTTAGCCGTCTAAACAATGAAATTATTTCGGCTTGAAAATTCAACTTTTAAGTAATTTTAGCAAAGATAATAAGATAGAACTTGGAAATTTCCTATTAGTACATAATTATTGTACATGACAAGTTGGATATCCGTGCGATCATATTTAATCTAGTTTTTAAATGAAAATATAATATTGAATATATTTGACGTTAACTTTATAGAAATTCATTATAATTTTATTTTTCAAAACTGAAGAAAACTACGCGATGTTGTATTATTTCTACTTTATTTAAATTCTTTACCACGACCTAAGTTTCGTTGTATGATAACATATTTGTAGATGGGCTGTGGGTGATGAAAATATAATTTAACAACGGTAACTTATAAAGTAATATTTAACAGAGAAATACGGAGTTTAGATGAAATATCCTAAACATCAGAAACCATCAATATGACCAAAAATGTAGAAAGTAAGGTTTATTAAAATATGAGTGTCATTACAGTCTGATTAAAACAGCTTTTTAATATCATCCTGTTAATTTTCACGATAAATAACATTATTTCCAATAGCTTAAATGAATAAAAATAACTACAATTATTAAAAAATTCAAAGCATCTAGCGCGATAAGCTAGTAAAATGGTCCCCGAAAGATTTTTTTACAAATATTGTTTGTAGTTTGAAAAATTGGTGGTTATCCCTTTATAGAAGCCGCATAAAAAATTTTAAGAAAAAGTGAATTATTATTTTCGATATGTACTTTTTAATAAAAAATCTCAAAACGTATACATTAATCTTCCAGAAGTTGTTTAAGTTCCTAGCTTACATACGAATGTTTTATGAGTTGTAAATATACGAGTATTTTTATATCAGTTTTTTCTAAACTATCTCAAGGTCGGTTCAAAATCAAAATCCACAAATTATATGCATTATCTTCTTATAGCACGCCCTGATAACTGTAAAGTATATTCCTAAAATATTTCTTTAATGAACAAATCTATTTTATGAGTTCAATTTTAAAATTATTTGAATTAACTACAGCGTGATATAGGCATTTCTGTATAGTCATACCGCGTTGTCTTTTCTTCAAGACAATTATAGACGAACTCAAATATTTTTTTGGTATAAGTCTAATATTACAGCCAAACGAGGACATTTTCTATATTATAATTAACTTTTATTCCATGTTTATAATTTTGTAATTAATAAAAACTTTTGAAACATTCCTTTATTATCTTACAGGAAATTGTATGTGTACCTAAGCAACGTTAAGATTAATCAGAATAGTAGACGTTTTTTTTTCTCTAGCAAATAGTGTATTCAGATTTATATAAGTCTAGAAAATATTAATCTTTTTGTAATTAAATATTGACAACCCAATAGGAGCCATAATTTCTTCATGTCTTTCGAAAAATCAAAATTAAAAAAAATTCAGACCATCTTTCATTAAGAAAGTACACCCGAATAAAAGAGTATTCTATTTTTTATATTTATTTTTATACGTTCATTATCGTTTACTAAAGTATGTATGAAAGAATATATCGAGCTATATTCTTTCATATATGCTGTAACAGAAGAATATATAAAAAAGCCTACCGACTCCGATCAGAGACTGAAGCTGAGCGGAGAGATTTACTAGATTAAACTAGGTTACTAAATCAATTTTTTTTACTCTATTCATCATTCGTTGTCCATGGTTTCTCCGTCACTGGACTGCAGGTTCAGTCCTTTTTAGTTAAAATTATTCCAGCAACTCCTATTCCTTTTACCCTGTTACTAGAATCTAAATCATTAAGTATATAAATTTTTGAAATAAAACCACTTAATAAAAAATGGAATAATTAACACTCGAACATATATAAAAATAAATAACCTTCTAATACATTTCGTAATCGGTCATCGAAATTAATCTCTTAAGGGCCCACACTTTTCAGATTTTCTTTTTCGATTAAATTAAATAATGTATTTTAGTGGATTAGATAAAATATATTATAAGGGCATTTCAGTATAGTCATATCGCGCTGTACTTACTTTCTCGCGAAACACAAGTCTATGGACGTACGTCTTTTGGGATGTCATAATGGGGTGTTGGCGCGCGCACCCGACTCAAGCACGTACGTACGTACGCTCACGCAGAGCACATATTTTCTTTTTTACACAAACAGAAATTATATTATTTCTCTATTTATCAAAGCTGTACTATAAATTTACATTTAAATTTCATGGTTACAATAATTTCTTCGCTCCAATATTGCTCCTAAATAATAATGGCACATATTTTTCATAACATGTCAAAATTATACAAGAGTATAACAAAAAGAAAAGCTAAATATCACAAAAGAATAATTCATTTGTGAAAATTAATTAATTAATAGTAAATCATTAAATTATCTCAGCGGATGGCGAAATAGCTATGGAATGCGGTAACAAATGTAGAATTATTTGAAACCACACAATGTTCAGAATAAATTGGGTAGATTAATTCGTCGACACGGTAAATATTATTTATTTTATACATCAATGTTTATACGCTTAATAATATTACCTAGCTTTTCTGAACCTTTCATATAAAGCTTTGTCTTAAGCTTACCTGAAATTTTCCAATTACAGCGGCGGCATTTCTTTCAGCACCAACTACCTCTTTATCAATAAAGATTACGCTACGTTCGTCTTTAGGGTTTTTGGGTCCTTGAGACGTGCGTACAACAGATGGCATATAAGTTTTGTGCCTTCTATTGACACGTAGTACCTATTTTTTATTCTTAATTAAAAATAGCTATGTTGGTCTTACAGAAATTATATTATTTCTTTATTTAAAAAGTACGTGTTCACACGAATCATGAACCATACCTGCATCAGGTTTCATGATGTTTAGACATGATTGGGTATCAAACATTCAAACACATTTTTCGTAGTTTAAGTATTCATGGAGAATATATTTGCATGGGAGAATATCCCTCTATTATTCTCCCATGCAAATAATACCCATATCCTGGTAGAGATTTTTTCTTTGATTATAGAGTTACTTAGTAACAAACAAAATGGCGACAAATCAATTTAAAAATTTACAAAATTTGCCACCAAATATAAGAGCTAACAAATATATCATCTTAACTTTGATTTGTTTAGTCTTTTTTAGAAATAAATTTAGACACAAAGGAACAATTTAAATTATAATTATTTGAAACATTTTCCTACTTTGAATTAGCTATTTTAAGTAATCAATAAACGGATGTGCTTCAAGCGTGCCTTAAAATACAATCATGGTTATAATTCTAATAACGTATTTTTAGCCACAAGAAATTTAGATTGCGACGCAATTTCTTTGCTGATTTCTTAAAAAAAATTGTCCCCTGTCTGTTTACTAACAATATCTATTAAATTTCCTTACATAATTCGTCCTATAATCAAGAATTTGAAAGAAAATTGGCGAAATGGCATCATTTTATTGACTTTCAAAAAGGTAGATTTTATATTGAGTCTCATAAAGAAGCAGTTTAATGTTTTATAACTAATTTGTTTTAAACACTGTATATAAATTAAACATAAGCTTTTCATATAATGTCATGTTTAGAAGAGTATTATGTGGTGATACGAAATATTTTATTAACACATTTTTAAAAAATATCGAAAACAAAGTCATTTCTTTGACTTTCAAAATTGAGAAGAATATACATTTCTATTACGCATTTTTTGCATTTTCGCACTACTGTTCACATTAAGTTTAGAATTAAGAAGCTCATCAACCACAAGCGGAACTCGTATTACGTGGGTTTCGTACACATTTAGGTATTTATACAAATTTAATGCTATATTGTATTCCTATTAAACTACAAAATTTTATTTATTTAAAACAAAAATATATTGCGTACTTCACAGGTTCATTTATAAGTATAAATCAGGGATTTTTGTAGTTTTTCCTTCACTTTTGCTGTGCGACCTTACTTTTTACTAAATTTCACGATAGTAAGTCAACGGGAAAGTACCCTTATAGGTTTTGATTTATTTGCAAGACTCAAAATATGTGGCGCCGATGGCGGTATTTTTAGATTTTTTTATCGTGTTGACTTAGAGGCTTCATTATTTTACAGCTATGAGACCGTACACCTAAGAATTTGATAGTAATTTCAACTTGATATCTCCACGCGTTCCTGAGGAAAAAGATCGTGACTGACCGACTGATACACAAAGAAGTGATCCTATAAGGGAACCTTTTTCCTTTTTTGGGGAAGGAACTCTAAAAAGTATATTTTAGCGTCGTGATTCTCTTTCCTTTAAAAAAAGGTTTACTTGAAAAATTATTCATGAACAATACAAAAACTTGATAAAAGACATTATTCCTTTTCATGATACTACTGGTTAGATTCGATGTTCACTGCGGTTATAACAGAGAAAGGACGTAAACTAAATTTGAAGTGAAAGGCTATTAAAAAATAACTTAAGAGTACTTTCATCTGCAGCATAAATCAAAGTTTTAAAGAAATTTGTAGCTAGTATTTCAGAATTATGTATTGATTCATATTAAAGGAATTTTTATAGTACATGATGAAAATATTAACTAAAAATTAAATTAACTTAACCATCTTAGCTCTTCATCTAACGCTAATAGGGGCTACATTAGAAATGTTTATACAAATTTTGAATATACTAAGCTATTATGAACATGAACTGTTATAAAGACATTCTGACAAATTTGAAATTATGCACATATTTATACTAAAGCACAGTGTGTACACCATGCTTAATTGAATTATAATATACGTCCATATTCATTGTGATTCCTCAGCATTGAACTCCAAAAATCTTAAAGTTATATGATAATGTTGTCATGTTTATCCATCATAAATTATTTTACCAATTAGAATTTGACAAATCGTTCAGTTAAAATGCTCTTTCTGTGTATCTGTTGAGACAATAAGTTAAACGCAAGCATGCAATTTATGACACGACGTATTAAAAAACAATTAATTAATAAATATAGAGCTGAGTTCGTATCGAGCCCAATGCACTTTCGTGAGTAGGGTTAATTACGAAGGTCTTAAAACCTATAGTAGAAAAAACGGTTGACGCGTAAGGCTAACTCAGTTTCCGTGTAGTTCAAAATTTAACTCTTGCAAATGTAGTGACTACATCCTATTTTAACTGTTTAATTGATCAATTCATTTGTGTCAATACATTTATGAAATAAAAAAACTTGGGGACAATATACACTGAAACAAATTCAGATATTACTCTTATTACTTACTATTCACATTTTTAGATTCGTAGTTAAACTACAGTCAAAACGTTCCACATATATATCACTTACAAATATTAGTAAATATTGCACCATATAAATACATATAAAATGGAAGCCAATAATTAATTAAATTGATGTTCTTTCTACCATTTTTAGTTTATAAACTTCGTTTACGATTTTAAGCCCCGAGGATAGAAAATGGTTTGAAATGTGTACCAACCTTCCTTTCGCCCTCTCCATTCGCTTACAATTTTTATACCGATGGATAGAAGCCGAAAAAATTGCCGAAATTAGCGCTTAGTGAGAACATTCACTTAAATGATTTCGAAGTATTTTATTAAGATTTTTATTTTGTGGAATGTTAAAAAAATCCACTTTAGCGTAATTCGACCCGACGTAAACAGATTTTTTAAGTAAAATCCAATTATTAGTTCTTTCAATTTGTATTTTTGGAGAACTCAATATTATTTCGTACTTACGTGATTATAAAATTTTTCATTTGTTATTCAATGTACAGCAATATTTTATTGGAATTTTGTGCTCTTTTACCCGACTATAGAGAAACCAAGATATGAGATGGATAATGTTTTTCACGTGGACATTTGTTTTTACGCAACTATCATCGTTTCTTGGCCAATCAAATAGAAATGAAACAAATTTCGCAGGTGCGTATGGGAAGATAGTATGCGGATGAAGTACGGTGGTATAATGGGCTCAATAATACGAGTACAGATAACTTATAGGCTTAGTAATAAAATAAAACAATATAATTTTATTGCGACTTCCCTAAATACCATCTTCCATACACTCTGAAATTGCCTTCACCATAGCGGTAGTTATATAGAATACTGTGTGATGCTACTCTGATTTCTATAAAATGCACTTTGGTTATATATTTTAAAATATAATATTTTGCAAACAAAGTAGCTCGTAGCGTTACCAGAAACATCAAAGAATGAAGATAGGAAAGCGTGTAAAAATTTGCAAATAATTTATTTTGTATCTGAAATCAATTATATTAATGAATACCTTATGTTCTGGTAAATTGTACGGTTCAAGCAAGGTGAAAAGTACGGTTCAAGCTTATGCTTACGCAAGTAACTTAAAATTTAATACATATATTCAAATATTGAATAACATGGATAGAAGAATCGGTCAAGCAAAAATTGCGCTAAAAAAATTTCGTCATAATGAAAACCGCATTGTTTAAAATGTGACTCAGTAACAATGTAATTGTAAATCAACAAACCTTGGGTTATATAATAAATAAAGTTGCCAGATTTCTCTTATTGAATAACAAGCTCATGTAAATTATAGCAGCAAAGAATTATTTCTAGAATCTGAGCTTTCAAACAACGTAACTATGGGAACAGCATTACACGGAACGTAACTATGGCAACAGATTACATATAATTTATCTCTATTATACACGTGCAGCTTGCTAGTAATATTGTAGTGTGTGGTATAAATTCAATTTTTTGGCCCGAAAATACTTTTTCCATTATACCCAAAAAATAGGCACTATCTACTCACTAATACAAATAGGCGGCACTCTGTCTGATCATCTTATAAACCTTTAAAAGTACATTATGCACGTGCATACGTACGTGAAAGTATGTTTAGAATCTTACGTCTATGGTACATACATACATATAGAATGTGATATAATTCGTTCTTATTGAATAACGCTTGCTTTGAAAATATCCTTTTCATGAAAGTTAAATAATCTTTTCATGAACGTATAAAGGAGACATCGAGTTAATTCTTGCCTTCCAGATAATTTAAAATAAATGAAAAATAAAGATAATTAAATACTGAAATGAAATATTACTTGCATGTATTTAAGAATAACATGTTATTTCCAGATTTTTGTTGAGAAAATTCTTGTAATTGGAATGTTTTTCCACAACGCAGGAGGGCATTTTCGTATATGTGTATTGCTATAAAATAAGGCCTTGACAACAGAAAATTGCACATTATAAGTCACAATACATATAGAAATAATAATAATAATATATACAGCTAAGTAAAGTTATCATATATCACCCCATCTTTCAAAGACCATTTGTAGAGCTCATCCATTTCTGTACAATATAAGATAATAGTCTGAAACCTCTTATTTTACTAAAAATATAGTCTCCGTTTTCTAATAAAGAAATTAATTCCTGAAATAAAACTTGAAGGCTGCTAACTAGACTTAATATATGTATTTTTTTACCTTATTGTTGTATATTCCTCAATTTCACCTATTAGCTCGAGAAATTTTTCTTTTTTTAATTAGTACTTTCAATATAATTCTCTGTTTTGCAGAATGGTATGCACATTAAGAATAGAATCCCTCTAAAATACTTGTTTTATAAGGAATAAAATAAAAAACCAAAAAACACTAAAACTGAATACACCAAAATCCTCACATAACGCATCAAATAGGACTATGTGGAATATATCACACGACGTTCTTCAAAGAGCTTCACATATATTTTCATTGTAACAGGCAATTGAACAATAAACAACAATAAGGAAGCGTGTAACGAGAAAATGGATACTGCCTACAGAAACTCACTTGATCTGTCCCACTATACACATAATAATTTTATTTAACGGTAAACGATGCTCACATATAACTAAAAATATTTCTTTACTTTTAAGTGAAAGTAAAAAATATCCAAAGTATTGCCCCTTTCTTGATAACATTTTGTTAAACTCCTCATAATTACACAACATATTTGTTCATATTGCTAAGTTATGAGACAAACCTGATTTTGATACCATATTTTCACCATTCATATAGTTATTCAAAAAACCATCTGCAAAAATCATATCTCCCCTATCTTTACTTTCTACATTCCGTTTTCTTTCATATCCCTCTTTTTTAATCTATATGATTTCTTTTCCTACTCATTAATACTACTCCAAAACCTGCTCCAACTTATCAAATTTGATTATTTTTCTTCTTGTCTTTCTGAAAATAATCATAAATATCATAAATCATAAATACATTTTATGATATTTTGTTAACATCGCATTTTAAATTCTACCTTTCCTGTAAATTTATAAATACACTTTAACTTTGGTGGACTAAAATATTTTGGTCCTGTAACAATAAGTTCACCTGATATATTTTCATCAAAGTAAATAAGTAAATAAATAAATAAACAAAGAAGCACCCCGTTATTCTAGATGTTTTTAACTTAAATGATAAAACCCATTTATGTTTATCAAAATACAGAAGAATATCACAAAGCAATAAATGCAAATTAGGTCCTGGTAGCGCCAACCAAGGAAAGCTGGCATTGTAATTCAGTATAGTAACATTGATTTCAATTAAATTTGAAAACATCAAGATAAATAAGTTCTTTTTAGCGATTTTAAGAATTCTTAAAAAAGTGACATATACAGTAATACATTTGAAACACAATACTTGAAGGTTAAATACTTTTTAAGAAACGTAAATCTACGCAATATGACAACATACAAACGCACTTGTAATATCAATTCAAAAGATTGGTTTACATGAGAAATGGAGATATTATTAAGCTAAAATAATTTTTCCAAAAATTTTAAAAGTGGCGAAGTTGGGAGACGCAAAATGTTCGTCTTTTTTGCAGGCAAGCACTCTCACCTTTTTACAATAAAAATAGTCTTAGTGCATGTCAAAATACGAATAAAGGATTCCTCAGTTGCCAATATCTCTTTAAATTGTTGATAGAAATTAAGCGATAAATTTATATCTAAAACATTTTACCAGGCCAAAATTTTATTTTAAATTTCTAATCAAATCCAGAATTTTTCAATTTTTCTAAACTTGTCGTTGAAAAATAAGTAAGGTGGGGATGCCTTGCGGGATATTTTGAAACTTAGTATTATACAAATAAATTTAGAAAATAATCTTTTTGCAAAATATGTTATCCCATTCGACAAGATACGCGAAAAAAAATTCGCTTCCACTTTACTAGCATTAAAAAGAATTTAAGTATTTTTATTATGGAAATTTTCCAAATATATGCAAATTAATAGAAATTTTCTAAAATGATCTAAATCTTGTCTACGAGAGAGTCTAAAACAAAAATTGTCAGGCTATGGTATTCTGACGAATGGATGGATATTGCGACATCATAAAGGTACCTTATGTAATTACGGAATCTTAAAAAAGCATAGTTGGTTTTTTATACATATTTCAGCGTCACGTAGGATTCAAATCATCTCGACGACAAATAATTTTGTCAACCTGATCGATGAACATGCCGCAATGCCCAAATTCTTAAACTTGCATTTAACAATCTATCAGTAATTACAGAATAGTGGAGATATTTTATTATAACGTACCACGTTTCGCTTTGTAATTACAACCCAAGTTCTTTTTTGGAGACAATCTATATTTTACTCGGGTAATTTTGTAAGAAATGAAATATTTTTCTGGTTCAAATAGGATTTGAATCTGATTCTAAGCCTTAAACCACTAGGTGGAAGTGCAAATAAATTTGATATTTGAAATTAAAAACCTATATACTCTCAACTCTTGAAAATAGACTACAATTTTTGTGACTAAAATACAATCAAAGAAGTAATTGTTTATCAATTGTATAAATTAGTCTACTGATAAGTATTGTTCTGGACACGGCCTTCTGTAATTTAGGACTTTTAATATGAAACAATAATTGCGGTCAGCTTCTTTAACTTTATCTGGTATGCAGAGTACCCCGTAGTCCTTTTGCCTTTTTCGAATAGTGCTATAATACTTACAAATGTGTGTTTAAATTTATTCGACAAAGGCTCCGTGTTTACATTATTATACGATTACTTTCTGAGCATCATTTTATGACGTTAAATTACTGCTATTTGATAATTTAATTCATGAAAAAGGTTTTAAGAAGAAATCTCAGGATATTTTTTATCTGACTTTTTATTTTGCAAGATTAATTGGTTCAAAAAACAATTTTTTTTATTAATTACTAATTTATGTCATTATCATTATTTTATTAACATGTCACTTTATCCGCTTTGCTGGCAGAGAGATTTCGTTTTGCTTTGATGCATAGGCAATGGACAAATTTGTTATAATTGATTCTTTTCTTCATAAATGTTTTTCTTTACAAAAACTTAATAAAGGCGTGATAACAATTAATCTAATGTAAAGGAGTAACCTGTGCATAAAGTGTGACCAAGTATATTTTACCCCTTTTTGGTGTACGGGAACAAGTTGTATCTGAATAACCGGATTTGATGTTTGTGTTCTATGTTAAATTCACACGATACCTGTT
The DNA here is from genome assembly GCA_039881145.1 of Druceiella hillmani. Classification (NCBI taxonomy): domain Eukaryota; kingdom Metazoa; phylum Arthropoda; class Insecta; order Lepidoptera; family Hepialidae; genus Druceiella; species Druceiella hillmani. Next base: position 10,826,216 of record JAYKKI010000047.1, on the reverse strand, counting down.
TTACCTTGAAAAGGATATTATGTTACATGCAAATTTGTATTAAGTTAATATTTATAATATTCAGTTTGGAAATCAGGATTAAATATTAACAATATTAACTCTTTACTAAATATATAAATGCAAGAGCACAATTATTATCCAGTACCCAGGTGGCAGATGCGCATTGCATATCGCAAGTATAGATTACTAATAACTCTTGGAAAATCACACAATACGTGAGGTCATAATGCTAAAAGCTATGGGCATTATATTAGATAAACCTTAGATATTAAAATTTTTTAACTATAGTTTTAAATCCGGTTTCACTATTTACTTATTAAGATGAAAAACTATTAATGACAATGCAAATTTTGTATTGTTACTTGTTTTTCCTCTACTAACTAATAAATAAATGAAGAAGAAAGTTAAATATTCGATGTAAATGAATGGATTGCAAATAAAAAGGAAGAATGAATCATATTTACATGTAGTAGTATTGGAATATAGAAGTTGTCGAATTACAAAAATGATTCAAAATCTGAGCATACAACTGCGATTTTACATCGATCTCAAAACTTCCAAAATAAAATCGAAGCTATTTTAAATATTTAAAGACCAGTTTTTGTCCTCATAATGGCATCAGGCAAGTAAACCAAGTCATGAAAAACAATGATTTGCATACGAATATTAGTGCTGATTAATATACTGAAGGTTCCTTATTGGTTTCTATGCACCGATTTATGGCAGACAAGAACATTACTTCGTAAATTATAGTAAGTAATAATAATCGATAATAAATTTAAATAAAAAGAAAATTATAGATAAATTATTTTCCTGCAAATTATAAACCAAATTTTATTACTTACGGTTCCCACGGCCGTCTGTATAGTGCTTCGTGTTTTCCTACTTTCCAATAAGGGCCTCACAAATATGAACGTATTTCCGTTAATTACACTAATGTTCTACATATAAAAACCTTATGTGTAAGCAACCTATTCAAAAGTGAAAACTGTATCAAAATTCATCTTATAGACCAGACAGATAGACAGAGATTCTGTTACACATGATAATAAGTGAAGAGATAAATGTGTTCAATTCAACACATGGCTCATTTTTATTTTTTTACCATAAACTTATATTTTCTTATAATTTCTCCTAAAGAAATTTTTAACTGGATGCAAAAAAGGAGGAAATACATTTCCTCATAATTCTGGTAATTATTAAACAATTTAGATGTTCATATTTTTTATTTGGATGGGTATACTTCCAGTACAATTCCATGAAAATTTGGTTATAATTTGACTATGGAAGTTGAAGTTACTCTACAGTATTCCTCAACACTGTACAAAAAAGTTTCCATGATCGAGTTTTAAAGATATAGATCTAATCATAATGTGATAAAACGCGACAAAGGAGGATATAAGATTGCTATTTTGTAAAATCAGAGAACAATAATGGAGTCTGAAGACTCTTCAGTGGTGAATAGTAAATTCATCGAGTTTTGCCTGGTCTGAGTAATTTTAACATAGTAAGAAAGTAACAAAGTAAATGGCTAGATACGTATTATACTAACATGACCAAGAGAATAAAGCCAACTTTTTAATTGGTTTTATTTTGATTCACGTTCTGTACGTTATTATCGATCCCAAAAATGCGATCGACTTTTTAACTTCTTCCACTTAATCGATTCAGATGTATTCACAATAAAATGTAATTACATTAAAATGTTATAATCTTTACTAAAATAAAACGTGATTCTGCAGGTATTCTGTCTGCCTAAACTACTAGAAATGTTGAATCATGAAGCATGAGGCTGTTTTTAAGTTAGTACATTGGCAGAAACTTTGTCATTGAACTGCGGGTTCCAATTTCTTAGTTCTGCTCTTATGGAGCACTGCCTACTTAAACCTTGAGACTTAAGAATCTGATTATAAATTAGTGTTGTGGATCTCAAGCAGTGACCCTGACATTGAACTTTGAATTTCAATTCCTCAGTCCTAATGTTGCAGGATTACTGACTGCTTGAACCGTGAGATTTTAAGTTCTGTTCTTTTTAAATTAGGACTGCGAGTCTCAAGCAGCTAATCTTGCATTATGCTCTCGTTCCAATTCCTCAGGTCTGATACATCAGTGATATTGGATTTGCTATTTTTAAATTAGTGTTGTGAATGTCAAGGAGAGACTATGTCATTGAACTTTGGATTCTAATTCTTCGGTCCAGATACCATATGCATACTATCTGCTTAAATCGTAAGACAAAGAATCTGCTGTCTTTTAATGGATACTGTGGGTCTCAAGCAGAGACTCTGTCATCATGTCGGATTCTAACTCCTAATGCTGGGTGATGCCCCTTTAAATCATGGGCCTTGAAAATCGAATGTTTTGAATTATTATTTTGTACCTCAAGAATTTACTATATGTTATTGAACTCCAAATTCCATTTCCTCAGTATGTTGCTACAGTGCTACTTCCGGTTTTGTGTATGTTTGCATCATATCTCCAGCATTAATCCATCAATTTGGATTGAAGATAATTTTTTTTTATTTTAATCGCTCCAGTTAAGTATCATAAAATTTCGTTTAGAATTTCACCATGAAAATCGAGGGTAAATTATGGAATTCTTCAACTATGAAGAGCATATATGTCGTGATTGTGTTTGGATGGTATAGGTCAAATGATTATCTAATATTGAATATAATCATTTAATTGTGGATTATCTAATAGTAAAGTCTTTAAATTTTTGATATGACTGATGGCGGATTAAATCTGTCTTTTAATAAAATCAGGGTATAATGATGTAGCCGGATGTTGCTGACATGAATACTTCACTGATAAGGACTAAACCCGTTAAATTTGGACTCGTTTGATTTGTTTTGACGTAAGCGAGAAAATAACAAAATGAGGAAATGAGAAATAGATAGAAAAGTATGTGCATATATATATATATATATATATATATATATATATATATATATATATATATCTATATTTAACAGAATGTAGCAATTAAAATATAGTAGTTAGGTGAATAAGTAAGTATATACTGGTATAAACTAAAATATATATACATAAGAATAATAGTAGGCAGATGTATAACATGTACAGGCGTGAAATATTATTTGACTTAAGTAAAACTAAGAGGAGGGATACGATTTATATGTCCGTATGCATGTGTATAAATGGAACTTATCTTCGAGTAACAGTATTAAATTTTGAAATATTATGCCGACGACAGTATTAAATTTTCTGCAAGGACGCTTTATAACTTCTTCGTGCTCATCCGTTTTGTCACAACCTGACAATTTTTATATTTATACGTCTATGTAAAAGGAATATTGTAAATGGTTGTTTTATATAGAGGTCACTCGATTAACATCGGCATAAAATTTAAAAAAAAATAATTATTCACATAAAGTGGAAGCGATTTGTTTTCGCGTCGACCATCAAAGAGGGTCTATCAAAATATGTTGGTCTTTCAAAATTATTTTTCTTTCTTAAAATTTCGTTTCTCAAGTCTCATCTTCCAAATTTAAGTTTGAAAGTGATGTGCAATAGGATACATTGCACATCACTTTCATCATACCAGCATCATTCCAATTTTGAACCGTATTCCAGACCATAAAATAACAACATAATATAAAAATTATTTTGAAAATTAACATTGCATATGTTTAAGCCTTATAGTTAATAAGAATCAATTAATTTGAGGTTGGCCGCATAAGACACATGTAGCAATTTTTATTTTTATTCTATTAAAATGTAGTAAGCTGAATAATTTGTAAATCTACAAAAATAAAAGGAACAATTAAAGGAATGCCCGTTTGATATATAAAGATTTTATTTGAGTGGCCATAGAAAATACTATTGCATTATTTTATTTTGTTCCCCAGATGACTGAGTTTGAATTGTATTAAAATCGATACCAGTTTAGTTTCGACTTAAGACATAAAAAAATGCATTTTGTTGTTGGAGTTGTTTACAGATTATCATATTTTTTAAGTTTAGTAAGTAGCTCCAAACATTGATGCGATATATTTGACTTTAAATTTGTGTGGCCCTTATTTGATTGAATAATTAAATTTCACGATCTTTGTTTCGTTAATTAATTAAACTTTGTTTCGTTAATTAATTTCTTTCGTTATTTCTAGCTACCAACTTATTTTATTTATTTATTTTATTTAGTATTCAATAAAGTTAAATATACTTAAAAACGCAACAATCGCATCAAGTATTCCTGATTAAAAGAGAAAAATTTTTAATTTATATTACAATGCCGTCTATTATTGAGAACTTAATGTCTTCTGAATATTTATAATGATTAAGTAATTATTATTAAATATATTAAGTGTGAGAATCGTACGAAACAAAACATACCGAAACGATTATATCAAATGGAATCATCCAAGTAAACAATTAAACAGCTTAAAAATCGAAAAGAAAATATATATAAGACTTCTTAGATATAGTAAATTAAACACAAGTAGAGATATTCCACATTACTATACAAACTATTATATGATATTCCGATAGAATACCAATTACCTAATATAAACTGTAATTATAATATCAAACAAAGTAAACAATATAAAAGAAAGTTCGATCTTCTGTTCAACATGAATCAAAGTTTACAAAATAATTTATATTTGCATGCATCTAAATACAAATGGTAATTCAAGAAGAAAATTATATTTCAATCAACTCTATATATACTCAGTTTTCAACATGTATTACACAAAGATTATTTCGTATTTTTAAATTACTGGTTTATTTAAAAAACCTAAATACATTTCATAATTACACCATTACAATGTTACTATGCATTATTATACGAACTTTTAAGTGGAATCTACACTCCTAGTGTATCCAAGGAAATATAAATATTTTGTCCCTCTGAATATTATTAACTAGTTGCGTGTGCCACTTTTGATCTGGCATAAAAGCACCATGATCGCAATTTGTTCTATTCCTCTTTTATATCATAAATATTCACGGTTAATGATTTCCAGAAACAGCTGAAATAATGTTTCTTTATTCCTATTTGAGAGTTTACAAATTTTCCCGTCAATTTTTCATTTAATTCTAATTTCGAATTTCCATAGCAGATTCCCAGCTTGAGGGTCAAATTTTGAAAAATTTCAAATTCGTGGGTGATATAATTTATCTATAGATGATATTCTTATTATTTTAAAAATAAATCAAACATTTGAGAGTAATAAATTTAATAAGGTTATTTTTCACAACTAAATGAATCTACGTGATGTAGTAATATTTCCACTTTATTTGATTTCTTTACCACGACCTAGGTTTCGTTGTATTACAATATCTTCAGGTGGGATATTAGCAAAGATGAGTAATGAATTTCTACAAAATTAACGCCAAATATATTCAATAAAGGCTATTTTTAGTATATCAAACGTAAATCAAGACTTGTCCATTCAGTATCACCGGTATTTGAATAAGCAACAAAAATTCCCAAAGTAATTATATCTATATCTATCAAGTATCTACTGAAATACTTAGAAATAACTTTATCCACCTAAACAATAAGAACAATTTAATTAACTTTGCCGACATTAGCATTTATTAACTATATTGACAACAACGAATTAACCCAAAAGACCCAGTGCGAATAATTAAATATCTAGTCTGGGAAATTAAGAAGAGGATTTAACCATATATTTATCATGAAATTATCCATGGTTACTCATGTCACAATACCAAATCATTCGACTATATAGATCAACATCCCAACTATGTCAATTTTACTAATTACAAATTACTTAAGTCAATTTAGAACGAGGGTGGTACACAAATATTCTTATAAGCATCGCCTACGAAGAATAATATATATTATAGAGAATGTCTCGTAAATGAAAATGAAAAATAAAATCTTTATTTTTTAAATAAAATTTTATTTTATTTTTAAAAATAAATTACATTCATAGGTCTTCAGAAGTACATAACAATTACCGTGAAAATAATTTAAAGAAATATACATTTACATGAAAATTCGAATATAGTGGGTGCCTTCTGTGGTTAGATATGAATAACTTTTTTATATTTGACTGTAGAAAAATGTTTATTACTGCATTTTTTATTACATTTATCAATTGTTAAAACGGTTTTCTAGATCTGAGTGGCATTTTCTTTTTAGCACAGTCAAAATTGGATAACGAAAATTACGAAAAAAATACATCCTTGAATTTGTTTTGTGAGAACCGCGTTAGTTGTCGTAAAATGTTTCAATTAATTCAAAAGGGTTATTACTCCAATATACTTAACTACAAAAAAATTAATAACCAGACTTACTTTATAGTCGTAGCAACCAAAAAATCAGGCTCAGAGCAGCGATTTTTACAAATTTAAAGTGTCCATATCTCAAAACCTAACAGATTTTTATTGAAGTTAAATTTTGTCAATAACCCAGTTATAGTTTGGTCTATGTTTCTTTTCAGTTGGTCCACAACTTACGAGACGTAAGTTGTGATTATCTATTGCTCACAAAGGCCTATATTTTTCTAAGAGTAGCTCCATCTAAATCAAATTTACCAGCTGTAAGCCGGTCACAATCGTTAGCGTAGCGAATTTTGTTAAGTACTTTTTCATCCACAATTTTGAAACGCTTTTAGATATCGAAATGAAGAAAATCGCATAATGTGACCGAGAATACGTTTTATAAACATGTTAATTTATTATGTAAATAATATATTAGAGATAGTTTTATATATATATATATATATATATATATATATATATATATATATATATATATATATATATATATATATATATAGATTTATAAGCAAATATAGAAAACATCAACAAATTTATGCAAGGTAGAATCACCGTTAAAAGGCTAAGTCATTTCAATTAACATTGCAATTTGCTCCATGTAAGATTAAATGGGATATTTTACCTAAATTATTTACAGTAATATCAAATTCATACATAATATACTTTTGCATCAAGTATTATTTAAAAAAAAAATATATCATCTTTAAAATTAGAGAAAATGTGTTTTCTATTTTGTTATAACTTCTTATTTTTATTTAAATCTACTCAACTCTAAACAAGTGTCATTATTGTCGTTCCATATCCAGAGATAGTAAGACTAATATATTTCCAATTTAAATTTGAAGACCATCATTTCAATTGATACCGCTCAGCAGGGTTGTACACTCATGAAATAGTTTTCACTTCAAAACTGTCTCAGCTTACTGTGTTACAATGAAGTATTCATTGTATCAACCAATAGTTCAGAAAATAATTAAAAAACTTAAAGCACAATTAAATAAAAATAATTTTTTGATATTTGCTTGGTTAGAAAACAAAAGTACAAACATAAGAAATTGTGAAAAGCCCAAAAAATACTAATGAATAAGAAAGATAATATTATCCCATAATTCAAGGGATTGGTTTTAACAATTTGAAACTTAGTTACCAATTAGTTGCTTGCAAAACATGTACCTGAATATGTACATATATTTTAAAGAGGATAGCAAATATACACAGAAAGAAGCTATTTGCATTTTGCAATCTTTATGTAAGATCAATAACAATACAATTTCAGTTTACAATATTGAACATATGTACAATAACCATCTATACTATATTAATTAAAATTTGATTTTTGAACCCTTCATGAATTACAATGAGTTACCTGGGAAGACATCTCAAACTTTTAAAAATAATTCGAACGATTTGACAATATATTTTATGGTATTTGCGTTCAACTATGAACAAAAAAATATGAAGACACTGCGAAGATTTTATGGTGGATCATATAGAGAAGACCATAGGGTAGACTATAAAATTGTAAAAGTATTAAAACATAATACGTCAAAGGAGTGTAGATAATAACGTTTGTCCATTTTCTGTGTGTCAAAGAAAATTCGATTACACAAAAAGGCAAAATTCAAAATAACTTTTAATTTAAAATAACTTACTAGTTTTTTAAACATATTTTTTTGTGTGTGGTCGAAAGCAGTCGTTAGAATTTATCCTAGTAATAGAATATATTTGTATTCGCAGACAGAAATTAAAATAAGATCAACTAAATTCAAGCAGCGCTGCAGGTCAGAGATGTCTGCGGAACCATGAGTACAAATTAAATAAGGCGTAAAGAAATGACATTAGCTATTTTCAATCTAATCGACTTCTTACTACCTTCGCTGGAAATTGAAGCAATAACGTCTCACGTCATATCCGCACGGCGGAGAAGTTGGTTGAAGATTAAAGAATCTTTTTCTATACAACTTTCGGTTATCGTCAATAGATTATATTTTAAGTAAGAAAACATCAATATATTTATGCAAGGTAGAGTCACCGTTAAAAGGCTAAAAGAGAATAGAAAAGAGAATATATTCACTAAAACTCAAAAAAAGTAAGGGATATAAAAGAGTTTCAAAGAGAATATATTCACTAAGACTAAGAAAAAAGTAAGGGATATAAAAGAGCTTAAAAGAGAATATATTCACTAAGACTTAGAAAAAAGTAAAGGATATATCGATAGGTTAGCCACTAAACAAATCACTTAAAGTGGCATTGCTAGTTGCGATAACATGGATTAATTACGCGATTTTTATCTAAGTGATGTTCAGTCATGCAATTTGGACACACTATACACATTAAAATTCTAATAAAATTAATATTACAAGATGGTATTTTGCATTCCCATTTTACAAGTACACGAATAAGAAATATATAATATATAAAGCTGAGAAGCGCGAGTTAACACTTCAATCATATACATTAAAACATATTTGATGTGTATTGGCCACCTTATATATCAATTTAATTTAAACAATATTACATTCCAATCTACTTGGACTTTCAGCGCAAATATTTAAAATTCGTCTCTTGAGAATTTGATTTACTTAGCAACGTGCAGCAGTATTGTACCGCAGAGAAATATTTTTGCTGCGGTTCACTCCCAGCCATTTAAAAAATCCCGTGCACTCATTATGCTTTCTATATGGAAATCATTGTGTATGATTTAGTCAATATTTAAGAACATGTTTTATCGACTTTTACTCATATTAGTTATGGAAAAAAAGAAACTTACCTTAGAATAAATTTTACTCACACAAAATATTATTAGTTTTGTACATTAGGGCATAAAATGTAAAATAAAATTAAATAAACTTCTGTTTCAAATATTTGCATGCTTACGAAAGAGAATGTTACGATATTAAATAATGTAAAACGCTTAAAATTATGAGTGTATTAGAGAAATATTTATTCAACCTTATACAATTCATTGAATTTCGGTCAGTATTAAAATAATTCTAACGTTTAAACCACTTGAATAAAAAAAATATTAACTTGCCCAAATGTAGCTATAGAAAAGGTGACTTGATATTTTATATTATATTCATTATAACTTTATTTTAAATAATTTATAGAAATATAATAATATATATAATGAACTATTTGAAATAATTTACTTACGTTATGACATATTTTTAGCAAACTTATTAAAAAAAAATTAAAATACGATACGAAGGCACTTTGCATAAATTGTGTTTTAAAACACTTCAAGAAAACTAATAATTAGCGTCGAAAAATATTTATGATGCAATAAATAATGGATGAAAATATGATTTCCTTCCACTCAATCTATAGGATGAAAATAAATATTAGATCATACAAAAAAAAACAAAACTTACAGCAACTTGTAATTCATAACAACTAACTCATTTCCAGTTCTCATTTTTTTAAATAAGGTAATTTAAACACACTTATCGAAATAATGCTGCATATAATGAAGATGTAGTTTCGGAACAGTATATTGTTTTTGAGGTGAAATATATTACTTCAGAACTTTTCTATCATCTTCGCACAAGTTCTAATAATAATTGTTTCACAATCCAAATCAGAGACTAGTAATTTATTACTAGTCTCTGTCTTAGAACTAGAGTTCGCGTGATACTGGAAGGCGATCATGTTCTGATGGATATAGTACCTCCATGTAGCGTAGCCGGTTGCACTTTTCACTCTAACGTGATGAAATATTTTAATCAAACTTTATTTCAACTAACAATGAATTTTAAGAAGTATAAATCACGAAATATAAATGTAATGATATCAAAAATCGAGATCGTAATTTTGAGGTAGACGGATTTTGACGGAACTTCAAAGTGCGGGTTTAATGTTCAATTGATTATTTATTTCAATTCATTAATATAAACTCCATTACTCTTGCACTATCTCTTATACATAAATATCTTGTAAATAATTTAATAGAAATGATAAATGCATTCTTGAATGATTATATATACCCAAATGTACACAAAATCTTCATAATAAAAGTCTTACTCGTACTTTTCAGTTTAAAACAAGTTTTTCAATTTTAAAGTCGAAGCTTTTCAAAATTCTTGATATGTGGATACGAAATGAAGATTATGAGTAAATCAGATTAAATAGGGGAGTGGCACATTTCAACAGCAAACAATGTTATAACTTAATAATCTTTTCCAAACGAGACTTCAAAATAAAAGAAAAATCCCCTAAAGGATCCCGATTTCCTTTTAAATACCCTATCACTCTTACTTGGCAGGATGTTCGAAAAGGAATTTTTTTATAGTTGATATAGACATAAAAATACTTGAAAAATAATAATTTTGCTGTGTACTCATTGAGATCTTCACTCGAATATAATTGAGGTATTAATAGTTTGGTTCGAAATAAGACCTTTACAAACAGCAATATTTTGCATCCAAATCAAGTCGGCTATTTAAAGACTCAACGTTAAGGATGACTCATGAAAAATCTGTGAATTTTTGGGTCGAAACATTTATGAAGTAAGGCTTCATAATTCTCTATATCTCTCTAAATTATTGATGAAATTTAAACGAACCTATTTTAAATAAAAAAATTTACTTATTTGTAAGTATCTAGAATTTTTTTTAATTTTTGAAGCACATGGTTTGCACTCAAAACCTAATAAAAGGGGCTTACAAATTAACAGTAGTAAATAAAATCCCAATTAAATTCAAGGAGTCTTTCAAATGATATTTCATTCTTTCGTTCATTCTTTAGCTTCACAGGTACATTCAAAAACTTACTAAATTTTAACCGATAAATCGTTCTGAATTGTCCACTTGTAAAATTTCATGTACATAAATTGTATTGCTTCCGATTGTAACAGGCGGAGGAACGTAACCAAATTGTAAAGTTTCTTAAGACACCCTGAAAATCGATCAAGAGTGTTCGCACTCGAAAGAAGCGTTCCATTTAATAGGAGTGCATTTAATCTTTCAATATTTATGGCCTATTTATAGGTAATTGTCAAGGTACTAATTACATTTAGTTCAATTTAATTATAATTGTTTTCCCATAATTATTTTACGAGATACAGAAATGGAAGAACTTTTTTAATTAGAAAAATATCTTTCCTGTTTATTTCAATTCTCATTATATAAGTCCCCATTCTAAACTACATCCACTAGATATCGACAAGAAATAAATATTAGTGTCAACCAAATGTCATCTGTATGTTACGTCTACATATGGTCCATGACTAAATGTAAACAATTATAATTTTTCAACCGTTATTAAACTATGAAAATAATTTTTTTTTAATTCATAATTAAAAATTGCTTTTTAAATTTACCAATATCAATTATTTGCATCAATGGTTACATTGACTAAAGACCGTTACCACAGTGGAACGGGTCCAAATTGATTCCACAAAATTTAATTTTTCCAGCTTTAATAATGAACACCGAAAATACTTATAAAATTGATACCAGTCTTTTTATCAAACCAAATATTAACACGAAATTTCATTTCATTTTTGAGACGACTTCACCGGCTAAACGATTCTAACTATAACTTTAAAACATGGTAATATGTAAAAACCAACGCGAAATATCTTAATTTATTTCTTTACCTTCAATGGGATTTCCTTGAGTTATTTTACCAAAAATATAAACCTTGAAACATATAATCGAATGTAAATATAATCGAAATTGTTTTTAATAACATTTATTTAAAATATCAAAGTCGATGAAGTATGACACTGAGGGTCGTAGTATGTCTTTTATTAAATAAGGAAACACAATGATGAAACATTTGAAAAAAGCAACTGTATTGGGGAACACGTGCAACGTGTATCCATAGTATACATATTAAAAAGTTATTTTAAATACGAATATATAAACATACGGGAATATAAAGTACGTCAGAAGATACCTTTAAAATGGCATACTGACTTAATTTCCATTAAATTATAATGCAATGAAGGCTCCTAGCAGTGATCCAGTATAAAAGTAGGAAATTTTTTTTATAAGAATTTTTATCCAAAATATTTTCAAATCTATGTTTCTTAACTCTTTTACTGCCTAAAGTCTACAAGTATTTTAAGTATTACGTAGTTTTTATTGCTATTAATTGGAGAACAAGTATTTATATTCCGAATAGAATTTTTATTTTTATTTACGATCTAACTAATAGCGACTTTCATAGGATAAAGAAAATACAAAATCATCCTTTTGATGAATTTGCGTAAATAATATATTCAAAACACGCCAAAAACATGGGGACCCGGTATGTAATCAACAAAACTACCATTGCTGTAATTATAATACAATTACAAGAGATCTATTTATTTCTAGTTAATTATAGTGACAATTTATAGATTTTTAATCACCAGTTTAGTAAATCGCTAAAAAAGTTATAAAAAAATCCAAAATATTCTATGTAAGGAATCAATTCACCGAAAATTCTCGGTTAAGTGCAATTAGTTTCAAGTTTTTAAGTACATCACCCAAAAGAAAATAGATAGCAAATCGACATCAAACACGGTCATTTTCACTTCATTAGTTAATGACTGTCAATAAATATTGACATCTAAACGATTTAATTAACACACTAATTAAATTTGATACAATAATTTCCTAAATTTCTATTGGCCGATTTAGAGATACATAAACGTTTTCAGTACCGAAATATGAAGTGAATACTAGAAAAGTAAAAATTAATTGCTGGTAGAATACAGAGGATGTTATTTATTGGAAGTTCATTTATTGTGAGGAATTAGAATCACTAGCTGAAAAACTAAGTAGTAAACTTGGGTACAAAAAGGAGAATCTCTTTTAGGAGAGAAGTTTAACGAGAGGAAGAAAAGAGGCAAAAACAGTCATTTTTTCAGGATATCAAATGAAAGCCTATTAAAATTCGAGTTCAAATATATAAAATTTGTTTCTAGACTCCTTTACTGAAACAAAATAGAGGTGAACCTCATATATGCTTCGATGGCTGTATGGTACGGAGCGTTAATCTTATTGGGTTGACTGACATTTGGTCACTGTTTAATTATTTACATTATATAATCTTAAAAATATGTGGTTATTAAAATTAATCTTTGTTTAAAATAACACAAAAATAATTGCGAAAAAATACATAAAGAGTAAGAAAAAAAGAAACCCTTGTATTTTTACTCACGTGTTGCTGCATCTCTCCATCCATCACGGCCGTTTTTTGGTAAGACTGTTTAATGTGGAAACTTGATGTTGGGCATAATGATAAATAGTGTAATCTGACAGAAACAATACCTAAATTTTTGTTTGGATTTAATAAAAATAACTATAATAATCAGTTGAAAGTGTGACTTATAAAGATTATAAAACTAATTTTTTGGACCGTTTTGCAATAAGATATTACAGAACAAGTCCACAAAAAATATTTTTGAAAATGCTAAAGCTATGAAAAAACATATTTGCAGGAAATTTACCTGAAAACCGTAATGATAATTTTAAATCTTTTACTCATATTAGGTACACTGAGCAATATATTTATAAGATGAAACATGATATTAATATTTGTAATTGGTTTAATGAACAAACAAGAAAAATACCATTAAATGTTAATGAGAATGTGAAAGGAATTCTGCTAGCGCAAGTCACACTCTTATTTGAAAGATTGTTTCTGATAATATAGAAAAATAAATAATCTATAAGTTCTTATGTGGGTGTATCATCAACTATAATAATACGGCAACTAGTAACGTTTGCTGTAATTAAATACCATATACTTAAATGTAATAAATTGATGCTCAAATTCAGATGTTGAACCTTTAGCGTATTCAGCACCCAAAACTCGGAAATGACCTTTCTTTAAACAAAACAGTGATAAAATTAGAAATTTCTGTAATAAAATCATATTCAATACTATATTTGTCGAATTTCCACTTTTCGGCTTCATTTAATGTACCTATCTAATATACACATAAGTGCACTGTAAACGTATCGCCCTCGTTACGTAGACGCTGTGGCCGCCCGCCTCGTGTGATTTTACAGGGGTTATATTTTAATCAAGGTTTGTAGTGTTCAAAACGTGTCCACTTTTTGAATCAGAGATCAATCTAGTAATTATATAATCCGGAAATAATAAATACTAGTGTATATCCATAATTGGTAAGAAGGGGACGTGAGTCTCACCCTTATGTCCCATGATGATTATATGCTGGAATCTGGGGGATACTTTATTTAGACTTGTCAATATATTGTGTTATTACATTAAGAAGATGTGGTTTAGACGTTTGCATTTGATAACTCTTGAATTATTGCTACATTATTTATTAAATAAAATATAATATAGTACAAAAATTAGAAGCAAACAATTACACATTTTAGTATCACTTCTCTGAAGTTACAAATTTAACACTCATCACATTGTGTATAAAGGCGTAATGATGTATATAGTGATCGTGTATGTATTATTATTTTATAACAGGTCAACATCATCGACCTTTACGACTTCCGATAGTTAAACTAATTTTATATCGAATATATTTTTATTAATAATGAAAGTGATATTGCGGGAAAGAATTTTGTACTATATTTTTCAGTTACTGCTTTAAAATACGTTCAAAAATATGTCTGAAATGAATGCAGCGAATATGTATGCAACAAAAGTTAATTAGAAATTTTAATTATAATTTAAACAAAGATACATGTTTCGTGAAATATTATAAAGAGTGCCTTAAAAAAGGTGGTAGATTTAATCGTGTTATCAAAGTTGTTATATCGACTAATTCATGCAAAGCTTACAAGTATACTCAATTAATACTTACTTCACATATAGCTTGAGGGTTATTTTCAAGGACGGGAATACAAGGAAAGAAAACATTACAACAGAGTATTTGATAAAATCTTTGTGAGTTTGTACATGAGGTGTTTTTTGGAGTCATCGTGAACATAAGGTTGTCTTAATTACCGTCACACAAGTATTAAACCATTTTTTAGTAATACTTGCCTCTATAAATAACTTTAACATTTTGCTATTGATAAAGATAAGTATTATTGATAAATGCTTTTTAACCAGAAATATATTTCAAACATTTCCATCAATCGATATGCTGTACTATTTTCTATAAATAGTACAGCATATCGATTGATGGAAATGTTGAACCTTTCATACCTTGCCTTTCAGATTAACCTTTTAGAGAATAACTAAAATAATTATAGCCATACCAATTTCAAAACGTAAATCAATTAGTAATTTTATAAAGTAAAAATAACGCAAAAAAGGAATGAATAAATAGTAAAGCATAAATAAAAGGAATAAAGTATTAATAATAAAGAAATGCATTTTAATGCAATTAATTTGAAAGTGATATAACCCGCCCGCATCTTCGTCCGCGTAGACTAATAATTTTATACTATATTTTCGTATTTCCCCATGGATACGAAACATGTTCCTCGGCAATAAGTTACTTATGTCCTAATTTAGATCATGATCTATGACATTTTCATACTCTTTTGAATAATCAATGAATTTACTATCGGTTCTGATATTTTGTAATATACATTTTTGCAAAGGTTGCGCTTGATTATCCTTTGGATTCAGTAATTAAAAATCTAATTTCGTTAACGTCCTTTGCGTAGGAAACCGACGGCGCGAGTGTGCCGCGCGGTACCGTTCAATTACTCCGCTCACTTCCACCATCACTTCTCACCCATATCATAATCGTACTGAGCGCTGACGCGCTTGGTAGCTATTATGAACCGAAAAATGTGATTTTCATTGTATCTTCTAAACTATCAGACCAAATAGTATACTATGAAGAGAAAATTCTATCTACATCAAATTTTCCAGATGATGAAATGATCATCATTTATAACTATTGATGTAATTATACATAAAAGTTCACCTTATAATTTTTAATTTACTTTTAACATAAATAATTTTATTATGGCTTAAATATTAAATATACTATATTGCCTTACTTTTTTGGATCTACTATTGACTAATACTTTTCTAGTATATTTTTTACGTATATCCAATAATTTGGCGAGCTCGCACCAATAAAATATTTAAACAGTGCTTTTTCTTCCTTTTTCTAAAATAAGATATAATCTATGCAATCAGGAATAATGTAGCTATCTGCTAGTGAAATAATTTTTAGAATCAGTTCAGTGGCTCCATATATTACCCCCAATAAATGAACAGAAAATAAAGTTTATCCCTTTCTAATATTAGTATAAATAATGGATTAAGGAATATATCCGGAAGGTTATAAACAAATTTTAAGATTCAATTCAGGAAAAATGGAATACAATAATATTATTACCTTGCAAATAATACGCTAACAGCTCACCTTTTCTAAATTACACCGAGTTAGTAATGAAGACTACATTTCGCGACAAATCATACTGTGCGCCCATTCCCGTTCCACAGCGTATTGGGTGAAACTATGATTATAGATTGTTTGGTGTTTAGCGATTCGTTGGGCAATTACAAAATATGATTACTTTACATTATGTGCTTACAAGGCGTTCGCACTTATGAAATTAGTGAATTCTTTTTATAAAATATAATTTTTTTTATCTAGTATAAATGATAATGGATTTAAAACGTGATTATCAATTGAAAAAGAAAAGAAAAAAAAAATAAAATAAATATATATATATATATATATATATATATATATATATATATTTATTTTTGTTTCTTTTCTCCTGCAGATCTTTCCGATCACTTACTCCAATTTTATTTCTTTCGTTATTTCAGAGAATCGAATAGAAGAACTTTCACTTTTTTACGATATTATTACTGAAATTATGTTTATTATGCATGAATAATGTAATAATGGTTAAAATAGCCTAAAACACTTTAAATTCAGTTATATTAATACAACTTTCACTTCAATATCTAATTGGATTTATGACACAGTTTACCTCTAAATATTGTTTTATTAAAAACGTCCAATATTTACCCTTTTTACTATATGTTAATGTGAACAATTTTATTTGGATTAACATATAAAAGATAAATTTTAAATTTAGTGTACTTTAGTATTCCAGTCGTCTTTTCTTAATTTTTTTTTTCGGTATTTGGCAAAAAACAATATACAGCTTCAGCGCCTATTACGACACGGTATAGTACTTTCATTTAAAATGTCGTAAACTTTACTTAATATTCTGTCTTTTTTATGCCACTTATCTTTTTTCTAATATTTTAAGTTTTTTAATGGCTAAGATATATTTTACTTTATTGTACAGACTTGTTTTTGGAAAATTAACATCATCGTATATAATGGTAACGTTTTAGGGCTAATAAAGTGCAGTAAATTTAAGGTCGGTTTTATCAGATTCTCGAAAGTTTTAGGACTTTAAATTTTTAGCACACTAAAACTTCATAAATCGACAAATTTGGAAATCAACAAAATAGAAACAAGAAATACAATCAGAGAAGCAATCAGCGCATAAAAAAAGACTAAGAAAATATCTATGTGCCATATAATCAAAGAAAATATTGTTGCACTAGTTTATTTCGATTCGAAGATGATACTGAATTTAAATTATATTAAATGTTGATATTAAATAAATTTTTCTGTGAGTTATAATTAAATGCGTTGTTATTTTTTCATAAAAATATTTAATTTATATCATTCATTTTATTGGATTACCTGTAGTCTAACAAGGCCAGTCAAGGTTATTTTAACACACAATTCAATGACGAAATTATTTGTCAAATTTTAAATTTGGAAATTTTTCAACGCTTAGGTGAATTTGTCAGAAGTACGCCTATAGTGGAAATGTCGACTTTTGTATTTCGAGACGATTTCATCGACAATAGTTGGCGAATACCAAATCAGGTCACTTTGAATGTTTATTTTTATATCCATGTGTGTATATATGTAAGAAAGTTATGCAAAAAAATGCAGGTAGTCTTTCTCCTTCTGAAAACATTTCTTTGGAACACTATGAAAATTTTCAATAAATTATGAGAAAACGACGAAATTGACAATTGTTTTGTGTATATGGTTATGTTATTATGGCAACCCTAGTTCCTACGAGAATATGTCGACTAAATAAACTATTCTGGCTCGACGATTAAAGGACGGCCCTTCTCTGTTCCCCTCCCGCTCTTATGTGTACCGCCCGCCTAACAATAACACCGTAGTCCATGACCGGTTATTAATTGTTATGTTCTTTTGAAATTTTAGATTACGATATATTAATTGTTATTTATTAATCTAATTATGATAACTGGTATAAACTGAATTTATAAAAATAAACCTGTTTTTACGATTTTCTGAGCTATCGTATATGATAATCCAAATCATCACCCAGCTTATTGTTTTACCGTATTTCGTATTCAATTAGAGAATTATATGACGATTAAAATAGTTAATAAAAAAGCTATCCTTACAGTTTTGTGAGCTTTCGGGGTACTTCAAACTATTCCAAACCCTATATTCAATACGTTAAAGAACGAGATACTTGGTACGTTTGAAAAACGAATAACCACCAACAAGTTTATAATACGGTTGGATATAACTGGAATTATTAATTTCGGTACAAATGTGTAACAAGATGTGAATATTTGAATAGTTTAATTTATATTTCATTATTTCATATCTATATTTTATTGGGACTACAACACATGAAATAAATTCAACTTTAATTAACATAAAGCAGTCGCTGCATCATCAAATCTGTTTACATTTCAATACATTTTTTTTTCCTAATAAAACGAAACAAGTAAACACATGCACCCGGTTGCACCCCCTCAAGGTTCTATGACTTTCTGTTGATTTGTGTATGTGATTTCAAACGTTAGCCGTAACTGCCGAGGGACTACTCTGTTATTTTACATGGGCGTGTGGTTCAAGACTGTAATTTTACTAATATGTGAATATTATTTAAAGTTTCTCACATTAACTATTGAACATAGAAATTTTCGAAGATTTTTCCGATTTTATATTCATTCGCAAAATAATTTGTTTTCATATCGCATTCTCATATTGCTCCACCTTACTTACTGTAATAATGCAAGTTAAAAATGTGCATTTCTTTTTTATATTCGAGTGAATGAGAATACGTTTAAGAATAACTCAAAAAAAATGTTTATTTACTATGATAAATACCACCATGGCATGAACTAGTAGACGTCAAGTCATAATGCCGCTCGATTCATCAATGAAAATTTCTAATAATCTAAAATGCGCTGTAAACCGTATCGTCCTTTTCGATATTATGCAATTTTATAAGGGGTCTAGACCAGTAAGCGTTAACTATTTTTGTGTCTTCCAAGGGACTCTTAACTTTTATCTGAATTACGGTTTTTATTTATTGTTACCGATAAATAACCACGTATTGAAGTTTAAATAAAAAATTACGAAATTTATCCATGAAAACGAAAATTTTATATTTTTGCATAAATAGTTCTCGTATCACAGGCATATATGTTTGAAAAGACGCTTTTAATATTACCAATATCTAATACGCACACACACACACACACACATATATATATATATATATATATATATATACATATATATATATATATATATATATACATATATATATATATATATATATACATATATATATATATATATATATTCCACTTAGTCCTTTTTTATATAATAAAATTAATTTTTTTTAACTGCATGTCAACTGGAGCGATATTATTGCTCTCAAATATCGAATTTTTGATTGATCGGAAAACATCTCAATATAACAAAACAAGTTTTATATTAAAAAATAAATTTCCTGTTTTAATATGATTATTATAAAAAATATTTTGACTTTGAAATTAAGTAAAACTTATTTGCAGCGGGTAACTTATCTTTTGGGAAAATGTCTCTGAGGAAAACGGCTATAACAGAAGAGTTAATAAGGGACGACCGATTATACAAGATTTAATATTTGACGATGCGACGCACCGCAGGGTTCGATTTCCGGCCGCTCGTCGAATGGGGCTGGACTGGTGTTATGGTTGACTGTAAGAGATTGGTGTCGTAGCAATAAGTCCGCCATATATATCAATTAGATAAATTAAAGTAGATAAATAAAACAGAAGAGTGAGGGACACTTGAGAGTTCTTATAAAAGACCGTTTGGCCATGGTATAGAATCTCATTTGAAAACGCTTTTCATAGGATATTACGCAAACGAATAATCACTCACTACGGATTTCAAGACTAATTTCAAATCGGACATTAATTTCTATAATTTTAAAATGTCTTATTATTGTGCGACAGCAAATTTGTTAATAAATTATTATATTTGGGCTTATTTCTTCAGGAAAATTTTACTTGGAATAAAGAGTCAGTCGATTATATGAAATTATATCGACATCAGAATTTAGAGCTCTCTTCAAGAGAATATTTTTAAGTAAAAGAAATATATTTAAGAATCTTTAAGTAAATAAATAATAAAATAAAAAAAAATCTATAATACCAAAAAAGTAAAGATAAGATGTAACTATATTATTAAATATAACCTGTCTTAACAAGTTTTTCTACAGTGTTTGGAATATTATGACACAGTGTTTGAAATACCTCCCGATGTTATGCAGAAGCCATATTTCACTCTTCCTTTATTTCACGATACATTTTGTCCTGTTATAGTTTAATTGAATTAAAATCGGAAGATTGAGGAAGCCACTACAACAATTGGAGGTTTTCGGGTCAATACCTTGTTGAAAGATAAACTCGCGACCAGTCAATCGCTCCGCGGAAGGAACAGCATACCTTATTAAAATAAAGTAATAGCTTTTTTTTCAAGAATTCTGTTTACTTTTTAAATACCACCAATACTATTCCTAAGGAAAGCACTTTCATACCGTAATATACCTACCCCACCTTGCTTAACATTTAATGTTACACAATCTGGATAATATTTTTCTGAAGATCTAGTACACATGTAAATTTCATAACTTTCGTCTAATTACTCGAACTTGAACTCATCCATCTATAGTATACGTTTCTAGTTACGATCTGTCCAATGTTTTTGAGGTCTCTCTAGTTTTTTCGTCAATTTCCATGCTTGAAAAGCTGTTACGTCACGGAAATTCCAACTAATAAATATGTTCTACTATTTTAAATCGAATATACAATTTATCCTTTTCGTTTAATAATTTTGTTTTATCCTTTAAGCAAATAATCACCCAGGTCGTCCCTCATTAAATATTCATGCATAAAAACAAATGTGGATGTAATAAAATTAAACATTCAAACCGCACATTTGATTGAATCTAAATATTCCGACCTCGTTTAATTTCAAACATTTTAAATAAACATACACAAGTACCTTCTCATAAATATTCATAGGGATAAAATATTTCATTAAATATATCGCAGCCCAAGCGGCATAAGACGTCCTACTTACACGTTCCTACGTGACAAGACCTCCATGTGCCCGCTTCATCTGCGACCCCGTATTCCTTGTTATTTTCTCGTGTCGAAGCAGATGTAGATGTAGATGTAGATGTAGCAATATATGGGGCATGCTGGATAGCACTTGTACTTATGCTGATGCTTAATGAAATAAGAGTAATAAACTGCGAAACACTCGAGTCTATGTCACCGTTTTGAAAATAAAAATTCACACATTTTCCGTGGAAGTGAGTTACCTATTACCCCGACCTTCGCTATTAGTTTGACTTTACCCCCCCTTCGGTGCCTATAAATATTTGAATGAACAACATATTACCCAGTAAAATTAGTTTTAACTTATTTGACTTTGCTCAAAGGTGAACAGTAAAATGAGCCACCTATTATGATTAGGACGATATATTATGATATTACGGCTATATGATATATAGTTTCTAACCCCAGACTCTTTAATCTTCAATGGTTTCATCGGTAATCTTTCCCTTTTTAGTAGAAGATCATTTTTAATCGAATCGCAAAAGTTGATTTTGCCTCCTCCAAGTCTTTGTCGGTTAACTTGTGGCATTGTTGTAAAGTTTTCAATATATGAGAATACTTAAGAATATTTAACGTTTTGCATGATATTATCATAAAAAGAAAATTACAACAAAATTGTTGAAGATTGTCGCCACAATACCAAACGTTGCATATTTAATATATAAATTTACACAAAATATTCAATATTTCAGAGCAAGCTAAACACCAAAATAAGTAATCCTCCCAAGGTATGCCAATTTTGTAAAAATATTGAAATTTCTTTTTACAGAGCTACGTTTTAAAGAAAAAGTAAAATTTTGCCATTATAAAACATACAGGTGATTTTTTCCTGACGATATCTGTTCACAGTGCTCATTCGAATATTAAAAAGAATATTCTGAATATTAAAAGGAGAAATGCTTAACACTTTAAAAATTATCATAATTTTTTTTAAATTAAATACCGTTAATGAGATTAGACGATGCAACGATTCGCGGTGTTCTCGAAATTTAGTCAGTTACTTACTTTTTATGTGTATGGTGTTAATGCTTTAATATTTTCTCTTTTGAAAATATTTTTTTTTTTATATATCCACTTCCAATTTTTTTTTGAAGTTTCTGGAGCAATTCCACTTGACAATGGCAATTTCTTAAGAATTTACAGAGCGTACGAATTGGAAAAAAATACTTCATTAAGATTACACCATTTGTTGCTACAAATATATCAAAGTGGTTTCGTGAAAAAAAAAATTGGAATTTTCTTTCTTTTGGTTTCTAAATTTATAGGTGGTCTCTTGAAATATTGGATTTTTCTGTTCTCACTAAATATATTTTAGTTCAGAATTACGAGAAAAATCAGTTCTCTTAAGTTATGTCGTAAGGAAAAGTGGACTCGGTATATTAATTGTACGTGCTGACATGATCTATGAATTGTTTGTGATTATATAGAGAAAAAAGACGAACATTGAAAAAAAACACTAGCGTGTGCTTATAACGATACGACAGAAGTGAAAATTTCTAATCATAAACATTGATGTTATATGGCCTATATTATTTTGGCGAATCATTAACAATTACAAAATAAATCGTAATTCTACAAACAATGCACTCCGTGTCAGACAGTGAACTCGCTTTGCCGATGTCGAAAGGAGCCGAGTTTATCCCAACAATGAACTCACTTTGCAGAAGAGAGCCGAGTTTACCGGATTCAGGATTTCAATTTCAGGATTAAAGATCAACCAAAACCTTAAGCAACTAGATTTCTTTGTCTTTAATATTGCACAGCAGCTAATTGCTAAACTGTTGAACAAAAAATATACCACCATAAATTTAACATTTACAACAACAGTGTAAAATTTTATCGATAATACATTTGCACAATTATCTCCCCTGGCATTATTAAATGGGATCCGAAAACGATCCTTTTAGGTTGGCTAGTATATAAATACTTATACATATGTGCATATGAGGTAATATTGAATACCATAACTTATTGTGACAAAGTTACTAAAAATATTACTGACTTCGCAAAACTGATGTCTTGATTCATGAAATAAAATAAGATATATATATATATATATATATATATATATATATATATATATATATATATATATATATTTATATATATATATCTTATAATCTATATAATTATAAAATATACATATATATATATATATCTTATAAATATAATCTTTAATATATCGACCTACTTATTCCAATTTCAATTTTGAAAAACTTCTCTCACAGCTGGCATTGCTTATGGCAACTGTGAAAAATATTCGGAACATTAAAATATTGGGCAGAGTATCTTCCAGCTTGGATTTAAAAATAAATTTAAATAATTCAAGTGAGTCTGCATTAATCAATTTATTTTCGTTGCCTGTAGCAGCAACGAAAGTCCGCAGTCGAAGTCTTTCCAGCTTGAAATCCTGCTCGTCAATTTCGTCAGATGCGTAGTTTAGATTACGTTCAGTGTTGTCTGGATCTAATAATAAATATTAGATCCAGACAACCGGCGTTGATAAGCAAACTTATCCGTTAAATTCTGTAGCTGCTGAAAACGCTCACGAATTTCTACAATAAATTATCTAACGAAGAAAACAGCTTTCGTGTCAACTCATTTTCACAAGACAAGTTAGCATCTCTAGTTCCGTTATCAAAAATATGCTTTCTTGTTATGCGCCTGCCCCCTCCGAGGTTTTATGGAAATTCTAAGTTCTTCACACATATTTTTTTCATAACCTACAGCGCCATTTGCCCATTCCTCTCTTTTCTCTGTCAATATCATCTGCAAAGCATTTACTTTCTGAGCGCACAATCTTATGTCAAGTCCCCTTGTTTGTAAATATTTTTGTGCATCATTCACTTCATGTAGCACCGGTTGCCACAGGAAAAAGTTACTGAATCCACCTCAACTGAGGCAGCGCGTAAACAAACTAGGTTTAACGAATGATTTGAGCAAGGTACGAATTCAGCTTTAGGGTTTATTTCTTGAATTCTCTGCTAAACTCCTGAATACTTTTCAGCCATAACAGCAGCATTATCATATGCTTGGCCTGTACAGTTGCTTATATCTAGGCCATCAGCTTGAATCTTGTCCAAAATCATCTTTGAAATTCCTTCAGCAGTTTTGTCTTTAGTTTCAATGAAATCTATAAAAGGTTCCATTACTTTTACTTCCTGATTTTCAATTACTACGTATCTTAATACCTGACTTGTTTGTTCTTTATGAGAAAGATCTGGAGTGCTGTTGAATATAATTGAATAATACTTAGCCTTTTTTATGTGTCCGATGATATGTTGGCAAACATTATTTCCCAAAATGGCAATAAATTCGTTTTGTATTTGTGGTGACATATAAGTGATTGAAATTTTGCCACACATCTTAGACCTTACAAGACGTTCACGAAGTACAGGATCGTATTTTGCAATTAAATTAACCAATTCTAAAAAGTTTCCTGTATCGGTACTGGTGTCGTTTTCTATATGTCCACGTAAAGCCAAATTTTAATTAGGAATCTTATAATATCAAACATTCTGATAATAATTTCCTGCCATTTCTTTATTTCTTTTGCCACTATGTCTTGCTCTTTTTTGTCAATGTCTGTCCTTTTTGAAGTCTGCTATCCAACTCCTTCCATTTGCAATAATTTTGGATTTGTAGTGCACTTGATTCGTGACTTGAAACCTTAGGATTTAACTTCCACCAAGTATTAAATCCATCAGATGAGCAAAATTTGGATCCATTCGGTGTATTTACGTTCTCAAATAAACGACAACAAAAGCAAAATAATGATGCTTTAGATGGAGAATAAGCCATCCAAGTACGTAAAACTTTTTCGCCGGTAGTCAATGTATGGTAAAATCATTCCTTAGTAAGCCGTCTTGTCTCTCGTTTTGATTTTAAAGAGCACGAATCTGAGCATGTTACTGTTGACATTTCAGCGAAATTAGTATCAATATGCTGAATAATTTCATGTCCTTGCTGAATAAGATGCAATCGGATATTGTCGTCTATATGTTCAGGCCATTTTCCAATATCGTCGAAATTTTGGTATTGAATAGCAGACAATGCTAATGTTGTATCAATCTCTGTTTCGGAACTATGCATGTCCATGTCTGGACATACAGATGGAGACACTAATGCAGTAGATGTTGTTGGAATTTGATCTTTAGGAACAGTGTCAAGTTCTTATATTTTTTCAGCTTGTTCTGGGTTTGAAGGCCCAGTTGTCTGATAAATTTAAGCCTAACGAGGAATCTGACGTCTCAGGAACAACACTTTTCACATATTTAAGTAAAGCTCCTTCATTTGCTCTAATATTTTCCAACTTAGCTCTTCTCTTGTTACGGTAAGATGTCCCACTTTCTTTTACTCTTTTCATTTTTGATGCTAAAATAAAAAAAACATTAAATGATAAAAGTGCAAGTTAGAGTTGTAAACAAAACTATCAAACATTTCAAAAGAAGTACCTAGTAGATTTAAAAAAAACCTTGCTTTACTGAAATTTTCCGTTTTTAGGGTTTTGTACCTCAAAAGGAAAAAATTGAACCTTTATCTATCTTTACTTTTATTAAATCATTTCATTGACCGTCTGTCTATCTGTCGAGACCTTTTTTCATAGGAACGAGTACTTACTTACACATATTAAATTGAAATTTATATCAGAGTTTCCGGTCTAGATCTCTTTAATATGTGAAAACACTTTATGCACTTGGGCAGTTTTTTTTTTAAATTAAAGTTTGAACAACATATCAGATAGTCCAACATACAATTAGATAAATATAATATTTAATACTCACACAGTTGAAAGTTGTTCAATAATTTCACAACCACTACACGTACTTATTTTCACAAAAATCACAATTTGGAAAGCGTAACATAATTAAAATACGAGACAATGTAAATTGGACAACTGACGATCCATCAATAAAACTTTCTTTGAATTGTTAAACTTTGTCAAAACACGTAATTCCCCGTACCTTAAAGGGGCTTCCCCGTACGTGTAATAAACTATATTGAATTTAATATATATGTAATAGAAGTCATTCTCGCTGATTGTTAGTCATAAATGGGGAATTCCCACAAGTCAGTATAGACGTTGTTGCCAGTCGCTTCAAAATATCATTCAAAGAAAAGGAATTCCTCAAATTCGTCACAAGTAATGAAAAATTCCGTGCTCCTTTCAATCGGTTCGAATTTGTAGTTGCGATAAAAATATAAAATGGTTTAAATATTTACAAAATATTTTTATTATTTATTGTTAAATTTGCCGCCCCTTAAAAGTGCCACCCGGGGCGGGCCGCCCCTGCCGTCCCCACTACGCTACGCCACTGCGTAAAGAATAACTTCTTCTTGTACAATAATTAGTTTTTTTTAAATTCAATCTCAAAAAATTATAAGTGACCTGCGCCAAAGCGGCAAATACGACCCAAAGGATGGAACTTTTTTGTACGGAATCTATAGTTTCTTTTTTTATACGAAAGCTAAAAAGTTCCGTTTAAGAATTCATCACATTTCAATCGCCGTCATTTTGAAAGTATTGGACCAATTTTGCTGTTTATGAAATTAATCCAAATTTTGATCTGAGTTTCATATTCATCGATTAAAAAATGTGGCTTTCAAAATCTTCTACAAAAGTTATTACATGATAAATAAAATATAAGTAGATATATATGTGCATAAATATATATATATATATATATATACATATATATATATATATATATATATATGTATATATATATATATATATATATATAAGTACATATATCAGTATTGTGAAAATTTAGTGATATCACCCTGAAATGTTAAGGCGCCGGTTTCTGCTACCGACGTATCTCTGTGAAAAAACGTATAGGCGTATTTCTTCCTAAAATTAAAAATAGTTAAAAATCGGAAATACTGGAAATAAAAATCTGAAATACTGGATTTTGTAAGATTATGATGACTTGCAAGTAAAGTAAAACATTTTTGAGAATTAAATTATACTAAACCTATTTCGAAAACAAGTGGAAATAAACATTTAATAACATTTAAATTGAGTTTAACCTTGGAAAGGAAATAAAGTAATGCAGTAACATTTGTTTTGGCCACTTAAATAAGACCATTATTCGGCAAATAAGCATGTCTTTAATAATACATTTTATTTTTGTTGGTTTATGAGTATTTCGATTTACGAAATTTTAATGCAATAAAAATTAAAACATTTGAGAATCTGAAAGTCTCAAATTCACTTATCTCTAATATGATACAAATTGTTAATTTTTCAAGACGGATTTTTACACTTGGTTAGTACATATATGGTTATTTGTAAGGTTTTTAAAAACAAACTTTGAAACAATACTAAATTTAAATAATTAAAGAAGCACGAAAAAGACAATGTATCAAATCAAATTTACGATCTTTAATATCAAACTAAAATTATGAAACATAGATGAAATAACAGACTCTGAAAAAGTTTTTTATTTTTATACTCTTAATATCGGAATTCAATTTTCATACTATTAATATCGGATTCAGTAACAATATCCTAGAGAAAAGTGAAGGTTTTCTTTTCCTATTAAATTGTAAGGCTATAAACCAAATATCAGATCTCATCTTCGACAACTAACAGCAGTTGAATGTAAATGAACGCACGATTTGCTGTATCGAATAATGCAGCCGACAGTACTGATTCGGTGTAGTTTAAAGGAGATAAGCTTTTAGACGGTTACTTGTAAGGAAATTCCACTTTTTTCCACCGACTGAAATTTGTTTTTAACCTTCAAGATTTATTTCTCAATCAATTATTAATTATTTTTTCTCTTGAAATCAATTACAATGAAATGGAACAAATTACAGTGTTCAGACAAATAACACCACGACAAAAATATTTGACAAGATCTGATGGTTTTTGCTTATATTTCTAATTATATAAGATTTTCATTATGTATCTCTTTTTTTGCATGACTTACTCATTATCGTAATCGCTTTACCTTTAAATAAATAGATTAATCGGTTTTTGAGTTTTTGTTTTACCAACAGTTCTCCTAAAGCGTAATTCAAAAAAAACGTAATTCAACGTTTTTTTAAAGAAAAGTTGTTACTTGAATTTACTTCGGGGTTTAATATATTGAAACCGAATACGATTTACGTTCTGTAATTTTTTTTAAGCTTTTCAGGTTAGTATCACAAGATCAGGTCGTTTCGCATCTCAGTTCTGCGAACCAAACTTTGTTTCAATTTTCGTTTTCAAAACATTTCTCAAAATTCAGTTGCTGTAGAAATTTAACCACTCTATTAATTATCACAAACTATATGGAAACGAGATAAGTAATTTGAAAATCTGTTTAATACCTTTTATGTGGTGCTAATCCAGAAAATTTCGTGTTAATGATGTTTCCAAAAATTATCTAGAAAAAAGCCAATTTATCTGCAATTTTATAAATGTTTTTTTTCCAAATACACTGTTGTCACGTTATCTTTCCCTCAATTTCCTCTACATATTTTTCACTCCTTTATTTTTTCTTTCCAAATTTTCGTGAATCTTATTGTCTCAAGAACAGAAATAATATTTGTTATGTTTCTTGGATGCCATTAATATTAAAAATAAGAAAGAACAATGCTTTTTTCTTCCGTTAAAAAAATTACCCTTAAAGAATATGTTATTAGTTGACGCAATATTAGACGATACCATAAAATAAATCCGCTACGTTTATCCAATTGTATGTATAAAATTGCTTGTTTTAATTTCACAGCTTTTAAAAACAGATTTAATATTAAATTTCTTATAGTAACTCAATGTGCAGACGTAAACTCTGTAGAATGTTAATATATTGTATCTTAATATATGGTTCTTAGATACGATGAAAAAATGCAGAGGAAATATTATATAGCATCATAAAGTAACAAGCCATGTCAAAAGAAGCCATGTCTATGGCGTTTTACACCGCTTTTGTCACCCAACTAACAATTTATCATGATCTTGAGCCGTGCCTTTCTATTGGGTAGCAGCCATTCAGATAGCTTTATGTAAATATATTTATACATATAAAGGTTCATATTTGTATAAATTTTACTTACATTTGAATATACGTTGAATAAAGGAATCAAAGCGTTGACAATAATACATTATATTCTTTCACCACAAAATAATTTGTCTTGAAAATTATGTTTTTTTTTACTACGCGCAACAATTTCATGATTTCAGGTCGTCACCATGGTGTATTGTGTTGACCATAAGGCATACGACCTAGACGACGCGATAAACCGTGCGATTCGATTCCAGGCCGTTCGCCTGGAGTTCAGGTTGACTGTAAGAGAATACTCTCGAGGAAATAAATCAGTCATATGTATCAGTCATATACATTAAAGTACATAGATAAATATTTGAATAAATAATGATATACTTAATTACTTGTTGAAAAATAATTAATGATAAGAGTAGTGAAAATTAAGTTGCGGGAAACAAATATATCGAATGCGGATGAAACTCAGCTTCTTAGAATAATATTCCTTTGAGTTCATCTAGCGGGCGCAGTTTCTGCAGTTCTCCTTTCATAAATAAATGATGTCTTATCATTTCGGCTCCAAGTGGAAGCAAATCCGAGCGACAACAATTCACCGCCGGCACAGAACGCCACAAAAGCACGAGCGTATCCGCTGATTTATTGTTTGCAGCCAAATTATTGTCCCGTTTGTTTGTTTCGTATTTACTTCTATGAATGGAGAGAGTATGATTTATCTCCAGCGGGTAACTGTCCGCGTCGCGACACGAACGATCCGTTTGAATTATTTACCACTATACAACAACGTGTGTTTGAGGAACTGAGTAATACAAAATTTAGAGTGAAAGGGCGTTATGAAAAACACATCACCTACCTGTTGTCTTGTCATTTCGGCTCCAAATGGAAGCAAATAGACGTAAACGGCACAGAACGCTACAAAAGCAAATGCCGACGCTTGTCGGCTGATTTATTGTTAGCAGCCGAGTTTTTGTCACGTTTGTTTGTTTCATATTTACTTCTATGATTAGAGAGAGTTTGATTTATCTCCAGCGGGTAAATGTCCGCGTTGGGATTACGAGACGAACTATCCGTTTGAATTATTTGTCACTATACGACAACGTGTGTTTGAAGAATTGAGTAATGCAAAATTTAGAGTGAAAGGGCGTCATGAAAATCTAATATGTAACGTCATCTTCTAATAAATAACATACGCTGTGAGAGTAAAACAATGGCTCACTTATTTCCTTTAAATTACGTGTAACGTTCACGGTCGTTTACGATTCCGTGTAAAATCATCTTAATAAATAACATATTTGAAAAAAAACTCCTCATATTTAAATATCCCAAGTGGCTTACGCCAGCAAAAATTGTGTGATGTTATTATTGAAAAAGAAATCATTCTAATATTATATGTATTCCTTCAACTTCATCAAGTATGTTAAGGTTTATTAGCGAGCTGTATATGAACTGGCCGAAAAACATTTTTTATAACGTAATACTATCTAGCTTTTTGTTTTAAAGCGCATTTGATAATGTTTCGCAAAATCAATATTAATGTTTAAACCACATTTAAATTGATACTGCTAATTAATTATAGTTGTTAGTTAAAACATATTCGAGGTAAGAATAATTTTTCAAATAAATTAATTTGTCGTAAATTTCGATGAAATTATGATTTTATAAAATAACGATAAATGAAGACATATTTACTATATTCTTATATCAAATTTCTAGTTATTAATTTGCAAACAGAATTGTAATTGATTTTTTTATATGTACTGATCGTTGTCAGCAGCCAAAAAATTATCTAAAAGAAGTAGCGTGAATTTTTAACTGCACTTACGCCAAAAGATTTCCATATACACTTATGCATATACATACAGATATTTAAAGGAACATATATCCATTAGATTACCTACAAATATTGAAAGTATTCTTCATATTGTAAATATATTACCTAGTTAATTTTTTACAAGCTTTGAAACATAGAACCATTATTATGATTTCCCTGTAAACTTCTAGTTAAGCTGTTTTTTTTCATAATGTTGACTAACAAGGAGGTCAAGCATATATTTGTGGATATATTCAGCAATATTTCTGAAATAATTTTGCATAAACGTCTAAAAATACGGGTTAATAATATTCGTAAATTGCTCTTTCAATTGGCACCTCACACGATTCATGAAATTAAAAAAAAATCCATAATTTTATTTGCAACCTCTATAATTCCCTATTGATGTCTGCAAATTTTAACTACTGACATACATGTGGATTAATGTACTTTATCAGTACTTCAAATGTCAAGTTTCTACGTTCAACGGTTTCTGTGAAGACGTTTGTGAACCTTTTTAACTGCCTTACATCAAATTAAACTAAATTCTAATTATGCTAAATTTTATATTCCGACATAAAATATTTTGTGAGAAACACATTTTGTGACTGACGCACTTGAGAGCGAAGTCTTAAAGATTCCTTTTTATTATCAATCGGAAAAAAAAGTTTTGGCTCGTCCTGTCGCTTATTTTTATTTGCAATCATAAAATTAATTTTTTTGACTCTTATCTCAATAAACCCAAATTTTTGTATTCCTTAATTTCACTTTATCCTTAATTTTACCAAATAAAAAAAAGCAAATAAATGAACTGTAGGTGTTTCAAATTAGTAAATAGATACTTCAAAAAGAGATCTTTAGTAAAATATTACAAGAAATTAATCTTTTAAACTTGGGGCAAATTTTTTTTCGTTTTTCATCAAAAGGGTTATAATTCGACAGTTCTTTCATAATTAAATAAAGATTATATTAAAAATGTTTCAGCTTCAAACCAAATTTTTGAAATAGTGCGTTGAAATGAAAAATGTGCGCCCCTCCTCGCATTTTTTCAACCATGGATTTTCATCAACAATTTAAAGAAATATAAATAACTGCAGAATCCTTTTACACATTTTCTTTATACTATATTTTCTTTACACTTTTCTTTACACATTTTTTTTATACTTATATAAACACTTTTACACATTTTCTTTATGTCAGTATTCTTCACATATTCCTCAATTAAATATTCCCTACACTTGCTTATAGTTTCTTTTATTTAATTAAGTCTATTTTTTATTGTTTTACCTTTAAACCATTTCTGTTTTCATTCGTTTCAAATGAGAGCTTTTGTTATATCGAATTGTTTTAGCATCATAATTTATTTACAATGAATATTTATTATGGTAAATATCATATCTATGATGTTTACAAATATACTGTCCGCCTAGATCTAAAAGTTTTACAAAAAAATACTGCCTATGATACTTAACTTTCATAACAAAATCATCGATCTGGCAACAATACGCACTTAAAAATAACTTAAACGAATCATTCGTTTCCTAATCCTGACGGCGGATAGATACCCATCGGAGATAAATCATATTCCCTCCGTTTATCGAAGTAAACATGAAATAAACAAACGCTACTACAATTCGGTTGCGAACATTAAATAACCGGACGTGCGTTGACAAATGTTTTGTGGCGCTGCGCGACAGCAGCTACTTTCTGTTGCTCCCACATTTACGCCAACCTACTTTTGTTCGGATCTAAATACGCCAATGAAGGCCATTCGTTCGTACAAGAGAAGGTTGTTCTAGGAAGCTACAATCCGCATTCAGTTTTTTTAGTCTATTCTAGAATATTTCTGTAAAATCGCGACTTATATAATAAGTCTAATAATTATTCACGAACAATTATTTATACAATTTGTTTTATAACAATTGTCCCGATCCGGATTTTGTAGTTCTTAGAACTAGGAATGGGCCAACTCGTAAATTCGTCAAACCAAGTATGTCAATTTGAAAATTAATGTAAACCGAGTCACAAACCGAGTTGATTAAGTCGATTTTACAAACAATAATCATTGGATAGTGACTTAAATTGATTTACATTATTTAAAAACTGGTAAATTTATGAGTCATTTAATCGGGTAGTTATTTAATCATGTCGCCATCGTACTCCTATTTCCGTAATATCTTTAATAATAATAAATAATATTCGTAAATACTTTTTTCTCGGGCAGATTTAAAATAAAAGTTATCTGACAAAAAAAACATCACTTGAACAAACTAGAATATTTTTTTTAAAATTTACGAGTAAGGAATATATTCAATAGACTAAAATAGTAAAACACGAATTCGAACGAGTTATTAAATTATACAGAGGAATCGATTACGTTCGGTTTGATTCAAACATGCTAGCAATACTTTCAGTGCAAATATGCGAGCGACACACGGACCGAGCGCAACAAACGATCAATTGAGCTAGGCTTACTCGGTTCATCACAGATGTAAATCAATTTAAATCGGTTTAACCTCAACTCGGTTTGAATCGGTTTACAAATTCGAGTCGTTACATCTCTACTTAAAACTATGATATCAGGATCGGGATCGTAATTACTGTTTTGTATACTATTTGTAGCTTATTATGTGAAAAATTATATCAATCAAGGTAAGTTTTTGCTATATGATTTTTTTATAGCATTTATGAATTCAATGGAATGGCAAATAGATTGTGTGATAAAATTTAGATAAATAATATAATTTAGTAACATTAAAACCTTCCTTTAGGTAAATATTGCAAATTAATTGGTTTTGAAATAGCCGAATAGAGTCAAAGAGTAATGGTTTGAGAATCACACTCCTGACGGACAAAAATTAGAAAAAAGTATCAGGCTCTGTCACCTTTTTGAGTTAGATAAGATCACATTTAGTAAAAACGAAAAGTGAAAGAAAATTGTTAGATAATTTGGGAGAAGAGAAAAAACGGTATGGTGAATGTTATAAATATTTAGTTGGATTTTTCTCTTTTTGGTAGTTTATATATTTGTTTATTACTATATTAATATAATTTTTCTAAGTCAGTTACTTGAAGCAACTGATGGAGAAAAACGCTGACGAGTGTACGAAAATACATTATTATATAATACGTATTTTAAGAACAAGCAGAAAGGAATATTTTTCATATGTTCGAAAATTACAGAAACATTTTCTTTCATCAATGTACAATATTATTTAAAAAAAAAGGACTTGCGCCACAATACATTCGCGGGTTGCTCCTGAAAAACTGTTGGGCTTTATACTATGTCAAGTTTAGAACGGATTACTTTATCGTGAGGAATGTGTTTTTTGGGCGTAATGTCCAAGACGTATTTTAATAATGAATAAGTGAAATGTATCAAATTCACACCGCTAATGGAGTTTCATTATAATGAACAGGAAAAATGAAATATACTTTCGGATTCTTTTCGGATTTTGCTGTGTATTTATCTTACCATTGGATACTCGTTTTCTAAAAATTGTATATCTAGTTTTTAGAGAGAGGAAGAATAAAGAAATGGGACTATGATTTTACCTTGCGTCTACTTATTGCTTTCAATTATCAGTTTGGAAATTAATAGTCATGATTTAAATTTGTGCTAAACAATTGCAATGGTAATATGAAAAAAATATGTTATGTAATCTGAAAAATTTAAGCACGATAATTTAGGTACAATTATTTCTCCATATTACGTCTTTTCTCTAACTGAGAGGGTGGTACAGGGAATCGGTATTGCTCATTATATAGTTATTCCTCATATTATTGTTTATTAGCTAAATTCGAAAGGAATCGATGTTGCTTATTATCTAGTTATTCCTCATAGTATTTTTTATTAGATAAATTCTATAACTTATATTTGGAGAAATTTACAAAGTAGTGATCAAATTTTAAGCTACATTTTACTAACCCAAACTCAATACGTATGTTTGAATGGGACGTAGATTTTACCATAACGGAATAAAAACCGCCTAAGGTATCAACGTATTCATATTATGATATAAATTTAATTACTTACTTTCCTTTGAAACAAGATTAATTCAAATTGTTGGGAAATTATTTTATAAATATGAAATAAATTATATAATTATCTTAGTGATTATGTCGAATACTATGTAGAATAAATAGAAAAGCAAACCAAACAAGATGTG
Source organism: Druceiella hillmani (assembly GCA_039881145.1). Classification (NCBI taxonomy): domain Eukaryota; kingdom Metazoa; phylum Arthropoda; class Insecta; order Lepidoptera; family Hepialidae; genus Druceiella; species Druceiella hillmani. The sequence goes on along the minus strand of JAYKKI010000047.1, from coordinate 10,790,598 downwards.
AACACTATAAGATCAGAGTTTACAGCAAAAAATATGTTACCAGAAGATACACAAAAGCGTTTTTGATATTGTCGTATGAATTATCCAAACGTTAGAATGTTTGCGAATTTAGAAGTAAATTGATTGAAAAAATACAGCTGATAACGGATTCGGAATTATGTTGCGAACGTTACACACAAATGGTAACTTTTGATGAATGATGTGCAGTGAAGTTACCTTGTAACTAATACGAATATTGTTAAACTACGTTACCAATAATTTCACTCAAGCACATGGTGTTTATAATTTTGGTAGTACAAATTATTTTTAATTAAATATTTCGATTTATCACCTTTTGAGGTCTTTTTAATGTAACATTCTTTAGGCTGTCCATCTAAATTCTTCGAAAATAGAAATAGCTTATTCTATAACAGAACAGTAATTCTAAAAGGACATTAAAATGGTTTATTCTAAACATCACTGTAGTAAAAATCGTTTGAGTCACTTCTTTTTAATGCTTTTCTACGTTTATAACTGACAAGCTATAGTTGCCGAGTATAATACTCAAAACTATTTCAGAAATTGTAAAATAAAATTCAATAAACTCATCTGTTAAAATTCTGGAATGATATTTATTTCAAAGGATTCTGTATACTCAGGAATATTAGACGGATGGATCTAATTTAATGTTGCTACTTTGTAAATGTAATATCCTTATGTTGCATACATTCAAGTCTTTGTGATTCGAAATACTGTTTTTTTCTTTTGTAGTATATTCATTAACTTATCAAATTTAAGGCAAAATTATATTGTGGTAAAGAGGATTGCGAAAAAAAAAATGTGAAGAGAAAAATAATTTTTCAAATGAAGTAATGTCTAAGTGTTGAAATTTGGCTTTAGGCTATATATATAATAATGTCACCTTTACTCTGTGATCCTTGTTATCTATAGCATAAGGTATAAAAAATCTACGAGTATGTATCAGTCACTGTACTTTCTATTTTCTGCTCGGTGTCATCAAGAGTTGCTGTGGCTATTTTTCCGTATAATGTTGTTTGCAAATATGTATTTTTTTCATAAATATATTATATTTCAACGCTAATTTTAAGTTCTTTTTTTAATTTTTGGGCTCCTGTAAATTATTCTTATTTCATGACTCATTCCTTCCCTCTTTCTCCTCAAAATTAAATAAATCTTTTTCTTTTTAGTATTTGGTGGCTCATTAATTACTCTTCACACTTACAGGGTGATAATTGAATATGGAATAATACATTGAAAATTGAGCCTGTGAAATAAACAAAAAATAAATGGAACTTTAAATACATAAACGATAATATTTTTAGATACAAAGAATGTTTCTGAAAATTTAGTAAATATGTAAAGATTTAATAATATTTTGTATTGATCTAGTCACCCACTCCCCCTAAATAATATTTTGTATTCATCTAAAGTCACCCCATTTTTACTATAGATGCTTTAATTATTTAGCTGCATTAGTTTAACGGAAACGGTACGGTCATCTTTTTTCATTTTACCACTACAGAAGCTACACGACAGATTTACGTCGCAGTGTCCGCGTAAATACTGCCACAGTGTTTCCATCACAGATTTTTGTGACGGAAATAATGTGAGTAGGTTAAATTGCAACAATATCTTAACTTAGTTGGCTATATAACAACTTACTTATTGGTGTAAAAATAAAAATATTTAAAATCTTTGGAAATTGGAAATTTTACTATTGGAAATTTTTCTGCCGACAGTTTCAAAAACTTTAGATTTGCCTTTGATTTTCTTTGAATTTCTGTAAAGATTTCTAAAATTTATATTTTTCTCGGCAAACCCAGTTTTATCAAAAAAGTCAGTAAATGAAATATTGTGAATTAATTGTTTATTTTGACATCTAAGTCACCCCATGAATTCCAATTAAATTGTTTTTAATTTTCTCAGATTGTGCGGTATTTTCTTTTTTATTGTTCTCTTTTATAAAGTTATGTATTAGTTAGTAATTATTAAAAATTAGTTAGTAATTATTAAAAATTACATAAAAAACGGAATTTACTTACCTTTCACGACATTTTTTTACTGAATTTTTCCCTAGTCTTTCAATAATACAGTGACAATTCGTTCCAAATAGTCAAAACTTTTTAATATCCATTATTCGATTTTCGTTAAGACATATTTTTCCTCTTCATATTACCGGGAAATTTGCACTACCTTTTTGTAGTATCCAAAATTTATCTACATACCTAATTACAAATTTAAAATATATTATTTTACTTCGATATTTGCAATGCAACTGTAAATTTTAAGTACTTAAATGTTATCCAATACAAGTTGATCAATTTAAATTAGTTTATCATAATTCGCCTCTAGGGGATATAAATTCATTTTCATTTTTAATAAATCATGAATTCCTAGTAATGCTGGTAATGAGGTTAAAACTATACACTGACATCTCCTTGCGAATGATATGACTGTTATTGTAGTACGATAGATTACCAGTTGCTGCAGGCGAATCAATGGCGTTATTGAGTGGTGCGTTGCGAGTGGTCTGCGGTTCAATTCCGATCATCTTTATGCCGACGCAACATATTGAATATTCGATCTAAGATTTATGTTCGATTCGCGCCTGACTTTTCTTGGTCATTTAACGTTAGTAGCGAAGGCCATTCACAAGGTTTAGATTCATCTTGATAAATGCTAATGACTACCAGTGTGTTTTCTCAATTAATTTATTATATGTGACTTGAGTGCGAAGCAATTTAGAAGTCAGCTCTATTATTGGAAGGTGTTCTAAAAACCGTTACATTAATATTTTTTTGAAATGGTGTGGTTACTTACATTTAATGTTTCCAATCGATTTTCCCTCGGGTACATTATATTATAACGAGTTGTAGCACTGAGAGAAATTTAATTAGGGAAATCTATTTTCCGATTATTAAATTAAAAACTTGTGTGCTTACATTTTTCGGATAAACTCTCGCTCTTACACTTCTCGCTCGTACATAATGACCTGCGCTCGCGTAATAATAATCTGTTTGCCTACAATCGCTTTTTACACAATAGCTCAACCACGTAATCGCTGTTGCAAGTTTTTCTATTAAATGGTTTGTTATGTATAATTTTTGTGAATATTTTTCGCAATATGCCTAGATTTATATTATGGAATCAACTAAATAATTCTGAAATTCATATAATTCGTTCTTTCAATTTATACCATATCCATAATATGAAATAAAATTGTTTGGAGTATTTTATTTGGCCCCTAAATTTTCCCTACATTTTGTATTAAATATTAAAGTTATATGCAAGATGATATCCTGCGTTATTATGCTCAATTTCAAATTTCTGCATCAACCTGTTTTTAGGAAAAGTGGACGTGGGAAATAAACAAAAGGACGGACACGTGAGTGACAGAAATACCGTTAAGGGTTTTATTTATTCATTTTGAAATACGGAACTCTAAAAATCTCGTAAATATTGTTCTTGATTTTGGAAATGTGAAATAATTAATAATTTAAAAAGATGCTGCACATTGGCGTATTGAAATGAACTAGAGTGAACTTGTTTATTTATAAAATCTAGAATAGTTGTAACATTTTTAGTTTGAAGAAATGTTGCTGAGAGAAGGGTGTATTTCATTTAAACCTATGTTGTCTTATTGAAATAAAAATTTTCTCTAATTTTGATGAATGTAATTAGGACCTTTGATACTCAATAAGACTGAATGCCATATGGAATCCGTAATAGAAAAACGTAATAAATAATTTTATAAATGTTTTAAATCCTCAAAATATAAGTCTCCTCAAACTCGTTGTAAAAATAATAGGCATACATAAAATAAAATGGTAACAAAGCCGTGTCGGTTCACGCATTAGTCATGACTTACTGGACTCATTTTAATAAAATTGTTGTACTTCTAAATCTTAGAGGCTTAGTCAAATTTGCAATAAACATCGTTTCTCCTAAGAATTGAGTAAACGAATTTAAAACTTTATTCGATATTAAGATAATGGATGTCGTCATTAATAGAAATCCAATATTTTTATGTAAAAGTATTTCTCTCACTGAAGAGAACTATTTACAAAATTACGTCACGTAAAGGACACCAAATAAAATACACAAAACCGAAGCCCTTAATGGATCATTTTATCCCATGAACCATTTTAGAGTAACTAATTTTTATTAATATTTATATCATAGTTTAATACATTTTTTACATGCTAGTAACTAACGTAAAAATTATTCGGCCATTTTTGAGAATAATCCTCGATATTATCTAAAAGTCTCATCTTATAATACAAACAATTTTAAAGTTGTAGGCTGTCACAGAGATATCTACACTATCTACAGTGATACATTCATACAAATTTCTCAGCATGCAAATTAAAATGATAAGGTCGTAATATAATCATTTTAATATAATTCAGCATGTTAGACGCATCACCTTGCAGATACAGATACACTTAGACGAAAAGGTTTATTTTAACACAAATGGATGATTTCCCTTTACGCGATATTGGTATTTTATTGCTATATCTTTATATACTCTGCAGCCTTTGATTTTAACCCTCGTCAGTCGACCAGCTATAATATTTCGCGGAGCGGAAGTTATTTAAAGGCGGTTGGAGTATCTTTCAATGATGGAAACAGATCCAGTGTTTTCACTAACAAAGCAAGTATATTTTGTACTACTGGGAATTACTGCATTCATCTCAAAATGTGTGTGAAGAAATTGTTTAGTGTTTGCTTATGAGTCAATGTATGTATGTTGACTTTAATGATATAACGGTTAATATTTTACAATTTTAGCGTCTTGTATCTACGTATATTGAAAAAATATTTGTTAGGTTCCAACCTATATTAAAACCATAAGATAAAAGTGGTTTTATTCTTTCGTAATAATTATCGTTTTTATTAGTTTTTGTAATTTTTTTTTTCCTTTCTGGCATAAGTTTTTAGATATTGTTAGTCTAATAAGTTTTTATTTTTTTTTATTTAAAAGCTACACTTGTGAAATAACATTTGTTTTCCGTAACACCTTTTTTTAAGCAGCTGTCGTTTATCGCATTTATCGCATTTAACAAATTTATTTATATCGTGGTTTTTAAAAACATGGGTGCCAATAAAAACATCACAGGATAACTCACTGGTCATAAAAACCTATACGATTTTTCCGGTTGACCTACCATCATGAAAACTGGTACAATGGGTCATATAGAATACGTGTAGGGAAAAATATAAAAATCAATGATTTATTTGATTTTTTATCCTTAATTACATATTTTATAAAATACGCCCCTGTGAAAGGTGCAGTAGGCAATATTTCTTTATGTATGCCATAGTTTTACTGACTAATCATCAAAAACTGTAGATTACTTTCAGTCGACCTACAATCTAGAAAGTTGGCATAGCGGGAGAGTTTATGGTGCAAGTAAAGTGAAAAATCAAAAATCGATAATTTCAAGTTATATGTAAAATTACACATTTTTTGTTAAATATGCGCCTTTGATACACATAGTAAACAATATGTAGATATTCTAAGAAGTTAAAATTTTGTAAACAGTTTAATAGAAATAGTATGTACTAATAAATATTTAGAAATGCCTAATGTGTATGAAATACTCGTAGTACAAGTTCTACTCTTGCTTGACAGGTTTTATTTTCAACACGCCTCTGGTCCAATTTTTTCCTTTTTAGCTCTCAATATATGTTAACACCCGCTTGTTTATACTTGGCAATTATTATGGTAAAAATAATTTATTTTTTATGAAGTATCGCAATTTTTTAGAAATATAAAGGAGAAATTCGTTCTGTATTTTTTATTCAATTTATTTGTTCCTTTCCTTCTGTGTTAAAATGCCTGGAATTATTTTCTAATAAGCAATTGTAATACTCAGACTGCTTTACGACTATACTGCTAGCACTTTTCTAATCGATAACAGCCCTCCAATTGTAGTGATTGTAAGAGCAGCGCAGCCTTTAAGTGATATTGGTAGCTTACATAATGTTAATGCTGGTACTACATACATACCTGTGCACGTATAACAAAAGGTCATACATTATTTTACAATAAACCCTACTGATACCACGCATCAAGTAAAGAAGATGTTTTCCAGTAAGCCATATGACTGCGTATCGTCTCCAAAAAAAGTAAATGACATCCAAATCATTATACGAAATCTCCCTTCCAACAGACAACGAACACTTTGATTACTGCCCGTCATTGTTTAGCCAACATCGAATGGATAGATCGTTTTGTCATAAAATTTTATCTATTTTTGAAATCATATTTACTCGAAAGATAAAGCATACCCAGGGGAACTTTCATCTTTTGTTTGCGATAAATATTTAAACCCCAAGGCATACATCATTCCAGCATCGTTGGTTTATAAACGTTGGCTTTATTAGAAGATTTTGTGTGGAATTTTATTTCTATGCCATCTCTTTTAAATGCTGAATTTTTTCCAGACCGAGTTTCATAACTTTCCCTGTAACGTTTCACTTAATCAATTAAGTAGCATATGGTACCCACACGCCAAGCACCTGCGCACTCTTTTTTCTCTGGGGACTACATACTATAGATTATCCCCGAAACTCAATGCTATATTTAACATAAAATGTCCAATTTTCCAAACCTATGAGTAAATAAGCATGCAAGTGATTAAATAAAGGTTCAAAACTTTAAACAGTATCTACAGTACAATTGTATTTTAAAACTTGGATTGATCCGGACACCTATGACTTACGGATTCTTCAAAAGAAGTTACATGAGCCCAAATTCTATAAATCTATTTCTTACTTTGGACGCAATTCACCACTTTCCATATCCATAATCAGATACTGACCCCCATTTGTAACTAAAGTGCTTATAAAGACGTGTCAAATGAGTTCAAGCTTGATATGAATTTCTTCAAAGGGGCATTGTATTCTCATCCCTTGAAGACTTCATTAGGATATCTCCGGAGCTCATTATCAGATCCGATCAGATATTTATCCAAGACTTCTCGAAAACCCTTCCTTTCAAACAAAGAAAACAATAATAGAAATCGATCAACGCGTCTCCAAGTTACACCCGTACATACATAAAAAAATAAATACATACGCTTCGAATTGACAACCTTCACCCTTTTTAAAGTCGATTAAAAAATTAGTGTGACGTATTTTGTACGTCAACACCTGTAAACAAAAATGTAGCAAATTTGTTGATCCTGTTTTAATCTGAGCTCTAACGAAAATGTACAAATTTACTCCTTTTAATTTTGTATTAATTTGTATGCTCTATTAAATTAGGATGAAATAATTAACTAAATAAGTTTGAGTTTCACAGTCAACTTAATCTTTTAGGAGTACGTTTTTTAAAAGAAACACTTTAATGAAATTTTTGACATGATCAAATATATTCATATGATTCTCCAAATTGTTTACTCATTTAATATTAAAGTTGATTTAAAAAATCATCTCCAAATCGAATCGAATCCTACGTAAGTTTTATGTAATATTTTTAACATACGGAACAGATGAACATTTTCTTTAAATTTGTCTTAAAAAAATGGAATCGTTTCAAAATAAATGATTGCTTTCAACTTATGTTTATCCATATCGATATTTCTAAGTCATCACACAAACCTACTTTTGCTAGTTGTTAGTACAATAAGATACGTGTCTACATATTGTATCGACTTGGTATTCCAGCATTTTCTTTATATGTATATATATATATATATATATATATACATATATATATATATTTAAATGTAACATCTTTTTAAAAATTCTTGGAAGACTACACAATCTATCAATAAGGAACAAGTTTTAAGGACAATAATGATTTCATCTGCGACCATCTACCCTGCGGTGCGGATGTGACACGACGCGGCGGCCATTACAGGACGAAGGTAATAAAAACTCAATTAGTCCGCAAATGACTTGAGTGTCATTTCTTTACGTTGTCCTTGTTTAATTTGTACTCACGGATCTGTCGCTTCGTGGATACTGTTAATGCTGTTAATTTTGGTCTGAATATACTGGCAAGAACCTAAAACAATTGTTTTAATTTAATCTTATAGAAACAATGATCTAAATATATTATATATTGCTTTCTATACTCGTCGGGGATATATGTTAGCTATCTGTGCATAATTTTATACATGATTTTAAATAGGTAATACAGAGCAATTACAATTGAATCGGTATCTGCATTATGCGGTGGAAAAAGGGATAAAAAATTGTAATCGTCTTTACTGATATACTAATAAAAATTATTAATATAATATGTTTTTTCAATAACTGCAGTTTTATTGATAGTTTTGTTTTGAAAAACAAAATGTCAAAAATTTGATAAAAATTATTATAAAACTTTTATTGATAGAAAAGTAATGCTGTTTTTATTATTATATTAATGCTTATTAGAACTATAAAAAAATAAATGAATAAAGAAAACAGACACAAGTTAAGATTAGAACTCCAGACCAGAAGTGCGCTAATCTGGTATGGTGTCGTATCAACCATATGCTTAAATGAAAATGTAAGTTTTAATGTATAAACTGTTAAGAAAATCTTCGAACGTGTGCTCTTAAAAATGGTCGGGTAGAGTGCTCTAGAACTTAGATATATCTATATCCTGGAATAAAAATATATTTTCACAACAAAAAAGCTGGTCCCAACCTAAATTTTCCTGACCGTACCCTTCTTGTATGAACAGTAAATCACTTACTTTATTTCTTATTCGTTTTACGATTTATTTAACAAGTTTTATGTAAGATGAAGGATTTCCTTCACTCACAATTTCATCACATAGATATCTCGATGTAACCTACCATAAAATGATGCGTCCTGCATAGTCTGAAATATACTCGAAGAAAACTTTTGTAAAAACGGGTTTAAATAAAATTAGTATAGTAGTTTGAAATGTATTTATATGTAAACATATAAAGAAAAAAATATTTGTTTAATTGGCTATCTTCAAAGATCTGTTACGAAGAAGTTTTTGTCGTCACATTAAAAGTTCTGATTTTCTTTGAAAAATATCCTTCCTTCATTCCCTTTTCTAAATTTTGAGCCGTAATTTTTTTAATTGTTGATGATTTTATTCCATTTCTGGTAATTTCTAGTAAGCAATTTCTTTATGTAAAATTAGAATGAACTTTAAATTTAGAAGATACGCGTAAACGTAACGATGTACTTGCACTAGTTTAGACTTGCATAAATTAACGTTCAGAAATTAGCGCAAAAATCTTCAAACACACGTTACTGTTTACTTGCGCAAATACAAAGTTACCTGTATACCTAAAGCATGTTTAAGTATTTATCAAAGCTTAACGAGGTTTGAAAATTAATTAAAACTTATTGCAGGAAACAAATTAACCGGTTCTAATAAAACAATTCTTCTAAATTTTAAGTTTACTACCTCGTCATGCATGTATAGTTTTACTTCAGTAAACCAAATAAGTTTTGAGTTACAGAGGTAAAAGGAGTGGCTCAAATATAAATAATTGTGATTACACGGTGCCTACGCGTTTATTAAGTATTTGCCTGCACACTTCTGCTATATATCTTTTAGTTATGAGATAATTTTCTGGAAGCTCAATTTCATGCTGAGTTATTTTTGCGCTAGAAACGCTTTCAATCAAAGTTTTAGATTCATTTTGAAAATGTTTCTCAAGTAGATCTGAAAAATTTTAAAATGTAAGTGTTTAGGCAATTTAGCATTAAGTGCTATCGTATCAAATATTTTGTCATCCATATATGCGGTATTCCAGATATAAAGTTTTGTATAAAATTTTATCAGTACAAATATATTATTGTTAATAAATCAACCGACTAATTACAGTAGAACTGCATGAGAATAAAACATTTTTGCATGAGAATAAAACAACCTGTCAGAATTTAGGTTACCGGTATATGCAAAAAATTTTCTAAATGAAATTTGTTTTCCTCGAAAGGTTTCTTTGCAAAGATTCATTTGTACAATATTAATTTTTACTTGATATATTTCATTAACTCGTATGGGTTTCCAAATGAAGTATTAATTTCATAATTTCTGCAGTGTAAACAGTTCCGATACAATGTACTAACCATAATTCGTCATGAATTAAATGAGTAAAATTAACAACCTTTTGTAAACATTTGGAATTTATTGGGACGGTCGGTAAAAAGTATTTTCAACCAGTAAGTCAGTACTTTTAAATTTTGTCATTTTTTAAAATATAATTTTTGTTTTTATACTTTATTATTTGTACTTATGTATTACGTCAAAAACATTACTCCCACTTCAAGTATTAGTTTTATCTAACACAAGTTATTCAAAGTAACTCTGTATCCTAATTTCATGCTTTATTGGATAATTTGTTAACAATAAGTCGTAAAATTACGCAAATAATTTCAAAAAGATTCAAATGTACTTTAATTTTACTAATTCTTGGTAATTCATTTTGTTTTAACATACCTTTCTAATATACATGACCTATAAATTCAATATATACATAACTTATAAATCCAGTTAAATGATTTCTTTTAACCCAGGGAAAACATATTTGACTCGCCAGATTTTAAACGGCCACCATTATTTTATATTGATACATTGTCTTTTCATGATCATATAAAATATCTTTTAAAAACCGGCTTCAAAAAACCTAGGTACTAAAGAGTAATAAATAATTAAATTAGAGTAGGTACCTACTTATTCGCGATAAATAAATAAGTTACTTATTTTTAAAGTCGGTGCACTGTCGACCAACTTAAACAAATTTATAATTTAAATTATTAGGTAAATTTAAAACCCTAACTTTTAATATGCTTACAATAATAAATATGTCCATAAAGGACGTATTTGAATTTTAAATTTAACATTTATTTAAGTCGATGTAATCTTAAATTGTAATATGTATCATTTATTCGAGACTTGCCTTACTAAAAGACATTTAGGTGAAAATACACAATCAATAATTTAATCACAATTCAAACGTTAATCACAATTAACCTAATATATTGCAACTAGCAATGCCACTTTAAATGCCTTGATTCTTTTAATATGAAAATTTATCTAACGTATAATACATACTCTATTTCCTATTCTGAGTCTTAATGTAGAAAATATTGTCTTTTACCCAAAATATGAGCTATTGAGTATAACAAAAAGTTGTAAAGAAAACAATAATTTAATGTTAGACCATCCTCTCAAACAAATCGAATTCTTACTACCTCTGCTGTCCAGCGGAGATAGTAAGAAGTCGATTACATTGAAAATGGCCGTGCTTAATTTTTTTCAGGTCTTACGTAATTTGTACTCACGGACCCGCGGACAGCTCTATTCTGCAACATAAGTTGTATATACCTGATGTTGTTTTAATTTTATTCCAAATATTTTTGCGTGTATCTGAAAGATTTGTTTAATGCAAACTTTGAAAGACTCTCGGTAAATATTTATTTTATTCTATAGACGTTGAGGATATATAACGGCTTAAACATAATTGCCAATAGATTGATTCAGTTTTCACTTACATAGATATCCAGGATATTATATATGATATATAATTACATATCGTCTATTTTTCTTCACATTATAGCTTATTACCCTTTCCTTGTACCATGTTGCACTTTCACATATTTTAAAAAGACAAGGTGTTACATATTGAGTACTGAGATAAAATTAGGCTACAATTTTTAATTTATCCCCACTGACACTTTCAAAAATGCCTTTAATGATAATCTTTTATATTAAATGTAAAGCGTTAAATGAAAAGAATACCTTTGTTATTGAAACTCGTTAAAAATTTGGTAACATTTTTGTAGAGACGGTTTTCAAACTTCGAGAAACCTTCTAGCGAAACAGAGATAAAAAAAGTCAACTGTCTGAAGATTTATTGCAAATTTAAGAAACCTAAATAAGCAATGAGTGCTATGTTTCATATGTATGAACATATTACATAGGTTGGTAAAAATTTTGCTATGTTGAATACTATTAAAAACAAAATGAACATTTCGAGAATGTTTCTTTAGCACATAGAATGTCTTTTTGTGCACATAATTAAATTGATGCAATAATTAAAATCTGCTAATAATTTCCAGCGACCATTCGTAAGTTTGTTTTTTAAGTAATATTAAGTGGGTTATTGCTTTAAAAGAAATCGCTTAAGCGATTCTTTGAATTTTTGTTCTGAAGTATTCTAAAACATAAAATTGTGTATTTGAGGCTAGACAATTTTTTTGAGATTCTAATGACAATTTTTTTAAGGTCAATACATGGTCAGAGTCCTTGTTTTGGTGTGTATTTTAGACTGTCAGAATGGTAGATCCAAAATTCTTTGAAAATTATTGAATAAATTCGGTAACTATGGACAACTATTGTAGCCGACGGGTGACCGGCCTTAGAATCGTGGTATGATTACACGGGCCACAGTGCACTCGTTCATCTTGCGCCAATACGCCTCGCGGAACGGTGAGCGACGCGCAAGGGCTTCTATAACCCGTAGCTTCGGCGAAAATGAAATTTGAAATTTCCGCTTCCAAGACGGTACCGCGGCGTATTTTCCGCTACCCGGTTTTTAATTGCCGATTTTGAGAAAGATGTAGAGAGAGAGCCGATGCCGCGATTTCACCAGAACGTAGACGACTTCTAAGTCGATTCTGCTTGACTGCTGAAGATATACTGGACGTTTTGGCTGCCTCACTGAGACTGCCCTGTTCCTGCTGCCTTCTTTCGACGATTGTGGCTGCCTAGTTCCTGAAGACTGCACTGTCTTATTGTGACTACCTCTTCTAGTTGTTCCCGACGACTGATTCCGATGACCACTGGAGAGTCTCTGACGACACACAGATTTCTACACCAGGTACGGACCACTTTTATTCATTCTACCCCGACCCGATGTAGCTTCTGATTTCCCTCTTCTCCACCCTAGTTTCTTTATCTCGGTGCCTCTTTACCCCTCTCTCCAATCTGGTTCCTAGATAGGTTTGTACGCCACACGCGTGGCGTCCCCTTTTTTATTTTAAATAAAGTACATAATATGAAATGTTCTCTTTTCAAATTGAATGGAGTATAGGTACTTACTGAAGTTGTTGGTACCATATTTAATTATAGATCTTATAGAGATTATTTTTACTATGTACATAACTTCGATTTTTTGATATGTTTAGAATTTTAATTTAATTCTAAACGTAAAAATAAAGCAGGCATTTACCGAATATTTACGGAATTAATTATAAAAATGTTACCTTTTTGTAAATTGTGAGAATTGTAGATGTTTCTGAAATAAAGTTCCACAAGGGTGCCATACATTTTTTTCCACTAACGTCCGAAAATCACTTTTCACATAGTAATTTAAAAAAGCGCATGTTTCAGCGTTTAACCTTTATATTGCCGGTAATAACATTTTAATTCAAACATTCGTCTTCCTGATTGAATAACATTTTAATTAGGAAGACGAATGTTTTTTTTAAGATAAACACACACACACACACACACACACACACACATATATATATATATATATAGCTGAAAAAGATATCCTCATAAAATCACTTACATGTTATCATAAAAGTCTTCACCAGACTTCTTCAGACCATCAAATGGTGACTTTATCGCGGAAAGTTTTTACGTAAAATATTAGTCTAGGTTACAGAACCATAGTAATATTCGTGAGGCATCCCCTAGAAGGTATACAAACACAATGAGCTATGGATGCGCGAAGACGGCCATGAGAACCGCGGGTAATAAAAGTGAATTTCTGATATCACAGAAAGATAATGAATCAACATTTTGTTATCATTTAAACCTATTATAGATTATTTACTTACTCGTTATTTTGTCTTCATACGCACAATGTATAAAAGTGAATGATATTATGAGAATAATAAATGGTCTTCAAATATTTCGAGTAACTTCGATGTTTGTCTTGGGAATTTTGAAATCGACAAAAAAATGCAGTTATATAAATATACATCGTAGGTTTTAACATTATGGATGAACCACCATCTTTTCGCAGGCGCCGTGATTGCACGCTCCGTGTTATTTTCTAAGGGTTATCTTTTAATCAACGTTTACGGTATTCAAAGTGCGTCCCCTGTCTGGACCGGAAACTAATCTAACGCGTTTAAATACTTAACAAGGAGTGGAAGGCAGTGGAGTCCTCGCTCTCACGTTCTAAGTCGATTACGTGCTGGAATCCAAAGGATTATTTTATACAGACTTAATCTTGTCAATGCATTATGTTATTTTATTATAAAAGTGAAGTCTGAATGATTGTATTTGACAATTAATAAATCATTATTACAAAATTTATAAAAAAAATCATTAAAATTTAATCAAACTGTTCAGATCATTATAAGATTGCCATTTTCGTAAGGGCAAATTCAAAATAATCGTTTTGTACAAAACGTTTTATTTTATTCGTGTATCGTTGCTGATCAAGCTAATTGAACAGTAATTCATGATTTTGAACGAAGTTTGAGCTGTCTGTTGTTCTATAACATGTGGCAAAAAATATATTTTAGGACGTAGAAATATTACCATTATTGATTTAATCAAAGGGAATCAAAGTGTGTTAGGTGATTTTTTGAAAGAAATTATAAATTAATGAATACATAAAAATAATATATGAAGACATTCCAGACACATACGAATTACCAAAAAATCCAGGATGTTAATATATGCATAATACTTATTATAAATTGATTGTTATTAGCTAAAAATACTAGAAATGCTGTTACAAGATTTGGACTAAGCACGGAATAAAGAACTAACTTATGGAGAATAACTTTAAAAATTAACTGTAAATAATTTTTAAATAAAAAAAGGGATTAAAGCAAAATATAGTGCTAGTCTTTATGGCCTGGATAATACCGAGATAAGAAACTGGTATGATATCCAGTTCTTTCATCGTTCTTTTTAATTATCCAAAGGGTATCTCCGTTTATTGCCACAACGTAATCTGTCAGCATATAGATACACCATGTGGAGTGCCATTGAAAAACGCTCTTTGACCGGAGTGAACAGTTGTTTTTCAATGAATTTATGAAAAATAACGGTTTTGTGTACAATTAAAACTAATTCGACCTATTTTGTTGTCAGTTCTATCACCAGAACGACATACATTATAGTTCGAATCTAATATTAATTTTATTCATATCCTCTACTTAAACAACAGTTACCAAAAAAAACGAATTCTACTTGAATAAAGAAGGTTTAGTGTTACATTCCCTATTGTTAATTGAGATACGTATTTTAAGCTTTTTTTTTATTCAGAGGTACTTCCTACAAAACCGATATTATATTATTTGTTGTAGATGCTTGGATCAAAATACCTTTCATTATTATACAAGTAAGTCATTTTAGTTGACAAAACAGGATTAGGTTATTGTTTGAAAAACAAATATTTTGACTTCAAAAACAAATATTGTTATGCCATATTGGCGTACCTTTTACAAATATTTTTCGCCAAATACTTTTAGATATTATTTTCATACGTATATTTTTAAAGATTTAGCTAACGTATTCAAATATAGCTCATCAATAATTTTCTCTAGCGTCAATTTGAACACCATTGAACTGCAAATTTAACCGGCTATTCGGTTCCATTTTTATTGGAATTTTTGATATTTTAAATACAATATCACGATTATATCCAAAAGAAATATAGAACCTATGTAGTTATGCTAGCTCTAAGTTGTTATTGGTTAATTCGTTACAACATCACTTATCATCATATGTTGATTTTGAGAAACGATCAGATTTTATTGCTCTCGTTTTCCATTGCAAAAATTACTAAGCTAATTTAGCTGAACTTCAGTTTTATTGAGTACATTTTGTAAATACGAATGCAATATACACTTGTGAAAAATGCCTACATAATATTTAAATGTTTTATTACTTTCACCTTTCATTAGTGTTTTAGAATTATTAGCTCAGAATGGTCAGATCAGGTTATCTAAATATTTCCGAAAATGAAACTGACTGGGGAAAAATATGACCTATTAAGCACCATAATTTGAAACATAGCTTCCAATAAAACATTGCATCGGTGTAATATGCAGGTTAAAACATAATGAATAATAACAATACAATTTATTGAGTTCCTGTGTAATGAGTATATTGATTTAAAGAAACAAATATGAACATTCGTGGGACCTATATTTTCAAACGGCATTTTCAAATTTGGCAGAGGTGTTTTTTCCCTTTAGCGTGCCAAAGTCACAGGTGGTCCAATTGCATCAGTTTCCTTCAAAATTGACGTCAACTGGATTGAAATATCCTATTCTCGGACAAGGCTAATGAAGGGGCTAGAGTTGTGCTCCACACTTTTTAGTCTCATCTGAAATACTTTTTATTCACTTTGTGCACATGCCATAGACACGTCAAAAACAACATGCATTTATTATTGTCAAAATCATTATTCTTTTTTCGAATATAAAAGATGTAACTGATATGTTATTTAGTAGATATTTAAAGACTATAGCTATTGAAAATGAAAACCGTGTAAAGAAAATCGGCCTCTGTGATGAGAAATTTATTATTTACCATGGCATAAAAAATATCTGTACCGACAAAATATTTTCTAAAATTACCTGCCTCAACAGATTCTTCATCTGTCTAATTGGTATTGTTTTTCAGTTTTCAAAATTACAAATCTATAACATGATTAGTATTAAAAATATTATAATTATGTTGTTATGTTTCATACGTTGCGATGGTATTATACCAATGAAAATTATTAGAGACACGAGATCAAAGATTTTACTATAAAACAAAGCGAGAAGTAGATAAACATCTACTTCTCGCTATCTTCTTTCTCGGTATCAAAATGAGCTACGTATTTAATTCACAGTCAGCCCCAGTTGACAACGATCTTTGGTAGGCTATTACTTTGAATATATGTGGTACAAAGAATTGCGTCTTATGAAATAATGCTCTCGAAATAGCACTGCATTACGCTTTTTAGAGTAGTGTTATCGAGATAGCACAAAAGAAAATTAGTCACACACCAAGTAACATTTAGGCTCCGAATCTTTAATGTTGAGCGATGCTTTGTAAGAGATCCTGTGCACCCAGTAAACATATACATCAAGCTAAAAGTTTCGGTTGAATTCTTGATACCTCACGGGATGTACCGCGATCGAATCTACTCCGAAATGTGAAGTTACTGCTTCATTCGACACGTCTGCTTGAATAAAAAATTGAGATATGTAAAATAACAAAACTTAACATGTAATACAAACATTTCCAGGATATCATTGAAATAATGTAATTGAAGTTGAATTACTTCAAAATATTAGGAATTAAAATTAATTGTTTAATGCACGTGTGTGTATATACACACACACACACACACGCACACGCACACATACACACACACACACACACACACACACACACACACACACACACATATATATATGGTTTATATATAAATATATAACATGAAAATAAAATCTACATATAAATTTACATAGATAATTGCCAATAAAATTATATTATGAGATAAATGAAGGATTCCCATTAACCACCTTAAGTAAGCCATTAAAAAATGGCCGCGACGCATTTGTGTGATAAAATCGGACAAAAATATTTTATAGTTTATTAATAAATAACAGCGTGTTCTTTAATGTGTTAAAGTATTTATTACCAAGAAAACGCCATCCAACTAAGAGCGCCAGCCTCCTGTCGCTCGCGGATTACACGGGCAGCAGCGCACCCGTTCGTCTTGCGCCAATACGCCTCGCGGAACAGTGAGACAGGGCGTGCGCGCTTGAAGATTAATCATGAGCAACGTGCAGGGGCTAACAAAGTGTTCCATACCTCGGGGCTTCGGCGAAAATGAAACTCGAAATTTCCGCTTCCGAAACGGTACCACGGCGTACGTTCCGCGACCCGGTTTTTAATTGCCGATTTTGAGAGAGATGTAAAGAGAGAGACGATGCCGCGAGTTTACCAGAACGTAGACGACTTCTAAGTCGGTTCTGATTGAATGCTGAAGATACACTGGACGTTTTGGCTGCCTCATTGAGGCTGCCCTATTCCTGCTGCCTTCTTTCGACGATTGTAGCTGCCTAGTTCCTAAAGACTGTACTGTCTTATTGTGGCTACCTCTTCTAGTTGTTCCCGACAACTGATTCCGATGACCACTGGAGACTCCTTGAAGACACGCTGATTTCTACACCAGGTACGGACTTCTTTTATTCACCCTACCCCGACCCGATGTGACTTCTGATTTCCCTCTTCTCCACCCTAGTTTCTTTATCTCGGTGTCTCTTTACCCCTCTGTTTAACCTGGCTCTAGATTGGTTTCTACGCCGCACGCGTGGCGACTCATTTTTATTTTAAATAAAAGTACATAATATGAAATATTCTCTTTTCAAATTGAATGGAGTATAGATACTTACTGAAGTTTTTGGTACCATATTTAATTATAGATCTTAGAGGGATCCTTTTTACTATGTACATAATGGTGATTTTTTTTAAGAAAACAGTAAAAATACAAGTAAATACCGTATTTTATAAACATGCGTACAGTTTACTTAAAAGCAGGACAAATATTATTCAAAATCATTTTCATCACCCTCGTTTTCGTCGTCGTCTTCGTCATCAATACCTATATTTAGTGATGACTCGAGTGGCAACCCTGCGAACATTATATTCAATGCCTCTTTGGAAAATGGCTGCTGTTTCTTATGTAATTTAGGTATTATGGAGTTTAAACATGGATCCGAACTCAGGAGCAATCTATTTAAAATGTCTATATTGAAATATGCTCTTGAAAATTTTCTTGAAAAATTCAGTCGGTACTGCCGAAAGTTTATATTGCAAGCCTCAGCCGCCTCTTCTGATAATTGTCCAATCGATAACAAAGCATTCCTTATTATTTGGGCTCCATGTATTAAAATTTTAGGGATTGTGGGTGACAAAGGGTGCCATTTACATAAATTTACATATATTTTTGCTATTTCTATTCTGCTATTTCCAATAGAAAAAAATTCCAATATGATCCTCATTCGTTTGATGAGGTCCACCTCAATCCCGATTATCCTAGTAGACGTCTCTGGGTCTGCAAAAAAATCTTCGTCACATGTTGCCATTATTGGTATTTCGAACCCAGCTTAGGGGACATCCACCAATAGTCCTAATTCTTGTTTAAATTCTATTTGAACGTTTTCTTTATTTTCTTTGACAGACTTCTTCTCCAAAGTTGATCTCGACTATCATTTTTTTATTGGGAGTTTATATGGTAAATGGAGTAAAGACTCAAAAAAACGAATCCTAGCATGGAGAACAGATAGTTCAAACTGTATTGCTTCCCGCTTTATATTTTGCCCTTTATTTAATTTATTGAAAACTTTAGAAGTTTGGCCACATATATAGCAACGCAGTGTTGATGAGATGTCAGTGGCGAAACTAGATACCTCGACATCAATTATCGTAAATAACATTGTGTGTTTAATTTTCGCTCTCCCATCAGAGGTTGGTACCTGTGTTGCCGTCAGATTTTTAACTTAGCTTTCTATATATATATATATGATTTCCTCTTTAGTTACATCTTTTTCTTTAAATAAATCGTATACGAACTGGTATACAAAATCTAACTGAGGAAGAGAATGGATTCTGTCATATAATCTTTCCGTGCGTTCTAACTACCAGCCGCAAGGGAACTAAAGAACTCTGAAATATGTTTGCATCACTATCAGTAGTGCTCTGACACTTTTGTTTGAACTGTGACTGTTGAGAACCGTCGTATTCCCATTTTAAAATCAATTCTATATTTTCTTCTACCCCTTTTGTGTAATTTTCAATTACTTCGGTCAAGTATTTCATAAACGTGACATTGTACGGTCAAGTAACGCTTGCAATTGAACCTCAATACACGTTTCAGTTACGGATGGTTTCTTCTTTGGGTTGGCATCGCGTCTTTGCTTTTTGAATCAGAGAATAACAGAGGTAAATATTTTTACCGGCACTTTGAATTATTTCCCACTACCTTTTTGTGAAGTCGCCTTCAACTAAAATTGCCAATGCACCTTCTGGTGTGTGTTTTTCACATTCACTACTTCTCGGTTTAAACTAATAGATTTTCGGATTTTAATGGCTCCCGTTGGACTTTCCATAATTTTCTTTAACATTGCAGACGCATCAGTATTTCCACTAGTACTTTGACTAGAACTAGCTGCGTAGACCAACTCTTCGGCAGGCACTTGCTTACGTAATTCCATAGATATTCGCCGCTTGCTACGTTCACTTAATTCTTCAAAACTTTTCGTAGGACGCCCAGTTTATTTTCAGTTTCGTACCGAAATTCGAAAGCCTTATAGAGAATGCTAGCCATTTTTCGTTATTATTTAAGAAACGCTGTTCCTGTTGCTTGGCTGTAGTCATTGAGCATTGAGTAAAAAATCATTGAGCATTGAGTAATATTTACAAAATTATCTTGCAATAACAAAAACTTTTCGTCAATTTTCTTTCCCTTACATTATTGCATAAGGTTATTCAAAGTTCTTCTGGTAAAACTTGTGAAGTTTCATACAGGTTCAGGAGTATCTGCAAATAAAAAGAACAAAAATACGTTAATAAAAATTTAAACTTTACAGCTCATCGTGTTTCATCTCTTCGAAAAACAAAATAGGGCACATTTTTTTACTTTAATTGCTCAACAATAACTGCAGTTACAAATATTTCTAGGAACTAAACCTTGACGAGTAAAAAAAACACTATTTTTATAATGTTTGACAAACAAAAATTACGTGTTTATAGGTTTTCTTTGTACATGTATTTGTAACCTTATTTAATTTAATAAATAATTGTAAACTATAAAAAGTACACTAATACCATTCTTCTGCATTGATAGAATGAAATTTTCTACAATCTACACACACGAAATCACTATTTTAAAAGTAACGTGGTGATTAAATAAATGTGCCGAGAACAAAAACGTTCGGTTCAGACAATGGCTATGTTCCAACTGATGGTGTGGGGAGGGGCGAGCTCGAGCGTGTTATTTGTACCTGTAAATAGACGAACTGTTATCTAATCTCATAAAAACAAAAGGTTTATATGAGTTTTTAAAAAGTTTCTGTTTTCGACTTTTGCCCGATTTTATCATGCGACGCCCGTACTCCATACACGACTAAATGCGGATATGTAGCTCCTATCATAAACTATATTTACGACAACTCTATGTGAGAATTTATTGCTAGTTTATAAATAGATTAATTGCGTATGTTTTTAGTCTGATAACGAATGAAATACGTACAAAATTATTAATAAATCAATTATAAATAGATAAACAGATGTAACCTAAAAACAATTGATAGCATTAGTGGCCGCTCTTTATGTTTCTTGTTTTGCAAAATTTTGACACTTTACTTATATCGCACCTAGCATACGAAACAGCTGATAATTTAGTGAGCGCCATTTTTGTTTGTTTTTTCACAAAATTTTGACAGTTTATTTTTGACACTTGACGTACGAAACAGCCATTCTTGTTTGTTTTCGCGCATCCGTACTCTTCTTTTCTTATCTCTCTCGGTTGTTAAGTAAGTACCTATTTTCCGTCCTCCTTGCTATAGATTCGTGACATTCTGATATCCCAAACGATGAAAAAACGCTGCTAAAACGTTACTTGAAAGACGTCGCAACCTTCATATTTTACTCTCATCGCGCCAAAAGAACTTTCACTTCAAAAAATTATCATAAACAGATAAACGAGTAGAAAAATTTTTGACCGTTTACTATTGACGAACATAACGTACAAAATAACAGGTGGTAACAGTGGGCACTATGTTTATTTATTTTGGTGCAAAATTTTGAGAGTTTACTCTTGAAAATAAACGGGTAGTTACAAATAAAGACATAATATAACCAAGATATTAATAAATTATTTGAAAAATAAGTAAGTACAATAAATAAATAAATAAGTTAGGTATAGACAAATGGATGCCTGCCTAAACCATTGAACCTAAGAATCTGCTATTTTTAAATTACCATTAGTTACAATTAACTTAACAAAGCAAAGTCTCTGTCATTAAAGTTTGGATTCCAATTCTTTAACCTTGATGCTGAGAAGGTACTGCCTGCTTAAACCGTGAGGCATGATGACCATTAAAATAGGTTAGTTGACAAGTAAGTAAGTAAAAATATAAGCAAACGAATGCCTGCCTAAACGATTGGAATTAAGAATCTGCTGCATTTAAATTAATATTTTGAGTCTCAAGCAATATTAGACATGAGGAATTCGAACGCGGAGTGCAGCAAGAGTCTTCGTTTACAACCCATTACATTTATTTCAAACCAGCAGATTCTTAAGCCTTATAGTTTAGACAAGTAATACCCGGAGCATTAGAACTTGGAGACAAGAATTCTATCATTCAAAAATTATAGAGTTCCTGCCTGAAAGAACCCAAGGCACTAATTTGAAAACAGTAGATATTTAAGTCTCACGAACAGAATCTCTATTTGAGGCCCACAATTTTAATTTAAAAACATAAGATCCCCAAATCTTATACTTCAGGCGGTATCCCTACATCACCATGACTGGAGTTGGAAGGGCCGGCATTCAATAACAAAATATCTGCTTCAGACCTATGCTATTTATATAAAAATAAACATATCCTCAAGTCTCACAGTATGAACAGACTGTATTCCTTTAGCATTAAAACAGTGGAAGTGCAACCCAGAGTTCGATGATAGAATTTTTACTAGGCACTAATAATACTAATTTAAATATAGTAGATCCTCAGCTATCACAGTTGCATATACTTACCTACCTATTTACATATTTATTACTTTATATAACTCAAACGAGAGAAAATTCAATGAGTTTACTCCACATCATCAAGGAATTCCTTTCACCACCTATCGGCTTCATCATCGCACTCTGTAGTAAATTTATGTCGGCTGTATTGGATTATTATTAGAATTATATTATCCAACAGTTTCTTTGCCTTATGTTCTGTAATTTTTCATCATTTTCTGTTATATTATATCGACATTATACGTAGTATATCTTAATCTTCCATGTATTATTTTTCAATAAAGAGATAATATATTATTATCTTTAAACATATTAATGTGTCATAAATCGCCTAAAGTTTCCCTTTTTTCTTTTTAAGTGACTAAACCCTAAAAATAAAACGAGCCGCAACTTTGAAAAATATGTAATAATATACACTACAACAAAATTCTTTACTTTGCTTCCTTAGTTTTATCATTTTTTGGTTTAATTTGTACTCAGGTTGATTTTAACAAGTGTGAATAACTCATTAAAGGAATTTTGGAAAATTGCTTCAAGGACTCATCATTTAAGGATTATAACAGATGCATAATATTTTTGAATAGGGTTATGCAATGTTCATAAATAAACAACAGGGAAAACATTTAAGTAAACATTTTTATTCCAATAATTAATACCCTAATCGTGCATTAAAAATAATGGAAAATTCTTGAAAACAAATCAGTCAATGGTTCGGTTTCTGTCTTATTTCAAAACGGTTAATTCAAGAGAAAAAAACATAATGACATATGAAATATGTTCGGATTTATAAAAACATATGAATTATTAGTATTTTAGAAAATTAATGATTTTACGAGATTCCACACGAAGAAACAACAGTGGAGATTTTCTTTGTGCTTGACATTAACCGAATGCAGTGGAGAATTTTATTACTTAAATTTGATATAAGAATTACAACGTTTGTCCAATACGCATAGAAAGTGGAAAAATAACTTATAATTGAAGATTTTGTAAAAGATACAAAAAGGGGCTAATTTTTAAAATTATCCCTTGGATCAATGTTACTTTTTCAAATACCTTCTGAACTTTTCAAAATATAAAAAAATTAAGTGGTAATTAAATATGAATATTGTTATTGGTTAACTCAAAGTAGTTTGGAAAAAACTTATGTCAGAAAGCTTTATATTACAAAGTGCCATGGGCTCCAACTTTTTTAAATGCGACTCTTACTAGGCAGTCTATAAAACTCCCAAATTACATAATTTACCATCAACATACATGCTAGTATAATATATGCTGATCATATACGTGTTAGTATAATATATTCACTGCCATCTCATTAGAATAGATTCACCCACCTTTATCCGATTGAACCTTCTTTTCTTTCCTTTTCATACAACCCCGCAAACTTATTTATATTTACTTGTGATAAATAGAAATAAAAAAATAAAAAGAAATTTAAAGAAGTGATTGATCGGTTTGTGTAATCTCCTAAAGAATTAATCCAAATTTATCTTTAATTATATTATATCCGACTTGACCCAAAATAAGTGTTGCAAAATAAGACAAACTAAATATCATAGTATTTATAATATCCATGCATTGAAAACGTATTACAAACAAAACTAGTTACTAATTAGTTTTGTTTTATTCAGTGTAGAAATAAACGCTATTTAGATTGACGTGAATGAACGAGCTTTCTGAAGTTCTAATAAGAAGTGATTTTGGGAAGATATTTTCTATTATTCTTCTATCTAGAGCTATTCAGGTATTTTGTTTTGAAATATTATGTTGTACAGTTCCAAAGGTGATTAACGAAATGAGCTATGTATATCTTCATTTCTATTTTTGCTCTCACTTGTAATTTGGATACAGTTTTATAACTAAAAAAAATGCAGAAGTGCTTTTGACGACTAGAAATGAATAATTTATTGATAAAATATAAACACTGGTAGGATATTTATATTATATATATATATATATATATATATATATATATATATATATATATATATATATATATATATCAGATCCGTTTCACACTGATGTAAAGAAAAATTAATTTGATTGAGATCAGAAAAATATTAAGGTTTTTGTATTGGTTAATAAATGGTCCCTTTTATTTATAGTCATAATCAAAAAAAGTATTTCTTTACTTGCAAGTATTTAAAAAGTCCTTGTTACTTTATGATAATCATTGGGAGATTAAATCAGTTTATAAAAAAAATCGTCCGCTTATTAATTTACTTTAAATGCAAATTTAGAACGATGAAAGTTCTGCCTGACTAATTTCAGACTCCTTGTTTACTTCTATCCAGTAAAATTAGCACTTTTGATTGCTATCCTGGAATTATGGAGTCTGTATTCAAATTATTATTCAGCAACTAGCACGTGCCGATCTATTGCTATTACTTGAGAATCAAATTGAATTTGAATGTTCTAACGAATCACGTACGGCTCCTTGAATATTGTATTTTCTTGTTAAACACAGACGCATGTAGAATATACAAATTAGTATTGATATGCTTTAGTTGTTAGCTCTGGACCGTTTGTCTGTACGGCATATCCAAATCGTGAAAGTCCCTATGGTTATCCTACATAAATATTTATGTATGATTCTCTTACTTAATTCCGTTCACAGCCAATGACGCCTTGCATTGACGATTATGATATACTCGTACTTCTACATGAAATGTATGACATATTCTCTTTGTCACTTTTTACTTAGGACGCATTTTATTTAGTCACAATATAAATAAAACTTTTTAAATGATTAAAGACTGATTTTAGTTGATTTTACTGGGAATAAGTACATTTTTCTGACAAAGAAGCAATTTTTGATGAAATAGAACAAATTTTAGTATTCGATTGAGGGATTAAGAAAATTCTATTCACGAGAGTTGGCGACGAATGGATTAAAACAACTTTAATCTTTAAACAATTTTCATTCTTATTTTGATAATTGGTATTCGATATACCACAAATAAAAAATTAATGTACAATAAAAGTAATCTTAATTCTGTTAATTTTAAAATCAAGAGTCCAAGGATACTTAAGAAAGACGTTAAACTATTAATTGTTAAATATACAATTATATGAATTGTAAAAAAATATTTTAATAAAATAGAAAAAGGGAATGGAAAAATAAACGTACTCATGTCTTAATGTCGTGTAAAAAAATTGAGATTACATTTTTTTTTAAATATTAAGCTAAGGTAATAGTGCTCTTTTCTATGCAATCGTTGTAGTATATGGTAGATGGTATAAAATCTCGGTCAGTTATCGTAATTCTTCTTTTTGTTCAGACATCGGACTTCAAAATTTATGTACGTTTATGTAGTCTTGCCGGATGCCAAAATATAAAGGAATACATTAGCAAAATAATGACCACAGTTCATAAGCAATATTCCAAAACATCGTATACAAAGGGGATGACGAGTGTCTCCGAAGAATGCTTACCTGCGATTTGCCTGATTCATACAAATCGATTATTATTGCGATTGAAAGTTTCTGTACGCATATAAAAACCAACTCGGTCGAGAAAAAGATTTTACACGACACATCATATGAGAACGATACAAATGCGTTCATAATCAATCAGTATTTTAGATAAAACTGATATAAAATTAACTTTTAGAAAGGACCTCATTGTTTTAATTGAAATAAATTTGAGTATGTAAGAGCAGAATGCAGATCAAAACAAAAAGAGAAAATACTAAAATCAAGAAAGCTTAAAGCTTAAATTAGATGGCGAGTCTTAGAGTCTCCTTCTCTGACTACTTTTGTTAATAACTTTTATAATAACATATGTACGTTGTAGTGCACCTGAGTACCATCCGTTCGTAGTGCGGCGAAAATGGAGTGAAGCCGACATGTGCAAGCGCTGTTTCCAATAGTAAGTAATTGTGACAGAAGGAGTTCGTTGGAAAACACCGAATTTTATTATTAGAGATTATTGTCATTAGAGATTTTTATTATCAGAGATTATTTTCATGGCCTCCACTGATCGTAATATTAAATCCGCCAATGTTTTGAACAAGAATGACGTTACTATTGTGACAAAATAGTTAGAGAGTCTCGAAAGTGTTGCTGACAAGAAGCAAATTGAAGAAAAATGTATACCCGGAATACCTGAAAACTTGTTTTCAGAGAGAGAAGATGCCGAATTTATTTCATCCAATCATAACACCGAATTTGCAGAAAGGATTGAATTTGTAGATGAAAACGAGACTGAAGTAAGAGCCAATTCGAAGTTCTACTATGGTAAAAATAGCTTCAAACGGGCAAGTTTACCACCCTCTAGACATATTCGTGTGGCATGACATAAAATTCTTTGGGTACCATATATTCGAACCACTCGTGCCACTGCTAAATTAATGAAACCTATTGAAACCTTCTATATGTTCGATAGTTGCATGATGGATATAAATTCTTATCGGACAAATTAGAAATTATAGGACATACGGAAGAAACAAACAACTGTTGATAAATACATGCTTAAAGATACAAATTCTATACTGAAAAAAATTATGTCACTTGTGATAAATAGCGTAGTATTAAAATCTATTCATGTAAGCGTTCTTTCCTGTTTGCTAACGATGGAACAGGTAGAAGCATTTTAGGGCATCAATGTCTATGAAGCGCTTTCTGATTTTTCTTTGTGCATTGCGATAGCGAAATCTGCCAAATATGGATTAAAATTGCAATGATAAATACTTAAAAAGTATTCTAGTGCCTACTATATATATATATATATATATATATATATATATATATATATATATATATATATATATATAACGTAGATACAATAAATGCTCGAAGGTTATCGTCAATACACATATGAGAAATGTTATATGTTCTCGATGATGATATTTCACAAAGCAAATTATGATCTGATATATGGATATAATTGCGGGTATTAAATGCAAATAATGTGTAACAACCTTATTATTATGTACAAGGATAGGTCGGAAATAAGAATAATGCAATTAAGAATATACGCAAAGTAATTAAAAATATGATTTACATAAAATCATAATTTTTTATAAATCAGTATGCGTGAGGTCATTAAAACAAACATAGAATAACGACGACTAATAGATATGTTACGTACGTTACATAAAAGAACGAAATGAGGTCTATAAAATAAACCAAAATGTGTTGATCCATGAATGTTATATGAGTTATTTATTACTATTATGGTATCAATATATGAGATCCGCAAGGCATATTTTCAGTAACATAGTTTTTCTCCGATCAGTGTTCGTTTCATGTTCACAAACACATAAATCAATACATATTATAAAAGTAAGTGTAAAATGTGCGTGCCGCTAAAACTCAGAAACGAGTTCTGGTACGATCAAGGGTGGCAGCCGTCTATAGACCATCTGTGAATGACTTGAAGGGCGTGCTTAAGGGCTGGAAGTTTCGCCCCCAGAAATTTCTAGAATAGTCCAGAACATTCAAGAGTATTTCAAAGCATTCCACAATGTGAAATTATTTTCCAAAACTTTCAAAATAGAATGTAAAGTGGCCAAGTCACTTTTGAAGTCTAAGATTGACAACAGTAGCAATAAAATCAAAGCCACTTGGAAAATGATTAATGAGGAAACTGGAAAAGTCAAATCACCAAGCAATAAGTTTAAACTAAACATTGGTGACAAGCAAGTCACTTCAGATTTAGAAGTCGCAATCGCTTTCGAAAAATTCTTCACGAATATTCCAGTTTCTACTACTAAATCCTTGAACTCTTCGCCTACCGATGCCTTAAATTTACTAAAGGAAAATATAGTTGAGTGTGGTGTCAACTTTAAGTTCAGAAAAGTTCACGTCCGAGAAATAATTAAAGCCTTCAAACTCATAAGTGTTAAAAAGACGAATGACTTGTGGGATCTTTCCGTGAGTATGCTTACACAGCTAATTGACATTGTTGCACCTGATTTAGCGATTATATTTAAAAACTGTGTTGAATGTGGTGAATTTCCTGATCTAATGAAACATAGTAAAATAACGCCATTATTTAAATCTGGTAGTACTACGGATCCCACTAACTTCAGACCTATTTCGGTGCTACCTACTTTTAGTAAAGTATTTGAAAAGCTCATTTTAGGTCAGCTAATAGAACATTTTAAAGATAATAATCTTCTCCATAACAAGCAATACGGTTTTACTCGGGGTCGCTCAACAACCGATGCTGGGAGGAATCATGTGATGCGCTTGGCGTGTTTTGTGATTTTTCCAAGGCATTCGATTGCGTAAATCATGATACGTTGATTAGGAAGTTACACCACTATGGAATAAGGGATGAAGCACTTGACCTCATTGTTTCATATCTAAACGGGAGGATGCAAAAAGTAGACGTGAATGGGAAACGTTCCCCTGGGTCATTGGTCAAAATGGGCGTGACGCAAGGTACAATATTGGGACCGCTTTTGTTCCTAATCTACATTAATGACCTACCTTATCTTGTAAAGGATCAGCATGGAATAGTACTGTTTGCAGATGATACATCTTTGACTTTTAAAATAAACAGACGACAAATAATTGTTAACGAAGTAAACAGTGCTCTTTCTAAAGTTGTAAATTGGTTTAATGTTAATAATTTATTGCTCAATAAAGGAAAAACCAAATGTATTAAATTTACAGTATCAACCGTTAAAGCTAAATTTACAGTATCAACCAATGTGCAACTCAACAATGAAAAATTGGATTTAGTTGACACTACCGTCTTTTTAGGCATTACCTTGGATTCGAAACTTCAATGGGGCCCACATATTTGTGGTTTATCGAATAGGCTGAGCTCTGCTGCATTTGCAGTTAAACGTATTCGACAGCTAACAGACATCGATACAGCTAGACTGGTCTACTTTAGTTATTTCCACAGCATTATGTCATATGGTATATTGTTGTGGGGTAATGCTGCTGACATTAACACCGTATTTGTCCTTCAGAAGAGGGCCGTTCGTCTGATCTATAATATGGGGACTAAAGAATTGCTTAGAAATAAATTTAAAGAAATAAAAATAATGACCATACACAGTGAATACATTTAAGAAAAATTACTGCATGTGCACAAAAATATTGATAAATTTAATAGAAATAGTAATTTCCATAATTACAATACCAGAAATAAGAATAAACTTGCCACACTCAGCACTAGGCTGCATAAAACAAGTAATTCTTTCTTGGGCAATTGTATATGTTTTTATAACAAACTACCTATGAATGTGTAGATTTTTCATTAAATAAATTTAAAATATTTGTTAAAAATAAATTGATAGAAAAATCTTATTATAGTATAAATGAGTATATAAATTATAAGAAAGCTTGGGAATGAACTGCTCTAGCTACTATATTAAGTGACGTTTGTGAAACAGTGATCACAATAGAGTCAACCTGGCTGAGTTTGTTCGGGGCTTCTTCTCATACCAGGGCGCATTTGGAACGCTAATAACCTTGGTTTTAAGCGAAGAGAAGTCGTATGGGGGCGTATTCCGATAACATTTGACGAAATGGGCTCTTGACACTCCTCTCGTTGACGTACACAGGTGATCACTAATATGATTTTAAGTGGGAAAAATAAGAAATCAAAAAAATATCATATCGTGCATCGTGCATTGTGCATCGTGCATCGTGCATCATGCATCATCGTGCATCATGCGTCATGCATAATGCGTCATGCGCCATGCGTCATGCATCGTGCATCATGCATCATGCATCATGCATCGTGCGTCATGCGTCATGCGTCATGCGTCATGCGTCATGCGTCATGCATGATGCATCATATATCATATAACTTATATCATATATCTAATCATATCATATAATATAGCATTTATCATATATAATACATCATATAGCATATATAATATACCATATATCATATATCAATATCATATCATATCATATATAATATCATATCATATATCATATTATATAATATAACATATCATGTCATATATCATATCATATCATATATCATATCATATATCATATCATATCATATATCATATCATATCATATATCATATCATATCATACCATATCACATCACATCATATCATACCATATCATATCATATATAATATATCATATATATACATATATATTATACATCATATATCATATATCATATATCATATATCATATATCATATATCATATATCATATATCATATATCATATATCATATATCATATATCATATATCATATCATATCATATCATATCATATCATATCATATCATATCATATCATATCATATCATATCATATCATATCATATCATATCATATCATATCATATCATATCATATCATATCATATCATATCATATCATATCATATCATGTCATGTCATATCGTATATCATATCGTGCATCGTGCATCGTGCATCGTGCATCGTGCATCGTGCATCGTGCATCATGCATCATGCATCGTGTTGCATCATGCATCATGCGTCATGCATAATGCGTCGTGCATCATGCATCGTGCATCATGCATCGTGCATCATGTATCGTGCATCATGCATCGTGCATCATCGTGCATCATGCGTCATGCATAATGCATCATGCATCATGCAACGTACATCATGCATCATGCGTTATACATCATGCATCATGCATCATGCATCATGCATCACGCATCGTGCATCGTGCATCATGCGTCATGCATAATGCGTCATGCATAATGCGTCATGCATCATGCATCATCGTGCATCATGCATCGTGCATCATGCGTCATGCATCATGCGTTATGCATCATGCATCATGCATTATGCGTCATGCATCGTGCATCGTGCATCATGCATCGTGCATCATGCATCATGCATCGTGCATCGTGCATCATGCATCGTGCATCATGCATCATGCATCGTGCTACGTGCATCATGCATCGTGCTACGTGCATCGTGCATCGTGCATCATGCGTCATGCATAATGCGTCATGCATCATGCATCATGCGTCATGCATCATGCGTCATGCATCATGCGTCATGCATAATGCGTCATGCATCATGCATCGTGCATCATGCATCGTGCATCGTGCATCGTGAATCATGCATCGTGCATCATGCGTCATGCATCATGCGTCATGCATCATACATCATGCGTCATGCATCGTGCATCGTGCATCATGCATCGTGCATCATGCATCGTGCATCATGCATCGTGTATCGTGCATCGTGCATCGTGAATCGTGCATCGTGCATCATGCATCATCGTGCATCATGCATAATGCGTCATGCATAATGCGTCATGCATCATGCATCATCGTGCATCATGCATCATGCGTCATGCATCATGCATCATGCGTCATGCATAATGCATCATGCATCATGCGTCATGCATCATGCGTCATGCATCATGCATCATACGTCATACGTCATGCATCATGCATCATGTATGCATATCATACCATATATCGTATATCGTATATCGTGCATCGTGCATCGTGCATCGTGCATCGTGCATCGTTCATCGTTCATCGTGCATCATGCATCATGCGTCATGCATAATGCGTCATGCATCATGCATCATACGTCATGCATCATGCGTCATGCATCATGCGTTATGCGTCATGCATCATGCATCGTTCGTCGTGCATCATGCATCGTGCATCATGCATCATGCATCATGCGTCATGCGTCATACATCATGCGTCATGCGTCATGCGTCATGCGTCATCCGTCATGCGTCATGCATCATGCGTCATGCGTCATGCACCATGCATCATGCATCAAGCGTCATGCATCATGCATCATGTATCATATCATATTATATCATATATCATATCATATCATAATATATATCATATTATATCATATATCATATCATATCATATATCATATCATCATGCGTCATGCATAATGCGTCATGCATCATGCATCATGCATCATGCGTCATGCATCATGCATCATGCGTCATGAATCATACGTCATGCATCATGCGTCATACGTTATGCGTCATGCATCATGCATCGTTCATCGTTCATCGTGCATCATGCATCATATATCATATCATATCATTTATCATATCATATATTATATCATATATCATATCATATCATATATAATATCATATCATATCATATCGTATCATATCATATATCATATCATATATCATATCAAATCATATATTATATCATATCATGTATCATATCGTATCATATATCATATCATATCATATCATATATCATATCATATCATATATCATATCATATCTTATCATATCATATCATATATCATATATCACATCACATCACATCACATCACATCACATCACATCACATCACATCACATCACATCACATCACATAACGTCACGTCACGTCACGTCACGTCACGTCACGTCACGTCACGTCACATCACATCACATCACATCACATCACATCACATCACATCACATCACATCACATCATATCATATCATATCATATCATATCATATCATATCATATCATATCATAGCATATCATATCATATCATATCATATCATAAATCGTATATATGATATCGTGCATCGTGCATCATGCGTCATGCATAATACGTCATGCATCATGCATCATGCATCGTGCATCGTGCATCGTGTATCGTGCATCGTGCATCGTGCTACGTGCATCGTGCATCGTGCATCGTGCTACGTGCATCGTGCATCGTGCTACGTGCATCGTGCATCATGCATCGTGCATCGTGCATCATGCGTCATGCATAATGCGTCATGCATCATGCATCATGCGTCATGCCTAATGCGTCATGCATCATGCATCGTGCATCGTGCATCGTGCATCGTGCATCGTGCATCGTGCATCGTGCATCGTGCATCGTGCATCGTGCATCGTGCATCGTGCATCGTGCATCGTGCATAGTGCATCATGCATCATGCATCGTGCATCATGCGTCATGCGTCATGCATCGTGCGTCGTGCGTCGTGCATCGTGCATCGTGCATCGTGCATAATGCGTCATGCATAATGCGTCATGCATCATGCATCATACATCATGCGTCATGCATCGTGCATCGTGCATCATGCATCGTGCATCGTGCATCGTGCATCGTGCATCGTGCATCGTGCATCGTGCATCGTGCATCGTGCATCGTGCATCGTGCTACGTGCATCGTGCATTGTGCATCGTGCATCATGCGTCATGCATAATGCGTCATGCATCATGCATCATGCGTCATGCATCATGCGTCATGCACCATGCGTCATGCATCATGCGCCATGCCTAATGCGTCATGCATCATGCATCGTGCATCGTGCATCGTGCATCGTGCATCGTGCATCGTGCATCGTGCATCGTGCATAGTGCATCATGCATCGTGCATCATGCGTCATGCGTCATGCGTCATGCATCGTGCGTCGTGCGTCGTGCATCGTGCATCGTGCATAATGCGTCGTGCATAATGCGTCATGCATCATGCATCATGCATAATGCGTCATGCCTCATGCATCGTGCACCATGCATCATGCATCATGCATCGTGCATCATGCATCGTGCATCATGCGTCATGCATCATGCATCATGCGTTATGCATCATACATCATGCGTCATGCATCGTGCATCGTGCATCATGCATCGTGCATCGTGCATCGTGCATCGTGCATCGTGCATCGTGCATCATGCGTCATGCATAATGCGTCATGCATCATGCATCATCGTGCATCATGCATCATGCGTCATGCATCATGCGTCATGCATCATGCATCACGCGTCATGCATAATGCGTCATGCATCATGCATCGTGCATCATGCATTATGCGTCATGCATCGTGCATCGTGCATCGTGCCTCGTGCATCGTACATCGTGCATCGTGCATCGTGCATCGTGCATCGTGCTACGTGCATCGTGCATTGTGCATCGTGCATCATGCGTCATGCATAATGCGTCATGCATCATGCATCATGCGTCATGCATCATGCGTCATGCACCATGCGTCATGCATCATGCGCCATGCCTAATGCGTCATGCATCATGCATCGTGCATCGTGCATCATGCATCGTGCATCGTGCATCGTGCATCATGCATCGTGCATCGTGCATCGTGCATCGTGCATCGTGCATCATGCATCATGCATCATGTATCGTGCATCGTGCATCGTGCATCGTGCATAGTGCATCATGCATCGTGCATCGTGCATCATGTATAATGCATCATGCATCGCGCATCATGCGTCATGCATCATGCGTCATGCATCATGCATCGTGCATCGTGCATCGTGCATCGTGCATCGTGCATCATGCATCATGCATCATGTATCGTGCATCGTGCATCGTGCATCGTGCATCGTGCATAGTGCAACATGCATCGTGCATCGTGCATCATGTATAATGCATCATGCATTGCGCATCATGCGTCATGCATCATGCGTCATGCATCATGCATCATGCATCATGCATCGTGCATCGTGCGTCATGCATCATGCGTCATGCATCATGCGTCATGAATCGTGCAACATACATCATGCATCATGCATCATGCATCATGCATCATGCATCATGCATCATGCACCATGCATCATGTATCATGTATCATATCATATCATATCATATCATATCATATATCATATCATCATATCATACCATATCATACATATCATATATAAATATATATATATATATATATATATATATATATATATATATATATATATATATATATATATATACACATATATATATATACAAACATATATATATATATATATATATATATATATATATATACATATATACACATATATATATGTATATATATATGTGTGTGTGTGTGTGTGTGTGTGTGTGTATAGTTGTACCAACGAAAGAATTTTAATGCACTATTGAAAATAAATATAGAAGTCGCCTAATACAATAACTTCGCTTTTGTGTGTTTATAATATGGAATACGTATTGGTAATTGTTTAAATATTATAAGTGCAAGTGAATGTATTTGCTCGTTTATCTCCTTTTAATCTATCAACTACTTAACCAGTCTTCCTTAATTTTTGCACTTGTAACCTGCTTTATAAATGTAGTATCAATTAAAAATGATAAACAAATCATATCACTAAAAACTACGTTTATTGTTACTTTAGTTAATAAACTCTGAAAAGCTTACACATAATTTTGTTTTATGATTATCGCAATAACAATTGGTTCCCTTGTATAGCAGTCACAAAAAATATTGAATTCATAATTTTAATATTTGGTCCGAAGACCTTTTGGTTCTTAACGACATGTAAACTGTTTTCAACACTTTCCACAAGTTTTTCACAGTACTCGGATGGAATTTGGTACCTCTGTTCTTATACACGTTCCCATAAAATGTTCGATTTCGATGGTGTTGCTTATATTCATTTAAAAGCATGTTTTTGAAGTACGCCCATAAATTTTCTAGCAGATTTATATCAGAACTATGAGATGGCCATGACAGGACTTGAATCTCTTGCTTGTTTGGTTCCTTTTTTACTATTTTTGATATGTGCTTGGTGTCGTTATCATGTTGGAATATTTTCTCATTTACATGGTATGGCATATTTTCAACAACTTCCAACAGATTTGTCCTAAGAATCTTGTGGTACATTTTTTCATCCATATTGCGTTTTATTTTCTTAATTGGCCCAACGCCATAAACTCTCAGAGAGCCCTACATTTTAATATTGTATCAGCAAGTTTCACTATTTGTATAAAATTTTTTGCTTGAAGCGGTCCACCTTTTTTCTTTCAGTTCCATTTTCGACAATTTATACTGTATCTATTAATTTTGGTCTCACTCGACTTAATAATCCTCATCCAATCATCTTCAGTCCAGTTAATTTTAATGTTTCGCAAATTTTTTTCTAGATTTAATATTTTTTACTAAAAAGAGGTTTGTTTCCTTCTCGACAGCTTGAATATTTGCTTTGTATAACATTAGACGAACAGTCCACTTACTCACTGACGTACCAGTGTCTCGTCTTAAAATTTCCATCGCTTCAGAAGCTGAAAACGCTTCACTAGATTTTAAATAGTGAATAAATTTTCATACGTCGCTACCACATAATTTTTAGTGCGACCAGCAACATTTCTTGGTATAAGATATTTATATTTGGCTCTAATTATCTGTATTCTTGATTGACTCTAATTTAACTTTTGAGTCATATATCCTATCAATTCCTTGTTTTTAAATAACTCTTTATCAGATTCTATAATATTCTTTGAAATCGGTTTTATGATTTTTTTAAAAAGCGATAAACAACTAATTCTGGCCAGTTTTATATTTTAGGGCAAGGATGTTTTTAAATACGGTGCAAAAGTGAGTCAATCAATATTAATTATCTCAAAGTTTTATAGCGTAGATACTCAATGATATTTATACGTGTATTTTATAATAGCACATAAATTAGTAAATATGGATATATCTGATATGATAAAAAAAAGAGTGTACATTGACTCAGTTCTGAACTTTATATATTTATTTATATTTTTGTACGTAAAAATTAACCAATGTGAAAAAGCTTAAGAATAAAAAATAAGCGTGTTTTGTATTTATATCATTATGCCAAGTGAATAATCGTATAAATAGTCTAATCTTGTAAATAGTCGTAACCTTTGAAGTAATCGTCTCTATTTTTCAAACAATTTTTCAGTATCATAATTTTTTAACTTTTCCACGCGAGGAGAGCTACGGATATATGAGACAAGCCAATCGAGACTTCGGGAGACTTTTTTATAAATTAAATTACGAATATATATTTTCTCAACACCCTGCAAGATACAATTCTTACTTCCAGATATAATGATCTCTTTAAAATAAATATTTCTCTATTTATAAATAACATTTTCATTACAAAACTTATTTCGCGTATTACAAACGTTTTTGTAAAACTTATTACAAACGTTTTTCGATATAAGACAATATCTAA
This sequence comes from Druceiella hillmani, assembly GCA_039881145.1. Lineage (NCBI taxonomy): Eukaryota > Metazoa > Arthropoda > Insecta > Lepidoptera > Hepialidae > Druceiella > Druceiella hillmani. The sequence continues at coordinate 10,753,027 of JAYKKI010000047.1, read as the reverse complement.
ACCCTTCATTTTTTTCAAATGAAACGTATGAAAATTTGGATAATTTACTCGCGAACATAATACAATTTACCTATCATCACACAATGTAAAATTAATAATGTAGAATAACTAAACCAGACATATCAATTGAGCTGAATATTTTCAAATTCCATTTTACAATATAGAATATTTTTAAGATAAACAATACATCACTGGCTCGATCAACTAATCAAAAATCTTTCAGATCTCTCATTGATACGTATAATAAGGATATCATGCATAAAATAACAAAATAATTATTAAAACAAACAAGAAAACAATGAATATGATAGTTTTGTTAGCTTGTGGCTGAAGCACTTTGGTACTACATAAACGACATGAATCTGATCGAATAGCGTACCAATAATAATTATAATCCATTTTAGCGAGATATGGACATAGTATCGCGGGAGATCTATTATCGATTTTTGGCAAAAGTGTTTTCTTGCTAAATTTATCAACATTTATATTCTTTAGCTATGAAATCTTAAATTTAAGTTATGCAACGATATTCTAACAATTATTAATATGTCTTGGTTTACATTGAACATTCTAAATGAATGTAATAGTTTATTATAAAAATAATATTACAGTTAGGTTTATATGTCGATCGAGTGTTAATTTTTGTTTTTAAATTATTTCTGTAATGTTTTAATACAAAAATAGTAACTTTTTGCAATTTATCGCTACTTTTTCATTTATACTGATTTATATTTGTTTTAAGAACAAGTTTAAATATATTATTCATTAAGAGGAAGGAATTTTTCGATATTACTAAATATTCTGAAAAAGGTAGTTTAGAAAATAAAAAAAAAATTTTATGGTAAAAAAGCTCGAACAGCAGACAAGTTATGATGACAGCAGGATTTACTAAATTTACAGTCGAAACTATCAAACTTTAATTCTGAGTATAGATCAAGATGGGCGAAAGCATACAGAATCTACAAAAAAATTAAGGAAAACCATAACACTTTCACTCCCTGGCTTGTATATGTATAAGTATCCCGAAAAACAAATACGGTCGACCACATGCTCAATTTCATTTATGTTTTGACCGAATATGTAATTCTACTTCTGTATCTTTATTACTTTTTGCTATTTGTTTGACTTTACGAGCCAAAAGACAAATTCAGACCTAAACATTTTTAAGAGACATAACTGCAAAACCGTAGAATGCCAGAGTCTTTAAAAAAATGTCTTTGGTAATTACAATAGTTTTTTCAGGTAAATACCCTACGGCTATTTTAATAGGAGTAAAACCATTCATGAGCAATATTGCGTGATAAATATATATATTCTAGAAAAATTTCCTTCTTTAAAAACTTACAAGCAGCCAAAACTGGTGCTAAAACTGGTACAGAGTGAATATTTCGAACATTGGTGCTCGTGAAAATATCTCTTCAAGATGAGAAAATAAATTAGTTTTGTCTGATTTTTAAATGGGGTATGGACAGGTCTTCAAGACGCAGCTTCTGCTGCAAGCATTTTATGAGCCAGAAACTGATGGTTTAACCGTATTCGTCATATGCGTAGTGCTTCTTGATTTGATATCTGAAGAAGTGATTATAGGACATCCCGAATTAACCATATATTGTCTGTTTTTTTAAAATAGAATTTAAAAATGAGTATCCCAAAATTTCTTTTGCTGAAAAAAATGAAACAAAGGACTAGGTAAAAATAATTCATGAAAGCATTGAGTTAAGACAATTACGGATAAATCATAAATTAATCTTTTCCATGGTTAACCGAAGTCTACTACGCTCTCATGGAAACAACATGAACAATGAAATATTTTATCTGCGGTACGACCTCCACACAGTTTAACAAAATAGATTAATTTATCGCAAGGAATACAAAAATTTACAATTTAAAATTCAGCCCATAAGTTTTGCATTTTTGGATAAGTTTCTTCGAATATCTATTTCATTTGTCCTATGAACTGTCATTGGAAAGTGGCAAGCTCGTGGCTAGACAAACAGAGTGGTTCCTTCAAAACCCAGAACTGTTCGCGTAAATAACTAAAATAGACTTAAATTTCATCAATAAATCTATATATAAATTATAGGGTAAGATTATGTTCAAATTGTTATTACTATGCAGTTCTATAAATAATTTTCACAAGCAAAACATTTTAACAAATTAATTGTATTTAATGCCGGCCTTACAGGTTTCTTTCACCAGTGTGCGACGGTACTTTATGAGATCTTGTATTGAATTGCTATGTAAGTGGTTTATAATTTTTTACATAATTTTTACACAGATATTGAAGACTACAGATAAACGTTTAAATACATCGGTCCAAAAATTGACTTAGATTGTTAAATGAAAAATATTTTTTTGTTCTGACTGTATACGATGAAATTAATACTGGACAGTAAATTTTAATTAATTTTAAAAAGATATGGACTGATCTTGTCATAATTTTGAAGTACAAATATTTTCATACGAAATAAGTATGTGCTATATAAGTACATACGAAAATAATATAATTTTTTTTTCTAAAATTAACTTATGCTGTTAAACATAAGTTAGTTTTTAGACTAATATATATTTATTTGCACATCTCATAAAACACCGAAACTAACGATGTATTTTCAGACTCAGTACATAAAATTTTCTCATACCGTGCCCCTCAGGATCTCTCTATGATTAAACTAAGAATAATCAAAATCTGTTTGCTGACGCGACGTTTCGACATCATGCTAAATAAATTATCATTTAAAAAGTTAAAACCTTAATAGTAAATTTATTTATTTATTTTTCTTTTTCATAATTATGTCTAATTTTTGTTAGGTTTTGTTGATAAATATGATATCAGTTCAACAAAAATATGAAATGTATTAAACTCCTAGTCAAACACAATTTTATGATTTTCTTAACAACATATAAAATGGAAAAAAGTAAAAAATTTTTCAACGTGAGATCTGTGATTTAGGTGCTTGCGTGCATGCGTGTCGTCTCAATTCGGTTCCTAAAATGTATATTCGTCTATTTAACACACATTATTTGTACTTCAATTAATTATATTTTATTTAGAATAGAAATTAATTCCAATTTTTGTGTCATGGGTAAAGAGACTTGTAAGACGTAAAAATATACAATATATGATAAATGTTTAGTTGCAATGACAAGGAAAAATAAAAAATACAATATATCATTGTTCTTATATCTCGAGATAAAATTTTTCAGCAAAATTTCTAATTTTAGGATTTCTGTAGTTCTTCCTATTTATAACATATCCATAGTTTTTGACATATTTACTTAAAATTGTGTATGTATATGCATTAAATAGCGATCGCAAATAACATGTAGCATGATGTAAAAAAAATTACATAATTTTATATTAAATGATTGTTAACACGTAACAAATATTTTGTTAGTGAAATAGATATAAATAAACAATTTCTTACAAATAATTTTAGAATACAGTCATCATATTTTTTTATTAAATTTGCAAGTTTTTACAAGGCTGTTTACTACATTTTATTAGGAAAGGAAGCAATACGAAAATTAATATCAAAATACAACATAATATAAACAAAATATAATATACAATAATTGCCGTGAAATAAGTAATAAAAAAAACTACATTTTCTAAACTCATGTATAGAAAGAAAATTAATAATTTTTCATGATTCAAATGTAATCATTATCGTCTTCTTTCATTAAACACTAATGAGTTTTAAAAAAAATATTGTATTTAAAGTTACGACTATTGTATTTTCATCAATCGTCTTTTAGAATTTTTAATTCAAAAATAAAATATATGCAATAAAATAATTTATCATTTTCAATCACTGTGATTAAAGATGAAATTGATTTTTGATAAATATTTAATCATTACTTTGTTTTCTGATATTTCTTAATAATTTCATTTTTGAATAAGGTTATAATTTAAATAATACTTTTATTGGAATCTGGAAGAATTTAGGAGAAATAGCATGGCATGAATAAAGTGAGGCTCACCGCTTTTTAACGCTCTCTCTAATCTTGTAGGCACCATCTATTGGAAAACAAAAAAAGTTGTTAAGTAATTTTTAATTTTGAATTCAAATCAACGTCTGCTTTGTTTGGGATAGAGCTCTATTAGCCTAATTAAACTTATAATTATTTAAATCAAATGTAAGTAGGTAGGTGTAGTTTAGTGGTGTAAAAAATAATTGGAAAGAGAAATGAAAAAGTATTTCTTATTTCACTTGTTGGGAAACTAGTATAAAACTACACTAGTATGTATTGTTTCACACTAAGGGCATTTTATTATAACGGCAACACAGTGTTTTCTCATTTTTTTTATATTTAGGTTTTGTTTATGATAATAGAAGGCACAAATATAAAAAAAATGAAGAAGAAAATTTTAATATAGATGTGAATTATTTTTCCGCAATAAAGCCCCAGATGATAAAAATATTATATATCTTCTTCGTCGTTTATTTTCGAAATTAATCTGAAAAAAAAATCTCGTCTCGACAGGCCCGTTATGTAAATGATGTAATTTGTCAGTGTTTTCTTTTTGACACCTAAAAACTACTCGTTAATTAATTTTATTTTATAGAATGTAAGAACTGCACAGAAATTTTATGAAGTGGCATTAAGTAGAGAAATATGTTGAAAATTCCTTCTTCGTATCTATTTTATTTTCACGGGCAACAGATTGAATTACAGAAAAATGAGCCAGCTTGCCGAAAATGGTAGGTTCTATACCTTTGTCTATACCTTTTGAAATTGATGATTCAAAGTAACCGAAATCATTTTGGTTATGGTCCCATTGAAAGGCTCCCACAATTAATGGGCTGCACGAGAAAAAAAAGAATTGCTATTCTATATTTCTTGGTTTTATCGAGATGTTTTTGACATAAACTTATCTTACACAAAGCGTAAAATGTTATGCAAATTCAAAATCAAAGCTATTTCATAATCATCATACTGACGAAGTACGTATGTCAGAAGTGTTTGTCATACAAATCAACAGTGTTCCCTTGTTCAAAGTGCTCGGATTTAATTTTTACATTCAATCGTATAAAGTAATATTTTTCCTTTCTTACAATCTGTAAGAGGTAAACTTTTCAAAATCCCAGTATTATAGAGCATCGAAAAGTATTATCTGCGGAAGATGACGGAAAACAAAATACTGAGTCTGTCTGCATTCGAGTTGCTTACTCAAGCACCTTTTCCCGCTCCACTCTATACTTGATATCTGGCCACGTCCATTTCAATAATATATGTACGAGTGTAAAACTTCATTGCACGATTTAAGGTAAATATAAGGACACATTTGTGTAATTATTGCGTTTCAAGTAACTAGAATCTTTTCGTTGTTGTGTTTCATCCAATATAAATTAATTTTAGGACATATTTAATTTGCATACTTTCAGATTGAGTGAACCAATTTCTACTAAATAAAAACTAAATATTGCTTTTGATTATTTTTTTTATTTTTCTAAAAAGACTGTCAGAATTGGTAAAGTAGTTTTTATACATTTTCAAAGAAACACACTAACAGGCGAATGTATGGGAAAGAAAATTGGAGGAACGAAGCAAGCTTACGTCCAAAACATAAAACATGGGAAAATTATATGTGCGAAAAATGTCCAAGAACTTCGTTTACCTTCAAATTTCCACCTAAGTTGAAATTGGTTAATTAAGTACCTAATATTTCTGCGCCACTTCACGTTTCACCTCGGGCCAAACTCATTTTGATAAAGTATGTACGGATGGGAAATTTCAATATGAGATAGACGTAGCTTCATCTATTGTTTCTTTATACTATAAATTTCCATAATTACTACGCGCCGAGTAGCTTTGTACTTCTTTGGCATTTTTTACTAATGCATTTTAAATCAATTTTTGATAATATTAAATTTGCTTATCTTTTGTTTAGGTGCATCAAATCCGATGAAATAAAAAACTAAATATTATTTCAAATAAAGCACTGTATTTTCAAATATATTTACATTGATTAAGTCAGCAGTTTTTACCTGATGTGCGTTCAAACACAATAACGAATAAAAATTCCAAAAACAACATTTAGTTTATTTTTATTTTCGTTGTGTTCTTCTAACTAATTTTTCATATACACCTTTAATCCACGGATAGCCTAATTCTACAATTTCATTATATATGATAATACTAATACTAAACATTCAAAGTAATTACGAATATTGAAAAGTAATTCAAATTTAAACGAATTGAGGAAAAAAAGAAAGCTTATATATCATACAAACAACATAGAAAAATCTTATATCTGAAAACAACCAACAGTGACATCTACCCTTGTGCGTCTGCCCGCGTAAAAATTGGTTTCGTGTTTCGGCCAAGCCCGTTTTGACAATGTAACTACAGGTGGGAAATTTCATTACGTGATTTAACACGTAGCATTATCTATCGATGTTTTTATATATACCATAAATTTATATAATTACTACGCGCTGAGTAGCTTTGCATTTCTTTGTTGCTTTTGTACAAGTACAATGTAAATAAACTTGTGCAAATGTTAAATTTGCATATCTTCTGATTAGGTGTATCGAATTTAATTAATTTGAAAATTAAATATTACTTCAAATTAAACCCTGAAAATTTCCATCTGAATTAAGTCAGCAGTTTTTACCGGACATGCGTTCAAACAGAACACAAATAAACCAAAATTTCAAACTAATTATTTTCTATAGTATTACTTTCATTATGTACTCCTAAACTATTATTTTGTAAATATCGTCACTGTACAGACAGTACACCTCTACAATTTTATTATATGTTCGATATTTAATCATTTTTTATTATTAAAACGTCGCAAATTTAAACAAAAAAAAAGTTTCTCATAATTCTCTAATTGCTTATTAATTTTCGCAAACTAATGCAAGAAAACTAAATTACACGATTTAATTAGTATAAAATTAATTTACAAAAATGTTATTCACTAAATAGACAACAACCTTAAAGTCAAGTAAATGTTACGGTCGTTACGGGCGAGTAAACATTAAAGTCAATATCACGGAATTCGAGACTTCATGACTTCTGCGACACTTACGTGCTACGATGTAAATTAGTTACTATATATGTAAGTAGGAAGTTACTACGAGTATTTATGCAACTTTTTATACATAAAATTATTTGTTTCTTAATTAAATTTTGGAAAAAAATTTGAATCACATTCCGACGTTATATAATTACCGTGTCAATTTTTACATTATGATATTGGGTAATTCTATTATTTAGGTTACCGAAAAATGTACAAATACGTTATCAACACAAAATCAGTTCCAGCATCCGTTTTTTTATTCGATGTATTTCCGTAACTTTCAAAATATATGTCACAATTTCATCAATTATATCTAACTTATATTCTAGTTATTTTGTTAAGAAAATAGACAAGGTGGACTTATTGACATAAAAGCTTTTTATTCCATCAATCTTTATAGTTATTTATGAAATAAATTAAATTCATACTGAAAATGAAATAGTTGTTGTAAACAAACTAAATAAGTTTTAAAAAATATTTATATAACTGCAAGGGATAAATGGGACGGAAATAAAAAGGATTAATTTTGACCATATAATTTAACGTCCAATTTGTCTGTATTTCGTAATTTGAAAACCTAAGCAAAGAATGAACATTAACGAAGGGAAAAACTATTAGCTTCTGTAAGATTCGTAGATATTGGTTATATCCGTAGGCAGATAAAGCCGCTAATATAGATATCATCGTGGTTTCTGGTAACATCTCCTAATCTGTGATTGATTGCTGCATTACTGTATTATATCCTCGTAGTAAAATTTCATAGATGGCTTTCAGCCGTCTATCAGAAAGTTAATGGAATTCGATTCCTGATCCAGGGCCATTTTCGTAATTAAACAATTCCATAAAATTACTTTACATTTTAAACTTTGATGTGTCTTTGTCTTCAAAACATAACCCTTCTTCATATAAAGTTTCTCCCCTCGGCCAGACAATTTGCCGAATAGTTGACTATGTTCGATGTAGAAATTATTGGTCATCCACCTTACATATTGTACTTCGTACCAAATGAACTTTCTCGATTCCAAAGAATAAAAGGTACTACGAATAGTTTGATTTCCAGATGCCGAAGATGTACTGACTGCCTTTGAAAGGCCGTGGAAAAGACGTTCAAGGAAGAATTCGAACAGTATCTGGGAAATTACAAACTCACTAGTTGATTCCATTTTTCACATTCTAAAATTTCTTAGTATTAACTTAAGTTTATAGACCTTGCTTGATTTACTTCCTTTATTAAGGAATTTAAACACTGCCCTGTACCCAATTTTAAGTATTTTCGTTTTTACTGCACTCGCTCGTGTTCAATAGACAATATCTAGAATAGCAAATAACTTGAAAAATGATTCTGGTACTTATTAAATAATTAACCGAATGGTGACAAAATTTTTGGTCAATTATTATTTCAAAGTGGATATGCTGGAAACGGTTGAAGAATTGTATTGCTATAATCTTTAAATAAATTCAGTAATAGGCAAAACTATATACCAAATTATTTATACTTTATAATTCTATCTTTTTAGTTGTCTTCTATAAAGTGATTCATTCTCTATATTTTGAAACATTTCACATCACCTGTTATTTGTATTGAAAACGATTTAACTGATAACGTAAACAATTTGATGCTTGGAAAAGCGAGTTTTATTTAGTACGATTGTATTGTTTAAACGATTCATTCGTGGATTTTTCCTTAATAATAGGTGTAATTCTTGTATGTCACAAATAACTGTTATAAATATTAAATCACGTAATAGGCGTAAGTTGCTTAATCTAGTAAATTCTTTATATTTACTACTTAATTGAATTATTTTAATTTTTTTGTTCTATTTTAATTTACACGTTCCTTTATATTTGAGATAGAGGGTGTCGACTGTATGTTTATCTTATATATTTATTTATCTTCACAATGTTCTTGTTCTTAAACCATGCCAATGCAAATATCGATCCGCTAGAACAGCAACGTCACCGTGACCATGATTTTAACACAAAGAAATATTTCTATTTAAAATATTTACGAATATTGATTTTTTTCTCGGATATATTTGGCATTAGAATATATTGCAAAAATATTGTGAATTTCTCAAAAAAATTAAATTTAAAATCTTTGTTATAGTTTTCAGACAAATTTATAGTAACAATTATTTTTAATAATTTTAATATTTTTTAACATAATCAGTTTTAATGATAAGGAAGGGGATTTTTTTGGGATATTTACACAAATATCTCTAAAATTTACTTATTCAATCGAAAAAAAATTAGTTTCTGAATCTCACGACACCCTCTTTCAATTCATAAAATAAAAAAATAATAATATTTAATTTGGCCCCTTTTAAATTTACATATATATTTTTGTTGAGATTACTGTTGAGATATATGCAGGTTAATATGTGTTATCATCATGCCAAATATTACGTTTCAATTTCAGTCAGTTTCTAGGAAAGTGCTGCGAGGTAGACAGACGTGAGTGATTTTTCTTTCTTCTTTTCAAGTTTCGGAACCGTAAAATTGTACTTCATAATATAATGGAATGAAACAAAATCTGGAAATGAAAGACTGACCAAATTAATCTTATTTAAGTATAGCTTATGACATTATAAAAAGGATAATTAAAGTGAGAGTATAATATATCCATCGCCTCTACTCTCAATCTCTAAGCTGAAAATACAATTAAATGACCTTTGAGAATATTATATAAAACTTTTCATCCTTGACATTAAATTTATAATATTTGGCATACAATCAAAATGTAAAAGTGATAAGAAATTAATGGAAATATTAAAAAATATGTTAATTGATGGTTGGTTATTAAAATTGGTCAAGGCAAATAAATAGATGAAATGCTAATAACATGATATAACATTTGAACGTGGAATTTTTATGTAACTGTAAATTCTTCTGTGACCTATTTATTTTTATAATACAAGTATATACTTGCCTGCTATCCATTTTAAACAAATTTTGAATCATGACCATTTGTTATTTTATAGACCGTACCTTTCACGACTTTATTCTTCTCGAAGTAATGTTATGCCTGTGAACTTTATTTAACTTTTTTATTTCACTTGGTTTTCTATACTTCTTTTTAATTTACACATTAATATTGAAAAAATATAAATATTTGTTGAAGACAGTGAAAATTGTTCATTGTCTATTGTCGACCAAAAATTGATGCAAATTTAACAATTTATTACGATATAAGCAATCACGACAATCAGTTAATAGCGCACAATAAATTAACACACATTTTCCATCGGTTGCTTTCACAATATTGTACCGACAGAACGTTTTGATCCGGGTGGTATTTACATTTGTTAATTGAGAAGGCTTATACGAAAATTATGATGGATCGCAAATGTCAGATGAAGTTATGTGTAATGTTGGAGTTAAACTGGTTATCGGCACGTATCATATATTGATAAATTTATAATCAGTACTTGAGATTAATTTTATTTATCGGTAGATAAAATTATTATGTACCATTTTAGAAAAAAGTATTTCTTCAGATTGTTGAAACGGCTGAAATGGCAGAATCTGCCAAGGAAATAAAATGTAACTTAATCTTAAGATAAGGTTATAGAAGCATCAAAAGCAAATAAAATAGTTCGCGTTGTTAGTCATTTATTTGCTTTTTTTTTAATTAAAAAACTTATTTCATCATTCTTTTTTCACAGATGTCCAATCGATGCAGAAAAAATGAAGCTTGAAACTATGTTTTTTTTATTAGGACCGCATGAAGACAAAATATATTGTTTAAAGGTAAAATTATTCTCAGTATTTTTTAAATACGGTATAATATAAAAATTGACGGTTTCCTCAAAAAATTATTTTTTGGTCGTAAATCTAAAATACTACTACTACTACTAGCCAACGCCCACCCTTGGCTGTTGAGCCATTTGGTGGCGAGCCGACCAGTATAGATGAACATCTTTGAATGGGTCATCATCGTCCCCCTGGCGGTTGATTCCACTGCAATCCGGCAGGTGATCCGCATTCATTAAATCGTGTCCGCACAGGGGACATTCAGAGGTTGGGAGAACACCAATGCGGTGTAGGTGTGCTGCGAGGTAGTCATGGCCAGTCTGCATTCTGAACCTGGCTACGCTCACAGCTCATGGTAGTTTGTGGTCAATGGGTCCGATGGTGACCAGACTTTCCCATTTTTTCCCTACGGAAAGCTGTGTAAGGTGTTGCCTGCCTGTCCGGTCAATAGCCCTGTTGATGATAGCCCTCATGCTCTGTAGCGAGGGCATACAGGCAGGTTGAGCGATGGACGCACCCCTTTTGGCCAAGATGTCTGCCCTCTCGTTTCCAGAAATGTCGACATGGCTAGGGATTCATTGCATTATGAGGTGCCATCCCTTATTTGCCAGAATTTATAGGGCTTTTCTGGTCTCCATCGTTCTCCTGCAGTCTGTTTCCGTATTGCGGGACAGGTTTTGGATAGCCGCTTGTGAGTTGACGAAGAAGACTGCTTTATGTGTTGGGGTTATTTTGTTTAGTTCAGCTGCTGCCGCTTGTACAGCTGCTATTTCTCCATCGTAGTTGCTCTGAGGGAACAAAGAATAAATCTAAAATAATCCAGCTTAAATAATATAAAGTGAAAATTACTATCAAACATATTTTAAAATTAAGTGAAAAATATGTTAAAATGATATGCTACAATATTTAAACATGCACATCATGCATTGTTTAATTTTGCTCCTTTACTAGTTTCCTTATTTTAGTACAGTAAGTACAAATATAAAGTACTAGCTTTTTGCCTGCAGTTTCACTCGCGTAAAATAAATTTACAAATAAATACGATCACAAAATATATTGTTTTCTACAAACATATAATTTATATCCATGTTTTGATTATTGCCTATTTACATAGAAAACCTATACTAAATTTAGTTAATAGTTTTTACATGATTAAGTAACAAATAGATATAAAAACTTTCACATTTACACCTAATAACTGTTGTCTGCGACTTCAGACGGGGGAATTCGGAATTTGATAGTATATTAATAGCAAATAATCGTTGGTCTAATCCCGGAGAGATAAACACGAATCTATTTAGCATATTTCCATCACCAGTTTAAATACGTATACCTTGACTAAGGGAAAAATACTCTAGTTCTGGTAATAACTATATATGTTGCCTACAGCTATGAACATGTGGATTTTGCTAATCACCGTAAACAGGAGCCTGAATTTATTCTCGGGGTGCTATCACCCTAGCAAACCAAATACCAAATTTTATACTATTTGTTCACGTTACAAAGAGACAAACACACTTTCCCTTTCTTCATGTTAGTGTGAATAATCGGGATGTATAAATAATAAGTAAAGATACTTGAATTAGACTTCCAGAGCTAGTTATTATTTTAATATTTCAGAGCATACTAGATTTTTTGTACGAATCCCGACGATTCAAAATGTATTGATTGGTTGCAGCCCCGGATCTTAACATGCCAACATAGAGTTGACTATGGAAAAAATATTCATTTCCCAGGTCAACCACAATGAATTTAGGATAATTTCAGTGGACATTACACTTTCTTTAACTGGAAAGTCAAATCGGTTGGGATTAAGGAAATGCGGGGAATATGTAATATTTTTTCGGCTGCTGTTCCTGTAAATATGGTAATTTCAATTATATTACTTCTTATTTTTTTTACCTACAATATGGTCACATTACACAAGTTGGAAGTATTATGATTACTCAAAAAAATAATGGGAACACCGTTTTTATTTTTTAAGAAATAAGACAGAAGCCCTGATGGATTAAGTGAGTTAAAAAAATATTGTTGATAGTGAAATGTATCTTCTTCACATTTATCAATGGACTTACACGTTTTTTCTTCACACGATACTTTTCAAAATAATTACATTATTCTCATCAACTGTGACAATTCTTGCCGATATAATTGCCCCTCTCATAAATCAAAGTATTACTCTTCGAATATAATTTCTAAGTCAGAATGTACTCTGTAGACCAATTAATCTATTACCGCTACAGACTCACCTAATTCTTCGTCTACTTTTATGAGACCGTCTTCACCCTTATTTTACCTTCGCCAAGTTGCAATAACATTGTTGAAAACTATAGTCGCTACCATCCACATGATCTGACATGTTTGTTCCTAATGTTAGTAATTCGATAGAATACCTACGAATGGACAATTTTAATCAAGTCTTCGTTATATCTGAACCACATGGCAATATATGGGTAAGGGTTAATATTTGATGAAAATCAATGGCAAAAACAAAGGGCACGCCACCCATTGTACTACTCGATATTTTGAGATCTTATAAAGTTCCATACAATACTTAAATATGCGTGCGGTGACTCATTGTGCATTATCCCATATAATTATTAAAATTTCTTGGAGTACTTTCCAAGTGGCCCATTTCTTCGAATTGAAGAAAAGGAATCCTATTGAAATGAGACATATGATGGTAATTCAAATATGAAATATGCCGTTTTAATACCACTGATATGAGTGGAGCAATTTCAAAAAAAGCTATAGCTATTGCAAGCTTTTCTATTGACCTAATTTCAGGAAGAGGACTTACCTGTCCCGCCTAGAGCATTAATGGATAATAATTTGCCTTTTATTATTGTCCACATTATCTTATAATATTATGTGAGTGGCGTTGATCTTGGACTAAATTAGATAAATAATTAGAGACGTAGTTAGTCAATTCCATAGGGACATATGACCATCTTAGTGGTATTCATAAAACATATGTTGATATATCCCGCTTAACCGGCAATGTCAGGCTAAATCGGCTAAAAAAATTTCACTCAAGTCAAATACTTTGTCTTCAGTTTGTATAATATCTTCATTAAAAATATTATCTGAACATATTTATACGTTTCTCTCTGAAGAGTATGTCTTCACAAAAACCTTTACTAAATATTTCCCAAAACTTTAACAAATCTGAAGATTAGCAAAATACCAGAATGGCAATAAATAATTCTAGCAATTTGTTACGCGAATTTGAAACTTTTGAGTTGGTTATTGTATTAATATAATGTTTATAAGCCCAAATTTTTGCATACTGGTATATTGGCATAATTTTGCCGTTAACCATTTGCAAGTTTTCAAAATAAAGTTGGCTTACGGATATGATATAAAAGTATTTTTAAAATATTATATTGGTTTGACATGAGTGAATGCTATACATTTTCCAAAGTGCTGAGTCTTTATTATGTCATAATCATCCACATTTTATCTTCTTTTTCACCGTGAAAATTTGTTATTTGCCTAGAATTATGTCATGGGACAAAATTTTATACTTATAAAATTTTGTCTCATAACATCCTTTACACCAAATGATGTCATTTGAAATAAGGTATTATAACGTCTGATTTTATTTAATAAATGTGCTGAGAGCAAATGTCTACCTTGTAACAAAATTTCAATATAATGCGGTGGTTCAGAAATATCAAACAAAGTAATTACCTTGCTAGTAGTGCAATATAATACACAGGGCCCATTTTTTTTATTTCACTGATTTGCACTTGATTTTTTTTTTCATTTTTCCAGTCTATATTCTTTTGTATTTCGGGAATTTAATATTAGAGTTTTAATTAAAGCGGATCTTAGTGCGTGCATATTTTTTATATTTTGCTAATTATTCCATAATTTCGAGTCTTATACATAACTGTTGCCGCCCTATTGATTTCAAGATTGTTTTTCTTACATTTCAACACCGCCACCCGGTGCATCTCTGGATTATTTTTTTGATTTCTGTATTCTGTACTATACACTTAAAATTTATGATAGATCGGCGTAATTTATTTATTAGGTCCTGGGCTGACTACAAGTTTACATAATTTGGCATGATAGTTAAAAAATATGTATGGTTAAATAGCCTTCAGCTTCTAAGAGAAAAGTCATTAGTGTACTACTCTTCCATCCTATTATTATATGAACACATTACAACATTATACCATGTTAAAAGAATAGGAACTTCATCTGAAAGTTATTCTGACTTGCCATATTTGTCAAAATTTATACGTGAGTTATCTGTTTCTTTTTCAAATTTAGTAATTTTTTAATAATATAAAATTTGCACTTTAAGAAGTCATGAAAAAAATATTCAAAGTTTTATCTTTTCTCGTTTGGTAGACTTTTACGGTAGGGACATAAACCAGTTGCTATTAAAATGGCAAAACACAGTTACAATGATATATTTCATTATTTCGGTCAAAAAAAATAAAATGTTCACTATGAATTGTTATAACGAATCAAATAAAATGGTAAAATCATAAGTCAAAATATAATTGATTTCCTTAATAGAGAATTTAAGAAAAGAATTGTAGTGAAACTGAGAAGGAAATCACATGAAGATATCGGAAAATTATAAATATGAAATGAATAATAAAAAAGGGTGCGTATACTTATGTACGCGTGAGAAGTTATACTTCTTTGGCATCATTAAATAATACATACGGATAGATAACCTCAATTATATTGGAGCACTTGAAAAAGTCTATAAACACAATTTTTTCACTAATATTTACTAATAGTAAATATATTAATCAAAATATTGAATTTAAATCACTACTGAATATAATTTATCAGCACATATATAAATCGCACTTTTATGAAACTAAAACACGTGTGTGAATGTAGACACTAGAAACATGTGGATAAATACTATGAAAATAGTGAACAGAGGCGACGATGGTGCCAATAGCTTTTGTTTCGAGAGTGCAACCGCTACAACTTCATACTGTAACTTTTGTGTGACGAATCTTAAAATTTCACTTCACTTCATTTTCACGAATCTTATTTTTTCATAACGCGCCTAAAGAAGTATAACTTCAAAAAGATGCATGAGCATGGCAATAACTCGACTACAGCTACGTTATGTAACTGTAGAAGAACTGCATTGTAGACGACATCTTGCTACATTCTTTGAGGTTCTTTTTAATCGTCATCTTACCATTTGCAGAAGAATATTACTGGAGCAACAATTTATAATTATTCTTTAACATTAAAGTTCAACTTACGAATAAACTGATAATGAATCAAAATTCTAGTTATAAGTAAAAAAATGATGTTTCAATTACCCTTGAACTTTCATTTGAAAAAAACTCTTTTGAAAATTTATTAAAAATTTTCTTAATAATAATAGGCAATTCATATTAATTCTTAGTGTTACAATTATTTGCAAGTACCTGAAGCATTATTTCGTAGATCATTTACGTTTTTTAAGAAACCGTGATATCTACAGAATCAAAGCATTGTATGAATTTTAATAAGGCCGGAAGTGTTATAAGTTTTTAAATCACATTTCTTTATATATCTATAATATATATTGAAAAAAGTCAAAATTCTCCTTTGTCCAATCTTGCACGTTTTCCTTTACAACTTTGAAAAAGAAATTGTAAATGTGATATTAATTTTTAAAGAGATTCTATTTATATCTATAATGAAGACTATTTTGACATTATGAAATATTTCAAATCTCTACTAGTTAAATCCATAATATTTTATCTCATTATGCATGCATGATTGGTCAAGTTTCTAAACAGAAGACATAATGAAATAAATTACTATGCCCATTAGTGTGGATGAGTAATTTAAAAATGAATACTTCATCTTTAAGGACCAAAAAATAACTAATGTAAAAATTAAGAAATGAATTTAGAATAAACTTAAATCTACGATATAAGTTGCTGATCAAATAAAATAAAAATTTTAAAAGATAGATTCTTAAATTCATACAAATATCTATTAGGGTAGCTTTGCACCTACTCGTTTTTTTACCTTAAATCAATAAATTAAATTTTACAAAAGAAATCATATAGAGCTTCAATATTGAAATCAATGATAATTAATAGTTTCCTTTTTATTAATTTTGAATTAATCTAACTTCTAACAGGCATAATAATATTTTATTATTTCAAGAATATCTTTTATTTTACGACATAACCATCAGCTTTCGTAAGTACGATATATGTACGATTTTATTATTTGTTTGAAAAGTTTACAAAGTAATACTTCTTATTTAAGAGGCACGCGGATGTAAGTGCGTCCCCGGTTTAAATTCCGGTTGAACCCTTATCAATCACGTAATATTGGAGGTAATACCCAGAATCACCACGCCTTCTTTCGTAGCTTCTCGCAGCAGTAACGCTTACTCCCGTCACCGGTCTATGATATTTTAGCCACGTGATTTCAAACATCAGTAAACAAGTTATGGTCGAAAATTGAACTCAGAACCCCATGGTGCGCCGCACTGCCAAATGCCGTAAGCCTGAAATCAACCCAACAAACCACGGTGGCGACCTATTACAATACACCACGTCCGACGCCGACGCAGCGAGTGCTACGATGGCGGGTAATTATTATGTTTTCAAAAATATTTTCTTTCATATCCTGCATACATTTATTTTAATAACCCTTTTTTAGTTTTTGCATTTGTGGTTATTATTGAGTATATTAAAATTTATTTTAGCAATTCGATCCTAGCTGTAGACGCTAGCTAAATTAAAAAAACTCCACCTTTATACAATACAACATAAACGATCTTGCTTATTATTCGGCACTACAAATCTATGTCTCAGTTTAATCTTTAATATAAGAAAAATTAAATGTCCTAAATTTTCATCTGGCCAATTAATTTAAAAAGGAGATTGTCTGTTGAACGATGTGAATTCATTATAATTGCTCTATGAACGAGAATGGGGATAAATGTTAACGGAATGTATCCGTAATTTGATTCGCGTTATTTATGGATTGTTTAAACTACCTTTGTACTATGAGTGTTAATTACGCCCAGTTATTATTTTTTATATTATGCTACTTACTCTGAAATAGAAATCTACTGATAAGAATGAGGTGTAGTACCATGCCCCCAGTACTATAAATATATATCTTGTTTAAAACCTTCACTATCATATATTTACTAGTCCCGTCCGTACGAAACCATACGTAAGTTTCTATTATATAATCAGAAGGTTTTTTCGATCAAATATAACTAACGCAAACTTCTTGTAATTGAACTTTATTTATTGCAAATAACGGTGTTCTTAACATATTGGTGCAGTGTGGGATAATTTAAATAAAAATAAAAAAGAAAGCACGACAATGAATGGTGTCTAAGTATCTTTCAGAAAGTTTAATGTGTTTAAGAACGATCTATTGACAATATATGAGAAATCAACTTAAACCCAGAGAAAATTATAATATTCCAATGACCATGCAATTTACTAAGACTTACGATAAATATAATTTATCGAAATCATTAGAAAGAGCAGGAGAAGTTTGGTCTGCATTCAACGGGTACTATAATGCAGAACCGAATTCCTGGCCGAGCGACAGTAAGATTTAATAAAAGATATACAGGTGCAAAGCGGTGAGTCTTAGCAATTTGTTTGTAAGGCAGCCACAATATTAAAATGGAAGAAAAATAAATCCGTACCACTAGCGTCAAACTGTACTGCCGCTGAAGAACAATCATCCATAAAATTGGGATATAAAACCTAAAGTGTATATCGATGCCCCAACCCTGAAAAAAGTGAGGAATTATAATCAATATATGGGTAGTGTCGATGTACTCGGTCAGCAGATAAAATATTATCGAGCTTTTATTAAAATTAAAAAGTAGACTTTAAAAATGTCTAATGAAGTTTTTAGATCTCTCAATAGTTATTGCTCGAAGGCTTTATAGACTCGATTGCTTGGCTGATAGATTTCCCTGAATAGTCGCAATGTTTCTGCATAACCTTCGTGTAAATGTTGCCGATAGCTTATTCAGTGCATCAGATCATCCTCGCAGGGAAGATTGCGAAGATATCTTCTATAACAGCAACCAGACCCTGTCGATTAGAAGATTGTGGCAGTCGTTCCAAAATTAAATGCGAAAATGTCTATTTGTGTCTCCGTATCGAGACATAAATTGTTTTCGATCTTATCACGTCACAAATGAGTGGTATTTTTTTTCTATAAGAATTTAATAAGGCTCAATATATGAATAAATATTGATCCTATAATACTTACCAAAACGATTACCATTGGTGTTTTTAAAGCTAATATTTAGAATGATGTTGACTGACTAAAAATAATAAATAAATGTTTTTTATGTTCTTTTATGAAAATAAAAAATAAAATATAAAACATAATTTTTTAAAATAACTCGATGATGATACATATTACTTCCTGAAACTTCAATCGTGAGGGTCTGATTGCTGGATACCAACCCTTGCAAGACTTCTCGCATATGGTTTGAATACTAGAGAAACTATGTAGTAACTTTTTATTCAACCAACTGTTCTGGTTTACTGGAAGGTAATGTTTATGTTGCTTCGTATGTAGATGACATTTTTTTGTGCTTTAAAGTTTATAAATAAGTATCAAGTCCTTTTCATCAGCTACTATTACATACACACAAAAACTAAAAACTAAACGCTAATATTTTTCTAGTATCCACCTATCCAGCTACAGCTCTTCTTTATATCTTATATCGTTATAGCTCTTTTAGTTAAAAAAAAATTATAAAATTTTAAAGAAAGAGTTAGTATACTTAGTATGTAGAAATACGCAAACAAGTAAAATTTAAAGAGTTATTTTTTTTTAAGTGCCTCCAAATAGCATCGATCCTGGGATGATTTTTTTTCCTCTCGGACCCTTCGTGTGGAATATCATTAAAAGAGTCTTTTAAAATATAATCCATCATTTCTAGTTAGTACTTATATCTCTTGCAGCATCTCCTTTGCAAGACATAAGCCTTTAAAAAGTTTTAATGCGTCTGCATAACGCCCGTTCCACCCTATTATCCCCTAACTATTTAATCATTCTTTTTCTACTTCTTTCATCCCAAGCTGATGACTGGAAGGAGGAGGTGATTCCTTAGCAATTGCTGTGGGTGTCGCAGAATTCAGATTCTTGTGGACTATTTTCTTCCACAGTTGGCAATCTTTGGAAACGGCTTTGGTTTGTTCCGGAGTCAAACGTTGGTTTTGAAGATTTTCGGAAATGTGGTATTTGTATGTACTCTAAATGTGGTATTTAGAAAGTACTCTGAAATAATTTCAATCAACTTACAATTAGAAATTAATATGATAAATTACGTTATTTGTTTAAACTTGTGAATAATAACATGACATTTTTGTTTGGTAGAAATACTACGAAACCCAAAATGTTTAAAACTTTAAATTTTAAGAACATATGAAAATATGAACATTGGGAGTTCAGAATCCTTATAGATCGATTTTTATCCACACTAAAAGGGTTTATTTCTTTAAGTCAATATAATAATCAACCAAAAATATACAGCAAAAGCGATCATGTGAATATAGAGTTTGATGACGTAAAGAGTGGTTCCCTTTGTAAATATAAAGCAAATATACAAAAACGTGGATTTATTAAATATAGAAAATTTTAATGATCACAATTTCAGTTTACGATTTCTAAGTAGTAACTTACATTTCATTAAAAAAATATCACAAATTGGAAAATGCGTTTGTGATATTAACTTGACCTTTACTTAGTACCTTAACAAAACTTTCTATAGTTGTAGACCATGGTACTTACCTATATATATATATATATATATATATATATATATATATATACATACATACAATTGCACATATATCTTTTGTTTCCTTCTACTAGAAAAGTTTAATTTTGTTCATTCAACAGGTTTCAACATATTTTGTCTACTTATAATTTCTAATTTCATACGAGCAAAATTGCAACTAATATTTAATATTTTAAACTATTGGCAAATTTTATAAGTGCGAAATTTTTATATAATCCTAAACTTTTTCCTAGAGTTACAAAAATATTCCAATAATATTACCACCACATTCTGATCTTTCAGAATCCTTCCATCTTTACATTGCCTTTGTTATTACGTAACCGGTCTACTTGTTATGCTCCTGTTCATATACATATATATTTCTCTTCACAAAGCTGATTCTTCTCATCATTCTGAACGTAAATAATGTCTGCCTAATGTGGAAAATCTAATTGCTTAATGTGGAAATCTAAGATAAGTTGACGATTTTCAAAGAGGTTTTATCCATAATTTTCATTAAAATCTGATTGTTCACGTTATTTAAAAAAAAAAAACTAAAAAAATATGGAAGTTTAAATAGTGCTTCCACTACTAGTAAGAGGGTTCCATGCACAGATTAAATTATTTACAAATTCTAAAATTTTATGTTTCACCATTTTTTAATACAGTGCCAAGTAAAGAAGCGTAAAAATACGGTGAATACTCAAAGACTATTAGATTTAGAATCATTGCTATAAGTTTCCTGTAATTTTGTAGTCCGCTTATCCTGTATTTATGCTATTTTTTTTCAAAATTTTCTCAAAATAAAAGTAACAGACAGAGCGAAGACAATGCATCTAGTTTTTTTTATATTCACCGCCAGTATTCTCAAAAACCTTACAACGTAGAAACTTGAAATGACAGTTATATTAATATATTAACACACAGACATACACACACACACACACACACATATATATATATATATATATATATATACATATATATATATATATACATATATATATATATATATATATATATATATATATATATATGTATTGCTCTCGCCCTTATTTCCAAAACTACTGAGCCAAAAATGATAAAAAAGATCGAGACGAAAAAATTTAATTATTTATTTAAAATTTGACTAGATGATTACAGGAAACCTATAACCTTTATTCTAGGTCGTATATATTTTTTAAATAGGAACTTTATTTTACACCTAGAAAGATATAGTGGGCAATATATTTACGTAGTCAAAATTTATTATTTGTAAATATTTTAACAGAAATACAATTTACCTTTAAGTATTTCTAAATGCCAAATGTGTATAGAATTCTCGTAATGCAAAGTCTACTCGTGCTTGACAAGTTTTTTTATTATCCAGAATAGTGAGCGGAATAAAAGGGAAAATGCTTTTTCCTCTCATTTGACTTCTGCTAGTAAATTTGCTTTTAATTTAGTTTTTTACGTAACGTTTAAGCAATATTTGCAAACTGAAAATTATATAACAAAATTTATTTTGTAGACCATTTTGCGTTAACAAATGAATTACTTCGGTAAAATACTATTAAAAATATGTGAAGCAACTTTAAAATAATGACAATTGCGCTTTTGGAAACACAAAAATAGTATCGTGAACTTAAAACAGAAATGCTACGCTGTTAGTTTTTGTAGCGACGTGAGTTTAAGGTTCAATTTATCAAAAGATTATCAAATTAAAGACTCGATTTATCCATTTATTTTGTGTCTCTAAATTGATATCATAAGTCCTTTCATAACAGTACACTCTTTTACAAACAATCTTAAGAAGTTGGTCAAAAACTGATGTCACATCATTGGCATCGGACAGCTTGTTGAAATGAAGACGAGGCCTGGATGTGGATTGGCGTCCCGAAGAAAAATATTTTAAACTTTTGAACTATCAAACAGCGATTCAATCGGGGAAATCTTTACAAAAATGCTTGTTTTCTTACGAGGGTGTTAAAAATAATTTGTTTCTTGTCACGTCTGAGAGATCATGTGTATATGTATATATGTGTGTGTGTGTGTGTGTGTGTGTGTGTCTGTGTCGTCTCTCGATACCGTGCAATATAAATGCTCCCGTAAAACTAGATTCCCTGCTTATATTCTACAAAAATGTTAATAATATTATTTTTAGGTAGACAAAGATATATATCGCGTATAAAAACAATTTACGTATATAGTATCTATGTAATAATAGAGAATTCTTAAGGTCGAAATATTTGAAAAATTTTATATTTACTTTTTTCATCGCCTGTCAGAACTCGATTATGATTCTCAATAACGACCTTTTTGTTTATTTATTATAAGTAAGTATATGGAACAGTCACCACTTGTTACAACTATATAAATTGGTTATTCACTAATACAGAAATATCGTTAATATATAAGAACATTCTCGTAATATATCCTTAATATATAAGAACATTTTAATGAACTTATTATTATCATTAACAGAGTTAAAATTCCAGAAATTAAACTATGTTCATTTTTTGGGAATGACCCCATAACGAAGAAGTGAAACGCTAAGGTGATTTCTCAAAATACGAACAAGCAATTCATAGAGTAGGACGAAAAGAACGAAGGTAGATAGGAAGAAATAGAGGGAGAACCGAAAAGGACAGGGAGAAAGTAAGAAGGGTAGGAAAAGAGAGAGAGATAGAGAGAGGAAGAGAGTCTCCAGTCTCCTACTGCTTACACAAAAAGAAACACTTTGAAATTACTGATAATTACTTTACCAAGCAAGTAACTGTTCTCTGGGAGTGAAGAATAAAAATAGCACAATTTCTGATGGGTTCGTCTCGACTCGCAGTTCTTCCAGTCGCCGCGAGGTAATTTGTGGGCGAGGTTGTAATGCGATCATCCAGCCTAATAAGACCCTGATAAGTACTGAATATATTTGGCGTTAATTTTGTAGAAATTCATTATTCACAATTAAATGAAGCTACGTGATGTAGTAATATTTCTACTTTCTTTAATTTCTTTACCACGACCTAGGTTTCGTTGTATTACAACATCGTCAGGTGGGATATTATGTAATGGATGATATGATGTTGTAATACAACGAAACCTAGGTCGTGGTAAAGAAATTAAAGAAGAATTTGTGTTTACGTAAAAGGTATTTCATGACCAAATACTATTTTAGCATGGTCAGGTCATACACATAGTCATTAATCAGTTGCATGCTAGTGGAAAAGTTTTTAAATTCTTCTTTAAACTCTGTATCAATATATTAATAGTTGTTGAAATTATGCTACACAACATTATATCAATTTAGACGATGTTGCTAAATTTTATGTTAAAAAGTAAAAAAAATCGATCTCGTACTTGTGAATATTTGTAAACCTACAAGTCACAGGATTGAGAAATAAACTTAAACCCAAACACTCTAACTCAAAAAATAGGTATCCAGTCAATATATTGTATTGACTTGCGAAAAATGTTTTCGTAATTTAAAAAAATGACAATGTAAAATAATTAAAAAAGGCAGGAGTATCAGAGAAAATCTTTCTTCCTGACTTAATTAATGAATGTAGCTGAAGGGCTTAGATATAAAAAAAATATTAAAACAATCCCGGAAAATTTATAAAGAAAAGAGAGAGCAGAAATATTTTAATAGTAAAGAAAAGGGGAAGGAAATTAGTAAATGTGGAATCAAGAAAAACAAGAAACATCCAAAAAAAGACAAACCTATTTAATAAATTATTATCCAGGAAAAAACTAGCCTAGAAAAAGCAAGTAAATAATATATTAGATAAAAATGGCAAATATGTCATCTAGTCTCTACGATAAAGTTGTAAACCCGGAGCAGCAGTAGTGCAGCATGTGGAACATGTACAAAATATAATATTAATTGTGACGAGAGAACGATCATATTGGTAGCACCGAAAAGAAGCATGAAACTAAACGAAATACTTGACAGTTTTAAGATGATAAAACCAAAATTAAACAAATATTAGAAAAGGTCTGCGAGTTGTGAAGAGCACTGCAAGTAATCTCTTGCTTAATTTAGCAAATTTAGCAATTTATAAGTAATCCCAGGAAAAGAAATGATGGACAATCAATAAAGGACCAGGAACGAAAAATATTTGTCACAGGTTTACAAGGTAAAAAAATCATACAACCTCAAGAAGGGAGGAAAGTTAAAGTTGCGAAAGTTTTCTAATTTTGAAAATTTATCTCGCAACAAGTTAAGAAAAAATTTAATTACAAAGCAAGAAGTTAAGGGAATCAAAGCGGAAAAATCCAGGGGGATCACGGAGATTTCGATAATTGTTTTTGTATTATTATTGTTTACATGGCGAGAATACTACGGGGAGCTATTCTATCCAGTGACGCCCATAGATGCAACATTGTTGAATCAAAAGTGATCCTACCTCATATACTCATCCAGATTGCGCGAAAGACTGTGTCTACTATAATATATTAATAAATAATCAGATATAGGTTAATTTGATTTTTTTACTTTTTACATATTGATAATTTTGTTACCGGTGCTGCTAAGAAAACTATTTTTAATTATGAGGAATTTTATATAAAAGATGTTTTACATATCAAGCAATTTGTTCTTTTTGAAAGACTATGGCTATTTCATAAATTTGAAATTGTATGTATTTCTGACTTATTGCTCATTAGAATACAACTACTTGCAAACAATTTTGTTGATAAAGGCAAAAGACACACTAGTAAAGTTGTGAGCAGGTTACAGAAACGACATAAAATACCATGCAAAAATCATTTTTGGAAATCAGTTGTATTTCGTATCATATTCATTTAAATATATTTTAAGTTACTTTAGTTGTACGCGTGTTTTCTAAATTAATATAAAAATAATAATGTTTATGCTGATTTAATCATGAAGTAGACGTAACTAACTTCAATCATTTATAAGGTTAGGGACTATCAAGGTTATTGTAACCATCAAATGTAAGATTTCAGCACTCGGGAAAACTGTTAAGTGCACAATTGGCTTCGGCTTAAACATTTCACTGTAAAAGTTCCTCTTTATGTTTGTTTCCACGCTTAGCGTTAACAGTTTCTCGACGAAAGAGAATAAGTAAGTTTTGTCCCAACTACAACAAAGCCAAAAGGAACAAATAATAATTTCAATCACATGTAAGCACATATGTCTACATACTTGACTGAATTATCAATTCGTTAAATAAATTATTATTTCCAATTTGTTAAATAGCGTGGCAACCAAATTAAAAATAAAAAAATCCATGGTTGTAAACTTCATCTAATTGACATTACTTTTTAGATACATTAAATGTATGAAGCTAATTGGAATTAAAAATAAATGCAACAAATTATTTTCTCTTACTAAATCGAATGGTAAAACAAAGTTAGGCCTCAATCATTGTAAGATTATAAAAACTTAAACTATTTTAATATTTTCTTGCAAATATAGTTTATACCATATGGTGGTAAAGTGTATCGATATTAGTATTTCAAGAATGGTCTCTTTTATGGGAAGTGAAACTTTTGCCGCGAGTACATACTTTTTTTATTATTTTTCAAAAATTAAGCAATTAGAAGTTTGATTTTAAGTTAACCGTCCAAATCTACTCACAAGTATACTTTTAAATTTACAGATCCCATGGTACGATGTCTTTCTTAATATTTGGATAATTTTAGGCCAAAGCTAGCGGAATATATTCCTCCTACTTAGTTCAAGTAATTATAATAATAATAATAAAGCCTTTATTCACTGACCTCAATGTACGGTTTTAACTTATACTCTACACAGAATAAACAGAAATATTTCAGATATTATGAGATAAAATGTTCGTCAGCATCCAGTTTATCGGTCAGGTTGTACCCTTGACATAGGCCTCCCCCATCGTCTTCCACTCATCTCTATTCTGAGCTAACCTTCTCCATCCTTTTGGTAGATCATACTCCCATCTTTGATTTGACGTCCGTTTTGTCTTTTCCCATTTCTAGGATACCATTCCATCGCCTCTTACGTCCATTTTTCTCTGTTCGTTCTCATGATATAACCAGTTCAGTTCCATTTGAGTTTTCTTATTTTTGTGAAACATAAAGTATTCACCTACATATTCGATAACCTCTTGTCCTATTTCTATGTTTTTCCTTACTGTGTTCGTCATTGCTTTAGTCTTCGTTGGATTCATAGATAGACCTGCTTTTGTGCTTTCGTGATCTAATTATTGTAACATAGTTTCTAGTGTGTCTGGTTTCTCAGCAAATATTACAATGTCCTCTACGAATATTAGGTGATTTAGGTTTACTCCATTTACATTAATTCCAAACCCTTTCCAGTCTATATTTCTGAATATATTTTCTAATACTGCCGTAAAAAGTCTTGGGAAGAGTGCATCGCCCTGCCTAACGCCTCACTGAATATTAAATTCTTCTCCTTGTTTTTCAAGTTGAACCGTTGCTGTGATATTTTTATAAATTTCTTTCATAATTTTTATATATTCACTGTGTACGCCTTAATTTTCTAGCGTTTTAGCCAAATATAGTTGTGACTCAGGGAATCGAAAGCTTTTCTGTAATCTACAAGTGCCATATAATAGTGTTGCCCATATTCATTGAGTTTTCCGATCATCTGTTTCATTGTGAAATCCCACTTGTTCTCTGGGTTGGTTTTCTTCCAGCTGTTTCGTTATTCGGCCAAGTCAACAACACTTTATATAGATTGGACATTAACATATAGGTCTGTAGTTATTTATTTAATTTTTATCTCCTTTTTTATGTATCAGGACAATGGTGGACTTTGTGCATTGAGTAATTATTCGTTCATTAACCATTATTTTATTGAATAGATGCGTCATATGTTTGAATGTTACGATTTGGGATTCTTGTTGCGTACATAAATTTTCTTTATTTTGAAGTGTTATGGATAAAATAACTTTATCGACGTTTACAGCTCATGTACACTTTTCTATAATTCACCTAAATAAAAATTTCCATAACATTACTATGCAATGAAGACTGAACTTTTAAATCTATCTTATATAAGTCAATGTTTATATTATTATAACAAAGCGAATAAGCTTCAATCAAAAAGAATTCAATCAGAGCGAATGGTACCATGAATCAAAATAGAAAATAGACCATGTAACAAGGAAATCTAATAACAAAAAATTGTTCACCTTTGATACTAAATGTTTACTAACTTAATTTTAAATGTGAACACGATTCAACATTGACATTACTAAAAACAATAATTTGATTAAATTAGTCTCGTGATAGATATTACTATTTTATGTTGAATATTTTATACTCTTTCATCGCTTATCACATGACCAATTCCTTTATCCGATTTTAATACCAAGATGGTAAAAAAGGATTTCGCGTATGCCTTATAATGAAATTAGCACAATTTTATATCTTGCTTGTCCACATTTTATCCCGATGTAAAGGCAAACAATATCTAAATATAATAAACATTTATTATT
Source organism: Druceiella hillmani (assembly GCA_039881145.1). Classification (NCBI taxonomy): domain Eukaryota; kingdom Metazoa; phylum Arthropoda; class Insecta; order Lepidoptera; family Hepialidae; genus Druceiella; species Druceiella hillmani. Next base: position 10,725,039 of record JAYKKI010000047.1, on the reverse strand, counting down.
TTGTATGAAGCAGTCGAAATATTTCATTTTCTTTAAATTCATGTACGCGATTATTCGGTTTAGTGCGCGCAGATGCTTCACATCCTATGATGGTTGATCTGAAAAATCTCTGTCTTAACTCTCTGTCCATCTCTCTTGCAACGCTGTTTCGACTTTAACGTGTTGGCGTATCTGTCTCAGTTTCGTATTATTTTGTATAAAAATGCAAGACCAGCGCAAAATTCATTCCGTTATCTGGACTTCCACGCATTATATCGTAATTCTACATTTCACTTCAAGTCGAGTACTCGCTTTAGTACTCGCTTCAGTAGTAACAGCGTATTATAGAACACCATCCAAAAAAAAATCTCTGATCGACGACCAATCAACACCATAGTACCAGAAATAGCACCGCAAGTCACAGCCATTCCTTTACCGTCATTCTGGAGAGACCAGCGACGCTTATGGTTCGGCTCTTTTGAGAGAGTAATCAGAAATTAAAACGAAAGTTTGTTGCAATTGACCCAAAAGGTCATCGCAAAAATGGAAAAGCACGATGTCGAAAAAATCAGCGGCATCCTCAGCAAAATTAAAGATAACACAGAAGCATACAATTTTATAAATAACTTAATCGCAGTTTTTGAAAAAATTGGGAAAACAGTTCCAAAAATTAATATTCAACACTGTACTGGATAACCAGCGACTCAGTCGACTACTGTGCAGGATAAAGGACATCACTAACAATCTAATCTCCGACAAGACGCTGTAACTTCCGTGGCTAAATCAACTATTCGTACCAGGCCATATTAGCAGCCCGCTAATCTTAAACGATAACATCTCGATTCTCTCTCTGGCGATAACGTTGCACGCCAGCAATCATCGCCTCGCAGAATTCCCAAGAGTATATTCAGATGTCATGAACGCCAACCAAATATTACAAAGATTCATCCACGAGTTACTTTGCAACTTAGTTTCGATTTGCTTGTCATTGCCAAGACGTGCTTTCAGTTGTTCAGTCACCACGTCCGTCCACAATAGTCTTTACAAACAAATAGTAACGAAACCTCACACGCCACCGATCATAGCCTCACAGTCGGTCAGATACCAGCTATCGTTACCGATCACCATCAAAGCCACGACCCTCACCAAAACTTTATTTTGCTGGTCCACCAAAGATTTAGGGCCAACAAAAGTAAATTCACGACGCTATATTCATTCACGAAGTTTGAAATATTTACAACTAATAAAACGTTAATTTACATGCAAGCAATAATCTCAATCCACTAACTAAAAGTCACCTACACACCTCATAAGATGCAAACGTAACCATTGAACACATTAACTATCGCCCGTCTTCCTTCAGCACTCAAAACAAGACGCTCCGGGTGTGCAATTCGGCAACCAATACACTTTGCTTGAGGGGAGCACTGCAACTGCCTTGATTTACTAAATGGCGACTGTCAAATAATAGTAAAATAGAAGTCTATTTCGGTGAAGACTCTCAAACAAAAGAAGTCGAGACCAATTCAAATAATAATGAAACGCAAGACAATTTCTGTGACGACAATCAAATAATAGAACTGAAGGCAATAAGGGTAAACACGTAATAAGGATAGCTACTTCCAAATGCGAGTACATGCAACAGATGATCCAGTGCAACACTCGCAGGAGCTTTACATTTTACAGCAATCGATTCAGAAAAGGAAAGCGCTAGCTCACTAAAACTCGCTCATATGCGTAATTGTACATATGAGCAAGTTTTAGTGATGGCTTTTCACAAACGATGTTATTTCGATAATGTAAAAATAAAGCAACACGTATCTGGTCAAATTTTGTTAACAAATTATTTTCCAGAGCCCATAATTATGAACTCGCCTCCAATTTAAAGTATATATAGGAATGATTAAATTCTATAAGAGTAACTCCCGTCTCAAAAATGATTATCGAATACCTCATGTGAGGCATTCCCTCTCATATTTTTTATACTTAAATATTTGTTTAACTTTAAACATTTTGGGTGTGTTATTGGTCATAAAAAAAATCGTATGCGAGCATGTTTGCATAAAAAATTGAATATTTTGTCCAGGAATGCCACAAAAGTACTTAAATTTAGGGTAAAAATAAAACCTAATTTATATCAGAAAAGATAAGTTCTATGTAGAAATATATACAATGTGAATGTATAAAAGTAGAAAAATGTGTACAGATATTTTAAAACTAAACAAATAACATAATACCTAAGCAACCTTTAAATGCTAACTATTTACAAATTATATTCGTTTTTAAAATTAATAAAATAACCGACACCTGCCTAGATTGCATATCCTAGTGATTTCAATTACACAATTCAACAACAAGAAAAAATTATACAATTCGATATGAAAAAAGGAATTTTCATTATAGATCCTCATATAATGATACTATGACATTAAACCTTATAAATGTATTCCTCGAATCCATCTATATATTCACACATATTATATATCCACAAATCTACCTATATATTCGACAACTGATTGATAAATCTTAAGAAGTATTAGGTAGTGTCTAATAATATCTAGGACACGTCTTTAACATCACCTGGATTGTTATTTAGAAAATTATGGCTCAATCGAAATTCCTTTTCAATTTTATCATATAATGCAATATTAATGCGTTTTGCGGTGGAAACACTATCGGAAAGAATAGTATTTTTTTTCAATTTCCCAGCAGTTTTTCCATTTTCACTCAATTTAAACCCAAAGTCTTGTGATGGTAAAAATTTTAAAAATTGCAAGTGTTGTTATATTACCGTCTCATAGATAACAAAACCATCATTCTAACAAAACCATCATAGATAACAAAACCATCATTCATTGCAAGTGTTGTTATATTACCGTCTCATAGATAACAAAACCATCATCTCATAGATAACAAAACCGTCATTTGATAACAAAACCATCCTCCAATTTTAAATTTCTAAAATATTTGTATACTCGATCGATTTTGTCGTTAAGCGAGCACAAAGGTTTTTTAAACCCACAAAGGTTTTTTAAACCTAGAAGAAAGAAAGTTCCTGGAATTAAAAATATCAAATATATCATTAACGATGGTAATAAATAGAATGGTGGCTTCCGAATTCATGATGTGGTAAGATCGTTTAAGTTATCCCGAAAACATGGACATTTTTTAAAATTCTTCTAGCACCGATTGTAGTTTTGTCATTCTTTTCTTCATTCTCTTGGATTTAGCGTTTAAGGTCCTGATGTTCTGCTGCTGTTTATATTTTAATTTATTACATTTAAAAATAAGCTTATTTTTCCTTGGCGACAATGGTGGTCACGATGTCGATCATATATATCTCATATATATATATATATATATATATATATATATATACATATACATATATATGTGTATATATATATGACATAACATTAGTCTTTAGGGCATTAGCTTTACCTGAAAACCAAAACGATATTAATGAGAAAGGCAGCTATCGGTTTTATTATAAAAATTTCATTATTATATCATCCAAACTGATAAATATTTACAAATAGTATTTTAAACTAAATAAAAAGAAAACTTATTTTCTATTTAAACTAAAAATACATACATGACATGAATTTTAATACACGGTATAGGGTAAACGCATTCTTACTGAGCAGTGTGTAGATTGTCCAATCTTTGTGAAAACATTAAACGTATATAAGAGGCTATTATAAATAATAAAATATAAATTAGGATGTTGACAAACACATCGATACAAATTCTGTAGGCACTGAGTACTTTATCAAAATACGTCGTTATGCCCTTTGTACAAAACATGTTCTATCAAAATGTTTACTACACACCGTATAATTTTTATGGGTAGTCCAGTTTTATCTATTAAGAATTCTTGTCATTTTTTTATTTGTACAGAATTCATTGGAAACCTAAAAAACATATTTTTGAATGATATTTAGAATAATAATATGGAAACCATTATTGAAGGATCGAATGCAAATTTCACTTTTCACTAATTGTTTTTGATTTTTTATATACCAACATTAAAAGAGGCCAGCTCTTATGTTAAGTACTGCATGATGTAGATATATGCAAATGCTTTAAGTCTGAAATAAGCGTGATTTAAACCCACGTCTTTTTTGATCATATATTTCACTACTATACTTACATTGTAAATAACATTAATAATTTTTTTCGTTTCATTTCATCTCCTAACAATTTTTCTCGCAATCTTCGTATATTTTCACTATAGTAAAATATCGATAAGATTTGTCGTTAAAATAATACCATCTCTATGTCAGTCCATAAATGTCATTTTTCACAGAATAATAAAACGTAAAATAGAACATATTCACTATGATCGTATATTTGACCAAGTTTAGTTAAATGATAATTTAGTGGAAAATAAATGATGTAAAATTAAGTATGTGCATCGCATTTACCTGTGAAATGTCTCTTAATTTGGTTTATTCATATATGTCACTTTACAATCCACTACTGAACAAGACACCATTGCCTATTCTAAAACAATATCGTGGAAATATTATTTGAAAATACACGAAAATACTAAAATACGGCAAGGCGCTATCGAAGCAAGAAACTATCGGACAGTTTTATCTATCAAGATAGTTTTATTTGTTCATGTATTGCCATCTCTTTTCTACTCGCAGTAATGTTATAAAGAATATATTCTCACTCGCATACTTTATTCCTCTACTCGTAGTATATTAAGTCCATGCTCTTTGTAGACTTGCAGCGTAGGACGCGGGAACTTTCGAGGTATGCTCTGTCTCTCTTATCTATTGCCGCGATGTTGTCTCGACTTCCCTGTGTCGCCGTGTCTACCTCGGTTCATGTTATTTTGTATAAAAATGCATGTCGCGGTACGAAACCCATTCAGTTATCTGGACTCCTATAACTTACATCGAATTTCTACATCTCACTTCAATAGTTGACTGGTTTCAATTCTCGCTTCAAGCCTTTTGTTACAAAAGCATTAGTTTTTAAACTCTATTTTTTATTTTTGTTTTATATTGAGTAATTACCTAGAGTAGCTCAATGATAACCTAAGAAGGCTGTAAAGTAGGAAAAATACCATTTACATATTCTTAACGAACAACTTATATTATATTACTAAGAAATATTTTAATTTCAAGTGTCATAAACCTAACGAATTTTGTTTTTCCTTCTAGGTTCATAAAAGTAAAATGTAATTTATAAAGTGTTATTATATTTACTAAGTATTATTTTATATAGATGCTTAAAATTTAAGAGACTAATTTTATGACAGTGCCCCTAGTAGATGTACCGATATAAATAACAGAATGACATACCATTAAAATATCCTGCATATATTGAAATATACTACATAAGCATACTATAACACCCGTTAAAATATAATTAAATAAAATATTTTCATATACGAGTGCACGATTAACCGTACACCCTTAGGCATATGTGAATATTTAAGGGTATGGGATATTTTTATTAAACTTTTAACAAGTATTAATATTAATTAATATTTTTCACTATGTAAATTTATAAATTATTTAATTTTTGTTCGAAAATTTTGACGACAGCAATTTTGCTGTAATTGAATATTAAACTTATTTTTAGTGGTCATTTTCAACAATATCTTCTTGTTTTGAACTCTACGTCATTTTTTTAATTCTCATTATCTGCGGTTTCAACCAATATCGTGCACAAATTTCTATAAAATATTTTTTAATATTAAATATATTCGTTACGCTCATGCTAAAACTTCGGTTTCTAAAAAATATTAACTAAAATTCATAGTTATATTTCGCGAAGTACCTTACATAAAATTCCCTCGTTTAATTAATATTCCATAGAGTTTTGTCTGTTAATTTACCCTGTCTAAAATTTCCACATAAATTTCACACAATATTTTAAAGTATTAACCGCGGGTGTATATGCTTTATTACTTTGCCAAGTTTATACATCAAACGATATCTTAGAAAAACAGAAACTAAATACAGAATCCTAAAAATTATGAAATGTTTTCTTAAATTTATTTTCTAAACCATTGCTTAAAAAATGCCATTATATATAACAGACAAATATTGAAGAGATCACAATTTAGTAAAATTTAAAACATATGAATCACTGGCCTGTAAACTAATACCAAATAAAGCAGTGATAGATTGAAAACTAGATGGCAGTCAATATTGAAAAAGCAGGCGAGTGCTCGTTAGGTGCAGTAATTGAAACTCAGTCCGACAGACGTGGACGAATCGCCAGTGACTCTCATTCGATATAGCTACATCTGCATGCAGTATTGAATTACAGCTTGCACCAACCTATTTAAAATACGCTATTTACGAAAGGAATGAATTATGTATTTACGTATCTTTAGAAAGGATGTAAATATTCTTTAAACTATGTACCCTTAACTTTGTGCCTTTAAACGAAATAACAACACGATAAGTGATTTTTCCTATGCACCGTAACATCTAGTCTGATCCAAGTAATTTTATTTTCTATTGCCTCAAACAAATTTAAATATCCTGTACAGGATCTTCGTCTCACGGTTTATAAGCTTGATGTCAAAAAAGAACGGATACATTTACTTGGTTTTATGTTTATTATATACAGCATTTTAAAAGACTTGTTAAGTACGGGTTTTATACCCGTAAAAGTAAAGGTGTTTGTATGTTTATTATATAAAAGCTCTTTAAAAAACTTGTCAAGTAAGAATATAAAATACAAAACTACCTTTGCAGTTGATTTCAGTCTTTTTTGGAGTTATTATGAATTTTATGGACTCCATTCGTTAATTGGTAGAGCCTACTTATCTGTGATAATTTTCTTTTTAATATTGTTACATGTAGTGTTATTTTGAATTCATTTCACATATTGAAAATAGTGGTTTAGCGTAGAGTAATAGTAAAGGAAAAATAGAGGAGTTAAAATGGCGTTGAAGAGATGGTACGTAATTTTAACGAAAATTATCACATTAAAGCTTTATATATCGTCAAGAGATCCCTGTATTTATGAGATACTCCCAATATTTAAAACAATTCAACGATACACTAAACAATGGATTACGCAAATAACAAATCCAGTCAAAGATGAGTAGAACTCGTACTACGACGGCTCCGTGCACATTTAGATATTTACAAACATTTTGTATTACGTAATATTTCTATTAAACTATTTACAAAATTTTAATTTTTCAAAACTTAAATATATTGCGTACTATATCTTCTATAGGCACATTAAAAAAAAACGATATGTAATTTTAAAATGAATTAGAAATAATTGATTTTTGAATTTTTTCCTTTACGTGTACTACAAAATATCAATATATAATAAAGTAATATGTTTTTATTTATATTATTTTTCACAAATATAATACACGGTATATTTAATTATTATTATAGACCATAGATATGCATAAGTACTAAAATTCTGGCTACATATATTAACAATGACCTATTGAATGAAAAAGAAGCACAAAGAATAGAAAACGTTAGAGGCGGCCAGCAAAATTATAATAATTTAGCCTTTTTTCACATACATACATAGACGAAGCTTTTATTGATAAAACTCTTATTGATTCTGAATCTCAGCAAGTACATAGTAGAAGGAGAGTTCACGGAAACCGAGTGTACTTCGAAATAAAGAGGGCATCCAAATAACATTTTCTGGAAAGGAATTTAGGTGTGCAATAACGTCTCGTTTCCGGGCACTTACCTTGATTAATTTCAATTTCGTGAAAGGTTTAGATGACTTATCTTGAGGTTTCTCTTCTAGATATTTTTACTTCTTTTTCTAACCTACAGTTTTGTAATCAACAAAAAGTTTCGATTAAACATCTGAATATATTTAAAACATTCATTATTTTACGATAAATGAATGTGTTTACCACTAAAAACCACTTTAGTAACACTTCAGAATTTTTTTCCGAACAGAAAATTATAATATTAAAGAGATACATAGGATCATCCTTCCTAGTAATCCTTCATCCAAATAGTAATGTGGTATTAAGTCACAAGAAATACTTATTTCCAACTAATTTAATTCAATCTTCAGAGCTAAGGGTGAGTACGGTTAAAGTAATTGATATATTTCACAAGTCCGTAAAGACTGCACAATGATAACCCTCCCTAATATTGTAAAAAGGTAAAATAACAATTTAATCAATGTTCTTATTTCTTAATTTTTCTAAAGGTTTTACGCACGATGCACCAAAATGAAAGGATAATAAAAAAATAAAAAATATTGGATTATTTTTAAAAAGTGTAACTTTGCGGAAAATCGTCCACTTGCATTTAAATGAAAAAACAGTTTGAAGCGGATAGATTATAGGTTTCAATGCATTTTATATTAATGTTTTCTATCTTTTAGTTCCACAAACATATAGAAAAAAATTATTTTAAAAAAATTTTTAATTTTTCAAAACGTTGCGCGTAGTTTAATAATTGTTTTTTCACAAACTTCATTGATTGTGCCTTTGAATGTAAGTAGCCATTTTAGCGCTATTACTTGCAGTCAAGTAAACAAAACTAATTTCTAATTTTGACATCTTATAACCAATACAGGAACAGTCCTAAACAATTAGTATCCAATACAAAGACTCTCAGTCCCAATTTTTCACATTTCTCTTTAAATATAACGTCACTTTTACAAAAATCATCACAGCTTTTTTTTAATTAACCTGATTATTGCGTAAAACGGCCGATAGCTCAGATTTTGTTTCCTATATGGTGAAACTTGCCATAGTGATTCATAATATTTTTATGTACTTATGATTGCTTGTTATAAAAATGATAATAATAACATACCCATCACTGTTTTTTTTTTCAAAATAGATAGTTCTAGAAACTTTGTGTCTACGCCGTTTTTGTGAGAAACAGTTTGACTCTGTGTTTGAGAAATTTTTACGCATGTGGAAAATGCACTACGAATATGTTTACATGGGAAAAAATAACGTTAATATTCGTAAATATTTTCAGTGAAATACTATATAATCTTATTATTTATATGTATCTAAGTGTGCACACACTTAACACTCGTACTTAACGGATACTGTTTATATTTCTATAATAACAAAAAACACCATCTGTTGTTTTTAATCCAAACGAAAACATTAACTTTAAGTGAATAAAATAGATTTCATAAATATCATAGATTTTACTTTATTAGGAGTTGGACTTAGAATGGCGTTATTTGTCGTATAAATGCCATGTATTTACCTATCAATACAAAATAAATTTTACACAAAAGGATAAAAATAAAATGAAATAAATCCGTTTTTTTTTAAATTATGCGGTAAATATATTTAAAAATATCCTACTGTTTAAAAAAATGGAAAACCATGTCTGATACAGATTTAAAACAGGTTTCTACAAAAAACCTCGGTTAAAATCTTTATCACACATTGAATATAAGTCGAGATGATAATCTTTTCAAATGGAAAAATTCCTGGCCAGATATAAATGAGTCATTTAACTTAATAAACTCTGCTCTCGAGTATAAGTTATAATAAAGAAATTGACATTGCTTATTAAACACATAAAGTACGCTATAAAAGGCAGCCTGTATTCTACCATTGGTTAAAAATAAAGCTTTTAAAAAATATTAAATTTTGCTTTATTAAACGTAATTAAAAACATGTGATGTAATAAAATACGTGACAGAAAAAATATGAGCACAACCACTTGAATATAACGGACGTATGAAAATGTGACCATTGCTATTTATTGATAATAGTACTACACACGTAAGGCCACTATACGTACTTTAGGTTAAAGTTTGAAATAAATAAATAAGGCTTAATAATCAAAACAATCTGACTGATTTCAGTTAAACTGCTAACAACAAGTTTAATCTGCATTGCATTTAATAATTTCGGGATCTGTTAGCTAGCAAACATTGACCTGTAGGTCAGCTGGATGAAATTTATGTTTCCACTTATCATAACACAAGAACGTAACTTGTTACAAGTACGTAAAGATCAAATGAAATGAATTCAAATGCTTCCCGTCTTCAACACTCATTTTTTTCTAAATCAATGAAACCAAAACAAGACTTATGCAAAGGAGTCTCACAGCCAATAGTCAGGTGAATATTTTTAATCGTCAATTGTTTACTTCGAACCGTATAAATAAGGTTTTGCAGCAAAATCAATACTTGGGTAGCGTCTACTTATGCGCAATAAAACGCTAAAATTAATAAATGAAAGGGGAGGGAGTGCTCTACTCATGCTTGGGGGTAGACCCAGTAGGTGTATCCAGCATCCCGTGTCTACTCTCTTTTGCCCCAACTGTAGCATGTTACGTGCAACGTACGGGCTGCGAGTGGATGCGCTCAATAGTCAATTTCACACTGTCGTGACTCTTGCCAAATGACATTTGCGGGCTTCAAAAATTTCGCTTCATTTAACCTGATTAGGGTAATGAGCAGTTAAAGTATTTAATTTTGAAATACAAAGTGTTTAGGCTTTTAATTAGAAATCAGTTCCACACTTCCAACGATTTCAGGTGAAAATTGCTTTGAACGTTACAATTATGGTGGAAAATATTAAAAGTTAAATTATTTTTTTCGAAGATAGTATTTTACCTTTAAATATTATTTCAAGCGATTTCTTCTAACCTTAAAGTAAGATAAAATGTCATGACAAACTTACATGCATACCTAAAAGTAGACAGGAAGTGGATTTCACGATTTTTCGGCAGGAATGAAATTATATTTATCTACTACAGGAAACTGTAATTTATTTCCAATAACAAATTTCGTATTTGAACAATAAATACTAGGAATTGTTGCGTGTAAAGTGGTTTACAAACAATTGGTAATAATTGTTTGTAAACCAATTCAGAAATTTGAAGTATGTACTAGACAATATATATTTAATAACAAAAGCTTTCTGCATTTGTTTTATCAAAACTTAAATTTTTATAGAAATGTTTCTATCCAAAATGTAGAAGTCGCCCTAAAGATTTACATATATCGAGGTATGCATGCAACCCTCCCAGCAGAAGTTCTCTTCAAAAGTTGAACAAATATGAATAATACGTAATATTACGTTCCTTTATGTCATATAAGAAACAAATACCCACTAAGGCACATAATTATTGAGGGGTAAGCATTGAGATTTTTTAATTATTAAAATTTTAATTTTAATTGTACAGTTAGATGCACATTATTTTTTTCAATTTCGGATATGATATTTGTTCCTTTAAACAGTAACATCGATAATACCGTTATTCCATCAGAAGTTGAAAAATCTGTCTAAATATACAATTTTCCATTTATAGCCAAAATTACTAATATAAATTGATTTGTAATAACTCGTAGGCGTGTAATGCTCGAAAAACACTGTGGAAAAATTATTGTAATATCAAAACTGAGAGAAAATGCGGAAAACTGAGAGAAATTGAGCTTCAAAATGTTGGATACTTTTTTACTGTGAGATTTTTTTACTTCAAGTTACGCTTAAGTTTGTACAAAGGAACAATATCATAATTAGAAGCATAATACAAGCCGTATTTTATTGTTAAATAATATATTGTAATATACTTTAAATATAAATGAATGGAATAAAAGTAATTCGCTTTAAATTGCTAGCAATAAGCAAATCGTATTTTATTTCTTGCCATTCGCTTCATGACTTCATGAACATGATCGTGTGACATCACATATTATTATAAATTCCCACATTTCATTTAATATATTTTAATTACTTCATCAAGTCTTCACTCCGGGTTGGGCAAATATTCGGCGCTTGCAAATTCTAACGATAGTAATTGGCGTCGGTATATAGCCCGGCGGACGGACGTTCACAAAGGCGGGGGAGCGCACGTTGTTGTCGGCAGTGATTATTGTCCCGTGCCTAACTGAGCTGGACAATTACCATTGCACTTAAAAGGCATTAAGCATAGAATATATTTAATTCAATAGCTATGAGGCAGCGTTGATGAAATGTGAGGCATGCGGCTTATTATCGTAAATGTTGTAAACCAGTGCTTCAAATGCCAATATGAAGAGCATTCATAGGAAAATTTATTAAAAGTATGATAATATTTATCTTCACGTAGTACACCTTGTTGTATCTATGATAACCGATGATCGCTAGCTGTATTTAAAACTTAGTAGAAATATTGAAGCAAAAAAGTTTACTTTTATTTTTTTGTTTTTACTACAAATGGAAGTATATTTTACGTTTTAATTAAAATAGTAAAAAAAAGACACTTCTAAAAGGACTTCGTTACATAAAGTATACTAATATAATAAAAAGAAAAGTTTTTTCTACTCGTTTTTTAGGAATTCACCAAAAAACTAATAATCCTTTTGACATACAACTATTAAATATTATAACTTATTATGTTCAAATTAACACATTCTCTATAGTATATAAACATGCTTTATAACTTATGAAATATAGTTAATAAAAAGTCGCTAGTCTGGGTTTCATGACGAACGCTGGTAAGACTATGACGTACATTAATGCTTTTATAACAGAAGTGTAGGTCTTAATAAGGTCTAATGAAAAGTTTGCGATAGCATCTATCTTTTATACGTAAGCCACCGTAACTTTTTAATTAAAAAAATGCGTTGAATTAAGTGGTGATTTTAAGTAGCTACGATTATGTGATCTGGAGGGGGACAGAAGATAAAATGATATTTCGAGTTTGATTTTTATCATTTACCCAAAAAAACTTGTCAAGTACAAATATACTACGAGTGTTCGTTAAAAACTGAGGTGCACAAAAAAGTTTAAACATTTAGGAGTCTAAAATTTTATTTTAAACTATTTTGAAATGCTCATATTATTTTTCACCACTATATTGCGAGGTATATTTTAGTATGCGTAAAAATGTTTTACTGTAATGTTCTAGATAGATACTGTTATATTATTAACCGTGTTCTTTCAAAAATTTTGGTGCAGTAGTTCCGAAAAAAGAGGAAAAAAGGCATGCGCTTTTTTGCCCATTTTGGTGCAAAAAAAATATATTTCAAAGAGTGCGCCGCATAAAATTCTTAAAAATAGGACCCTCCAAAATTATGGTTAATATAATATTTTATAGTATATACGCGGGTTAATATAATATATTTCCGTGGTAAATTTCGAGTGTATGCCTCAAGTTTCTGCTGAAAAACAGAGAGATGAATTCTATTTTTTTTTCTTATCCTAAATTGAACCCTAAAAACGACGTAAGTAGGAATCATTCAAGCATAAAAAGGGAAAAAATGAAATTTTATATGTAAGCATACAAAGACCTTAAGATATTCCTGCATTAAAAAACGTCGAAATTGTTATTAAAATTATTAAATTGACATCGAGAAAATTAGATTGACATCGACAACCAAAAATATTTCATTGACCAATGGACGCACTGAGAAAAATTAAACGAGTACAAACTCGATAGGTTTACCATCGGGAAATTTCTATGACCACTTCTATCCTCTAACATTTGATGAAATCGAGACAAGTCAACTGAGCTCAAACACTATGAGTTCACTGAGTCATTAAGAAGTCTCCATTATAGCCTCCTTTTTCCGTCATGAAACTTTCCTGATTGCACTATGTAACATACTCAAAGAAGATCAAACTCAAAGCATTTAGTGATTGAAATTAAAAAGCCCCAAAAAGTTTTCAATTGGAAAGCCCCATGACTACCTCCATCCTTCATTATCGGATCTTCTCGGTTACAATGCGTAATGAAAGGAATAATTAAAACAAATATAACGAGCCCAACTCGATGGGTTCACAGTTAACCATTCAGAAATTTCCACGATCATCTACCTTCTCCATTATCATTTCAGCTTTACGGTAACATATTATATTATTGTCATACGAATTATGTAAGTAGGCGAAATTGCAAATCGACAAAATTAACAGAAGTGAATGAAAAGCAAGTTATGAGATTTGTTTGAAGTGCTAGTGTCATTAAGCAAGTATTAATATATCTACCAAATAAAATATACTAACATGAAATTTTAATTTTAAAAGTTTTTAGAGTTGTTAAATTGGCGTTGAATAACGAAATAAAAATAAGAATGATAAAATGTATTTTTAATCATTACTTAAAACACTAAAATTTTTAAACTTAACAATTACAGCAGTTTTTAAATACATAGCTACATTAACAAATGTATTAAGTAACAACATTAACAAATGTATTATGTAGAATTCATATGACGATTATATTCAGGTACATACAAAATTTACACACCCAAGAGTGCATAGCGTTCCTAATTAAATACATAAATTATTATTATTTATGAAATAAATAAATACCTAAATTAGTGTGTCTTTCATACGCATTAAGATAAAACAATAAAAAACGATTTCTTCTAAACCTTATGAAATATGAAAACGCACGTTATTTGTCGTTGTTAAACCTAATTTAAATTTTTGTTCCATATACATTAAAAGACAGAGTAGGCGAAGCGCAATTTTCATATATATATATATATATATATATATATATATATATATATATATTTATATATGTATATATGTATATATATATATATATATATATATATATATACTCACAGAGAGGTGAACTAATAAACGAGCGAGATTAATAGTGTATCGATCGGATTTTTCACATACATAACTGAAAAAATAAACGATTATTTTAGTTATATAATGTGCAGAGCTCATGTTGTCATTACCAGACCTATTAGTGAGAGAGTTGCAACACATGAGACTCCGATTGTCGATTACTAAGTCGACGACACGTACAGACTCGTCAAAATTATACACTGACACAGATATTACCAAGTCCGTGTTATCTGCAAAGACCATTGAACCGCCCACAACCAAAACATTGGCCGAGACAAGGTATCATCAAAACACAGTAGGAAAAAGCCTGTGAAGTTACAAAAAGCTCACAATTTGGCCTGGGCCATGGAATAGCACGCATGTTTGCAAGTTAAACTCGCCGCCGCCCATTACACTGTACTAGAAATCGAACCAACAAATGAAAATGACGAACACTCAACGATTACAAAAGAAAAAAACAGCGCACCAAATCAAAACGCATCGGGACAAAATGAAGTCGATTACGTTCATTTTAATGCAATGCCGATACAAATCAATCCGTGACCGTAGAGCAATGAATACGCTAGAGTCATCCAATCACAATCTACACCTGCGGAAACTATTACTATAACTACGCGCCAACCACAAGTTGACTTCTCCGAACTAGCGTTCGCGATCACCTTCGCCGGACTGCAACAAGACTGGTCACTATACCCCTAATTACAAGCCGCTAGCCACCCATACTGAAGTATAAAACATGACAATACTAAATTACAAACTCAAGGGAAATGTGAGGGAAGCCGTAAACAGTTCTAACAGTCGTTTCGGTAAGCCAAACTTTGTCACCCTCATTAAACTAGAATGGCATCTATCAATGGTCGCTATCACAGCAAATGGACCTACCGATGAATATCTGCATCTTTGCCAACTGCATCTCTAACAGCGTAGCAAATCTTCAATCTCTCTGCAGGGTTCACTATCTACACAGCCCTGAGGAAACTAACATCATTACTGAGATATACTCGATTATCGACTACTCTGTACTCGAATACATCGATTACTTTGTCATACAACTGAAATATGAAGGTAAATTAATCAAGTTATCTAGCTTCCTGTTAGAAAAAGTCAGCAATCTGTTTGCACAGCCAGCAGCAGTTGCGTGGGGTGCCTCTATTCAGTGACGAAAACATTTATCACTTTGCGTTAGAAGGTCTCACAATAACTCCGAAGAAACCGATGATCCCGTAGAGTACGCCTTAAAATGTTGAATGATTGTGTGACCGAGACAGAAGACTGGTGTTACCAAGTGCCGTTGTTGTGGAAAGAAGTTAGTATCGAATTACCTCACAACTACGATAACGCGACGAAGCAATTGATAAATACTAAAAAGAAATTGAAGAGAGATCCAGCCCTAAAGGAAAAGTACTGCCATCAGATATATGCTCTCGCAGAGAAGAGAAACACCGAGTCCCCTCCGGAAAAAAACACACACCAGAACACGTGTTACCTACTCGGATTTCACCGTATTGAATCACATGAAGCTGGGGAAAATAAGAATCGCCCACGATGACGCAGCGAAAACAAAGATGGTCTTGCTCAATGACAACCTGAGTTAGAAAACTAGTCCGGACCTCCTGGAGTCTCTACCTGGGGTTGTGATGCTCTTCAAGCACCCCATTACAGTCTTTGCCAAACTAACTGAGATGTTTACGCGAATCCAGGCTCTGTGGCGGAGAGGTCAACCGCGAAAATACATAATAACCTCTCTCGTCTTCGGTGCGACATATTCACCTTTGAGAGCCGTATTTGTGAAGAATATCAATACATCAAAATCTAATGAAACACATCCCGAAGCTGGTAGGATAGCTAGACGGAGCTGTCCAGCAGAAATGTAATTGGATAACGACACAAATTTAGGTGAAGCAGATAAGGATCTGTGACTGACAATCAACAAGACAACAGAAGAGGAGGCCATTAAGAAAATGATCAGCTAGCGTTTCATTCCGCTTGGGGCTTCGTTCATGGGAATGACTAGTGAGAATAACGAAGATAGTGCCAGACTTGTCATTGCAGGAGCACCATCCCATTGAGAAGATTCTCATTACCCCCTAACCGAAACTGAAAATACTGGGAACAACCATCCGCTCACCCACGTGTCTGTGAATCCTGAAGATCCCAAATTAATTACGTCGAATCACTTCTTGCCCGGCAGATCAGCTCGAGTTCCGATATTTGGTGCCTTCGATAATAAGGATGTCATCAGTCGCGCCCACTGGCGTGCTTCTCAGCGCATCGCCGACCACTTCTGGTTGAGATGGCTCAAGAAGTACCATCCCTAACTACAGCACTTGCGAAAATCCCCAACCGCAGTCTAGCCCAGAAGAACGGCGACGATATTCTCATCGTCGATAGCACAGTACCATGGAACACCTGGCTAAAGGGCATCGTGACAACTACCTTACTCAATTCGTGTACAGTGACACCTAACTCAACTCTATCTTCTCTATTGCAATACCCGACGTATGCAAACGGGCTAATAAACAAAGCGTAGTCAAAATATATTGTTGCTAAAATTCGTGCTAAAATTATTTCAGATATTTTTTAATAAATACGCTTGTTCGTATATGAATCAGAAATAATTGCCACTCCAAAAATATTACTATTTTCAGGCTGCCGATATAGGTCTTGCATCAAATTTTGAAATTGAGCTTAACTTATTCCTACCACGCTGTTGTTAATCTGACTGTACCGTAAACCATGGCGACATATTCATCATTAAATATCGTCATGGTTATTAGCTATTTTTTTCTAAAATTTTAAATTCTCAAACTAAACAAAGAGACTAATATACTTTCGCTAGTAACTTTTTAGATTTTTTTGAAAACTAATAAAAACGACTTAACTATACTACACACCACATACAAATTTATTAATATTAAATTGATTTTTTAATAACATTTAAAGATTTATTCCGAAATTAAATAACTTAATTGTAATATTTTCACAAGGCATTAATATAAGAGTTTACGTTCCACTGATTAAGGGGTAAATTTTAATTTTGTCAATGACTCAGAAATTCAGCGAAGCCCAAATGATGCAATTAAGTAAATTAATGAAGCCCTTAAGGATAAATTGGTCAATTTAAGAAAGTACGAAACCGGAGTGTAACTACAGGTTTTATTAGGTTGGCTACCTGCTGCCACGGTGACTTCCACCTCTACAAAAGGGTCGACAACTTAAATTATCCCATTTAAAAGTTTGGCTCCGGATAAAGCTAAAGAAAGGAGCGGGGATGATGTCGCATGATTAAGAGGGACACGTTCCACTACTTAACTGATTATAACTCTTTTTATAAAAGTGTATTTCATTTACGCCGTCGTAAAATTAATTTTTAGATGTTTGCTAAAAATATGTTTATTTAGACTAAGCTGCGCCTGCGTAACTGTATTGATGTTGAATGCATTTTATTCAGATCATATATGTGGTGTTAATTGCTGGTGTAATAAATTCAAATTAAAAATGTTGCTTCAAAAAATTTAAAAGTGAAGTTACAAATGTGTATTATATTTAAACACGGCGACGCAAGTCAGAATGAGTAAAGAAAGTTAAGAAATTCAATTTTTTTGATATATCATAAACGGGAGTACCGTTAAAATGTTATAATATTTCCCATAGTTTTAGCTAATCTAATTTCAAGAATTCAGCAGTATGTAAAAATGTATACCTTTTGTTAAAAAAAATCATGTTCGTATATTTTTGTCATATTATGATTTATAAATGTGTCATATTTATTCAAACCGTTTCGAGCGTAGGTAATGAAAACAAGGTTAATGAACAACATTAAATTTCATTAATATCTCAAACACGTTTTTTTTACTTTGATGGTAAGAGTCGGGATCAAAAATTGCAAGCATTTTCTAAACGCTGATTTTTTTATATTACGTCACATTGATGGCGTAGAGAAATAGCGTACCGTCAGTCATCCGGTTTCGTTAACGTTTGACGTAGTAATTTTGTAAAAAAAAACCACACACCTCGCAACTACTATCTAAAACTTGAACATTCATTTGCAAGCCGTATATTAATTACAATTAAATTTGACGATCGTCAGTTATACAAATCTTGTAAGCGGGCGCGTCAGTTATGCATTCAGTTTGCAGAATAATCGGTACAACGTGCTAGTGCTTTCTAAAACCTGAAATTTAGTATAAAGGTGAAGAATATTATTATAATAAAAATATAGTTAGCATATTTCTGTAACAGATGCCATCAGTGGCCGATAAAAGGTAACGCCTTACCCTTCGATAATATGGCGTACTCAATAAATATTAAAATATATAATATCGAAGTTAAATAATAAAATTAATGTATTCGTATACTGATATTAATATCAAAATAATCTTTTTAGTATTGTAAATTAAAAAAGCATATAAAAACATTATCTTAATCTGAGTAGCTGCATATGCTATAGATGTAAATTTTGTCCGGCTCATTATGTTCTGTATCAGTTAAATCTGACGACGCGTCTTCTGCAAATTAATATAAGCCCAATATGTTTAATTTTAAAATAATTAAATAGGTGAGATAAACATGCCTATTACGTATAATTTATTACCTGAAACATCATTTTTACAACATTCAATTTATTACCTGAACTTACATCGCCCCACTATTTCCTGTCAACTATTTTCCACGGCCATCTTTTCCACGGTCATTTGACATGTATGCACTGCAATCAATGTGCTTAATAAGCTCAGATATAAAGGGCGGAAGATATGATGAGTCGTAACTATTTGCATGGATTTTAAAAGTTTCGTCGTTATATTCAAATTTGTATGACTTTGAAAAAATTGTCACACGAGCTCCATTATCAGTTTTAATTTTTTTTGACTCTATAATCGGCAATCGAATTCCTCAATTGTTACAATTACACCTGAGAGATTATCGCCATTCTATGCGCTTAAATTCGCAAAGGCTGTTTGTAAGTCTTCGGACTAAATCAATAGATTATATGGACGTTTTTTTCCATTTCTGAAAAATGTCGGGTTTTGATCACAGCTAGTGACGGCATGCAAAACTAGAAGAGCAGAATAAGTCGACTGTACCAATTTTTTGTGAATTTCAGTGATATTCATACATCGTAATGCGTTGCCAATGCCAAATTCCATCCAAGTCTTCATATCACTCGTTCAGTTATTCATATTTTTGAGCGTCATTTTCAATATATTCGTATCGGAGTATTGGTAAACATATTTGTAGCAAAATCCAAGTTACAAATTTATTGGACAATTTTTGTATCTGATTCTTTATATAAAAGCATGAAAAAACATATACAGCGCTCTATATAACCATGTAACTTTCAACAGTATATTTACAACAGTTAGAATTTTCAGCAATAGAAACTCCAATAAACTGTCTTATTAACAAAAAAAGGAGCCACCCAACCTTTTCCCAATCTTCAATCAAAAATTTCCCAAGAGCTTCCTTAAACTTTATGTTCTTCAATTCTTTAACGAAATGTGCGGGACAGGTTTGGTCTTCTCCAGTAATGTGATAATTCTGTTTTTCACTTGTGTCTTGAATAACACGTTCATTATCTTTTATAGATGGCGAATTCTATTTGTCAAAAACTATTGAAACGTAACTAGTCTTTTCACTGACGACAGAATTTAAAATTTGTTTTGATATCAATCCAAATACCAGTGGTATATCTCTCAATAAATGCGGAAAAAAATTCACCTATCACTGTGTGTGTGATGTGATATGGGAACTGTTTATTACCGTCGATCACTTCATTTTCTATACATTTCAATAAAACCAATTTGTCAGTTTTACATATAGTGCCGTCAAAATGGCATAAAGATGCGACAGCAGAAACGACAAAACTTTTTTCAGATCAATTTTTTGATCCAAATAAACTGCAAGGAGGCGTCCGAATAAATCCCGCTGCAAGCGTGTTTTACCTGTGTTTTACCATTCTTAACGACTTTTTTCTTTTTTAACGCATTTGTGAACATTAATATTTTATTTTTTTTTAATTGGCTTCTCAAATCGATTTCAATCTTCTTCACACTCTGTCGTAAATGATTCTCGTTGTTGTTAACCACATTTTTCTATGTTCAGTAGAAACTGTTCTATGTTTTCTCTTACAACTTATCCATTAAAAATGTTGAAAAACATTTGCTTATTAATATCTTCATCTAATTGATTTACATTGCGCAGAACCCCGTTGACAAAATTATCAAGATGTTTTCTATTTTTTTCGATTCTGTTTTTATCTAAATCTGCTGTAATATCTTGATTTTTTTATTAACTTGCTTGCTTCGTGACGTAAGAGCTTACACTCGATCGTATGCTATGACTCTTACACCACCTCTGACGACCTGTAATTTAATTTGTTAAATATAAAAGAGCAGTAAGCCTATTTGCTGCGTCTGTATTGATCCTCTGTTCTAACGTCAAATGTCTGGAAAATGGTTTGTCGGTTCTTTTAATTCCAAAAGGAACTTTCTCGAATAACTCACGTAGACCTGGATGCGTTTCGTCAACGTGGCATCATTTATTATGATATCGAATAAGACATCCAGTATAATTCGGTTGATTAAGCGCAAAAATTAAATTACAAATGTTCAGTAACACGTATTTAAACAAAGCAAAATCTGCAGGCCGAATACTTACTTTAAATAATAAATAATAATTTACAATATTTAGTAAATTCATGTAATACCGGGCAGTTTTACCGTGCTCTCTGTCAATTGTTTGCTGTAAATATTCTTCATATTCCATAATAATCTGTTACATTGGCTGATAATCAATAATAGAAGATGCAGATTTCGTATTTTTATATTTTATGATGTAATCTGTAACATCCGATATTATTTCAATTTTACTGACTTGAAAATGCTCGAAAGTGCAATATTGAAAACGCTTAGTATTAAATGGGATGAAGCGATTTGCATCTATTAAAATGCTTTCCAGTGTGAAAGTCGTTAATCGAACCGCTCACCATTAATGTGGCATCAATCATTATATTGGATATACCGCAGATGTCAATAAACTTATCTATTGCCATTAAAAAGGCCACTATCACATGAAGCCCACCAATATGTATGAAAATATTATTAAAATTCCCTTCAATAGGCTTGAATTTGGAGAGCTATTTTCGTAATTGCCAAATAATAACTCACTTGAATGTATTTTTCATTAGATTCTACTGCAATTTTCAAAGCCTCTATCATCGTCTCTTTCACAATAGCATTGTTCAATGATGACAAGTTAATTGTTGTAAGATATAATATACGTTGCTTGATCGATTCATATAGAAAAATCTTGCTGTTTTAACCTACCCACATAGGTGTGTTTGGTATTTTAAGAACGAACGAGAACATGTGATTTTTCTTTGTTAATTTGAAAAACTGCTTAGTTCATATTAATTTTCATATTAATTTTTGCAAACAATAGCCGTGGCCGTTTATGGTACGGATCTAAGTTTGTAGTGATCGCATCGAGGGTTCGACTTCTTTTCTTACCACTGAATTCCTTTACTTCAGTATTGCACTCACTATCAACATTTGGTAAAATGTCTTGAAATATAATTCCGACAGTGCCATAGAACGTATCTTTAGCAGTAAGCGAATTTACGAATTGATCGGAATTATAAAACGCTGCTCCTGTATACAAATTTGGTACGACGTCATCAGTGATATTTAGTACTTTTTGACTACTAATTAAGCTTTTTAAGGCTATAGCAAGTGTAAAGTGCTTAAAAGTCTTAAAACGTCCAGTAGATACTGCGTATATCGCTCAACAAATTTGCATAAAATTCAGATAACCTTCGAGGCACTCCTTCATTTAAATTTTGTACTGTAATATTGTCAAGCAGTTTTTTGGATTAATTTTGTTGATGTCTGATCTTAAAGTTAATGCTGCTTCCTGTACAATATCTGTGTTTTTATGGAATCGTAGTCACTGTTAGACACTGCTATATGAACTGCAGGAGCTACGGTGTTTTTTTAACAATATAACCTGAGTTAAGATTTAAAATTATCCAATAATTTTTTTCCAAATAACTTGTACGATAATCGTTTGACTCTAAGTCCAGGGACTGTTTATATTCTGTTGTCAATTGCTGGACATATATTTATATACACAGCTTAATAAAAAAACGTTTTTTAATGACGTTCTCCTTGACGAAAGCGCAGACTTCTTCGTAAGTAACCTAGTGTGTATTGCGTTCCAATTGAAATTTATAAGAAACCTGAGTTCTCATTATTACTGTCGGTTGCGTACTGTACGATAATACTTTTTACTTTAACCAGTAAATCGATGGTAGCAACTTTGAAGATAGCCTTGTTGATCATTGTTAACCGACGGCAAATTTAAATAATTGTAACTCAAATTTAACTTGTTGCCAATTTTCAATATATTTTTGCATGTAAGGAGAATTAATTTTTCAAAAAATTTTATTTCACTGTATTTTTTCAAACAAATAACACATGAAGGACGCAAATTTCCATCCATTTTGGTTTAAAAATTTGCATAGAAACAAAACATTTATTCTGTAAGGACGCTACGAAAATACTAATGCTACTAGAAAACATCTGATGTTTGAAAAAAGAGATAGGATATCTATTATAAAAAAAGAAAAAGAGGAAACACCTATTATACAGCCGTTTGCACAAAGCGGCTAAGTCGCGCAGCCTGCTTGCGCTAACGACGTGATGCTACTTAGCCGTAAATGCGTAGTAGATACCTACTCATATTTTCAGTTACTTTGTGTCAATGAAAAAAAAACGATTTTGACGTATCATAGAAGGGTAAGCTACAATCTTTTTATCGGTGACTGACGGCATCTGTTACAGAAATATACTGACTGACTATATTTTATGTGATTATAATAATATTCTTCATTTGTATACTAAATTTTAGATTTTAGAAAGTACTTGCACGATTTTCTATAACTTTTACGTGTGACTGACGCGCCCGGTTACAAATTTTGCATGACTGACGATCGTAAAACTTATTTTTAATTAATATACTGCTTGCAAATTAATTTTCAGGTTTTAGAAAGTTGCGCCCGCGCCAAACGCTAACGTAACAGAATGACTCACGGCAGACTATTTCTCTACTCTACCAATGTAACGTAATATTAAAAAATCAGGTTTTAGAAAATGCTTGCAATTCTTGGTCGCTCTCCTCTCGGAGTATAATTTATATAACAGACCATATACAATTATATATAACAGACTAAATACATATTTTATATCACAGACCATGTACAATTATATTTAGCATAATTTGATTACTAATCGTGATCAAATTTAATAACCTAGAACCACCGCAATCCAATCGTAAGAATTTGCTGGTTCTTTTAATTCACGCTAAGGAACTATACTTTTATTACACAGACATCGGAAATATTTTTAACTTAATAATACAACCAGTATTACAACAACTAAATACGTTTTATTATTATACGTTGCAGATATCTACTTATTCGAATTAGCTCGATCATCGTGTTTATTCAAGTAATAAGTATTATCAGGTTTCTTTGCAATTTCTTAATTCGTTTTCTAGTCGCAGTAAAATTTTGAAATTTTTGAATTTAGTTTTTTATTGTTGTCTTTCAAATTATCACCTGAAAATATAAAATTTCACTCGGGGGATCGAAATGACTTTAATGATACTTCATAAATTAGAATTCATGATCAGTTGGGACTCTCTTTTTTCTTGCACATAATCAGGTACATAAACTATACATTAACATTAAATCTTTGTCTAGAAAATAAAAATTAATATTAAAAAAAGTACGTTAGTGATTAAATAACAACGTAATAAATAATTTTACTAATTTATTTCTCTAATTTTAGTCTTTTTGAATTCAGAAACTGTATGCTCCCGTCTCTCCTGGTTCACAATTAATTTATGTGATAGTGGCAACTTTCTAATTTTATTAATATTAAAAATCCTTTGTTACTTTTTTCATATCACGTCATGAATAACACTTTCTGGAACTTACTTTTTTAGCTGAGGTCTTATCTAAGAAAAGACAATTTCTGTCCGTATATTTTCGGCTAATTTTACTGAAAAAATGGATTCAATCTTAGAAAAGCCACAAACGCTTCATGTCGAAGAATTTAGAGTGAATGACGGGAGGCTTATACTTCCATGCCTCTCTTTACCGTTCAGAGACATCTACTTCTATTGTGCCTACAACTCCTGGAAGACCATTGAAAGAGTTTAACGAGTTCACAAATAAAACAAAAAAGACGAAATAGAGAAAAGACGAAGACGAAAAAGACGAATAAATCATTTATTCAAATTATGGGACCAGCCGATTTAATGCTTGGGACAAAAATATTAGCGAGATTATCTGATATTTTTAGTAGTTTTCAGTTGCTATAATAATTGGTTGCTATAATATATGTATAATTCAGTTGATATAATAACATTTTTGAGCCTCTACCCAGTCTCATCAAATGTTACATGTCTAATGTAAACACCATTTCATAGTATTTTCCTTGAGATCGTTATGTAGTACAAATGAAAAAAACACCATTCTTATCATATTTATTCATTATTTGTTCTACCGCGTAATCTTCTGACATTATCTTTCTGCACGATACCGTAATCTGTACATACATAATACATAAAATAAACCACATACATAAAATAAAAAATCCTTTTATAACCCAAAATGCGACAAAACTCAAAGAGCCAACCGATGATCAGTACATATTTTTTTCTGAATTAAACATAACACTGATTCAAAATCTTTTTATTGTATTAAATTGATTTACATAAAGTAAAATTTATCTCAAAAATTTACATCAACCGATTTTCTGGGTTTCCTATAGTAAATTTTATTATGTGTTTACTTAAATAAATAATATTACCATTCACACGCTGTAACTTATAGAAATTTAAATCATACTGATTCCTACATATGGCAAAAAAGCCTTTTCTTCGCCTTTTCTTCCTCTCTTGTCGCAAATTAGTTCGCCATGTAAATTAAATTTCCTAAAATTATATGCATTCGACTAACATTAGTTTGAAAATTTTGGGTACATTTGATTTCGATGAAAAGGCTTTTCATCATTAAAAAAAATTATGTTTATTGTCGTAGTTTTTCCACGACTAGAAAATAATTACGATTATCTCTAAGGTCTTGGTTCAATTTTTTTATACTTTATTATTATTTTCCCTTTCTGTTTAATATGAGCCTTCAAACATAAGAAACATCCTTACAACTCTATCGTTGTTCTTTACTAATTCATTTCATCATCTTTAAATATTTATTTTGTTACTAAATATGTTAATCATTTAATAAAACATATCTTTACAACTTACTGAACGATTTATACTAAACGTCGAATAAAATAATCCCAAACATTTTCAGAGACACACATACATGTTTCTACGTCTGCTGCGCACACTACAATTGATCTACTGCACTAAGGTTACGCGGATTGCAGTTCGAGGTCATTGCGGGTTACATTCGAGATATAAATTAGAATAAACGTTATTTCATTGAAATGAAGGAGCTTTTTTCTCGAGTGAAAGTGGTAGCTTTCGAATGTTTATATTGTAAGAGCTCTGTGTGGAAAATAATTTCTAATTTTACGGAACAGGTTTAAATTATGTATGTAAAACATATGTTTATTAGAAAAGGTGCATCACGATATGAATGCAGAATAGATTAATAATGAGTTTGTAATTACGGTTATCGAGGTTGAAAATGAGTTTGTGTATTTTGAAGACTCATCTACAAGTACCTACAATTTGCAGTTGCATTACAAATATCAAAAAAGAGAGGAAAAGAGAAATTATTTCAAAAACAATTATATGGTAAATCAACTGTATACAAGTACCATGAAAAAATTATAAAAATAAATTGAATGTCGTTTGTATTAAAAACTGCATAACCGAATAGTAAATATCAGGGTGGTTAATATTTTTTCCAGGAGTTCAAAACTATTATAGAACGATTCTTGAAAGACTCAAAATATTTTAATACGTAATTTAAATAGCTTGAATTTTACTTGGTAAAATACAACGCCAAACTTTAAAGTGTATGATATAAAATAATTATTTCGAACCCAACACAGAGACCGCGTTTATTTTCTTCATGATAAAGCCAGATCACATAATACGAAACATATTCGCCAAAAATTACAGGATATGGGCTAAGTTCTACTAGTATTAACCCATTCACTCGATAATGTGTAATTTGATTATAAATAGTTCAAAAATCTAAGCCATCTGTCTTGGAACCAAAACTCGACAGCATGGAAGACTACAAAAGACCTCGTAATTTGTTCGATTAAGCAGACCTAGTCGTTACATAGCTTTCGCTTAAGATTATGATCATATGTGGTTCGTATCTTATTTATTTTTTCCCATATTTTGTATATATCCATTGTTTTGTATATATGTACATTTGACATTTATAATGTTATGTAGAACGATCACAATACTAGAGTGCCTTTTAAGTTATGTTATTTAAAATAAAAACAATGAGCCGTCACGGGACGCCTGGCAGTCGTGAAACATCGTGTTCGTACAAGTAATATGCATAAAAGACAAGATTATTACAGGAACTAAATATAGCATAATGAACAAATAAATTATTACGAATTTCTTACAGAAAATGGTGACTTTATTTAATAAACATTTATTTACAATTAATACAACAAAAATAATAAAGCATAGGTTATGTGTACCGTAGTAAACAACAGCGTCGAACTGAGTGAGGAGGGGGTCGCGTGGTCGGTTGCGCATGGCGACACGTCGCCATACCGTACACTCTACTACATATAGACTATATATATACCTTAATATAGCGTGGCGATCCGTCGCCACGGCAAGCGTCGCCACGCCAACGATCCAGTTTATACCTATAGATGTTTCACATCGAAAATAAATTTCCTTGATGCAAAGAAATGTAGTTAGTTTATGTATATTCTAATATGATTACATTAAAATGTAATGCGATTCACATTGTATAAATTGCTGTAAACCTTACCGGTTATTATTATAAACTCCATGCCTAAATACTTTTAGTTACTTTAGATCTGATCACATGTCTGGTAAGTTTTCTAAATAATTCTTATCTAATTATAAAATAATATGAATACGATTAGGAAAACAAGCAACTAGACTGTTTGTTATAATTATACTTCTTCTTCTTAAGCACTACAGCCTGTTGCGGGACAATATTGTCTCTCAATCCTTCTCCCTCTGACCCTATCCAGCACAGCAGCCATACTTCGATAATTATACTACTTGGAAAAATTTTTTTTAATGAAATAAACATACTCAAACAAGTGGCTGTTAATTTTCTCATGCTATATGACACCCGATGACGCTACAGCCATGTTAAGAATAAGATAATCAGAATAACCACTGACAACTAATATCCCACCTGAAGTGGGATATTAGCAAAAATCCCATGTTACGAGATATGTGCTGATCATCGGTTGGCTCTTTGAGTTTTGCCGCATTTTGGGTTATAAATGGACTTTTTATTTTATGTGTGTGGACGTACAGATTACGGTATCGTGCGGAAACAGATTGTGAGAAGACTACGCGGTAGAACAAACAATGAATAAACATAATACGAATGGTGTTTTCTTTGTTACATTACGATCTCAAGGAAAATACCATGAAATTTTGATTGCATTAGATATGTAATATTTGTTGTATGGATGAGACTGGGTAGAGCTCAAAAATGTTATAGACGAATAATGGTCCCAGAAAATATGATATTTTGTTTTATAAATATGTAAAGTGATATAGCAACAATATTTTATTATACTTTTAACATAAACGTCAATGTATTCCTATGTATACATAAACGTTAATAACTTTATTTTTAATATTAATTTAAATGAATGTTGATTATGGACTTCGTTGTTCAATTTAGTTGTAATTTGGTTTTTATAACTGTTGGTAATACGTCTAACATATATATATAAATATATATATATATATATATATATATATATATATATATATATATATATATATATATATATATATATATATATATATATATATATATATATATATATATATATATATATATATATATATATATATATATATATATAGTTTTAAACAATTTTATTTCAAATTGCCTTAACACCTAAAACTCAAGAAAGTTAACATGAAACGTTAAATTAAAATATTTTATTATTTACAAAATGAAAAATATCGAAGTATACAAATTTTAAAAGTTGCTGCCAGAAAATATAGACGTTTGTGATCTGATCAGTATAATCAGTGTGATAATGAACTGACAAACATATCAGCAATGAAACGCTAAGTTTTTCTTAAGTTCAAAATAATTTAGATAATTAACAGACTTATAATAAACATACAAATATACGTCACAAAATATTGCTGCGTGACATAAAGTGTTATAGATATTAAATATTTTTGTAACTCCCTCAACCTTTTTATTCTGAAGATGTCTTACAACATTCATTACATTCATATTTTTATATATTTCATGAGATATGCTAATCATCTAATAAAAATTAATTTTATGTTATATTTTACTGATTTAAGTAATGAGCATTACAAAGCTGCTTTGACTAAAATGATAGCCTTACTATTTATCACTTATGACTAAAATAATAGCCTTACCATTCCGCCAACTTCATATTATACTCCACCATTTCAATATCCCAGGCATCTCCATATGAAAATACATTCACCTTTCACACATCAACTGCTGACAATACATTTGCCCCACTGCATTAACATCACGCGGACTACAACTCTATCGCATTGCGAATATACAAGATATATTAGATCTCAGTTAAATAAGTTAGACAGTACTTTTTGTGTTCACTTTCCATTACATCTTCTTCCACATCATATTGAAATGAAATACATTCTTTTATTCTAATTATTCGCATGAAATATATTTTTAACGATTCCAATAATTTTCTTTAAATTGTTTTGCCGTGTTCGATATTTATCTGCGATATTCGTGATTTATGCGGTATTCAATATTTATTTACTTATTATTTCAAAGGTGTTTTGCCTTGTAATATATGTAATGCAGCTACAGGCAAATTTACATAATAAGTAGGTCAATTCAAATATATCCGTATATCTATATTTTCATTGACAGTGAAATTTATATTCTATGCTTTGTTCCCAATTGGGAGACTTATCTTATAGTATTCTGGTGAAATAACATATATGTACTTAACAACATACCGCAATTTTCAAAGTAATATTGGGTTCCTATAACTAAATCCTTGACGTTCTATTGGAGGGTCCACGTCAGTTATGAAAATTCGTGACAAAATTTTTTTTTAGAATATGATATTTTTTAGTTTTTTTAGAATATGATTCAGAGCGGCAAGACCTCCCAATTGTGACTTGAATTCAGTCCAGAGAACACAAATTTCCTTCTTGCATATTTTCTTTGATCAGACATCGCATATATGTTTTGTTAGAAGGTAGAGAGATTCTTAAGAACAAATCTACTGCAACTCCTTATTTTTTAATTTCCACTTCAGTTTTTTCACGCATTCAAGTTTTAATTTTTTAATTTAATGTTTTCAATATTCCTAATGATCAATATTTTAATTTATATCGTAAACCTGATAACCCGTATAATATTACTTACGTAATGATTTTTCAAGTTAAACGTTACAAAGATACTCGTGTTATTCGATACAATGCTTTATATATGTTACAGTAGAAAAAGAGAATCTTCTTTCTTGAAGTTCGTTAAAAATAAACATATTTTCAGTAATATTTAATTATTTCCGGTCTTATGCAATTTTACCAATAACGTCTAACTACTAAAACAAATATGCATATCTACTAAAAAAAATTCACGCGTGTGCCACCTACTTTATTACAAACCAGTTGGTAAATATTATTCTTCACATAACATATCATAACTGAAAGTGCTGTTTCCTCCACCAACCACAATTTTTGTGTCGAAATAAGTATAGCTGCAATACACTATAAAATTTGAATCAGGTTTGGGAAGGAATTTTCTGGAATCGAATTAAAATCAATTTGTAAAAAAAAAAATAAACTGAATAGGGGTTACAGATTCCGAGAAATAACCTTATCTTAATTTTATCTGGCACACGTGAACCTAATTTATTTCGATTGCATCCGGGTGATGAGATAAAAACTACGGTCCGCTGATTTTATTTTCGGCAGCAGATTTGTTGTCACGTTTGT
Organism: Druceiella hillmani; assembly: GCA_039881145.1. Lineage (NCBI taxonomy): Eukaryota > Metazoa > Arthropoda > Insecta > Lepidoptera > Hepialidae > Druceiella > Druceiella hillmani. The sequence continues at coordinate 10,694,339 of JAYKKI010000047.1, read as the reverse complement.
TTATTTCGTGTTTACTTCCACAAATGGAAGTAATATGATTTATCTCCGGTGGATATCTGTCTGCTTTAAGATTAGAAGATAAACAGTTTACTGGCTCGTCAATCAAGTATTAGTGGAGAGGTGGAGAGTGATTTTATTTCAAAAGAAAAAAATAAAAATTTTATTTTTCGCAAAATTATTTTAATTCTCTCAATGTCAAAAACACAATATATATATATATATATACACACACACATATATATATATATATATATATATATATATATAAATATATAAAACACCGTTGAAATAATAAGTAAATAAATATTGAATACCGCATAAATCACGAATATCGCAGATAAATATCGAACACGGCAAAACAATTTAAAGAAAATTAATGGAATCGTTAAAAATATATTTCATGCGAATAATTAGAATAAAAGAATGTATTTCATTTCAGTATGATGTGGAAGAAGATGTAATGGAAAGTGAACACAAAAAGTACTGTCTAACTTATTTAACTGAGATCTAATATATCTTGTATATTCGCAATGCGATAGAGTTGTAGTCCGCGTGATGTTAATGCAGTGGGGCAAATGTATTGTCAGCAGTTGATGTGTGAAAGGTGAATGTATTTTCATATGGAGATGCCTGGGATATAGAAATGGTGGAGTATAATATGAAGTTGGCGGAATGGTAAGGCTATTATTTTAGTCATAAGTGATAAATAGTAAGGCTATCATTTTAGTCAAAGCAGCTTTGTAATGCTCATTACTTAAATCAGTAAAATATAACATAAAATTAATTTTTATTAGATGATTAGCATATCTCATGAAATATATAAAAATATGAATGTAATGAATGTTGTAAGACATCTTCAGAATAAAAAGGTTGAGGGAGTTACAAAAATATTTAATATCTATAACACTTTATGTCACGCAGCAATATTTTGTGACGTATATTTGTATGTTTATTATAAGTCTGTTAATTATCTAAATTATTTTGAACTTAAGAAAAACTTAGCGTTTCATTGCTGATATGTTTGTCAGTTCATTATCACACTGATTATACTGATCAGATCACAAACGTCTATATTTTCTGGCAGCAACTTTCAAAATTTGTATACTTCGATATTTTTCATTTTGTAAATAATAAAATATTTTAATTTAACGTTTCATGTTAACTTTCTTGAGTTTTAGGTGTTAAGGCAATTTGAAATAAAATTGTTTAAAACCACTGGTGCTGTAAAACGATTAATTATTTTCGTGTATCTTTTTCTCAAGGATTTGCAGGAAATGCAGACGTTTTATATTCTGGCAAGTTAAATTATTTAAAGTTATATTAATTGGAAGTTTTAAAGTTTTGCCTTCATTATTTATTTAATAAAATTTTATATTAATTAATATTGGGTCTTGACTTTTTTAGCGGCTTGCGAAATTATAATTTTTTCTACATCCTTGAAAGCCATTATATTAAAATAGCGTCATGATAGTTGACTTTTCTTTAACTCCATTCATCTCTATCATCACGCTTTTTTTGAACGTAGTGAGGTAAAAGGTAACGACGTTATAACATACAGAAAGGGAAACAGTGTTTTTGCTTCTGACTTCAATTTTAAATTTTTGATTAGATTTTAATGTTCATCACGTTTATATGTGGGGTAATTTTATATTTTTTAAATTTTTCATATATTACATTTTCTCTATTTTAATGTGATAAAAACAACTTAATGGACTTACAAGGTATAAAATTTCATCAATGTGATGGAAAATATGATAACAGAAAAGTTATATAAGAAGAAATATAAAAAACAGCTACTGTTATTTGCATCGCCCAAGTCAAGTGATTTTTTTTACTGTCTATTAAAGGTCGAACTAGAAATAAAGGAAAGTAAAGTAGGCAAAAAACGTTTATGAAATTATCAATTTTATGTAAAACTTCCTATGAATGCACAATGATATAGAAATATTATAAATTGCTTTAAGATTGATTTAAAATCAGTAAAACTAAAGAACAACCCCGAAACTTTTTTTCATGTCGACGGGATTCAGATGTAGTCGTACTGTTGTTAATGGTTTCAGTTGCTGCAAACTTCCCTTGACCGGTTCACATAATTATATGGGATTTTATGAATACCAGTCGACTACTATTGAGAAGCTCTTTCTTAACGTATTTCAACTTGATTTTTTGAAGCAAATTATGCCCAAATTATGTTGAATTTTCGCCACTTTAAACCAACCGAAAACCATTATAACCTCTCTGTACTATTAATAAGTATACGAAGAGATATTGTAGCAAAACCGAGTTAAAATTTATACTGCCAGAAATTTCCCGACGCGGGGAAAAAGTATAAAATAAAGACTTTCCACCCCCATGTGCGTTGCAATTGTGCCTCTACTATTCGTAAAAAAATTTAATCCGTTGTCTAAGGACTGGTGTAATTGGAGTTTACATCTATACAATAGATTCAGAGTGGCAATAGCAAACTTTATCTACAAATTTTATCACCATAAGTTTATCGGGAACAAGTACTTCTTAATAAAACATTAGTGGTTATAAATTTCCGCAAACTTATTCAATATTCTACATTATTCCAAATATATTCAATAAACGCCAAATATATTCAATATTTTACACTATCACATTACATTATTTCAAAATATAGCAAATTTATAATGGTTTGGTAAAATATATTATGGTAATTAGAGCTTTAAAGAAAATTAGGCAGCGATGTTTCACGATCATGAACTTGATAATTTCATTTGGTTTTCATTAAACCTTGGAATAAATTAGAATTAGGAATCATAATAACTGTAATATTACACTCCTTAGAATAATATTCACATAATTTATAATCGGTTTCGGAAAAATTTATCATTGAATGTATCCTCTAAAATATCTTGCTAAAAACCAGATGCCTTGAAGTTTGTTACAACGCGTTGAAATACATTGTGTTTGTTTCATAAATTAGCGCAGTTTAATCATAACATTTAACGGGTGAAACCATCATAATAATGACATGAATTTTCTTTAGTTGTCTTCAAATGAGGTGAGTATCTATTGCGTAAGTTCCTGTTTTCGGTGTGCTTTATAAAATTAGACATAATTATAGAATTTTATGAATGGAAACTATTTTTAGTAAAAAGGCATTAAAATATATTATTTTCAAATATATTAAAGGGAAATAGATAACAGGAGGGGCAATAAAGTCATCAAAAAATCATTTTTAAATTCTCATATTTGATATATCAAATGAAAGCTGTAAAAAAGTGGGTAAAGTAGGAAAATCAAAAGGAAAAATACAAACTGTGTTTAAGAATACTTGAAAAAAGCGGAAAAACCTTTTGTCGGCATTGTCTTCTAAAATTGTAATTGGAAACATCTAGTTAAATAATTGTGAGTATATTATAAAATCAATATTAAAAGAAGTTTATATTCACCAAATGTTTGTAATTAATAATTTTATCATGTAATTTGAAATTATGGATAAATCTTTGTTTCTCATTTTGAAATACATTATTATTTTAAAATCGTTTGTTCTTTATGAAATCAACCCTATCGAGTTTAGGTTCACTCGACTTGTCTCAGTGAATTTTTTGCAGCCTTGGGTGCAAAACAATTAAATTTATAAAGCGATCTGAAATATGCAATGTTTTTGCAATCATCCATTGAAAGATTAACCTTAAAATTAAATATGTTTGCCCTTGGTTTAAAAATGAAATAATGTAAAGAATTAAAAACTATTCTAATTATTGGTGGACATTTCAAGATTACATGTAACAAAGCAAAACGAACATTTTTTTATTACTTTTTTATATTTAATATTTAATACTTTTTTAAAAAATGTTTTTCTGTGACAAATTAGAGAAAGAAAATACATATCTTTGATTTTACTTTCTATTAATATTACACTATAGGTTTGTTCTTACGTTTATTTACATATATTGCAGAAATGGGGAGAATGTTAAATTTTGTAATACAACGAAACCTAGGTCGTGGTAAAGAACTTAAAGAAAGTATTAATAATACTACATCACGTAGTTTCATTTAATTGTCTATAAATGTCAAAATAAATTTACCTCTCTTTTAAACATAATTCTATTTTATGTGTTCAAATGACTTTTGGTACACCAAAAGAATCTATTCTCGGCCCATTCTTCTATTTTTGATTTATTAATGACATTGCTTCAAAGACGAAAAATGGTTAGTGTTTAAATAATTTCATATTATTTACACCGGTAAAAACAATAAGATTATGAAAAGATACAATACAATCTCAACAGGCCTACTGCCATGAAAGTAAGCTACGCTGAACTTCTCCAGGTGTAAGCAATAAGCAACAAGTCTTTACAAACAAAGAGCAACTCGGTTTTAGTTACGTCATTACTGGGAACTCATTTGATACTATCAACAACAGCGTGACTTTGGTGTTATATTCGACGATAGGCTACATTTTATATTCGTGTTGAGCGAATTATATGTTTTAAAAATTAATTTAAGAACCTCATTTTGAATCCGGTAACTAAATACTGGCAGGGATCAATAAATTTAATTCCAGACTACGTATTTCTACGATTAACAATTTTTTTAAATAAATTAAAGGGTATTCGCTTTAAACAAAATTAACTTTCTCCTAACCCATGCAAAGAATCTATATAGTTTAATTTAGGACAAAACTAGTATTATTGTGAGATGTAAATACAAAAAAAAGGGAAGAATGGTCAAAAATATTTGCTAATAATTCTGACAATTCTTTCCTTATTAGAAGAAATATTTGGAATAATATGTTCATTTTAAACAACTTTATTTCCATAAGGACGTCAAATGAGATAAAATTGAAAAATATATTTAACCGAAATTCATGTGACTCTATAATTAAATTTCTATAGCATTCATATTTCCATAGTATTCATATGTAAATAGACAATATATTTAGGTGATAAGACAAGAACTCTGTCGTCATGCACATTTATTGATCGTCGTTCACCGTTACTCCATTTTCAGTAAAAAATTTTAAAGTATCATCCCGCTGATCCAGAACCAAATTTGCGCTAAAACAGTTACGGTAACCCTCCAAGAATGTTTTGACCTCCTGTGCATCCCATAGAAAATTCGAGCCTTAAATGAACAATCTTATTTGCTTTGGAACCCGGTGAGCAAAAATGCGTCTCTCACTAAAGATGATTTATTTTCCAAAGCGGCCATCCATTTTCCATTATTATAAAAATACAACTTCCAAATTTTTGCTTGAAGTGATCAATAGGATTTAATTGTTTTTTGAGTCAAATTTTGTAAATGCTCTAGTCGAAACTGATCGAAATATCCATTTTGTTTTGAACGATGCTGAATTGACATTATTTAGTTTTCATCCATTTTCTCACTCAACATAATAATATTTTACTGATAGCAAACACCACATTGATAAACTCAAGGTTTTATTGATCCAATTTCCTCTAATTTGACAATAAGTTTTCATCTAATCATTATTCCTTTATCAAGAAAATTTGTACGTAGATTGTTAATCGTCTTTGCAAAACTTCTATCTAATTTTTAAGACATTTTAACAACATAACGCTCTCTTTGTTCGTGTAGTATACCCGTATTTACCAATCAGGATAACATAAATAGCATATGTGAAAGTATCAGAGATGACAACCAAAACAAAGTGCGTTATTTAATTTCAAGACTTAATTAGGACTTCTTTTATCAACAAAGTAAAGAAAGAAGTAGAATAAACATAATCAAGAGAATATTAACTTTACAAATTCTGGAAATGTACAAATTTCTAATGCACACATTCTTCTGATTCATCAATTAGCCATAATATCCAGACTGTTAGACGACCTCCACGTAATAGATATATATATAGGTGACTACCTCGCCGAACAGCTTAAAGCTAGGTGACCGCTATTAAAAATTCAATTGAAATCCTTTAAGTACTCGCCGGAATATTTGAAACAAAATTAAAATAACATCGTCTGTATCCGACCTGCGCTAAAGCATAGCTAAAGGTATCCGACCTGCGCTTGGACAGCTAGTCCATGAATACAAATTAAATAAAGCCGGCGTAAAGAAACAACGCTCGACAATTGTAGTGTAGCCTAATCGAGTTCTCATTGCCTCCAATCCCCAGCAATAGGGGCGTTGCGTTATATCTGCAACGCAGAAAGGGTGGTCGAAGATGAAAGTATCAGTGTCTTTACAACTTTCAGTTATACTTAATAGATTGTAAACTAATCAATTATTTAAACGATGAGGGCATGTTGACATATCATAAGTCACACAGGTTAATCAAGTGAAAAATTTACGTGATGTTACAATAATAATTTTATATTTAATATCTTTTATACACAAATAAATCTAAATGTACATACGTTTACCGAAATGTTTATATATATGTGAATAAATATACACATCTACAAGTTTTTTTATTATATTTGATTGTCACGATATTACTTGTTATTTGGCGAAATAGACGAATGGTTAGAGACATATTTTTATTAGTTGTGTGTGTAGATTCTGCGAAAATAGAAAACATCGTCGTTCGATACTTATTTTCTTTTGCTAGTAATAATATGCTGTTTCGGTCGGTTATATATGAATATATATACACACATATACAACATGTCGGCATACACCCCATCGTTTTAATAACTGACAAAGGTTCAACTTCATAGTGGCTGATAAATATCGACCTCGATAATTATAAGTTAAAAGTAATTTCTTGAAACTAAAATGTTTCACTCGAATTTGTAATATAATATACACTGTTATATGTACTGACAACAATGCACATACTATTAATATTATAAATATAATATTAACTTCGATATGTACAATTTCAATTTCATTTCAGTTTCTGGTTTATCACAATGAATTTTATACGATAATACAATTAAATTAAAAATACGAGCACATATGATTTAAAAGAATTTTTTGGAGATATCGAAATTTTCTTTAAAGTTGTTGAAATAATTATTATAATATATAATAATTGATATAAAAACAATTTAAACATAGTTTTATACAAAATTCTTCATACTATTTTCTTTTACTTTTTTGTCCATTAATGGAGAGTAATATTATATAATTAAATGACTGAGAAATAAACAAAAATAATTTTGAATCACCAAAACAGTAAATAATATAAGCATTAAGTAAGTTGTCGACGTTGAATCGTAAACATTGTAAAAATACCAGAGATATAGAGAATTTTCAATTTTCATGACACCTGGAATACTTTACCACTTTCGAAATTTGTAGAGAAGGCAGTGTATAATCCACATTATATATATATATATATATATATATATATATATATATATATATATATATATATATGTACATGTAACAAAAAGTAATTCTAATTTTATATTATCAATTAAAATTTTGACCAAAACTGTCATTGATAATAATCATGAAATATATTTTGGGATCATTCTTAATTACGGGCTTGCATTTTAGTCCTAGATTTTCAATAGGTACTTTATTTATAAAACGTGCCACAAAAAATAGACCAGTTCTTGTAAAGTGTAAATACTCATTTAACTCTTCTAATAAAAATTTTTGAAGTCAGTATAATTAATGAAATGTCATTTTTCCTTATCCCCAAGAGTACCAACCAAAGTATTGGAATAAGGTAAGTGGGACTATATCATTAACCATGTATTTTTAGAAACTCTTTCTTTCTTTCTTCTCCAAGATGGTGACAGTGTTATGATTTATATACCTTCCGCCACAGACTACAAGGATTATATAGGAATGGGCACATTAACTTATATTAAATAATATGTCAGTAATTTTGCCTTTTTTTCCATTTCGACAGCAGGACATTACATGAACGCTGTTTTGAAGACTAAAAATAAAAGAGACATATTCGGAAACTTAGTAATTTTTCCATTCTGCAAACAAACATGCAACCGAGGCGTATACAGTAACTGATCATTGAAGCAATAATTCAGAATTCATAGCAATATATCCATCATATTAGATCAAGAGAGAAGTGAGTAAATATGATATCATGTTATTTAATGAGTATATGTTATTCAATAAAATATTACTTGTAATGTTAACAAGCGTGAAGCAATTAAATAAAGTTTAGTGCATACTCTTGTATTTATTCACTATACATAAGTAAAGCCCCGTGAAAAACAAGAATAATGTGAAAAATGGAATTATAAGTCGATGTAGAATATACTTTAAGTTAACAATTCCGATAAGATTAAAGCAAAATATTTTATGGTTTATCAACGAATAAAATTGTCAACCCGTGAATACCAGATTAGTTATAATTACCATTTGATCTGATCAATAGTAACAAAATATTTTTAAACCTAATAAAGGTTAAGATAACATTTAGAAACAAAAATTTATTTATACGTAATTTTTTTAAATATTTGTATGTATATTAACCAATAAATAAACACTAAACCACTTCTTCGCATACTTTCAGGCTGGTCAAATAATTCGTAAAAGCACGTGGCGTGAAATACTTGCTTTGTTAGTGAGAACATTCGATCTGTTCCCATTCTTGATAAGTATTCGAACCGCCTTCAAATAATTTCCGCTCCGCGAAATATTATAGCCCGTCGAGCCGCAAAGAGCTGAAATCAAAGACCTCGGGATCTTTGTGGAGTTTATAAATACATAACGAAGTCTTACTGAACGGCCTTCAAGGAAACCCTGTGTATATTTTGCATTAACTCTTTCCGTCCAATTTCACTGATTCTGCAAGGTAATGCGTTCAACATGTTGAATTACGCTGAAATAGTAATTTAACAATCAATGTATTATAATTCGACTATGAAAATGTCCATGTGATATTATATTCGGTGCACTTGACACTTATTCTTATTATTATAAATAAAAGGATTATTTGATAAACAAAGCTATATTGAAATGAATTGTCTTAAACAGATACCTAAAAAATAAAATTATATTTTCATAAAATGCAAGAAGAATCGGTGCATACTTTGGCATCTTCACGTGTTACCGAGATTATTTTGTCCAACGCCGGTAGCTTTAGTATAGGTACCACCTGTAATCAGTGTTTATCTAACATTTAACGCATTTCTTAATTATATGCAAATAAACGTAATAATAGACCTATAGTGTAGTATTAATAGAAAGTAAAACTAAAGATATGTATCCTCTTTCTGTAATTTCGCATAGATAAAAATATTTTAAATATCCCAGGTATTAAATATAAAAAAGTTACATATAAAATGTTTGCTTTGATTTGTTACGTGTAATCTTGAAATATCCACCATATATTTCAACAGTTTTTAATTTTTTAAATTGTTGCATTTCTAAACCAAAAAAAGTAAACATTTTTGTTTTAATAGATTTTAATTTTACTGCAAAGAAGGCTGCAACACATTTATAGTTTCCAAAAAATTACTTTCTTTTTCAAAGGATTCATCGAAACAAGTCGAACGAACCTAAACTCGATGGGGTTACCGTTAAACATGGAGAAGTTCCCATGATTACTTTACTACATGAGCCTAAATTCGATTAGTTTAAAAAGGGCATTAAGAAGTTCCCATGATCATGTCCCTTTTCCATCATCAGATCCTCCCGGATACAATATGAAACCAAAGGACTTACTGAAATGATCAAACGAACTCAAATTTGATGAAATTATTTTTAACCATTGAGGAACTCCTATGACCACCTCCTTCTCTTCATCGTATCAGATCGATGGGCTATACCACGTTAACGTGTTGTCATCAGAATTTCTAAGTTTGTAAAGTATAAAGTAGATACGACAATTGTATATATATATATATATATATATATATATATATATATATATATATATATTAGTATTGTTTTAAATTTTCGTTTTTCAGTTTTTATAGATACATCCATTTATTCATTCGAAATGCTTACTAAATATTAATATTGCACCGTTCGTGAGAACGGCGATGTATTAATATTTTGATAATTTCATAAATAACAAATATATAAAAAATCGATTTTATAATATTCATATATTTCGAAATAAGATAGAATAATTTAGTTGTAATACAAAATTACATAATAAAATTATTTATTACAATGTGGTGAATATAAACTTCTTTTAATATTGACTTTACGGGACACTCACAATTATTTAATTAGGTTTTTCCATTTAAAACTTTAGAAGACAACGTCCATAAAAGATCATTGCGCTTTTTTGATTGACAGCTTTTATTTGATATATCAAATTCGAGAATTCAAAAATTATTTTTTGACGACTTTATTTCCCCTCCTGTTCTCCTTGCCCCCACATATATATGAAAATGAAATATTATATATTTCTCCTAAAATAGTTTTCGTCCATAAAATTCTATAATTATGTTTAATTTTATAAAGGACACCAAAACAGGAATAAATACTCACCTCACAATGCCACCTCATAATACCCACTAATACCTAGGGAATAAATACTCACCTCATTTGAATACAGCAAGAAAAAATCATGTCATTACTATGATGGTTTATTTTTTATCATTACCCGTTAAATGCTATGCTTAACCCGCGTTAATTTATGAAACAAACACAATGTATTTCAACGTTTTGCAACAAATTTCAAGGCTTCTGGGTTTTAACAAGATATTTTATAGGATACATTCAATAATAAGTTTTTCCGAAACGGATTATAAATTATGTGTATATTATTCAAAGGAGTGTTAATATTATAATTATTATAATTCCAAATTCTCATATTTCATTTAATTGGAAAGGTTCGTGGAATTTTGATTGTAGATCAGGAGTTCTCTCGGTATCTGTAGGCCAATATGTAGGTTCTCCGGTTGAAATGGTTGCTAGATTGTTGATCTCAGTACTACATTTTAATTCTCTACCTCTCGTAGTTGTTAACTTAGATCCCCAATGTGTGTGCTTAGCGTTCCAATCACCACCGGCTATGAATCGGATTCCTAAAGCTTTGAAAAACTCCGTAAACATATTCTCCTTAATGGTGTGACGCGGTGGACAGTATATTGCTGAGAGGATGAGGGGTCCGGCACGATCATCGATCCGTACAGTTGTAGCTTGCAGGTACTTGGTTTCCCAAGACTCGAGTAGGCAATGCTTAATGTTCTCCTTAATTACTATTGCCGCACCACCATGAGCTTCCCCTTCGGGGTGTGAAGTTGTGTAAACGCAGAATCCACGAATGCATATGTGTGATCTTCTGATATAAGGCAGGCGTCAAGCTTATTGGTTCTCAAAAACATCTCAAGTTCTTTAGTGTTGGGAGCAAGTCCGTTTATGTTCCACGTGGCGATGTGTAGAGAAGTCATTTTGTCAGATTAGATATCAGGGTAGTTGTAAGTCCCAGTAGGGAGCCTATTTGTTGAATTAAGAGATCCATTTTCTCACTTTCTTTGGCAAGTATATCTTCTAATTTATTAGATTGTTGGTGAGTAGATTGCTGTGTTGTTGGTTGCCTACCTTTGGGAATATCGGCATAAGATGTTTTGTGGGTGTTACTATGACCCTTAGTGTCAAAGTTGGTGGTAGTTGGTATGTTGATAACAGGTGTTTGAGAGGGTAGTCTAGCGCGAGAGGCGAGATTCTTGGTCCTTCGAGCTAGTATTTCTTTGTATATTTGGCATCCTTTATAATTAGCAGGGTGGTCGCAGCAGCATAAAGCACACTTGGCTGGAGTTGTCCTATTCTTTTTGCACTCTGAGGTTTTATGGTCTTCACCGCATTTCACGCATCTAAATGGTCTTATGCAGTTATTTTTGGTATGCCCATATTGTTGACAGCGTTGGCATTGTACAATGAACTTTGATTTCCGGGGATCCTCAATCTTCATTTTTTGCTGTGCGATAAATGCAATGTTTTTAACGTCAGGATTGTTAATGCTAGGCTCGATATTGACGAAGAACGTTGAAGTCGGTTTCTTTTCGGGGCCGTATCGTGCATTAATTATTTCACCTCTGACTTTGTTGTTGGACGCTTGAACTGCCTCAACAATAGCTTCATGAGGTGTGAGGTGATGCAAGTTCTTAATGACAATTCGGTAGCATTTGGAGTCCTACGACTCGGCGTTTGTTGTTCAATTGGCACCACCCGAGGGGCACGTGTAGGGTTATGGTTAGGTAGCTCCTACGAACGCGAACAACATTACCCCTTGAGTTTATATAATGCAAAATATTCAAGTATATGTAATAAACTAAACTGATGTTATTCTTAAATACATATTTATACAATGTCAGGAATATCTAATAGTTGGAACAAGGTTAACTAACTAATTATACATATCTACCGTTTTGTTTTCTTTTTCGATGTATCTCCTTAGAGGTATGTCCGATGTGGCCGTTGAACAATGTGGTCTTACTAAAATATGTCTAGAAGATGTTAAGAATGGGTGGTGATATTATATTAAGTTGTTTATTTAAGATATTTACGTTTGTATTTCTTTTATGTTCGTTTATTTCTAATGTTTCAATGACATTGAGTTTATTGCCTTTTGTATTTCTTTGTAATATAGAGGAAGGATTGTTGGTATGAGAGTGATTGTTATTTTCGATAGGATGTTTTGCAAAATGGGATGAGTCTGGTTTGCGATTTCGTCAACTAGTAATGTGTTTTTTTTTGTATTGGGGAGTAAAATCTTTCCAATTCAGAGAATTTAAGACTTTGGATCCATCCAATTTACCTTTACCCACAGCCATGAGACCAATGGAATGGAAAAGAGTTCTGGAATCTAACTTATTAAATAATAAAGCACAAACGAGTGTTTCAATATACCTTTTGATGTGAGTACTTGTTTAAACGTAAATATTTGCTACCGTCGTGTGGACAATCAGGATAAATCTATGGTAACAAAATTTGTAGATATAGTTTGGCATTGCTGTTCTGAATTTATCGTATACATGTAAAATTCAATTACACTGCTCCTCAGTCAACGGATTAATTTGTTTACCAATAGTAGGAACACAATTGCAACGGACATGGGGTGGAAAGTCTATTTTATACTTTTTCGACATGAAAAAAAGTTCGTCACACTCAAAGAAAACTCAGATATATTCAATTAAAACACACGGCCCAATACAGTCATATCTTGATTTATTTTCTCGATTTCTAAAGCTTAATCATTTTTATAACGACACACTTTATGACGCAATTACATAGAAAGTAATAATAGAACAATGATATAAAAGCGTAATGTTACAGCTGGTGTGTCAGTACAAACGAATTTCCTTCATTTCCACTTCCGTCATTTTAACTCCATTTTCAGGCGTTGTTCTTTAGTTTTAGTGAATTTAAATCAATCTTAAGCCTTAAGCCTATATCTTAGAAATCTTAAGCCTATTTTAATCAATCTTAGCCGGAACTATTTTTTCGTTCGCACCAAGATGTTGGTCAAGTATGATGTAATGAATTTGGCGAAAGTATTGAATCAAATCGTTAGTGCAAAAGTCATCAAATTGTTAGTGTTAAGTATTCAAATTTCTGAAATCATAAAAAAATTTAAGATTTTTTGGAAAGCAATTTTTCAAGTAATATTTTTGTTTGTAAATATACTTTCTAAATATGCCATTTCTAAAATTAATATCTTTCCATAATATTACGTGTCTTGGATCTTGGAAAAAAAAGGTAAAACGATTATAATTTATTTGCAGTTGATGTTATTTTTAAAAGGAAACAAAGTTTTTGAGCACAGGTTTAAACGATACTATTATGCCGGCAATGACATAATCCGTGTCATGTCTATTACTGTGGAAAGTAAAACATATCAACATGTATCCTAGGTTTGAACAATTGTGTGTCCCGTATTTGCTTAATCTACTTATTTGAATTATTCCTGAGTAGTTATTGATGACACTTTTTTAACAGTTAAATGTTAAGGTAAATTATTTACGAAATTTAACAGCTTATAAATTATTATCGTGAACTTCTTGATGCAAATTATTGCTAGATTCGCAAGGGTGTATATGGCATCATCTTTAACTACTGTAAACCAGTTCTTTTTATTCATATTTTGGGCCAAACTTCCTGTATAAAGTTGGTATTTCCATTTCTGTGCAGTAAAAATATCAACTCGCTGACGGTGAGATCCTTGTTTATGTTTAACCGGCAGATCTCATCAATATCTATCGATTACATGGTCTTATATCGATTCGAATGACCATGGTAATTTAAAATGTATGAACTTTCCGGGTACACTCAGTTCCACTTCCATTGCTTCAGGTTCTCCTTCTCATTTTACTTATGTTTCATGATAGCATTAATGATCTGAAGTCAGTCTTTTAGCATTATAAGCCTTCAAACGAGGCCAAATCCTTGCATACTGACATGAAGCTCTATTTTATTTTTACAAGTTTCTTCTCTTATTTCCCGTTCTATCTCTAAAATACAGTGACATTAAGACATTACAATTTCATTCAACTCTCGTACGTACTTTATGTATGATATTTAACATGTGTCTTCCATATGATACTAAATTTATTTAAAAAAAAGTAGATATCGAATTGATATTCTACTTTTTTTTAAATAAATTTAACAAAGTAGTTTTTAAATAATTTAACAAAGTATTTATTGAGGTCGTGTTACCTGAGACTTGCCGCTAAAATTCCTGGTTGATATATAGAATCGCTAAACTGCACATTGTGACGAAATAATACTAGCTCCAAACGCATACATAGTTTTTCCACGATACTTTGGATATTCGAAAGTAATTTTAAAAAAATATTTCAGTTTCTTCTAACAGTTCCAGGAGCATATTCACAAAAGTTCCCTTTGAATTTATCCAATACAATCTACTACGACGTTTAATAATAATTATAACAGAAACAGCCTCATCAGTACCATGGTAGACTGTAATGTAGACATGACGATTAAACGTCTTCTATCCATTGCTGGAATATGTGCCATTCAAAATCTATTGTGGAAATGGAAATTTTAAAGAATTTATAATCAAATCACTGACCGCAAACCATATAAATGATATATTTAAACATATGAAGCCGTCATTCGTTTAAGTATAGTATATGTCCCCTAAACTAATAAAGAAATTAAGCAACGAATTAGTAACACCTTTAACGGTGACATACAATATTTGCATGTTCCCTGGCTTGTTTCCGGATTACGATGGAAGGGTTCAAAAAGTGAAATACCAAATTATCTTCCGGTCTCTATTCTGTTAACATTTAGTCGCCTCCAAAAAACTTATAGCGCTAATACTATCCAATTCTGAATAAAATCTGCATTATCAACTGCAACCAATTTGGTTTCCAAAGAACAAAATCCACTACAACTTCTATTGCTGTATTCATTGAAACCATTTTATTAGAGCTTTACATATCACGAAAAACTTCGGAGCTATTTTATTAAATATGATATCACAGCGCACTGTTATTTAAACTGGAACATTATAAATAATGGATGCAAGAGGAAGAAAACTTGAACTTAACAAATCATATTAGTAAAAAAGATTCTGATAGGTAAAAAAATTTCGTAAATTTGTCCACTTTTTCTAGTTTACATAAGTGATCTCATCGTTCGTTCTCATGAAAAGGCTGATATTCAATTAAAAATTCATAAAACTGTCCACACCCTAATAAGTAGGTGTTCCTCAAAGATCGGTTTCAGGTTCCTTACCTTTCCTAGTTTACATAAGTGATCTCATAGTTTGCTCTCATGGAAACACTGATATTTTCATGTTTCTGCATTATACATATTTTGTTATAAAAGGCTTTAATTACGAATAACTTTAAAAAAACGGGTCAAATTAACACCAATTTATGTAGGAGGTTCAAAATCAAATATTAAGTATGGATAAGAAAGTGATTGCATATTTTACGTATATGAAAATACTATATATGCCAAAAACATTAAAAACAGTTCTTCTTGAAACTCCGTTAGACATGAGTATAGCAATAAACACAGACGACATTATAGGCATTAATTACAAACTACCCAGGCCCTCCAAAAGTGTCACATACCATAGTGCTATATTTTTATAGATTGCCTACTACTATCAAAGTTTTTGAATGCATTCGTTTCATTGTACTGACCTGTGTACAATTTGTACTAACGTTGTTCAAAATAATTTATTATACTTCGTGGTAGTGACGTTTGTATAATTTAGTGAAGACATTTATATTTAATATTAATTCAATCACCTAGTATCACATTAGCGGCGTAGCTAATTATTCATGTTGTTGTTTTTTATATTGTATGCTTATTGGATTCTTTTGTTTTCAGTCTTTTATTATATTTTGCATTTATTATGTACAAATTGACATAATTAAGTGTGCTTTTTGTACCAATGTCGAAATAAAAAAATAAGATTATGACTACAAAAAATGTAATTTAAAATTGAGCACACCTGTAGTTTTCTAATAATACCAAAAGAAAAATAGCGTAAAATACCAATTTAAAGCACTATATAATTCCATAATCTTCTGTATTTCATCTTA
This sequence comes from Druceiella hillmani, assembly GCA_039881145.1. Classification (NCBI taxonomy): domain Eukaryota; kingdom Metazoa; phylum Arthropoda; class Insecta; order Lepidoptera; family Hepialidae; genus Druceiella; species Druceiella hillmani. The sequence goes on along the minus strand of JAYKKI010000047.1, from coordinate 10,677,939 downwards.
CTGCTTTCATTACTTTTATATTTACTTTGTCTCATACTTATTACTCATTATATATATATTTTTTTTAATTATAAGTGCTAAGCTTTATGAACCTATGTCAAGACTATTTCTAAACATCGCTAAAATAAACGCCATTCAATATTTCACTCCGCCATCTTAATAAACGAAACGTTTCGCAAATGAAAATATATGCCGCATTTATCCTTCATACGCCACTTGCACATAATACAAATGCCATACTGCGCTAAGATCGCGCGAATATCAACTCCAAATCATTACAAACGTATAAATTACGATAAATCTCAACACAATTTGTCAAACGACAAATTTCCTAAATGAATATAAGGACCCACGACTGCTATGCAAATAAAAAAAAAATTCTGCGTAAAAGTCAATAAAAAAATCGGTACGTGAAAAGTCAATAAAAGCATAAATTTCCCTGTGATATATCCTGAATACATAAAACTCCTATTACGAATATTAATGTGTTAGAAAGTAAATTTACGATGAATGAAAATATCGACATAAATTTTAATTGATCTATTAAAAACTGAATAACAATTTAAATTCCTGTAAAGTGACGTTATAAATACCGAAAAACAAAACCCTTTCGTAGTCGTATGTATATAAATCTCGAACATCGCCTAAATCTCGGATATCATATGTACACATAAATATCAAATACCGTAAAAAAGAACTGAGTACAAAAAACGATGATTAAGTAAAAAAAATTATATGTAATATGTGTATAAGGCAATATCCACATAACGTGGAAGATAAAAAATATGTAATTAAATCAGATTGAAATATTCTTTTAAAAACAAAGTAAATAAAAGAAACCCAATATAAAAAATACATAAGTTGACAATTTGGATTGAACTTTATACGATTAATATCACTTGATAACTAACACAGCCATTTAATCAAAAGATCTGCTGCTTTCTTTCTAGTCACGTACAAAGTGTTCTTAAAAAATTTATGTTACTTAATTTACAACCTATTCATGAAATTTTTAAAATCACTTTAGAAGTTTAGTGCAATTAATTTATGGATTATTTCAATTTCAAAACTGAAACTTTCTATCGTGCGTTTTCAGCAACATGACGAAAAATTGTAACGAGAATAACACGGCAGAAATTGCAATTTATTGTGAAAAGTTACTCAGTAGCTCTGTAGTGGTGTTTAAAAATTACTGTATAACAAGGAAAATGTAGATTAAATAAAATGAAATGTGACACGGAAACTAATGTGTTATTCCATTATTTATTCTTTATGGGCTATATTTTATTCATATAATTTAAATAACTTACTATTTATAATTTTCTTTTATGAGAAAGAAACAATTTTTAACTTTATTTATGATAATAACGTTTTTATTGTGTAATTGCCATTGTAAGCTGTACCGTGCGTCTGATACCGCAGTTTACATTGCGTTGTCTTATAACCGGGCATAGGAATCTCACTCTCCACGTTATATCTAGAATATAAAGATGTGTGTAACCAAATTTGCAGACAATTTATGACATGAAATTTTTTTTTTGCAAGATTTTGATGATTCTTTTCTTATTTCAAAGAGGGTGCTGTAGGTGTAGTCTTACATAAATATGATAATGATTTGATGATATGTAACTACTTAACGAATGGCAGTAAATCAATTATGATTCAAGAAATTTGCTACCGGTAGTTGTTATTTTGCAAAATTACTACACCACTTACCAGGTCAGGGTCTGATGATAAGTTCTGGATATGAACAATGGAACTCCTTAACGGATGGTAGTAAATCAAAAGTGATTCAAGATATTTACTACTGGTAGTTGTTACTTTACAAAATAACTACACTTCGATCATGTCAGAGTCTGATGATGCGTTCTGAAAACGAACAATGGAACTCTTTACCGGATGCTATTAAATCAATATAATATTTATTTTGCAAAATACCTGCACTATCGACCAGGTCAGTGAGTGATGATGAGTTCTGGAGATGAATAATCTTAACAGATTGTAGTATATTGATCGTAATTCAATATATATGCTACTGGCTAGTTGTTACCTTAGTTATTACTTTGCACAATCTAGTATTGGATTTCGGATATGGTGATAGTTTTTAATTTGCATGAAATATCTTTTAAAAGGCCGACTTTAAAAAAGATAGTTACTGAAAAGTAAAAAAATAATTAATTCAAAATAGGTACCTACTTATTTGCAATAAATAAGTAAGTTACTTATTTTTGAAGTCGGTGCCAGCACTGTTGACCAACTTAAACAAATTTATAATTAATTTAATTTATAATTAAAATTTAAAACTTTAACTTCTAATGTACTTAGTGTACTAAATAAATTCATAAAGGGCGTATTTATAATATAAAAATTTATATTTACTTAAGTTGATCGGCGGTGCTGGCACCGACTTCAAAAATAAGTAACTTAGTTATCTATTGCAAATAAATAGGTACCTATTTTAAGTTAATTATTTTTTACTTTTCTTTGCCTATCTCTTTTGAAGTCGGTTTTTTATATATATTTTATTTTCACCACACGTTTTGTTGATTTTTGAAAAAAAAAATATTCTATCCATTTTAAATAAATATTTGTGTGACCCTTGACTTTTACTATTTTGATTAGAGGACACGATGTTTAATAACATTGACTGCACTAGTACTCATATCTTCCATTAATCTAATGCAGTAAAAAAATTAGTATATTCAGAATGAAAAAAATATATTTAAAATGCTTGATTTTAGTTATGCTTTTCATCAATACATTATAAATGTAATTTAATAAATAGCAATTTTGGGACTCGGGATATGTTTAGTGCACCTCGGAACATTATACATATTCCAAATATTTTACACATTTTTCTCATTGGTAAAAGTTTTCTTCGCATTCTTCGGACTTGAAAGTTAAGACTTTTTGAAGAATTTTATACAGCGAAATCTACAATTGAATACGGAACAAATAAAAATAAACCAGCAGACTAAAAAGAATCATAATGAAGCATTACTAAAAGTATGAAAAATTTAGCTATTTTCTTTTCATATTTAGTATTGAATCGAACAAACCTCCTTTTCCGTTACACTATAAATATTACTGTAAAAATTAAGTTAATATTCTATAAAAAACATAATTTACCAATTTTTTAAATACAAAAGCTTGCAAGTTTGCAACGTAAAGTAATTAAATTTCCGGATATATATCAATAACAAAAAAAAATAATAGCTCAATTCCAAACACAGTGAAACATGATGGTTCAGTATCTTCAAATGTTTACAACGATTGTGAAATGTTTTCAAATTACTTAAGCTCTGTTTTTCAAAACCAGGCTGATTCTAGCGGAATAGTTGCTAAAATCTTCCTTTCACTCCTACAACTTGTGTGATATTCATGTTAGAAGGGAGTCTATTAAAATAAAATTCAAAGGTCTCAATGCAGTAAGGGCGCTGGGTCCGATGGGATTCCATCTATTTTTATAAAGTGTTGTAATAATTTAAGTTTTCCACTATGTACTCTATTTAATAAATCTATAAAATCATGTATATTTCCTGAACAATGGAAAATTGTTACTATATTCCAATCCAAAAATCAGGTGCCAAAAACCAATGTAAAAACTACAGACCTATCAGTATCCTGTCTGCTTTCACAAAATTATTTGAATTAATTTTGTATAACACTTTTTATTTTCATTTTCGTATATTTCTGTCTACAAGTCAACACAGTTTTGTTTCAAAAAGATTAACAATAAGTAATTTATTAGCATATAAAAAAATCTTTGCAGCACTTTTACTATAAGTAGGTAGGTAGACTCCATTTAAAAAGACTTTTCAAAAGCGTTTGATAAGGTCAATCATTCGATACTATGATAAATTTTAGGGTTATAAGCTTCATGGGAATTTATTGAAGTGGATTGGATCTTACTTAAATAACAACAGTCAACTCGTGAGTATCAAAGGTCATCTTTCTGCACCTATAATAATTACCTCCGGGGTTTCACCCGGCTTAGGGACTCCTTCCCTTTGTAATATTCACTAACTGATAAAAGTACTTATGTATCCCTGTTTATGCAGAAAACCTTAAGATTTACATCATTGTCAATGACGTTAAAAACTGTCTAATTTTACAACCGAACCTATTTGGTACAAACGAAATTTATTTGATTGAAACCACAAAGTAAGTCTGTTGTTAGAGATCTCGGAGTTTTCTTTGATGAAAAACTGACATTCCTCTCTCACTACTATTATATTGTTCTTAAATGTACCCAACTTCTAGGATTCATCTCTCTTTTCACTAAAGAATTAAAACACCATCACACTTTTACATATTTATGTTATCCACTTATCCGAATTATCCTCAAATATGGGTCAATTATTTGGTCTCCGTATTATAAATCGCATAGTGATAGAATTGAAAAATTACAAAAGAGGTTCTTGAATATTCTTCATTTTAGACGAGATTATAGATTCTAGAAAATCCAACTACAGAGATTTAATTTGTCAACAATAGTTAGAAAAAGCGACTAAATATTATATTTATACAAAATCATATTATACATTCGCATGTTGATTGTCTCCTCTCTTTTATTAACTTCAGCACTCGACTCAGATCCCGTATACCATTACAGAAATTATTCGTATTACAAGTTTATAAAAATATTACTTCTTTTTTATAACTCCATAACTCGAATGTGCCGATTACAAAATGATATTGCTTATCAACATTCTTCCTTAGAAATTAATACATAAACAATAATTATAAAACAATATAATTCTAAGATAATACTAACATTAATCATTGGTAAATAAATTTTTAATATGTTTAATAAAACATGTGAGTTTAAAAATATATTCATAAATATTCCAACCATTTTGTGCACACATAATTAGAGCTATAGTCTAGTATTACACTCTGTTCTTTTGAATATACTTAACCAGAAAGAGTTAACCATGAATGGATACTGTGTCGCAAAATCTTGTCATTATTACCACATTATTTGCAAGATAACACAGCTGTAGACCATAATTAATCTAACAAATTTTATAATTTGTTTACAAACTTTAAATCAATTTCCAAACTCGTTGTTAGTTATATTTTTTCTTCTAGCAAGTAAGTGTGCAAATTACACAACGACATAATAAAATTATATCTATTCATAACAAAGTTTTTTCGTGTGCAAATAAAATAAGATTCATATTTTATTTATTTCAATGAGTGATTTTCTCTTTATAGTACCATTATGTAATAGCTGTGCCTGTCACTTTTTTCACATAAACCTTTGGAAAATACTATTAACTGTAAGATTAAATGTCAAATTTCCTGCTCGTTCTTCATACTAAAATTTCAAATTATCACATTTTGTTTTCTATTTGGCGGTGCTAATTATAATCTATGTGTTACCTTGTGAAGTCCACCAGTTAAAACCTAAGTCGCATCCCTTTAGTGTGATTCTTATGTAATTAGCGAACAAATAAACAATCTCATAGACAAACAAACAAAAATGTCAAAAACAATATTTTTGCGTTCATTTACTTTTATTATGTCACCGTTAGTATGTTTTTTTTTAAATATGTTCAATGTAGTAGTTTTATAATTACAATTACAATTCAATCGGTTATTTCAAATGTTTGATTTCTCATTTTCTCCTCACTTTTCAATACATTGAATTAAGTTTATTTAAAAAAAAAATTCTAGGTTAATTTTTCCTGTTGTAAATACGCCATATTTATTTTGTAAATTATTTTATACAACACGATACTTATTGGGTAAGTTATTTTTAATTACCTATATCTACTTTTACTACAAATCCTACGTTAAATAACTTATTCATATTTAATAATTTTAATGCTTAACACATAAGTTTACATTTTGTTGCCCGTTTGTCAAATTTTCAAACACAAATTTTAAGTAATTCAAAATAATGTTAGAACTACCTTGAAAACAACCAACCCCAACTATTTGTTACAACTTAACCAATTTGAAGAGAACTTCTAAAAATAATAATTTGTTGAAAATTACTCTCACTACAACCGTACAGCGTAATATTCTGTCACCAGTGGGAAACTTGTGACAACCACCGTGACAACTAGGAGCAAAAAGAAGACGCAAGAAAGTTATTGTAGCGAAGTCACTGTCTGCATAGGAGTCATCCACATATGTACCATTTGCATTCGCATTATACGAGTAGGCTAAAAGTACATAATTTATAATGGAAGCTCAAAGAAAACATTTTAATGATAATTGTTCAATAATACTGTATTATTTAAATAATGTTTGAAATATTGTCTCTAATTTGATTCAATTTACTTCTAGATATAAGAAAAAGTTATTTTAAAAATCCAACAGTATATTTCGTCATTTCGCATCTTATTTCTAAGAATATAACGATTATTTATCACAATATTTAAGCGACAAATATAAATAGAGTTAAACTAAATCAATATTTTTGTTTCGAATTTCATTTACGTAACATTGGAAAACAAGAGAAGAATTTCAAAACCATAAAATATATTTTCTGCAAGGTTTTTTTGGCATAGAAAAAGACGTGTCTTATAAACATAGTATAGTATTTTTCTATGAATATGTAACAAAGAAAATAAGCAATGACATTCTTTTTTTTAAACTCCCACAAAATTTGCAATAATCATTGACAGAGATACAGATATTTCAAAATGTTTTATTTTTTTTCATAAAGACATTAAAATAAAAACTAGAAAAATAATATTTCGCATCGGAAAATAACAAGCCACTAAAAAGACATAAATAATTCTAACCTTGAAACACAATTAACAACGTAGCTTCCTCTCTGGTCATATATTTTATTAGTGTGCTTTATTTAGGTAATTTTACGTATTAGACATTTCATGTTCGCATTTGAATAAATCTTACTTAATTTGACATAAGTGTAAAAGAAACAAATTATCGATAATGTTCCATTCTGTTTCGGTTTTATACGCGATTTTTTTATAAAGTGTATTACCACACTCTTAATAAAGCAAGCAATGAGAAAGATGGTACTTACGTATTATAAAACAAATAAATTTCACGATACACACATAACAAAATAAAAATTATGAGTTTTTATGAGGGTTATTGTTGGTTCTTTATGCACGCTCCACTGTTGGAATTCCTATACAAACTTTTCATTTTACGAAAGGGGTCCCAGTTATATCACATCATGCACTACCCGTGCATAATATATCGGTATTATTATATGTTATGCGGTATTTTGGTCAATTACGCAAATAATGAAAAATAACACAATTATAGGTACATGCATGTACAATCGTTTTAACTATAGTCGCTTTCGCAAAATAAAAAGAATTAATATTTTTCCACAAAAAATAAATGAATAAAAAATAGTTACTCTCTAGGTAGTACGGTGAACTTTTTTTTACAATGACATTAAAATATCGTATACCAGCGGACCGTTTACTCATGCTGATTTACACACAGCAACGATAAAAATATTTTTTCAAATATTCAAATCTCATTCCGAAAAATTACTAATGGAAGGCAGATATGGACTAAATCGAATTGGGCACAAATCAATCCTCCATATTCTGGCAACTGGCTAAACATGAGTCGAATCCTACCAGTAATGTAAACATGATTTTTCCTAGGCCAAACGGCTGATGCTCTTTGAATATTGCAAGCTTTAATTAGAAAACTACCCTCGGCAGCGCCTGAGGTCGGATGAGGTTGTATAACGAGAGCACCAATATCGCTCCAATGCTAAGATGAGTAACACGATGTATGTAAGATTGCGACGAGAGACGAGCTAAAAATATTATTTGACGAATATTTCATTTCACCTAGGCTGTATATTAAATCAGGGTTGTGCAAAAACTTCGAAGTGAATTGACTTCTAGAGGAAATCTAATTTTATTTATATTCTGTAAAATATTTTAAACTTCCTTGGCTACTATAAATTATATATCTAAATACGCATTCATGACAAGTTAGACTTATACGTACTCTTTGCCAACTTTCCCAAAAACATGTTTTCTTTACGAAAAAATAACATAAACCTAATCAAGAAAACAAGCACCTTTTTGTTACAATTGCACCAATTAGAAAAGAATTACATTCAAAAAAATTATCATACTCAAAGATATGGTGCTCAATTTTCTCCTGCTACGCGACTTTCAATACTACTGCAGTAATGCAGCGGAATTATCAGGCAAGAGTAAAAACTTCCTTCATTAAAATAAGGACACACAAAACTCGTAGCAAAGTTGCTTGCTTCACGGAAGTCGTCCAAATTTATTCCGCTCATCTTCTCTTTGTAAGCTAAAAGCGCTCACTTTACAAAGGGAATATCCAGTGGGACACATTTAATAGAATTTTTTCCATAATACTGGGAATTTAAATCATTGCGTGAGAATTTAAATCGGGCGTGCACAGATGATAGATCAAATGATTCCACTGATTTTTTCATCGATTGAAGTAAAAATAAGTAGCAAAATCACCAGTTAATGAAAATTAAAGAAGAAATTAAATAATATAAGCATTTTTACCATGTCCCCGCCTCCGTTTGGATACATTTTTGCACACGTTTTTTTTTCGTTGACACTATTAAATAAAAAAAAGTCTTTGTTAATGATACTTTTAAATTTGTCAAAAGCAGCGATAATGCGCGCACGCATCTCTATTTCACTGTCACAATCTGTCTCAAACGTAGTCTTTAGTAAATCCCAACACGAAGAAGTCCAATAGGGTGATGACTGGTGAATGTGGAGGCCAACGTGTAGATCCAAATCGACCTATCCATTGAATGCCAAACATTTCGTTTAGCCTGTCACGAACTTCGACAACGGAGTGAGGCGACGCAACACAACTGAACACATAGAGATTTTGCAATCGACTAAATTAATAATTGACTTTGACTATAAATGCGCCCTGGCATACGAGAAGAGAGTAGCAACATAGTATCTCTCTCTTCTCATTTGTCAATCCTTTTACCTTTATTACTTATGTGTAAGATATTTTATCTGGCGGTAAGGTGTACGTAATGAAATGTTTAAGGATTTGTGCAGACAAACTGTCTGCACAAATCCTTAAACATTCTTGAAACTTTTATCGTGCCATAATATCTAAATCCCTTGAGGTAATAAATTCCGGCTTTCACCAATGATCTACATACGACCAGGAGATTCATTGGTATTCGTTTTCGGATAGGGCACGCAAACACCCTTTATAACAAAGTGTTAAGGAATCCAAAGACACATTTCGTCATTTCATATCTTATTTCTACGTAAATTAATTTGACACTCACTGACCAAGTCATCCACTCACTGTTAGGTCATGAAGCCTTTAGGTCACTTCTAATATTTCTAGTAGCATCAACATTATGAAAATTGGTAAATACAGAGCTTTTTTCTATGAAAATTTGGAAATATTTGTGAAATTAGGCAAGTGTAAGAAGAATTAGTTTCAACCAATCGACAAACTAATTGATGCAGTTTTACTCAGTTTACCAAATTCCAATCAACTTGAATGAAAAACTTTATTTTACATTTTGTTAGCTTAATATCTCACATGTACATTTCTAAATGTAAATAAAAATATAAAAGACAATTTTTAAATTGGATTTAAAATAAATTGTATAAAAAAATATGAATCTACTAGGTTGGACAAACATTTGAAATATCCTAAAATACGCTAGAGTTTTTCTCCCAACACATGAATATCAACGTCGCAAACGCAACACATGACAACACGGCCTTTTCGCACTCAAATTCAAACACTTCAATATTTCTGCTGCGATTCATTAACATACTTGACTTCGTTTAGGGATTTTGTGTTTTGATAGAACTTCTTTGTGATTTTACAATTTATTTTACCGGAATTTTTAATTTTCAACTGTTTTTTTGTTTCTATTTATTTTGGTTTATCACTACAATTAAAATTAGTCAAGCCTCGGTAGATGGCGAAGCCACACAAAATGTGGCTTCTATGAAGCTGAAATACTAAATTAAATTACATTAAAAACATGATTGCCACGAAATCCTCTCTATTTCAAGTTTTATAGTTGATGGTATTTTAATTTTAGAATTTACTACATTTAAAGGTTGGTAAATGAAGATGTGCTTTTGAAATTTATATGGCTTTGGATTTCAATAGTTTTGTTAGACAAACAATTCTTATTCCTTCAAGAAGATTAAAAAATCAACGAACTTTATTTTGTCCGTCAAGAAATTAACTTTCAAACTAAGCCGAATAATTTGATTGGAAGAGATTACTTCAAAAGTAATAAGCATTATATATATTCAAATTGATATATAAAAGTGAATAAATCAAATATTTTTATATAGTGGATTTGAATTTTTAGTGTGTACTGCCTCTTAAGCTACGTTTCTTAACTTCCAGCAGTCGATGCCATCAACTGCCAGAATTGGGTATTTGACTATTTTTTTATTTCATTAATCATCATTTCAAGCTACAATCTAATGAAGAATGAAATAATTTTTTAATACTCTTAAAAATTGACCGTTATTTAAACTTTTAAATTTAACCTTTAGAGAAGGACGGCAATACTGTGTTGTGAGATCATTTTTAATATTGCACATTATATTCTACGAGAGGAAGAAACAGGGATATACCCACCTCTAACCGTATCTTCAAATTTAGAAGCCTAAAGAAAACAGGCTTATTTTTCAATCAATTTTTGAATTTTTTTCAAGACTGGTTTTTAATTAACTTATATTCCACAATATCCTACGAAAAATATCAAAATTTAGAATGAGTCAACTACAGTATTGGAGTAACGTAGCATAAACGGCAATACCCACCAAATACACAGATCGATCTTAGACCTCCTCATTACCTATACAAATTATGAGAGTACCCAACTGGATATTTATTGTATTCATAGACGCGAAGAAAAACTATAGTAGAAATATTACGCATATCGTGGTAAAAGCGAATTGGAAATCTAACTGATCGCATCCTTTCCGATATGGTCACCCCAGTGGGCTGAACCAAGTGGCGTAGCGGCGTATATCACCAAGTGTCATCCTTTTTATTGCTTAGCCCTCATTATATTTAGATAAATTTACTTATATGTACGCATTGAATAAATAAATAGTAGCAAAATCTTAACAATAATGCTTTTTTATAATGGTATTAAAACTCTTCAGTTATAACGTATGTCACTAACGAATGTCGGTAAATTATTTTTCATGCGACACGGTACAGTTAAATTTGTACTTTCCACGCATTACAATTTTTTAATCGCGACAACTACAACAAACTATCAAAATAACTGTTGATATATAATTATTAGACGCAATACATTGGATTCTTGATTTTGTATGATTAAAGTGAAATCATATGGCGGGAAACAAATAGCAAATCACATGTCCTAGTAACTTACTTCATTCCATCTGATGTACGCCATTTCCCATTATTGCTCATACATGAACGAATTATGTATATGTCTATTAGCGCATTCAACTCAAATTGTAAACAGTTTGGTGTAAGTATCTGTACTTTGTGTATTTATTTTTTTCTAAATAAACCATCATATGCAATTGTATATATATATATGTATATATATATATATATATATATATATATATATACATATATACATATATATATATATATATATATATATATATATATATATATATATATTTAAATTAATGACGAGCTATGTCCACTAATGAACATTCGCGAAGGTTATTAACTGTAAGAACCTTAAACCATGAACCATAGATTGCGCCTTATTATTAGCTTTTGACAATCATGAGTTCTACTACTGCACTCATAAATAGCGCCCTACAGAATTAGTTTTGCTACTGCACTATAAATGGTGTCCCGTGGAATGTAATCGCAAATATGGATATCGTCTGAAAAATAAAATTCTACCACAAAATTTGCAAGTTCTTTATGAACATTATTGCTCCAATTTTAAGCTCTACTCGGTATACTGTGTAAATTAGTACTCAATTTAAGTTTAAACATCCTTTTATTGCAGACTTGAACATGTATTTTTCTAGGTAGTATAAATAAAGGAAATACCAGTCTAATCAAATATGTCACTGTTTATTCTACCGCGTGGTCGTTTTGCAAACTATTCCTGCACGATATCATAACTACATTTAATATATCTTTTTGCAGCATCTAAAATTAATTAATGATTACAGTACATTATTATCAATGACCAATCTCTTTCGTTACATCTTCACATTCTTCAGATATGTTGATTTCGATATGTTTGCTATTTTAGAACTGTAGTTTTGTTACCCATTATTGGACAAAAACCATAAGTTTGTATATATATATATATATATATATATATATATATATATATATATATATATATATATACATATAAAAATACAGTAAAAACAAGGAGCACATATGTATTTCATATAGCAGTCAAGAGATAGAAAATCACATTGAATTTTGCTATATTGAAATTCATGTACAAAATTGACGTCTCACAAAAATTAACGACAGCAGAATGTTCGCGCATATCGTGCATTCATAAGTGTGATGTTTTAGTCGGTCACTTAATATATGACAAATGTTTTTATAATTTTTCCCAAATTATTGGCAATCGCCTTATAAGTTGAACCATCTGTAAAATATATATTATGGCGTGATTTTACCTGGCTTAGTATTATCACTGGCTTGTTTTGGCGTATATCAACAAACCGTATGCGCACGCCATATGAGTAGTAATATTTATGCGATTATCCAAATCTCAATTTAATAAAAGATTTAGTAGAGAGAAACATGAACGAAACGAGTCACGCATAAATTAGTCTTCCGTACAATGAAGTAAATATTTAAAAAAAAGAATAAACTCGGGCTAAACCCAGTTTGCAGTATTTAAGTTCACGAGCACGATTAATTCCTGGGTCAGACGCGGCATGCGCTTTGAATATTGCAAGCGTTGATTAAAACACAACCCCGGCAGAGCATGCGGACCTGACGCCATCTCTGCATAATGAGAGCGTCATATGTCCTTGTCTGTTAAGATAATTAGAGGAGTACATATTTGGCGTTAATTTTGTAGAAATTCAATATTTACAATTAAATGAAACTACGTGATGTAGTATTTTTTCTACTTTCTTTAAGTTCTTTACCACGACCTAAGTTCCATTATATTACAACATCTTCAGGTGGGCTATTAGCAAAGATCTGGTCTATAATCTTTGCTAATAACCCACCTGAAGATGTTGTAATACAACGAAACCTAGGTCGTGGTAAAGAACTTAAAGAAAGAAGAAAAAAGACTACACCATGTAATTTCATTTAATTGTGAATATTTATAAACGTTACTCAAAAAGTATGTTATTTGTTCTTCTCTCTATGTTTAATGAATAATCGGTTTAATTAATTATACACGGCGTCCGGGAATAAGTGTCTAACAAAAAAGATGTTATTCCATGGCTAAAGAATAGTTGATTTTCGTTAAAATAAAATTTAAACGGTGATTTTTTTTCAGAAAATTCAAAAAAATTGTATAATTATTTGTCATCTTTTTCGTAGACACGATACTTGCGAACATTGTTCAGCGCCACTAAGAAAAATAACCCACGAACAGCTTCGAAGACAATTTATTATTGTGTATATAAATACTATGGTTTGATGGTTGATTGGTTGTCGTATCTACGCAGTGCACAAAGAAAGTCAGATGGGACCAAAAGTGTTCAGTATAGCTTTGTCGATGTCCCTCACTAGAGAGAGTACAGGAGATAGTCCAGGGGATCCGGACCAATGGTAAAGAGTTTGACCAGTATTGCAGGGCAATTGAAGATGTGATTGGGAGAGAGTTGGGCGTCCGGACAGTGAGGGCAGTTACTGTAGAAACGCTGCTTGTCGTGGGATATTGTCATTCCCTTGAGACGTTTTGTTCGAAGTCTCGTGTTTATTGTGGAGATGATTCTGTTACAGTTAAGCTTTGGAATAGCGTGTTCCTTGGTTTGTGGAGGAGTAAGTCTGCGGCTGCCAATTGCATCAGCATCTGTGCGTGTTAAAAATTTTGATGTTTGAGGCTGATTGCGGGCTACTTTAGCAGTTATCTGCTTGTTCGTTGCCAAATATGTCGACATATGTCGGAATCCACCGTAAGGTACAAGTTTTTCCGGTGGCAATTATTTTCTTCAGATGTGTACAAATGTCCTGTACAAGTTCATAGTTGCCTTTTTGAATTGCCTGTAGAGCAAATCTTGAGTCGGAGAAAATAACAAGACCGCTATGACGTTGAGCTGCCTTAAGGTTTTTTTGTTCTTTTTCTACTATATAAATACTATAAAATTGTGACTAACTTAGGAGTATTTTAAAAGTAAATTAATGAAAATTAGACCATTGTATATATATATTGTATATATATGTATATTGTATATATATATATGTATATTGTATATATATATATATATATATATATATATATATATATATATATATATATATATATATATATATATATATATATATATGTAGGGAACAATTTTTCGTGCCAAAAAAGCTGATTATAATACAAAGAGAATAATTTCGTAAAAATTCCATTAAATATGTTCAATTCTAATTCAATTTTAACTGTAGTTTTACCATCCTTACTTCCATTATGAAGATACTTTTATTAATATCAGACATTCAAATATATGAAAATGATTCTGAAATGAATCCACTATAACAGGAACCTGCCATAAAGGGACCTACTAAAGTATTAAAAGTAAACGATAAACGAGTAAAATGCGTATACCTAACATATCCTCTCTCGATTTTGGTCAAGAGCTGAAGAGATGCGAAAAAATATTTTAATTGTATGAAAATATAAACGGGCAAATTACTATATCTACTATATTTTTACATTACCTTCCATCAATTTGTGGTAATAAGGTATATTTTATACATTATTACAAACCTTAGACTTAACCATTTCAGATGTTTCCATTTCACGTGACTCACTCTGACGGCACTTCAGAAAAACTTTGCTCACATGAGGCACAGTGTGTAACATGACTAGCATCTTCGTTTTTCAGTGGGATTTACATAATTTTCATTAAATATGTCTTCTCTTCCAACTATTTTACACATTCTGTTTGCGGCGTTCATACTATCAGGCCACATAAACTACTTATGTTATCACTATGGTGAATCAATTAATTTATCATCAGATCATTTTGAAAGAGACTACAGGGTGACCAATCTTCAAAAACAATCTTCAAAAATTCTAGTAGGACGTAGTAAGTTAATTGAGCCTCAATAGAACTCGGCTTCAACATTATTAGAAATTGGTTTACTCATTAGAACTTAATTTCAACCTTAAATGCAAAATTTTATATCAAATGCTATTTTAAATTGGTAAATGTTTGATATTTGTTTACAAGTCTCTTATTAAAGACTATATAATTTAGTATAACATAGATTTAGTGAGGGGAACTAAATTTCAGGAGACTGATGAAACTCACAAATAATATTCCAAATTTTCTTATTGAGATTTGATTATAATAGAAGCAATCTATATAGCTTTCTAACAAAACTTAGATATACAATTCAAGTCGGGTTACAAAAAACTAAATATCAGTAAACAAACTAATATATTAATTAATATCATGTATGCAAACAAATTTTTGCAACCTCGGAGATGTAAAATTTTAGTTGGAAGGGTCACGAAGACAAAAAATGAATCTGGATAAAAAATGATAACGAATCATTTCTGACTTTTGGTTTTTATTTGTATATATGTTGTATACATTAAAAAATTTATATAATTTTGGTAATCTTAGGGGTATAAATGAAATTTTTAAAAAAACTGTTTCAAGTATATTAAAAGAAAAACATTACAACTGCCTCTCCGTGTTACTATTCTGAAGTAAAATAAAATAATTAAAATAACCTTCACAGTAAAATGAATTCAGTGAACTTTTATTCTTATTTTGGGCGATACCGGACTCTAACGTGAATGAGATACATTAGCACTATATCAAATTTATTGCAGGGTTTACCATTAGAATGAACTAAGATATAATTAAGTGTGACAATTGCTTAGTTGCGTATCAATCAGCACCCCTATTTTTGGACAATGACAGTCATATCATTTAATTTTAAATCCAGGAAACAGTACAGCATTCGTTGTTTAAAAACCAAGATGTGGTTTAACTGCACATTCGGCAAGTTTATTCCATGTCTTTACCAAAACAAAGTAAATCTCAAAGAGAATTACGTTTTTCCGGGATATCTACTGCGAAATACGAGAAAATCTTTACAGGAATATTTATCAGTCAATAATTAAAAATCAAATCTAAACAAAAATATTCATCTTAATTCCAGATTTACTGGGAATAAAAATTTGCACTTATGTAATTTATACATATATGTATATGCGCACTGCTTGCACCGAGCGCTTGGTACGCGGGTGATTCTTGAGAAAAACGTTATTAATGCGATTTTTTTAGTTTCAAATAATAAGTGCATATTGTTGTAGAGCATACGTTTCTTGTTGTAAAATTATGAGAGTACATCATAGCTGTATAAAGAGAAACTGGCTAGCGGTTGCCATCAAAGTGGAATAACCGCACTTCATGTACATATTTTAGACAATAATTCTTGGAAAAATCAACATCCTTTCCGGATACTCAGATTTAAAAAAAAACATAAATATGTCTCCAATTTCGCAATAGCTTCTAGTTGTTTTACTGTGGTTTTCTGTTTTTTAATCAGGGTTTTTTTTATCTTGTCACCATTGTTAGAAATTATTTCTCTCTGAACTCTCTTTCATTCATAATAATTTGCCTCACAATCGTTAGAAAACTCCTTATAATTAAGTTGTCCATTCACACAGGTATTGCATTTTCTTAGTAAGCATTCGTATTTTCAATGTTACAACATAATTTCATCAACACTTCGGCTGAGTTTTTTTTTTATGATTGAGACCTTATGCAGAGAATCAATGAGGAGCTCCACAATGAGATGAAATGAATACTCGCAAGTTTCTTTGTCTGTGACTTTAACATATACCACCCAAAAGGACGAAGTTCAGAGAAAAATGAATAACCTGCCAGTACATTGAATTCAAATCTAAATTTCTTGTACAGCTCGGCCAAAGGTCCACTAAAGATTTTGCATTATATTTAGTTTCTTGTGATGAATTGTTTCTTATCACCATACAATATACTTCGAAAGTTGTCATTATAGAACCCTATTTTAATATTGTGTTTTTTTACGAAGATTTGAATTTGAAGAAGAGGATAGACAAAATATCTTAGAATTATATTGAAAAGTTCTTTGGGTTCATCATTTTCCTTTCCTGAGTTATCTAGCTTCCCAAGTTTTCATTCCGACCAATAGAATTGAAACAAATGCGCTATATATCATCGACACATTCAATACAAATACTTTGTGCGTCATTTATTGTCCTTTTTAGCGTTTTTATAATAATCACCAATCGCTTCCTTTTCTTTAGTACTTTATATCAAAATATCCGAGTTGCGCACTTAAACACTGGACATTGTCCATCATGCTCTAAATGATCTTCACGTAGTATCGTATCCTGAGATGATCGATATTGTCAGTGATTTTCGTTTTTATCTGGACAGCTTCAATTAGGACTTTCTTTTTTATGTTTTCTTTTTTCTCTACCGACATTCCTTCGAGTTTTCTTTCGATTTTTTACGTTGCGCGCGTTGCAACAGAGGTATTTTATTTTCTATATGCATAACTTTCTTGCTTTCCTTTATTTCCTGATACTGAGCTATTCAATTTTCATTTTCCAATGAAAGTATTTGTGGGCAATTTTTTGCTTTATTATAAAGTTGTTTTATACAGTCTTTGCTGGGAAGCATGAGAAAGAAAGCCTTTAGTGTTCTTGGGTATTTCTTGTTCAGTAAAAAATATGCTAATCTTAATGTATTCATGATATTTACCAAACTTTTCAAGAACTTTAAATGTGTGTTATTAATCAGTAATTACCGTATACTAGCGACCCTAACACGCCAAATTTAACAACTATGATTCAAATTTATGTAAAGTATGAATGTACATTATACTAGCTTTACTCACTCCTTCGTTCGCGTGGAGTTCGGACTAAGAAAATTTATTTGGCCAATATTTTCAATATTCAACTTGTTAACAGTGCCATCTATCGTGAAATGTAATTACTTAATATATTATTGATGTTTAAGGCAAACAATTCGATGATCATTTTTTGTATTAACCATTATACGTAGAAACATTGACAACGAATAGAAGATGGATGGATAAATAACGACAGAGCATAGATTTGTTTGAGAAAACAACTTTATGGCTTATTTTCTATGACCGTAAAATTTACAAATACCGTTAATGGGTAATTAACTGCACACTTAATTTTATAATATTATAAGATAAAAACCAAATTTAAAACTTGTTTAATATTTCAAAATAACATCAGTGTCGTACCCACTATTTTATACTACACGAAGGAAAATCGATCAGCCGCTGACAATTGAACCTACGTCATCAGCGTACCGTACCAATCATTACATCGAGGCCAATTCATCTAATCTGTCAAAATAATTATTACTATTATTATTATCCCTGTTATTCTGTTTTTTTTTATTTATTTTTATGGCATTTATGAGCATAAACTTTACCAAAAATGTTAAAAGATAGCGTTTGTAATACCTTATCGTAACCTATCTTTGAGCGTAAAGTTTATTAGAAACACTTATAAATGACGTTGAGAGTACAGATATCATAATATTCACGAAGTCACATTTTTTTTAAATATGTAATATCTAGATAAAAAGTATTCTATGTATTGTTTGAAGGTATCAATTATAACCATACTAATAACTTATTTTGGTTGACTGAAGAACAAATTAAGACATATAAACAGACAGATAGATAAAAATTCTCGAAAGAGTCTTTAAGTTTTTTTTATATCACTATACCAAGCAGACATTTTAAAATATTTATTTTTTACGGAATCCATTCTCTTACAGATTTATTGTATGTATAGATCAGTAAGTAAATATTTTTTTATTTACTACTATTCGGCTTTTTTAATTAAAACTAAGTATATAATGCGTTAGAAAAGAGAAGAAAATAACCAATTGGTTAAGTTTTTTTAATTCGTTTTTTTATAGAACTATTCAGTATGAATTGTGTTCTGACGCCTTTTAGTATTTTTATTTCTCGAAAATAAATATAATTATTCAGAATTTATAAAAATTTTGTAAAGTCAATGGACGATTTTTTCTACCCTTTCGCAGAATGACTCTTGTGTGCTATTGCGGAGACACCTAGTCGAATCCCGTGGTTAGCTAGACGATAAACAGGTACGCACCGCTCAGCCGTGTTGCGGCTACCGGTGCGGAGATGTTTTTCGTTTGCAAATCGGCGGCGCGAGAAGCTTAAATTATTTAAAAGTTGCAACGCTAATTTTACCGGTAGCGGGACAAATGGAAAAAGTTGTAAACAAATTCATATTTTATTATTTGATTCAGTTGCCGTTTAATAATCACTCCTTAAAATTTGATCACTCTTCAAATTGTTACCTTGTATAAAAAACGAGAACATTGTTTCCTGATTTACGACATCAAATTAAGGAATCTTTGGTCTCCTAAGAGTAAAAAATTTACACTCCTTACACGTAGTAGGTATGAATTTTAACGGTCATTTTCATTTGTTAGTAAAACAAATTAACACAAAATATATGAATATCCATCTGAAGGCAGCAATAACAAACTATTCACTATAAATTATAATAGGTAATATAGGAAATTTTTTGACACAGAAAATTTGAGTTCGCCAATGATTGTAATCAATTAATTATTTTTCAATATTATTTGTGTTTTTATACATTTTTTCTATTTTTAACCGATTTTAAAAACGGGGGAGTTTCTGAATTCGTCGGAATCTTTTTAATACATTAAATGTGATTTAAGATGTTTGCTACAGGTTATTTGTTACTTAAGTTATTAGTTTGCAAAATTTCATATTGGACTTCCGATATGGAGAACGGAAATCCTAAATGGCTAAACAACTGATCACTGACGGATACTTCTATCGCATCATTACTAAAATAAAATAACTTAAAAAACCGACTGCAAGAAAGTATGTACTAACAAGTGAAAAATAATTAACTCAAAATATATATCTCCTTATTTGTAATAAATAACTAAGTTACTTATTTTTGAAATCGATACAAGCACCGCCGATCAACTAAGGAGATAAAACGAATTTATTTTTTATTACAATGAAACGTCTTCACAGATAGTGTGCTTGAAAATAATTCATGAACATGGCGAATTATTAATATTTAGTATTTTCTTATCACCATATTGAAAAACACACAATTATTTCATCTGTCGAGTAAATATTTACATATGTATATATATATATATACATATATATATATATATATATATATATATATATATATATATATATATATATATAAATATATATATACACACATATATATATATATGTATATATATAGTATACATTTTCTTGTCTATTTTGTACCACATTTTAAAGCCATTTCTGATATCCAAATCTTCCCATCATTAAAAATATTTCATGTTTTATTGATATATGGAATATTTTTCTCATTGTATTATGATGTAGTAAGTCTATGATTTACAAATTTCTCGGCTCTTAAAACAATTAATTCGTTTTCTTCCACAATTCCTAGTCCGAAATACTTTTTCGACGTATTGTCAAAACAATATCATAAAAAATACCAAATGCTTCAAAAACTTTTTTCACAGGATGGGTAATTATTTTAATTAGCCACCGTAGTTAATTTCTGATTTAAAACATTTTAAATATATACCAACCTCAATCAATATCTCCCGTGATAACCTATTCACAATAACCCTCTTTTTTGAGTCTTCATATCTCAAAAGGAAAAATAAACGAAGCCATTATGCATATATCTGGCCATCTGCTCATCTGGCACTTTAATTTTTAAATATTGAAAAGTATCTTAAGATATCAACCTATAATCAATATTTAAAATTATTTACATAAAAATGTTGATTTAATTTTTCACAACTAAATTAAACTAAGTGATATAATATTATTTCTGCTTTATTTAACTTCTTTACCACGACCTTGGTTTCCGTTGTATGACAACATCTTAAGGTGGGCAATTTGTAAAGGTATCTACAAATTGCACACCTGAAAGTGTTGTCATACAACGAAACCTAGGTCGTGGTTAATAAAGTAGAAATAATAATACATCATGTAGTTTCATTGTGTTGTGGATGCATGTATCACCTTACCTCACACCAAATCGGGCAGAATAATTTTACGAAATTTTCGGTTATTTAGCCGGGGTCCTCTTCAAATATTCGGCATTCAATTTAAGATTGAATATACTATTCATTTCAACTCTAGTTTTTAATAAAGTAAAATAATGGCGATTTGAGAAAAGATTCATCAGAAAGTTGACGAAGAAATGTTGCCAAATTTTGCCTTACTGAAAGTTCTAAGTTATGGATAAAGATAGGAGCAAACAAATTAATTCTTTGATACGTATTTTTAGAAATAAATATTTTTCTTAATAATAATTAATTTTTTAATAATAATTATACAAATCGTTGCAAACAAGCTACCGTATATTGGGTAGAAGACTTGAACAAAATTGCGTAAGAATAATTTATATGCAATCTATCAACAATAAGTGTTTAGTTGAATAAGGCGTTTGGATATTTTTCATTGCATAAACCATAAGTACAAGGTACAAGCTAACGAGAAGTAATAACTATTTTGACAAATCTTGAGTTCAGCGAGTTACAATAAAAGTTGAAATATAAAATTTAGACAAAAAAGATATTCATGAATTGTGGTGTCATTTTTAATAATACTCATAGTATTCTAAAATACTTATGACGGAGGGAGATATTCTTACTTCTTTCCGACTATTAAGTATAGGATATTGGTTTTGATTAACCTACATTTTCATTATATTTTATGAAAAATATAAAATTTTGGAGATTTAACTACTTTTGCCCAATTATTTCTTTTAGACTTTCTCTTAAAATTCGAAATTCATTTGATTTATCAATAACGCTTTCCTGGAAGTTCAATCAAATCATTACAATAAGCAAAATCTTTAATTTTTGCATCCAAAATATATAAATATCTCGTTTCGAGTGACTCCAAATAGACAATTTGTAATCATAAGACGATTTGCGGCGCACTCAACACGGAACAGTCGATGTTTGGTTTACGAGCGCGAACCCGCTAAATGTGACCGAACAGCCTCGCCGCAATAAAGTCCGACAACTTAGCTGGTCTTTAAGCGTTTTACTATTTACTGTTTATGGAGATCCGTTGGCGGGTCGAAATAGCATAGCGCGAAGATCGGGCAAATAAATTTGATAGTTGCTTTAGTTATTAGTGTTACGGACAAAGCATATATTAGTTTGTCTGCAGCCTTTGGTAACACGATATCAATAGTTTGCTGTACGTTTCAATATTTTCTGGAATATAGTTTAAGGTGAAGATGAAAAACTTTATTTAGAATAATAGTTACAAGAAATTATAAACCTGTACAAAAATAAAAAAATAAATGTTGAAAGAAATAAAAATTATTGGGAGGTTGTGCTCGCAAATAAAACCCCTATGCTAAATAGTCGTATCTATTCCCTAAATATATTTAAAACGGT
Source organism: Druceiella hillmani (assembly GCA_039881145.1). Taxonomy (NCBI): domain Eukaryota; kingdom Metazoa; phylum Arthropoda; class Insecta; order Lepidoptera; family Hepialidae; genus Druceiella; species Druceiella hillmani. The sequence continues at coordinate 10,655,329 of JAYKKI010000047.1, read as the reverse complement.
CCTATAAATCTCGGTACCAGGAAAAGTATTGAAATAATGATTTTAATTGTTGGTATGTAATGAAAAATAAGTTAATATTCCAAATTCTTGAAATTTGTTAAGAATGTAATTTTAACCCCTTCAGTCATCTAATACAGACATCAAATACTTTTGATAAAATCACTCCAAAAGAATTCATTAAATATGAATTTACCAAATATAGTTTTATAGTAATTACGATTATCTTTACCTACGAAATCGACAACAGATTACCATAGAAAAATAGATTAAAATACCACATTTTTTTAAACTGAATTTGTCAATTGCGACTTTAACCTCCGTAGATATGACAATGATTCTTTATCCTGGCTCCTATCATCGATATTTTTCCAGGATACAACATGAAAATTTCAATGGATTTTAAACCTTTTCCACGGTTTTTGCGAAATCTCGTGAACGTCACGTAAATGTCACTTGCATTTATATTACAGGGTTCATGTGAATCGACTGTGGTGTCATCGACATCTGGCCGGTAGTTTTCACGTGGAAATAATATGTAGTTACCCGATGGAATAGTCTTAAGATCTTACGTTTATTTGTTTAAAAATTCTAATTATAATATAAGTGTTTATATAGTTTTAATATTATATGGCGTAAGTAAAGTTCTTATGACTGCCTCGTTCGATTGTTATTTACGCAGTTGTTACGTATTTCCATGTATTCCTCGAAACCAAATCGCTGCTATAAAAAGCGCCCACGTTGAATTTCAAAGCAGAGCCGCCCACACTTCTCATTTATTACATCATACATCCACTTCAGGTTTCAATGTTAAAAGTTTAAAATGAATTTTGATATATATTTTCCGACTGTTTTTTACAAATCAAGTATTAAAACAAAATAAGACAATTTATTCAATGAGAAACACCATCAATTCAATCGTTCAATCTTTTTTATCAAAATCGCTTCAACAATTTGAAACATATATATCAAGGAACCTTATGTAGGTTGCTTGCGGCAGTGACTGCTGAAGACATAAGCTTTCCTTTTCGACCTTACTGTAGGCGGCTGAAAATAGATACTTATGTATCATCTAATATGAATATAAAAATATCATCTCTTGACAAATTACGTAACCCGAAAAATTATTTTTACCCTTGGTATGCGTGTCTTTTGTGTTCAATTATCGCAATGACCATGTTCTCTAAAGACATTTTATATTGTGTAAAGACTATATTAGTTAGCATCTTTTCCTTTAGTTTCGGTACCTCTTCAGTTTTTATACTTTCGGAAAAATATTAGTACAAGAAGCAAATATCATAAGTGCCAATATTTTATATTATTGAACTAGTAAATATGAGGGGGAGTTCCGATATTTCTTCCGTAATATGAGTGTTAACAAAAATGTTCACAGTTTTTTACATATTTGCCCAAAAATTTAAACCATATTTAATTTTTGAGTTTTCCTTTCACTTCATATTGTTCATATTATATGTACATAAAAAAATATATTGATCATATTTTTGACGTCAACTCTGGGTCAATATTCAAAATCTCTGTGCATAATCGGCTTCTTTTAAATCTTGCACCAATTAAATCCTACATAGTCTCAGTTTAAAATAAAGTCGCAATATGCGTATTAAACCCATCCTTAAAACCGATGAACGTTACGCGTTGACGTTCTTGCATCTACACTTACAGACTCTTGTCAGTATGAGACAATCGCGCACCATTTTTAGGTTCAGATTTTTTCGTTGATCTCGTTCTCTGAAATATGTCGATGTGCTGTAAAAGTTGTGCTGGACACTCACTAATTTTGCATAATCTGTATCAGGGCTAAAAAGGCGGCGAACAGCCACTATTCGCTGTAACGCTTCATCGTCATAATTTTGCAAATCCGACCTCCATATGTGTCATTAATCACCTTAGTTTGCAGATATATCAAGAAAAAGTGCACTCCTTTATAGCCCAAACTATAAAATGCAATGCTCGTTTTACTTGCAAATTTTGTTACTATCTTGAATTATTTATCGGAAAATACAAACGATAAGTAGTACCCGATAAGTAGTAGTAAGTATTCACCTACAAAGTTACAAAATTTTGTAGGTATTTCATATGGAATATTTCCTCGCCAGTTTCAAGTCAGGAGATAAATATGAAAAACATCGTTGTTGGACATAATGTTAAAATTAAAGTGATCAGAGTAGCTGACAACCAACCGAATCAATTGAAAGAAGACTTTAAATCTAAAGGGAGTCGTTAAATTAATTAAAAGAGTTCTGAAATCTGTGGAACAATATATTTCCTTCACTCTGATTCTTTCATGATAATAAAATTTGCATAATTTTCGACTCTTCTTTTTTCTGTGTGGGATTTACTCGAAAACTCGCGGCTTTTTACATATATTCTTCATATAACTTGACTAAGGCCTATCGATTCTGATTAGACGATATTCTGATTACTATAAACGTTTTGTGTGTCCTCTAAATGGGATTTGGATATTGTGCCATGTCATATCATTTATGTAGTTTACTTGCAACGTGTCACTTATAATATCACTTTGGTTGTTAATCCGGGCCTAGTCTCACTAGTGGGTTTGTCTATAAAAGCGCTGAAACTCTTATACTAAACAACCCAAAAGCCAAATATTAACCCAAAAGTCAAATATTGAAATCACTTTTATTGATTTTCCCTAACATAAAAATTGGAAAGTATTATTATAATTTTAATAGGGTGATTGTTTTGGAGGTTTTTCATGCATGTAATAAGATAAACAAATATATTTACCCAGACGAGTACAATGTTATAAAGCTTATAAATCTGGCAAAGAAAATTTAATAGTAAGCCAATACATTTACATAGAAATAATAAAATAATAAAATACACAGAATTTGAATTTGAAAAATTATTTTGGGAAAATTTCCAAATTCATTGCCAAAATTCCTTCAGGGTAAACTGCAGGAATTAAAAAAAAATCAAGAAATAGCATAGTTTTCGTTAAAAAAAAACAACGTAGCCCATTCAAACGCTTCAACACCACAGGCTTCTCCAATGCGTACTAAAATTGTTTTAAATTTAAATTTTGTTACCAAATAGGCAACTTAGAGGAAAATTTCCACATAAAGTTGAAAAACCTAAAATCGATAAAATACGTAACACAAAACAAACACGATATAAACTTAAAGATACGTGTTTACATTGTCGCCTAATCCTAAAGCGCAAACATCTAAACAAACTTTGAGTCGAAAGTATTAGGCTCGAATAGACAATGTCTAGGCACGCAGTATCCTTTGTAGAGTTTATAAACAATAAATAAAATCTCGCTCATGGGAGGAAGCGCCAGTCTACGTAGAGAAAATTTACAAACTTTTCGTAAGACGCGCGAACATGCGTCCAATGAATTAGATTACTTCAAAGAATTTTGTGTTACTGTTACAATTATTACTCGTACGTGACCGAGTTGCCTACGAATAAACTGTTATATGAAAAAGAGGCTAGGGAAAAGTGCGCGATGCTACGGAAGATGCGCTTTTCATTGTGTAAACTAGCTAAGTAGAATGGCGCCACCATATTATTCCAACTGGATGAGGGAAAAAAATGGCATCCTAAATGCATTAAACGCACACAGTAATTTTTTATTAAAACTTATCAATATAATATAAAGCTAATTGCCCCTTATGAATATAAAGCCCAGGTGAACCGGCTCGGGAAGTGGGAATTAACCGCCATTTCGTAAAATGCTTTTTCGGGATTATCTCGGGAAAGCCTAGCCAATGAAGGGAATAGCTTTTCTGTAAAAAAACAATGTCCTTTTATTTTTATTGAAATGTTTTTATTAAATCATTAGTTTCAGAACAATCGTACCACAAGGATGCGTATTGAGATTTAAACAAGAAATTGTTTTTTAAAACTGATAAAATTATACAAGTTGCATTTTCTCTGGAAAGTGCTGTGAAACCAGTGATACAAAACTTAAACTTGAATAAAAGATGGAATTAACTATATAAATCCTCAATCATAACGTTAAAGTAAGGTAACATTTGATTTAACCTAAATAAATTATAATATTAAATACAACATCGAAAATAACTATATTCTGTAAGTAACCATACCATAGCTTCTTAAAAGAAATCATTTTTAAAGAACTTAAAATGTTGGTTTAGGTGAATATAAAGAATACATATTTTCAAACCGTATAACGTTATTTGTATTATATTTGGTAATTGCGACTCTTTATTAGTTGATGGTATTTTTAATCATATATCACAAAATAATATAAGAAATGAGGAAAAAACAAAATGGCAGTAAACAAAGAAGTAATTCTTTTTATTACCTATTTATTCCATGATACCGACAATTTGTAATCAAGTATCCAAAAATATTAAACATTTCAAAATTATCTGAAGAAAATCATGCCAACCTTTTCATACTTAATGGAAGTAAATATTCGTAATTATAATATTTCCATTGCGTTATATTCATCAAAGAACATCAAGTGTCCTTATTCACTCTAGCGTTGTTCCACGTGTCTTTAATATTTGTAGTCACGTACATGATCCGTTCCACGTCCTACAATTATACAATACGGTAGTTGACTCATTCCAAATTTTAATATTTTTCGTACAATATTGTGAAATATATGTTCATTAAAAACCATTCTTTAAAAGAAATTCAAAAATTAATTGAAAAATAAGCCAGTTGTAGGCTTCTAAATTTGAAGATACGGAAAGAGTTGGGTATATTCCTGTCTCTTTTCCTCTCGTAGAATATAATGTGCAATATTAAAAATGACCTCACAACACAGTATTGCCATCAACAAAATGACCTCACAACACAGTATCTAAAGGTGAATTTTAACCTTTTGTAACTCGGTCAAGTTTTAAGATTATTAAAAAAAAATCACTCTTTATCAGCTTGTACCTTGAAATTATGATTAATGAATTAAAAAAAGTCAAAAACCCAATTGCAATTTTTCACGAGCACGCAACTGTCAGTCGCTGCCGTTTGCTTTCATAGGTAACGAATAATTCACATGCAGACGCAGCATTGGACCAGTTGCGCAACGAAATAAAGCGCAAGTTTACTATCGGGTGAGGATACACCTGAGTGGGAATGTCATGTAATTTCTTCTTTTGCAATATAGAAAGAAAAATCGTCTTTGTCTCCTAAGTTCATTCTAATATATTCAGAATTATTCATGCTTTACACTTACGGTGCATAGGTGATGAAGGTGGCATCACGGAAAAACATGTGAAGTAAAGCGACGAGACAGTAAGGTTAGTTTTGGTAAGCTGTCCTCACTGGTAACGTATGCTACAGAGTCCAAATATAAAAGTAGCTAAAACCAAATACATAATAAAATCTCTTTTGAAAAACTAACTTAAAAGAAGGCAGGTACTAAGAAGTAAAAAATAATTAACTCAAAATAGGTATTTACTTATAATAAATAACTAAGTTACTTACTTTTGAAGTTGACCCAAGCACTATCGATCATCTTAAACAAATTTAATTTAATTATAATTTAAATTTAAAACAATACTAAACAGATTAATAAAAAGCGTATTTATAATATAAAAATATACTTTTTTTAAGTTGATCGGCGGTGCTGGCTACAAAAGTAAGTAACTTAGTAGTTTATTGCAAATATGTAGGTACCTATTTTGGGTTAATTATTTTTTACTTTTTAGTGTCTATCTTTTCTGAAGTCTGTTTTTTAAAAAATATTTTATTCTATAATTTTTAATGATTAACATATTAATCTGAATTTTCACAATTATTTTCTTTCTTAGAATGTTGGACAATTATTAAAAGTCACGGGCCAAAGCTAGTATGTAGATAATTTTCTTTTTGTCCAAAATTGATTATTAACAACACATAGAAATGAAGCTATAGTACTAGTCGCCAATGGTTATCTGTTAGTTTTTAATGATTTCGGTTCTCCATATCCAACGTCCAACATCAGATTTTGCAAATTAAAAACTACCACTTGAGGAGTTCCGTTCTCCATATCCAAAATCCAGAATCAAGTTTTGAAAGTAATAAGTAAGTAACAACTAACCAGTAGCATATATATTGAATCGCGATCGATTTATTACTATCCGTTAAGGAGTTACATCATTCATCTTCAGAACTCATCATCATATACCAACCTGGTCGATGGTGCAATCGTTTTGCAAAGTAAAATTACCAGTAGCAAATATCTTGCTTCATTTTAAATTTACTACCATCCGTCAAGGAGTTCCCTGGTTCATCTCCAGAACTCATCATCAGACCCTGGCCTGGTCGGTGGTGTAGAAACGTTGATTTACTGCAATTCGTTAAAGATTTCCATCGGTAATTTCCGGATCTCATCATCAGATCATCATTATATTTATATGGGACCACATCCATAGCACTCTCTTTCAAATAAAAAAAACATCAAAATCGGTCTATTCGATAAAGAACTATCGCTGAACATACATGATAAAAAGATTCCGACAAATCGGGAACCTCGTTTTTTGAAGTCGGTTAAAATACTCAGAACTTCAGCTTTATTGGAAAACGTATGAATTTGTACGCGTGCGTGCGTAAGTCGGGTTTCTCTCAAAGCAATTCAGCATCCCTCGTAACTCTTTACTGAAAAACTATCTCTTCACTGTTCACGTAACATCTGACTCTGACACGGCGGCGCTTTTAAGTATATTAAACTTTAATTTGACCTTTTATATCTTACTATTATTCATTATCAATTTTATAGTGATATTGAATTAGACAATGTTTTATATTTTGTTCTTTTTTTATTTTATTTATTTGACAATCGCAAAAAGAACAGTTTATGTCGGATTCAATACTGCTCCTATGTACTTCCGCCCATTAAAATAATGGAAGTAAGTATTGTGATACCTAATTGAAATGTTGTGTGTCCATTATTACGTAAGCGTGTGCTTTTGAAGGTTATTAGAAAAGTAAATTAGTTTATATTTGGCTTCGGACTTTTTTTTCGGTTCTTTTTTTCGATGGCATGTATAAAATAATATATTTCCGTATCCCGTACCGTTTCCGTTCTCCGTTGGATTCCGTTGGATTTTTACGCAGACTTAATTGTTATTGTTGTTTCTTACTTTAATTATTGAGAGTAAAACAGGATTTCGGTTTTCGTAGTAAAAGAAATATCATCGCGTTATAAATTTTTTAATTTCGTTTATATATATATATATATATATATATATATATATATATATATATATATATATGTGTGTGTGTGTGTGTGTGTGTGTGCGCGTGCGTGTGTGTGTATATATATATATATATATATATATATATAGTATTTCTGTATTTTCTCGACCAATAAATGAGTATTTACGTTATTGGCATGAAATTTTGCGAGTAGATAAGAGCCTTAATCCAAATTTAAATCTTAATGCCATGCCATTAAAAAATATTTGAAAATTAAACTAATCTTATTAATATTTTTTACGATGCCTTGCCAAGTGATTAACTTTAACGTTACGTGCAATGTACTTTTATTTTTCAACAAACCTTACTTTTATTTTTAAACTATGGATTTAAAACATCCCAAGAAATTCTTCGTACCAACATTTCATTACAATTTTAAAATAAAATTATTTGAAATAACTTGTATCTACAATTTCAAGAGATATAGACAACTACGGGATCCTACTCTATGTGTGGTCCAATAAGGTAATTTTTTCTTTTTAATTAAGTACATGGATGAAACTTTAACTTTGTAAAATGACAACCTTTTAACCAAAATTATTAAAACTTTGGCAATTGATAATGTTAGTATAGTTTCATTTTTAAAATTTGAGATTAAAATACAAAAATAATAGAATTAACCGTTCCTTGACTGAATATGAAAATAATATTTTTTTTCATTATTGATAGCATCATATTACTAAATTTTCATGTTAAAAGAATCTATAAAATAATTATAAATCGTAATCTATGTATACTATATATATATATATATATATATATATATATATATATATATATATATATATATATATATACATATACAAGAGATCTATGAAACACACAAAAACGAAATCTATGAAAAAAAAACATCTGAAAAAACAAACACGAATTAAGTGGGGAGTAAGAATTTAAATATAATGGTTGGAATGGATGAAAACTCGATTTAAAAAATTATTTGAAAAACTTGGGGAGCCAAGTTACAATTGGAAAATTGTAGATGCCTAGAGCCTCTTAAATGCAATAGGGCAAAATTAAAAAATACATAAAAGGTTCTTCGCACGTCACAGAATGTGCTGAAACTTTTTAAATTTCCGCATATTTGATGCAATCAACATGGGGAATTAAATCCCCAACAGCTACAATTAAACATGGGTACATGACAGTAAAAAATTCCGGCTCACACTATCGAACACCACACCCTTGGATCGATATATTTTGTAACTATTTTGACGCTCCCTAACTCAACTCCAGCGGATGCTAAAAGACTACTTTAACAAGCACATTGTTTAAAAACCACAGATATGACAATAAAAATTTCTAGTGATTTACAGACCTTATCAGATGAAAAAATGTTAGAGGAATAACATTTATTACGGCTTCATTCAATATTATTATGAGTAAAATATGAAATAAATTTAGATGCAAATTCTCGAACCTACTTATCTATACTTCTCTAGCATAACTCTCTTTTTATACCTTTTATAGAGGAACTTGATCATTTTCATAACAATGATTTTGATTGTGAACCTTTATGAGACTGGAACCTTAATAAACCTTTTAAAAAGTCAGGTGTGTTAGAATAACGCTACGCAGTATATTACTCCCTTTGATTCGAAAACGATGCAATCGACCTGACTTTTTCTTAGGAAAATTTATGATTTTTTGTTACTTGAAAATGTTGTTTTATGAATTTGACAAACCACATTGTTTATAATGTAGCTACAAAAAAATGGTTCCTTTATAATATAGAGGTCCATGTGAGTTGATATTTCGTTTATCGGATCGTTTTTTAACTTGAATAATAATTAAATCATGAGATCGTGCCCCACTTACTTACCACTTCCTGGTCACTAAACTTCCACACCATTGATCTACAACTTCAAATTGGAAAACAATGACCATCTGCTCTAAAACCACGCTAAAAATATTAACAATGTTAGTTCTTTATTAAAAATTAGTTCTGCTCCAAATTCCCTCGGAAGATAATTACAAAATACATTTATCGTATCTATTTTTAGGATTCGTAATCCAAAGTATCTAAAGTAGTATAACAAATGTAGTAATCTATCTCTCCTTTGATGAATTTATTAGTTTGACAAGGATTAAAACTATCAGAAAGGTTGCTTCTCAATTTTGATACTTTTATGTGTAATCAATGTCTCAAAATTAAGCATTTGTAAACATTTAGGTCCGATTCAAACAATAAGGTCATACGTAATAATATACAAGAATGTAATTTAAGTTCACTTTTTGTGGATCTGCAAATTAATTTATTAGTAATTTCTTTTTGCAATAGGCTATAATTAGAAAAATACATAAATAAAATAATCGGTAGGATTAAAAGTAAATAATCTCATGACTATATAAACACCTATTCAACTCACGTAAAACTAACATACTTAACGTTTTTCTCATGTAAAACCTGAACTTAAATAGTTGTTAAAATCCGTATTTGAGATGACCTTTTTTGTATATATTGTTGAGATGTACGATGTTTCCATTCATTGTTTTGATATATATCAAACGGTTTTGCCAACGTCAGCTATTATGAAAGAGATCGGATTGCTGATTTTTCTCCGACTTGAATGAAAAATATTTTCATTCTATTAAAAAAATATATTTTTTCGAAATAACAGTATAAATTATGGTCATTTGTGTTAAATTAGCTTCATAAAGGTCAACAAAATCGAAACTGGTTTGGTAGTTTTTGAAGTTACCTCTTACATATAAATAAAAAACAAACTCGCACTACATAATATTAGAGATGATTGTTATATGCTGGTATTTTGCTTATATCGCTTTACAAACGAAAATTATCAACGTATGTTTATAACAGATATTGTTCAATATAACCGACTGGTATTTTTTATATTTTCTTCCAAAATATTTTCATATTACATTGGATTCTCTGTTTAATTAAAAAGTAATTGAAAGAGCTCAGTTTCTAATACAAACTTTATTGAGTGTTATTGAATGCCAGTTGTGGAGTGTGCCAGTATGCGGAGAGCATTGTGATACATTTGACAGTTCGATTTCTCTCACCACAAGAATCTGTTCATAATATTAAATGAGATGATGTATACTTTAAATCCCATGAGACAAATCGCTTTATACTAATTTCTACTTCTTGAGTTCTGCATCCATCTTCACGTTCTGTCCAATTGAGAAGAAAGCTCTTCCAGTGTTGCCAAAACAAATATCCAGGTTATAAAAATTCAATTACCTTTTTATAATACATTACACTTGTTTGTGAATACAATAAACTGTGATTATTTTTAAATTAAAGGTTATAATATCTGTTTATTTATTTCATCTACACAAAATTAAATATTTTTCACGCTATAAAATGTTTTTTTCTTCATTTGGTTCTTGACGAGATAACGAAATATAAATTAGCTCTGTCAGCCTCCTTCCTATATTCGATTTTTCCCCATTAAGCCTTTGTTTTTTTTATGTAAAACGTCATATTGTATATGAGTGTTTTTGTAAATTTCTTAAACAAAAATGTTGATAATTCCAAAATGTTGATGCTATTCAGAGTAAAAATTAGAGTTTGCTAATTCAAATTTTGAGCTAAATTTTTGACGAATGATTGGACTCGAGAGAAGCGTGATTTTATTTCAGATTTAAAAAAAAAATGTGATCTTTTTTTCTGCCATCATAGTATTATCAAGTACTTTTGCTTTTCCCGTCTTCATTAAAGAATTGAAAACCAGACATTATTACATTGTATCATAGTCTGGATATGTTTTTGTAATTTTGGCATATAATAATTGATATATTTTTGCAAAATTTGATTTATGAAAGGGAAAATATGCCTAAACTATTTTGGATAATATATTTTGTTCCAACTTAAATTAAAAAAAATAACCTTAAGCCTTATAAAGAGTGAAATAAATAATCATAAGAATGGGATGGCGTTCACAATTCAAAATCGCATTATTTATGGATTAATACTCAAATGTATACAGCGGTCAATTAATGCCCGCATAATAGATTTAGTTTTCTTTCCTTCTCTTATTTTTTTTATTACAAAGTTTACACATAAAAATTGCAATAAATTAACAAGAACATTAATGTAAAAATTGTAATTAGAACTAGGAAAAAAATATATAAACCTAGAACCCTAAAAGTGCGGGCGTCAGAGGGGATGAAGCTAAAGGCAATTTTACAAAACGACACTACAGCACGTCACCTCGCATTATATCGGCGTCAACGTCCATCGGAGCAAAAACGAAGAGGGATAAGGGAGGCGCTTGGCGTCAAAGCGGATATCGCATGCAGAAATTTCCGAACTTGTAATAGTCCATTATACAGGTGACACTAGCGTCTGACTTCAAAATAGCATTCGCTTTCAGTAAAAGCACTAATTTGATTAATCTTTAATAGTTCGAGGCATTCGTGTAAATAATGATGAACAAGTCAAATATATATTTCCAATTCAACATCGTATAATGACTAAATTTGACTGAAACCTTCGTATAATAAATAATTTAGTTATATTAGATTCGCAAATTAAGTACTGAAGCAACGAATATCTAATTATTTAAAAAACAAAAATTAAACATTCAATTTTTTTTATTCAATTTTTTTTTATCAAATGCAAATACCAAAATGATTATTTAGAAATAAAGATCACTGCATATTGTTATTCCATACAGTAGGAAACAAGAACTACAACATGCGTATATATTTAACCACAATCTGTTGTGTGTATCTGTGCTGACAATAAAATATTTATAAGCGTTGTAATAATTAAAATTCTCATGTAAGCAACACCGGATATTTTATTTTGTACACAGGTACAATGACCTGAATAAATATTATTATCAAAATTATTTAAATGATATAAATATTATCATCAATTTTACGGCTTCATTCCATAAGATGGCGTAACTTTGACATTAGCAATAGAAGGAAACTTCATTAATAATAAGACTAAATTGAGTAAGGTCAAATATATTCAACAATTGAGTACTGAGCCCAGCCAAATAGAAACAAAGATGTGCGCGATCATAGTGTACAGGACATTTTAAAAGATTAACTATTATGTAATTTTAAGTTTTCATTATTTTACTACCATTATATGAACTTATATACAATCCACATAGCATAATACGATCCCTTTTTCACTTAGTGATTGGAAGCACTCAAGGAAGACTTTAAAAATCAACCTTTTGGCAGACCAAATATTTTTGATCAAATTGTCATCTAAATGTTATCTTAAAATGAGATATTAATCTCTAAAAGTCAAGATGAACAGAGCAATGATTTTATATACATTATTAGTCCAAGTAGTGTAAATTTTAACTCACACACATAAATAATATGTGGGTAAGTAAAACTTCGAATGCAAATGATCCTAGTATCCCCAATTTCGGTTTTTAAAATTGTTTTGGCTACTTGCAGCTTTAAACATTTTGGCCTAATATTCATAATTGATATAAAATATACGATTTGATTCCTTCTCCGGCCTAAAGATGAAAATGCAAGTTTTTGTCAGATTTCTTCTCATTCGTTAAACATTATTTCCACAATGAAATGAAACTACGTGATGTAGTATTATATTAGTTCTAGTAACTGTAGTATTATTTCTACTTCCTTTATAAAGAAAGTAGAAATAATAAAACATCACGTAGTTTCATTTAATTGTGAATAATTAATTTCTACAAAATTAACGCCAAATATATTCAATATTTAAAAATTATTTTATGACAGGAAACAAATTTAAATTACGAATAACGACTTTTTATTTTTATTTAACGCTTCTATAAGAAGTTTTACTAATTTACTTATTTTATGAGCATAATTATTATTCTTAGGGCAGTAGCGTATCGAATTATACTATCTTAGATTTTTAATACTTCTACAATAGGCTTTTAAGTATTTTTAGATTATTAAAACTGTACCAGTGAAATCCAAGCTCGATCTCAGCGTGCAATATGCTAAAACGTTTAATAACCTAGTTTCGCAACCCTCGCAGTCGTAGATCAAACGGAATCACACACCCCCCCCTTGCTTCCTTGAGCGGCGGAAACGTTAAGTGGTCTCAAGTGCATGTCACATATCCGTGAGTTCCATCTACGGGGATCCTTGCACGACTTGAGTGGACACACTGTCCCGTGTCGGAATATTAGTCCAAGCAGACTTCTGTTCAAGTCGAATGTGGAATTCTCTTTGTCGCGTAATATTTAAAAATTATTTAGTGTTAAATTATTTCATTTATAGTAAATATTTGAGAATAAACTCTATCCGCAACATTAATTTTAGGAATCGATTTTAGATGAAGTGGAAAAATGAATCACTTCAAGAATTATTTAAAGGAAAATTTATAACAATATATTAAAAACTTGAAATTATATAACGCACCCTTCAAAATTATTTTCAAGAAATTTTCATTTTAAGAGTTATACACCTATTGAATGTATTTGGCGTTAATTTTGTAGAAATTCATTATTCACAATTAAATGAAACTACGTGATGTAGTATTATTTTTACTTTCTTTAAGTTCTTTACCACGACCTAATTGTAATACAACGAAACCTAGGTCGTGGTAAAGAAATTAAAGAAAGTAGAAATAATACTACATCACGTAGTTTCATTTAATTGTGCATTTAATTGTGAGTTATACACCTAATATTTTATTCTATCCCACCGCATTATTTTTTTAAACAATTTTTTTTAATTTATGGAGGATTCGATATCTTAATTTAATAGTTGTTACCTGTATTTAATGTGGTAGACTCGATGGCTGAGTCATGTACATCAAATGGACCCAATAAGATGTTTAACCACAAATCAGAAGGCTTTCGCCTAGTGGAACAACCTAAAGTGCATTGATTGAATCCGAGAAGACCAGTAGCATAAAAATACGATTGGTGACGAAAGGTTATCCACAGAGCACAGGCTCTTCGTAGGTTATTGTGCCGGATAAATACCTTTATTGTAATAACATACTTTGATTTTTTATAAATAGATACATGTGTCCTTGACATTTTATACAATAAAAAAGGTAGTAGCGGTATGTTCGGGGAACTGTATGAAAACCCATAATGCCAATTTGGAACAAATTAATTTTAAATGCACCAATTACATTGCGGCATACTCTTTCACTTCTGCTCTAAATTATCATGAAAGTGTTTAATATTTTCTCATTTCCACATCTTTGTATAGGGGTCTTTAGGGTATTTAACAACATGTATTTCAATGAGGGAACCCGTTCAGTCCAAGCTTGAAATGAATGTAAGTTTCAAAATATTAAACGTTCAAAAATTAAGTTTGTGTCTTTCTCGAATTTCCTTGAGTCGAAAAACAAATATTATTTTTTTGTTTGCCTAGATTTATGATGTGTTTGTGCATTTATTTTTTTTAAATGGAACTTTTTTCAATAATGCTGTAAATTGTTGTAATGACGGATACTTTATATTAATTTTTTTTTATATTTCTTATTAAATGAACGAGAACGTATATAACAAGTTTATTTTCATATCGTTATGCTGTAATAATTATATCAATTCAACTGCGTTAAAGTATGAAACTTTTATCTTAATAAGATGACAGTCTCCAAACATATTCATGTTATGAATACTTATTCGATAATGACATAAAATTAACTTATTAATTATAAAAATTCTTCAATTGGTTATCTTCTTTTACTGGCTTTTATTTTTGCACTTAATAATAATACAAAAGTGCATTTTTTTACTCTAATAAATCATGAACAACTAAGTTTCACTACCTATTGCATTCGACCTGCGACTGAAGTACACATCATCGCGCAGAGAACAACCTTTGATAAGCGGATCATATCCGTCACGCGCGTGCCACTTCTACTTCCATTTGTAGTTATATTTTATTTTCTGTGGTTACAAAACCTATATGTATGTCCATGGTTGTAAAACTAATACACTCTAGGCTGCACTCGGGAATATATAAAAGAATTTCCTTTTAATCACGCTAATTTTTTATTCATAAAGTTATTTTGTCTTTCAAGTATGATTCGTTTGCAAAGAATGCTTGGTCACTATTGGTTTTTTAATTTTTTGGCAACTATAAAATGATAATAAAATTAAATCATTGCATATTTTTAATTATCGCAATATTAAAGTTCAAGTTCGGTTCTGATCGCTATGGCACAACGGAAATTGTATATTAATATGATTTTCTTAGTTTAGGACATCAAAATCCAATATCAAACCGTACGAATAAAACATTGTGTTAAGTTTATCTTCAAATATTTATAAGACCTTAATTTGCAGCCACGAACAGCCAAAGATACCATTTTTATAATATAAATTTGAGCACGTGCTATCACTCTCGCTGTCATGAAGTCAATGACAACGTCAACGGCGTTGACTTTACGTTCCACCTATCTTGTATCTACATAATCTACGGTTTAACTATTTTTTCTATGCCTTAATTTAATACAGAGCTATATGGTCTGACAATGTGATATACATAAAATACCCATAACAAGCGGTCTATTTTTATAGATATTTTTTCCATGTACATTTCTTTTAAACTTTATTGTAATATAGCTATGACTGCATAAGCAGCACAAATCAATAATATTTATATAGCCTGATCTTGCAAAAAAAACGGCCGAGAGCGCATTATATAGGCTTCACTTATCTTTCCGTGATCTTCGATATGTATGCATTATATATTGTAGAAACATGCAGTTTTTAAAATTATGCCCATACAGGGCGACAATAACTTAATCTCGACAAAATTTCATTATCATGTAATTTTTTTTACATAATCGGAAATGTAAATGCTACTATATCTGCTGTTATTAGGCGCTATATTTCAGCATATTTTCATATTTTTGAAAATAAATTAAAAAGTTAAGGGGTTTCTAATGATAGGTTTGAAATAAATTGTCTCAAAATCAAAGTATAAAAATTATTTAGCTCCTAAGCAAACTTTGTTGGTTTTTGAAAGATCTATCCAACGATACTTAACTTTACGGGGTAGGTTATTTTTTTTTGTTTATTTTTGTGTATTTTTTTTATTATTTTTTATTAATAATAGGGTAATTTAAAATTTTTTTTCGAAATATACCAATATGCGACTTTCGGTTCAAGTTTAGAATACCGATTAAATTGGCAGGAGTTATCGAGTTCGGTAATGGAAACAGGATTAGATAGATGTACCGAGAACCAGTCAGTGCTTTATTGGCGGTAGTACTTACAGCGATTAGAAATAACGGCTCCTCCTGAGACAATTTAAGTGATTTTGTAAACCGGATTTTATGTACCCGTATTATAAGTAGAACTTTTACTTACCTTTGTATAATTTATAATGATTATAATAAAAAGAATTGCTTTTACTTTGTATTTGCGTGTTATCCGTCATATCCAACCATCACAAATTGAAACTCAATTAGAAATGTTAGACCGTGAAAATAAAATTAGTCTCAAAATTAGAAAGAAATTAAAAAATATTTTTTAAATTATCCCTTTTTTAATTCCTGTTTAACTCTTTGTTATTTTGATTTCAAAAATAAAAATACGTATTTTATTTTTATAAGAAAAATATTGTCTCCAACGGAGACGAAAATCCAAATAAAACTAAGTAAACGTATTTCATCACCCTCAAAACTCTGAAACTAACCCTAAGCTAGATTAAATTTTAAAAAAACATAATTTGCTAACCTTTATGCATTAGATGTCACTAGTAAACAATGACTTTCGACACATGTCAAATCGCATACATTTAGCAGCAATAAAGTTTTTAATGAAATTCGATATTATAATTTGTTTATAATAGAATATTTTCCATACGGAATTATGAACGCCACCCACTTTTCCAAAATATAGTTTATCAAATTAAAATTTTGGTATTGAATATATTTGGCGTTAATTTTGTAAAAATTCATTATTCACAATTAAATAAAACTATGTGATGACGACCTCGTATTATTTCTACTTCTACTTTCCTTGAGTTCCTTACCACAAGCTGTAGTAAGGAACTCAACTCATTTCTACTTTCTTTGAGTTATTTACCACGAAACTATGTGATATGGTATTATTTCTACTTTCTTTGAGTTCTTTACCCCGACCACCTAGGTCGTGGTAAAGAACATAATTGTGTAAAATTTTGGTGTTTTGTTCACACACACTAACAATAAATGGTAAATGTGAAGAGATTAAAACTAATTATTCGACAACAGGGAAAAATTATAAAAAAACAGGATAGGGGTGGTTTGAAAATGGAGAGATTACAATTTATAGTACGAAAGAAAATTATTTAAATTAAACTAGACAATTTTTTTTATATGTCTCTAGTGCTATACTCCCTGTTTTAATTTCATGAAATAAAGAATTACTACGGAAAGAACGATTTTACAATAAAGTGATGAAAATCTCGCATAGTATCGGAATATTATTAATAACAAAAGCAAAAACAATAAAATAAAATACAATTAATGACCGAGTTTTTCAGAGGCATCAAATACCAGTCACTGACACGACCTTACGACACATTGGCGCCAATTACTGGGCGTCAAAATAGAAGCACAGACTTTAGGAAAACCTGAGATGGTGAAAGTAATTTTCTAAAATACATATCTTAGTAGTAGTATATATTTTTATTACATTCAAATATATTTTACCAATAGATGAGTATCGTTGATACTTACAACCTTCTAAAGTATTCAAAAAGTATTTTAATAACTTTCATATTGAATTGAATTTTTTTTTATTACCTAAACTTATTCAACATAACCACGACCTATTAAATTAAATCTGCTTAATAACAAACGCGTGTAACTCTAATATTTACTTTTATACCGCGTAACGAAGAACTGTCTATTACTAAAATGTGAGAAGGTTTATTATTTATACAGGTGATCCTCTGCATCCAACTGAATAGAAAATATTCAGGTACCTGGGACAAATTATCAACCATTTCTTAAAAATCGGTATCAAAATTGCAATCCCAACGGAAAAAAATTATACTTTGTTAAACAAAGTTGCTTTCAAATAGACTCATATTGAATAAACTTGGGCCTAACATTAAAAAAAAAACAAGAAGACGTTAAAAGTTTCATAAAATCTATTCAATATCAAGAATATTATAGCGAAATCATCTAATGCTAAAGTGTCAAGCCTATCCTTAAATATCCTACAAGCGGACACGCCGCTAACGGCGTTTGCTGACAGCGCCCTGTATTTGATGTTTATTTTGATTATTAAGTACTCGTTTTTCGTAAGAGCGGATCGGCAGTTCGTTTTGAAAGTTTATTTCAGTTTAATGGCTTATGCGAAATTTACTGTTGTGTGAAAATCATTTTTTTCAGTTTAATTCTAATATCTCCTGCTATCCGTGTGTTTGTAATTATTTCCATTTGTTGTTTTTATGTTAATATGCCTGGAAGTAAATTTATCAACTCTGAATATTTGGATTTTATATTGGTGCACGGAGAAACTAATTGCAATACCCAAGCTGCTTTGTGACTATATTGCCAACATTTTCCTAATCGACATTAGCTCTCTAGTTGCAATGTAATTACAAGAGCAGTGCAGTCTTTGAGGAACAATGGTAGTCTAAGACGACCAAATATATCTACCATTATAGCTTGTATGTACATTCTGCCGTTAATACCATTGTAGATTGTATGTACATTCTGCCGTTCCATCCTACTAACGTCCTTCGTTTGTCTATCATTATTGAAATAAATTTACTATAAGAAATTTCTAAACTAATTTCGTCAAGCATAACGTCAGCTACGGAAGAAATTAAATCATCTTAAATTCGCCCTGATAGCCCTGATAACGGCATTGAAGGTGTGGTACACTGAAATTATATCTCAATAATTGAATCGCAGGCACCCAAAAACAAAAAAAACTCAACGTAATTACCCAGATTTACTGAAGTATTACTTTTATCGTAACTACAAAAAGCTAATTCTTGCTTACCTAAAATACAATGGTATCTATTAATGTCTTTAAAATGTTTCTATTTCTATCTACCCTTCCATTATGTTCCAGATTCGCAATAGATAGTCGCTCATCAATACAAATGTCTATATGCGAAGAATCAAAATTTTGCAGTTTTATTGTATACGATAAATGTTTTTCAGAATAGCATATTTTTTACCAGAATTTGTCAAATTACCTAAATGATCAAAACCACCTTTATGTAGCTGACGTTATGCTTGACGAAATTAGTTTAGAAATTTCTCATAGTAAATTTATTTCAATAATGATAGACAAACGCAGGACGTTAGTAGGAGGGAACAGCTAACAACAACTATAGTAAGGTACTTGTGAAATAAAGGTATTGAAGACCGTTTTCTTTGTTTTTAAACGTTAGTTGCAAGTAAACAGCACAAATAATAAATGAACACATTTTTCGTCAAATGGATAAGTATGATCTTAACAGTCAATTAGTAGGGCAATGTTATGACGGGGCGTTGTTTATGTCATCGGGATTAAATGATTTTCAGAGAAAGGTACGAGATAAATATCCTTTAACACTGATTGTACCCTGTTATGCCCATATTCTTAATTTAGTTTTAGCAAAATCTACAGATAATATTGCGGAGTGTAAAACGTTTTTTGCTCATCTGAACAAATTAGTCCATTTTTTAGTAAATCAGTGAAATGAAGTTCACTTTTAGCCAAGATTGCTAATAGACGAATTCCCTCCGTTTCAATTACAAGATGGCAATATAATTCTCGTATAGTAAATATCAAACACGGACATATAATAAATTTTATAAATACATTTCAAGCCATAATATCTAACCCTGACAGCTGGGATGAAGAGTCTTTGTCATTTATCGATTTATATATTACAAAATTAGAAGGTTTTGAATTAATTTATATTTAAACATTTTTTTCCGAAGTATTTGCTCGTACGCAAGTAATATTTGACGTTATCCGAAAGTAAAATAATAAATATAGCATTTTCTCTAAAAATGATAGAAAATTTAAGAATTTTGTTAAATACACAATTTACCAAGAGTTTCGATGGAGTATTTGCACACGTATCGAAAATCGCGGATGTACCAAGAAAGAGGCGAACTAATTGAGTTCCATGGATTATTATAACAGGATATTTAGAGAAATAATGGATAATGTATTGATGCAAATTAATGATAGATTTCAATCATTTCAATCCTTATCCTTTCTGAAATTGTTACATTCAATACATACTCCGAATATAACGAATCATTCCCCGAAGTTATTTCTATTCGTTACTAGTCAGTTGAAAAATATTTGATTTTATAAAATTAAGAAATTAATTGAAAGTAATTTTTCGATTTACGGAATTTTACATATCCCATTATCATATTTCCCAAAAACAGCTGAATTCAAGTTAAAGTAACATAAAAAATTTCCGTAACTTTAAGTACAGAGTAATGCTAGAGACTAGACGACATTTTTGTAAATAATTTATGAAGTAGGTAACTTTTCAATTATTTCAAATATCAATATATAGATCTCTTATTGATATATTATAATTGTGAAGCAATAATTCCAATGTGATATCGACTCATTATCGTAATGGAGTCTGAACAATAAGCTACATAATATAAGCAAATGTGCAATGATGATATACTCTCGCTTACGTGTCTATGCTTGATACCTTTTACCTTGTGCATAGTTATGAACAAGGCGGAACGACCCTCAAAATGGTTTTGCATGTGCAGGATCTTGGTGTAATTGTGGACAATCATTTCATATTTCGTAGTCATGTCATCAAAACTTGTCAGAAATTCTACAATACGCTAAAAATTGTCGTACGATATTTCCCTGATTTTCATTATATTGAATGTATCGTCGCTTTATTTAACTCTTTGGGCCATAGTGTTCCTAAAACCAATGCAGTTTTTTGATCTTCATATAAAGCTAATTATATCCATATCCTGATGAAAATATTAATAAAGATCAATAGATTCTTGTGTTACAAAATATATAGATATCATCTTAATTATTCCTTTCCAAATTTATAATGAATACAGACGGATGTAATTCCTTTCAGTTCCGACGAAAATTGCTTTTAATCCTGCATTTTTATGAACTACAAAATCATAACTTTGATAAACCCTTGGTCTAAAATTCAGTAGCGCTTATTGCTCCTGACTACTATATGAGAGGATTATGTCATAGTTTATTTCACCTGCGTAGAGTGCGCACAAATATCCTACAACATTCACCTATTTTTGGTGGACTTATTTTTTTAAATGCAGTATTGCGTGATAAACACAATCTAAATAATTTTTTCTGCTTCATTGACTGTTTCAGGAATGAGGTTATTGAGTTGCTAGGCAGTTTACGACTGATCAATAGTTAGACTCATATTTATTCAAATTTATGTGTGTTCCTGTTAATATTACTGCTTTAGTATCAGATTAGCTGTCGTTCTTATGTGCTTGTATTGAATCATTTGATAGTATATTCTTCTGCATACCCAACACTTTGGGTAAGCCTCGAAGTTGGGGATAGATTTCCCGAAAATAAATAGATAAGAATCCTACTAATATTATTAATGTTAAAGTTTGTACATTTGTTTGGATATTTAGATGTTTGACTGTGATACACGCAAACAAATACTGCCTCGATTTGTATGTAATTTTGTACGCAGGTAGCCAATGGCCTAGAATAGAACATAGACTACTATAGAAAAAAGCAACCACAGGTCATCAACGGGTGATGAAAGTAAAAAGATCACGCAAAAAATACTGCCTGGATTTATATGAAATTTCAAACACCAATAGAAAATCGCCTGGAATATAACATAGAATACTTTAAAAAAAATTACCCCGAAAATGGGGAATGAAAGTAAAAAGTTAACGCAAAGAATAGTGCTTGGATTTGTATGAAATGTCGCATACAGATAGACTATGACCTAGATTAAGCCAAAAGATGCTTTAATTCCGGACCACAAGGACGAAGTTGCGGAAGGAAGCAAATAAATAAATAAATTTAAGTTAATCTGTAATATCTTTGATATGCCAATATTGATTAAGACTCGATTAGATATGACAGTAATCATCAAGTGGCTGAAAAGCCTCTTGATGATTACTGTCATATCTACTACTTATTACTGTCATATTTACTATCATATATAATCGAGCCATTAGTGAGCACTGTTGCCCAGTAGCTTGAGCAATGTTGCTCGTAAACATCCAGTAGTGAGTACTGTTGCCCAGTACCTTGAGCACTGTTGCTCGTAAACATCCAAAAATGACCTTATTAATCAGAATTTTAGCTCCGTTGCAACAGTAACTTTATGCTTAAAACGGTGCATATTAAGGTCTATTGATATAGTATATTCAGTTTCATAACTTTTATTAAGTAGCGAATAACTGGGCATCAGTTAGATTACTCTTCAAACAGTGTATTTTAAGGTCAATGAATAAAGTATATTAATTTTCATAGTTATACTAGCATATGTTATGGCAATCCATAACATTTGAAAGTCCTCAGAACATTTTTTAGCTACAAATATTTCCGCTAACAAGTCAAACAGCGTCTTTACTCACAAATACGTTCAACTTTACAATCTTTTAAGTGCACTCTTTGACTCTGAAGTCTTAAGATAGACTGTCTAAACTCTTTAACGACTGATACATTCTCAAACAAAATACGGTCTCTTAAAAACATGTCCTAATATATCATATACTCCTATATTGACGCTTACTTTCAACAAGGACTTAACGCATGGCTGTACTCATTGCGGTCGAAAAATATGCCAAATTACAGTATTTCCATTAAAAAAACGATAATAATAACAATGTGTCTATTAGTCTGTGTTAATTCGTGTTTGTAATAATTTAAGTTGCCGACTATTAAACTTATAGCGACAATTCGTAGAACACGCCCTTGCAACTGACTTAGTTTTATATCGACATGATGTTAATCAGTTCCAAATTACCAACACCGAGGGCTACTATGAAGGAATTGACTTGTGGAAACGCATAACCATTATAAACACGTAGAAGTCACAAATAAAAATTGGTTGGAGGGCGTTTGCTTTCAGATACTTGTAAGAATTAACATGAAAACGTACTAGAGCCGCAGGACACTAAGTGAAACAACGCCATGCGAATGCCCGAAGTAAAAGTTGTACTGTTATTTATTACGTAAAACGCACTAAGGTCTCCATTTTCTTCACAGCGAATAAGCAGCGTTGAGTAAAGGTGGACAAAACTTTCATCAAAATTAGGCAATGTGTGAATTACTCGTAAGTTAATTAAATTATGAGATATTCATAATTTAATACTAAACCAACCAACTCCATGTTCTGTCACAAATATTGTTAGACGAATTTGCCTCAAGAGTAACAGATTTATCCAAGTTATGGTAGAAAAGTATAAATAGGTTCTAGAATCTGAGCTACGTAATAGCATAATCATAGTAAAGGCCAGAATATAGGAGGTATATTTCTCTACTACACGTGCGCGGTCCGGTTGTAAGTTTCTGGTCTTCTGGAAATACTTTTCTGATAATAATTATAAACAACGGATAATGTCTACGGACCAATACGATCAGACGAATAGCCTGCAATTTTCCGGATCCAGTCCAATTAGTTTTTGTAGGACATATTTCTAAACTTTTTTTTCCTAAGTATAAGTGTGCACCTGCATGCTGTGTAGATACTTGACTCCATGAGTAACAAGTTTTCCATAGAAAAATGATTTATGACATTTGAACTATATACTCACGCCTGTCCCATTTACAGCACAATTTTAATCACCTACTTAACATTCTAAAGTTTAAATCTAAAATAAAAAATTAACGGAAATTCTATAACAGTTTTCGTACCGTCTTTTTATTGTCCCTTGTATTATAGGATATTTTCCTATTGTTGGTCCGATAACTTAACATAGTAAAAATAAAAAAACGTCAACTTATGCAGGTATTGCAACACCATTTTTCTCTAATTTCGCTTCTACGCAATAAGAAATGCAACATTGTTTAGGCGAATCTTTGACGAACGTAGATAATAATGAGTTTGTATAAAACGTAATGAAACAAATTATACTAATGTTAGTATTCTGCATATAATCTGTTTTAAAATTAAATTTTTCGTTCATGGATATATTTAATAAAAAAATACAAACAAGCAAATTAAATGAATAGTTTTATTTTTCATTTTTCTTATTTGTTAGCACGAATAATTATCTGTTGAAAACACTGAATTTCCATATTTGTTAGCATGAAACGCTATGCAACTCAGCGAAAGCCTCATTAACGGGTCATATTTCGCCTCAATCGGAATTTTTTAATTATCTCTTGAAAACACTGAATTTACATATTTGTTAGCATAAAACGCTATGCAACTCAGCGCAAGCCTCATTAACTGGTTAGATCTCGCCTCAATCGGTTGAGTTTACGTCGCGTTGTTTCCCACTTCTGATATTTTATTTTATTATTTATTGTCGTATTCAAGTGAAAACGACTTTGATCAATGTAATTACGAAACATATAAGATGTTTTGGATTTATTATTATAAGGTTTGATCTATGACCTGGATTCGGACCTGTTGTTGGCAAACCAAGCGATGTGCAATATTATTGAAATATGTTATATTATGATGATTGGAATATTTTGTTAGAATCGAAGGAAAAAAAATAATCTAGTCATATAATTTAGATCTTACTTTGATGTCACCTACACATATACCACACGTTCTTTATTATAAATGTCGATGAAACATGGGTTAGTAAAAAAACGACAACATACTATATTGTAATGTAAGAAATCGAACTTTGTCAGAACTTTGGTTTTAATTTTCAGTGTTCAATTTTCTTATATGGTTCAGAATCTTTGAGATTTGCCTATCTGAGAGAATAAAGTCGATATATGTAAGATGTGATATTGAAGATAGATGCTTCTCACACCATGGATATTCAAAGAAATAATAAATCAGTTCTGTATTTACTTGGCATTAGGACTAGACTACTAATCTGCTACCAACGAGGACTCAGCTACTTTCGTCACGTAAATAGTCAGGCACATTCTAGTGGAAAAGTTTGGAGGAAAATGCCATCACGACTGATTACCTATCCGCTGGTCATAATAGATCAAGACTCTCACAGGTCCGTCAATGACGACCGCCATGAAGAAGGCCAAAGACAAATCAAAGTAAAAACAATTAGCGAGAAGACAAAAGTTCGGACGAAGTTCGATCTTTTTGGTGATATTCGATAATTTTTCTGTTCTGCCAGATTCATAAAATGTTTAATTCATGATAGCTTTAGCCATATGATTTCTTCCCCAAATTCCTTTTTTACGTCCGGCTCAGTCTACCGGATAGACATTCAAGGAAAAAATCGCTAACAATTCCAGGTTTGAGAATTTTTCCGTTGGAGTGAGTTGACCTGTTCTTTCTATTATCATGTCTGTGAACCTGTTTGAACCTGTTTATTGCTACTCCAACTAGTTTATTCTCATGCTCCACTCATTGAAATAACTTGGCAAGTTCTTTTTCTGACGAAGCAGAAATATTGATGTGTTCCATACATCTAAGTTCACTAACTTTGACTTCATCTACTGACTTATCTCCTTTTCATTCTTGTATGGCCATTCTCATGATATGCTCTTGATATATATTAAAAGAACGAAAGATAGAATACATGTTCGCCGTATACCTTTTTCAGGATTGGATGATCTAGACAACATCGTTTACACTCACCACGGCTTGTCATCCCCGCAAAGATTATAGAAGATATTCACATATTTAATGGGAGATATATGGTTCCCTCTCTTTGGTTTTCCCTACTTCTTTTATGTTCGGTATAGTAAACTTACATTTTCTCGTGGCTCGAATATAACATTATTAATTTTAATTATCAAATTGTTACATGGAAAATTTTCACGATATATTTTAATATTTGATATTTTCTTTTTTTCTTCAAATAAATACAGGAATAAACACAAACTTTTTGCTATACTTTTGTTTCTAAACCATCAGAATACCCCACTTTCTTGAAGAATGGATATTGTTACAGATTATCATTAAAAGCAATTAAAAATAGATCGATAAAAATATGTATAATATACTTAAAAAATTAAAAAGAACTTAACAGATTTGAAATTGAATACAATCTCATTCGGTACAAATAAATTATATTCACATATTGCTATATGAAGAAAATAAAGAAAATCCATGTTATGGTATAGTAGGACGCTTGTAGATAGAACAATTCCAAATGAAAATATGGCGAATTATTAATATTCTCAAGGTGGATAAATTTTCAACGGGAAGAAAGATATTCGAGATAATCTAAATTATATTTCGTGCAACACTTTGAAAAAAAAACAAAATAATTTTGTAACCCTTCGATAGTCGAAGGTAAGAGTGAAGATATTTGTATACTAAGGAACATGACTGTTTTTATAAAAATGTCTTAATCCAAATTTAAAAATTATTTAAATTCTTTCAAATATACGACTACAAGGGTTTTACCAGACGATGCACTAAATCAATACAGATACTATCATCGCGGTCGAAAAAATCACAAGCAGAATCATAACTCACCACTGATCATGAACTGGAGCGGTTAAAAATTCTCAAAGACTATCATTTGAATTGAAATTAAACGAATAAAAATAATGAATATACAGATTAAATCTAAATACCCATTCTTCTTTAATGAATAATTATAACTATTCAAGTCCTGGATGTAGCTTGCTTTTTCACTATATAATATTTTCTCACATATGCACATAAAGATCTCACATTACAAATCTATGCGCACTCGAACCTCCATTCCTTATCAAAAACCATCGACATCCTTAATCGAGATCTCGCTTCAATTGGTCAGTGGGCTCATGAAATAGGTCTTTTGGTTAACCCAAGTAAGTCACGAGCTATCATCATCGGTAGTCAAAGACTGACTTCTAAAGTAAACCTACCTAGTTTACCGAAATTAGTGCTAAATAGTACAATAATACCATACACATCAACTGTTAAAAACCTGGGCCTACTGATCCATAAAAATTCTAATTGGCGGCCTCAAGTAAATGATATTAATCGTCGTGTTTTCAACAGGATACACTCTTTGAAACGTCTTCAAAATTTTGTACTGACTAAAACGAAAATCTATCTTTATCAAACACTTTTATTACCATTAATCGATTAGGAAGACGTGTGCTATCCTGATCTTAATGAAGAATATTTGTGCAAGTTGGAACGTCTTCAAAATTGATGCATTCGGTACTTCTTCGGCCTCAGAAAATATGATCACATTTATGAATACAGGCCACTTCTCAAATGGCTGAAGATCCGTAATCGACGCCAATTTCACATACTTACACTTCTTTTTAACATATTAAGAAATCCTCATGGCCCAAATTATCTTAGTGGCAAATTTAAAGATTTTTGTCTGCTCACGGCCTTGGACTGTGATCTGAAAGGCCCTACTTATTCCTAAACATACCTCTACGACTTACGAAAAATCCTTCACTGTCCAAGCAGCAAAAATTTGGTATCACCACTGACATCAGGAAAACCACATCTCTAAACATTTTCAAAGATCGAGTGAAAAAGTCCTGCATCTCTTGAAACCTTTTCCTTTGTGTCCTTGCTCTTTCCTGTCTTTCCCATCTCAAATCATGTCAATATTTTATTTTCCTTTTTAATTTATTTTTGTATTTTTTTTTGTCTAATGTGCAATGAAGAATTTTCATTGTAAAATCTCTTACAGTCTACCAACTAAATTTACAAATTGTTATGGTTGACTGCAAGAGATTGTTCATGTAGCAATAAGTCCGCCATATATACTATACATAAAAGCTAATAAATAAAGAGCATACGATCTTTAACACGTTTGAACAAACATTTATGCAAAAATTGCACTTTATTATCCTCAAAAAGCATATTTGGGTCACGCTGTGGGAAACACATACATATATCCGCATCAGAAAGCACGTCTGAAGTCCCAGTGGCATCCTGCAACACTTACGCCCGGTCGGAAGGATAATGTGCCGCGCGTCGCGCACTCGCGGTTACGTGTCCTCTCAACGGCTTTATGGCCGTTATATACGATGAAGCCCACTGCAGGTAAAATGAAAATACTAAGAGAATTATTTAGTTATTGCGCTGCGAACGAATAATATGTTGGCTTTTATAAAAGTCTTAAGAGACATAAACTTTCAACAACCATCACAGTATGAATGAAAGTTGGAAGTTTTATGAATTTCCGAAGTTATACTATCGTATAACTCTGGAAGTCGACTCGATGCAATTCGATTTCGATTATTAATAACATTAATAAACATATATTTAACAATAAGAATTCCTGACCGCTCAGCTCCGCTATTCAAACAAAAATTCTGGTAAATAGTTTTACTAGTTTCCACTCTGAGCTTGAGGTCTTGGCAGTTCTAAGACAAGGCATAATAAAGGAACTACACTCTCCATATTCAGATAACTGCAGTTTGTTTAAATTGCAACTGAATTTGTTAAAAACTTAGGGGAACTTCCCTATAGGAATTGAAAAAGTTATTAAAAAATCTGTAAATAGTATCCAAACCCGATATTACGAAAACTAAAACGAAAATATCAGGATTAATTTCTTTTAACTATGCTGTTTCAGCAACAGCTTAAAAATGCTTTCATTACACCACTGGCAGAAACTTATTCGTGTAATGACATTGTAAGAGGAGTGAAGTCGTAAGAGCATAAAGAAACAATGATACAAAAAGACTTATACTTGAAGGGTGCTAGTCAAAACTAAGAAAACCCCAAAGAATATTTCTTATTTTTTTATCCCTTGTCCCTCTTTATTAATATAAAAACCGCAAAACTATTAAATTATGTTTAATAAAACTTATTGCATTTATATTCTGTGGACTAGGTCAACATCCAAGACACAATTTATCGTGCTGCATCATGTAACAATGGAAAGAACAAAAATCTTCAAAACTGAGCATTAATGTATGAAAACGAAATGGAACAAGTGTGACTTATAGCAGGGACGAATAAAAAAAAAAATATGTATATATATATATATATATATATATATATATATATATATATGTATATATATATATGTATTATACTAATTTATTTTACTCTTCTTACTTTTAAAAGTTTGGCATGAAATTATAAAATAATGCATTCAAATCATTTGTTACCCCATTAAAATTTAATCAGTCGTTTCTATACATTGACAAAACTAATTTCCAAAATTTTAAAATTTAACAACCATAAAAGAAAAAGAAAATTATGGATGAAAACCATTGCCCTAAAAACCCATATTGTATTTACATGTAGCGTACCTGTTAAAACATGAATCAAGACATTCATAAAAACCAAATATATAAGGTTGCACTTGATAAAAGAATATTTCACAAAAGAATATTTTCAAAAAATGCAGAAATCGTGTTGGTCTTCGTTTCTTCCCATTTGATTTCTGGGTTGTTACTTCCATAGTACTGTTAAGCCAATTGTATTCTTAAGCCAATATATTGTTAAGTCATATTTGCTTAATTTAAAAAGATAATATTTGCAAACACTATTTTTAGATACTGAATTTCAAAATAACGTTGAAAGCTAACAATTATTTAACCGATGTTATTATTATGTGAGCATAAAGAAGACAGTCTAATGCACTATCACCCGAAGACGGAGGGACGATTAATTATTCACTCGGCAGGACACTCGCCAGATCCACTTACTAAACAAACTCAAGACTAGTGAACTGAGAGAGCCGACGAAGCGATGGAGTCCAGCTAGACAGCGGAGGGATCGAACTTAAATTGCATAAGGTATAGACACTCATAATCTTGGCCCTGTGCCAGCTGGATTTTTGTTTAAGTTCATTCAATATACGAAACTTTTCACTGAGGTATATTTATTGACGTAAATTGTACAGTTAAAAAAGTCACTAAACTGTTATAAAATAATGAAGACAATTAAAGCGAAATATAAGCACGTTATATAACATCAAAGGAATATTTTTAAGAAATTACAGAAATATATTCGGCTTTTTTCCTATAATTTACTAAAAATTTTAAATATATTTGAATCTAATTTTACCTGGAACAAAATTTTTATGGGCCTTCAAAACTTAACGCGTTAGTTTATTCAGTTGCACGTCAATGCCAACAATCTTAAGAAAAAAATACTTTATTATTACGAAAATTGTTATAATTAATTAACACTAATAATAATTAGTTGTTAATAAATTGCACTAGAATATTCATTAAAATATATTAAAAATAAAAAGAATGAAAAAGAAAGAAAACCCTGGCAAATGACAGTTTATAAATCACTTGAGATTTAGTCATAGACTTGTATTACTTCGTAAAGAGAGGCCCATAATAACCATAAAATGTTCCACTACAAAGTGCTAAATGGCGAAATTAGCACCGTTTCATTTCAGTTGGTATCTCGACTCTCGTGAGTACATTTATCCTGAAGACTGTCAAAAAATACCGGATTGCGTATTAAAAATAAGTTCAAATTAGATTTCGAGATTTTTAAGACAGGGTCAAATACCTTATCATGAGTTAATAAAGGTTCTTAATACAAATTTTTGTCGTGTATTAAAAAAATAATTTTGTTTTCAATAACTACATGACACATTGTTACTATTGTTCTATAAGGACGTGTTTTCACACATGTCTTTTTTTTAAATATTCATTTTTCTTTTTACGATGAGTATGGTGCCGGAAAAAAGAAAATACTTCAGAAAGAAAATGAATTAAGAGTTCTCTATCCGCCTCCCACTTCAATAAGTCAAAAGGTATCAAACGAACAATGTCTACTATTTTGTAGCGAAAACATCACGAGTACTTTCTATTATTATCTATCTTTATCTTATTATGCTAATATTCTCCTTTTGACCCTGGACCTGCCAGTGACTTCGAGAATATTTGATAAAATCCATTTATCTTAATATCAAGATACTGGAGAAGACTGGAAATGACGACACCAATTGAGGTGCGACAATTATAGAAATTAAACGAAACTACTTCGTCAAGTACGTCACCGTCTGTATGTTACCGTAAATGTAGTCTTGTTGCGGGGGAAAGGAGTAGAAATTAACTTTAGGTCAACAATGAAAGGTTTAAAAGGAACCTTCATCAATTATTATTCGTTGAAATTATTACTAGTGAAATACATGTCCGCGACAGTACCCCCAAAAGCTGAGTTA
The DNA here is from genome assembly GCA_039881145.1 of Druceiella hillmani. Taxonomy (NCBI): domain Eukaryota; kingdom Metazoa; phylum Arthropoda; class Insecta; order Lepidoptera; family Hepialidae; genus Druceiella; species Druceiella hillmani. The sequence goes on along the minus strand of JAYKKI010000047.1, from coordinate 10,624,035 downwards.
GCACTCACCCTAACAATCTCTAATCGAAATAATTTAGTGCACTGTACCCCCCCCCCCATCTTTATCTGGAGTTATGTCGAAACCCACCCTTTTCATATCAAGAAAACTTTACAAACTGAATCAAACATCCAAATATGATATCCCTATCTTTTCGATACCTATTATATTTCAATATAAAATTTACCTATTTTTATACTTAGTTACCGATGGCTGAGTTACTTCCTATAGTTCAGAAACTTAAAATTTGGCATTTAGATAGTGCTCAATCTATAGCCAAAACAAATTTCTCTTAAAAAAGCTCCTTTGCAAATTTATGGGACATATTTTAATATTGCCTAACTACTAAATTACAAAATGTTCTTCAAGAAAATACATAGAATTTTAAACACTTATTTCCTAAAAATTTAAGAGGTGAAAAGAATAGTGTTCGTTTAATAGTATTTGTTTAGTATGAGATTTCACTAATTTTTATAACCAAAGGATTACGAGGCTTGGCTCTGTTTTTTAAAAGATATGTTTTTGATGGTTTTTACTTACTTGGTATGATAAAAATATATAAAACGTTCGACATATTCAAAGTTTAAAATCTCACAACTTTTTTGAGCATTTGAAGACAATCAATTCATTTAAAATTGTTTTTCATTTCAAAAACTCAACAAGAAGCAAGTCAACAGGATTGAATCCTTTACTGTGAGTCGTATCCGTATTTGTGCGATTTTTATAAATTCATGAACATATGAACGTAACCATTTTCCCTTTCACAAGAGTGTTTTCTTTCACGGAAAATGACAACAAGCTCCGACATACAGATACATAAGCCAACGCGATTAGGACATACAGAGGCGAGCATACAGAAGAATGCCATCCCTTCCGCCGACGGCGGCCCACAAAGACGACGGCAGCCCAGACGGCGGGCCGCAAATATACGCGGTGCCCCGCTCGCGGATAAATTTACATGCGGAGGATCCCGCCGCGACGCCGCGCCACCCATGCACCTCCCGAGGCCCACCGCGTTTTTTCCTGTCACGATCGCCGCACATGAGCAAGCTCAGCAAGCCAAAGTGGTGTCGAGATAAGTATAATTACTTTATTATTTATGATTCGATAAAGGTTGAAGAAACGTTTACAGCTGTGTGTGAATATAAAAATATAGTAAATTACTTCAAATTCTGATTTTAATTAAACACAAAACTAATGTAAAGCTGCAGTTTCTGTCAATATAAGGATATTTAAAGCAATCGTACATATTATAATGTAATTATCAGTTGCATCAAAAATAAACAATGCAGACCTTGTTTTTTTCATACATACATTAATCACACTCTTTTTCCAGTTAAAAAAGTAACAAGAACACGATTCACGACACGAGTCATTGTCACTAAACATTACAACAACAACTGAATGAAATTAAAATGTTAGAATATTTTAAAAATCATGCATTTCGTGAAGATAAATCTTTTCAAAGACTGCTATGAAAATGGTTAAATTCCCCTTCAAAATGTAGCCTCGAAGAAATAGTAGTGAGATAAAAGCAGCCAAGTTCTTGGAAAAGTTTGCTAGAGAAGTACAAACAACTGAGTGAGACATTTACGTCAAGATTTATTGAATACAATACTTAATAACCAGAGTTATGCAAAGAGAAGTTTTTAATGGATCTATAGATCCTATCACACAGCAAATCGATTAAGAGATACACAGTTATTGCGATCAAGCTCGATATTGTGATACATACAAATTTATAAATATTTTAATTACTTGCAAAGTAAAATGCATTTTCTTACGCCAAAATGATAGCTTTTAAAATTAAGATGCTGTAATAATTAGACAACGTCGTAATTAACAATAGAAACTAATGTACGCAAAGAAACCGCCTGTATGAAGTAATATAAAACAACACCACAGAAAGTTTAAAAACGGAGACGGCGCCGTCCATGTTGAATAGAAGTTCTAGCAAATCTATAATCTAAATATATTAGTACCTAATATAAGTATATATATTATCCTGTTTTCCTATATATCTATTCCTAATATATTAGTACCTAATACATCTGTAATTCTAACTCTACTGAAAATGTTTTTTGTATACTATACATACGTCCATCTGAATATGTTTTAATGCTCTCTCAATTACACGAGAGTGAGCTTCTAATTTGATTATTTTTTATGTTAAATATTTCCTAAAATAATATAGAGAATTCCAGCCTTCGCCGGAGCTGAATTAGGGGAATAATAAAGTGGCTACGAAGCGCATCAGGTCAAGGATGCAACATCCAACAGTCCGGTTCGGACCATGGTGATAAACTATCGTGCACTAAGCTACAATAAGTCAATAATAAAATCAACATTATTTATGCAAGACTCTGTCCGATTTAGCTTTATCCGGCGAAGAAAGTTTCATCAGTACGTTTTATTTTAATAAATTTTATACAATTGTTACTGTTAATTCATTAACGCTATTCTCAACGACTTAAAGTTTCAGGTTTAACATAAGTAACAGAAGAAAGAAATGTACAGCTGAATCTTGAAACACGCAAACACTTTAATAATCTGTAAAAATTAACTACAGTTTGAAAATTTTTATAGGTTTCGTAATCATGTCCAATTACAAAGGTTTAATTCACACTTTTTTAATATAGCTCTAATAGTTTACACGTTTAACTCAAAAATGCCTTTAAATATATACTTGGAATCCTTTCATTTAAATTACAGCATCTAATTACACATATTTTCTAAAAAAATATTGCGTGCATGTCTATTTAGGTACTACATAATGGGAAAAAATTTCAAGTCAAGTAAATTTAAAATTAATTTTTAAAAATGTTAACAAATATACAGCATTCAATTAATATAATATACTTTGAGTGTTCAATAAATGACAAAACAAGAATTTATAATTTATAATGCAAATAATAAGAAACCGAATTAGAGAAATACGAAAAAATATGTAGATATATGAAAATTATTCTTTAACCCTATGGCGGTCGCGTAATAAAATCTGACCTGATTAGTCGTGTGGAATAGAAGTGTATGCCATTTATCAATTGAAAAAAAAAACAAATAATGTGCTTCAGTTATTTTTTATTCTTTTTAAATCTGATAATTAAAGTTTTCTATATAAAAAAATAGTCAATAGAAACAAATCAGCTCAGTGTTAAAAAAATCAACGAAATTAAACAAAACTTTTTTATAGCACTAAAAATCATATTTTTTTAGATCGTAAAAAAACTAATCAAAAATACTTAATTCTAATTGGTGTTTTCTAAACAAGATGGACAGATAATCTTTCAATGATTTTCAAAAATAGACTTTTTGCAAGTGATGCACAGTTTTCGAGTGCTTTTGTTGCGCTTTCTTCCGCAGTCATAGCAGCGACCTATGGAACTACTTGGTGCATGTGCTGAGATTGTTGCCGGGTTTTTTGTTTGAATAATGCCAAGAAAGTATTTTATTTTAAATACTAGACTTCATGGTAATTTATTATAATCCAATCTTCGACGAGCCAAAGTTTTTATCTAAGCCAGAGACAGGTCGATGAGGAAGTCACGTCGACGAAAAACTTCATAATTTTTATTTTACGGTATAAATGCATAACGTGTTTAGTGCGCTGAAAATGACCAAGTCAAAAAAGACGGTTCAAGGCAATCTTTTTGAATTCCTGAACACGTCATAGCGGGAGCACATCCTGTCTACCAGGTCGACGCAGTTTTTTGTTCGATTACAATAAGTTATTATTTCTAGCTTGTGACGGTCTCTTGTCTCGGCATCAATTGCAGTCATTGTGTATTGTTAAGCTTAGGTACATAAGAAACCATGTGCGCTAGCGTACATAGTTGATGGAAGCCAAGTTTTGAAGAGTATAATGGATTTCCTCTTGCAACGCAAAATTCTTGTGGTGATTCTCTTTTATCCTTTCATACTGTAGCAACCATATTATTATAATTATGTAATTCTTTATAAATTTTACCTTACTGTTCTGGACAGTAAATACAGGATGACATTACAAATATCCAAATTCAAGTATTCTTACATGAATGTTCCATTGAAAAACTGTGCTTATTTTGATTCTTGGTTTTGAAATCAACTTATGCAGGTATTGGAACACGATCTTTTTCTAATATCGCATTTTTGCATTAAAAAACTTGTTTTGTCATTTTTTTATTAAAAAAACGTGTAAAAAGTAGAAAAGCCGATAAACGAGTACCAGTTAACGGCCCACTACTGAAAAAAATTCCGTTTCGGTACGGTCCAGTACTTCCACTAGATCGTACATAACGCTATCTATCAAGAGATAAACAATGGCGTAGATTGATATGCCACTTAGCTTTACGTGGTGTAGCGGAGGGGACCCCACGGTTAGCGCGAATGGATGGCCCCAATTAACGCGATACATAATTTATAATGATCCCGCAAACGAGCCGAAAGCCTCGTCCCACATTGTGTCGGATGTACTGGAAGAACGAACATCGTTATGCTCTATATACGTAATAATATACGATGCTTACCTTTGTGTTTGTCTCAATAAAAAAATCAAAACAATATTAAATAATTTATCAATATGTTGGTTACTCAAGAAAAAATACTAATTGTTGTATTTATGATATATTCTGAATCGTTTTATTAATATTACCAAAAGGAAGGCTCGCGAAAACCTTCCAGTATTAATTCACTTTGAAAGAGTAAAAAAGAATGTTTTGTTATATTTGTATAAGATACACTATTCATTCTTTTCTATTCAAATTGGTAAATAAAGATACCACATGGACAGATAATTTATCCATTTACATTTGTATTTCTTTATTTTCTTCATTGATAAAATTAATTGCAAAAATTGGTGAAAGGAGAGGTAAAATCATTTGTTTAGGCGAATCTTTAACAGTGTGTATGAAATGTAATGAAATAATTTATACTAATATATCATGGATATAATCTGTTATCAAATTACGTTTTTCGTTTATGGATAAAAAAAATAATAAAACTATCAAATAAACAGATTCATTTCACATTCTCCATATTTGTTAATATGAAACATAATTTGTGGTCGCAAACGCAACTCAGCGCAAGCCTGTTTGATGAGTTCGACCTCACTTCGATTGATTGAATGTATGTCGCGTTGTTTCACGCCTCCTATATTTTATAATATTATTTATTGACGTGCATAACGTTGTGCATTGCGAGTCAAAACTACTTCTTTAATAAAATTTCTTTTAATTTATTTATTTATTTTCGCCAATGTTTGATACGTTAATAATGAATTTACAATATATTATTTCTATCCCTGGTATAAGGTTTAACCAATGGTCTGGGTTCGAAGCTGTTATTGCAAACCAAACCTTATACAGTATATTGAAATATGTATTATTATGATGCTGTCGATGAAGCATCCATTGACTTTAACATCATATTCTAATATTTCACGATAGTGATATTTTGCTAGAATTATAATCACTCTAAAAAAATACCTACACTTGTTTAAAGAATTAAAACCAGTCCAGAAAAAAAAATCATTTACGTTCTTCCGGAGCTTGATTCATGACCGCTTTCAAGTAAATTAAAAAGTGCTGGTAAAAAGGTTCTATCCTATCGCACTCCCCTTTTAATGTCAATCTCTTCAATTCTGTTAGTTGTGCGTTAGTTCTAAAACAGGTTCTATATAAAACGGATGTGTTTCTCGTTTAATCCTATATTACTGAGGAACTCAATTAAACGATTGTATTGTACTCTCTTAAATGCTTTCTTATAATCTATAAAACATAGAAAGGTATTTAGCTGCGTGTCTTCATATTTTCGAACCAGGACCTGCACTGCGAATAAAGCTTCTTTCATGCCCACTCCACTTCGGAACTCAAATTAGCTGCCGCTTAGTTGTTCATCACACTTTATTCTTATGCATTCAATAATTATGGAGGGGAAAACCTTCAGACCTTGAGTCATAAGGCTAATTGTTCGGAACTATTCACACTTTTTGGCGTGTTTCTTTTTAGAAAGTGTGACAAAAATAAATATAGCCACTTCTCGCGTATGTGGCCAGTTTCTTAAACGACATAGAATATATTTACTAGTACTGCGTTTTTTTTAAAAATAAACTTGAGCATCTCTACACGAACATAATTTATTCTCACGGTTTTTTTAGTGTTAATTCTACGCAGCATTTTTGAAAATTCCTTTTTCAAGAACAAGTGGCCGTTATCGGCAGTATTAGCAGATGTAGATGCCACATGTAGTCTATAATTTATGAACAGCGATTTGATAAATTGCTTCCATAGTGACTTTTCTGGCTATATCCAGAGTTATGATCATCTACTAGTTGATGATTATGGTGGATTCTATGTCGAGTGTGTTATCTCCGTTCGTACCAAAAGTTTTACGTAAACATTATTTCTTTCCGTATTCTCTAGTCTAAGGTATTGTATTTCTCAAGATCTGTGTTTTTGTAGCGTTTCTTTTCATCGGTAAGATTGGAAGTTTTATCACTCAACCAAGTTTACTTACCTGTACAAATCAATCCCCTTATCTCTCACGATTTAATATCTATTTATGGATCTTATATAATGATTGAAGTCTTATATTCTCGTTATTAATTACTCGGATTCACTCCGATTCCGACAAGTCAGCGACTACAGGTTGTGGCCCAATCTTACAACAGTTCCAGGATACATTTTAAATACTTACCGCACTTCTTAGTTTGGCTGTTTATAATAAAAATCAATTTGATTTCTTATTATGTACTCAGGTTTGTACTTGAGCAATGTCCGAGTATGTAGTCATCTTGGTGATATGTGTGCGTAATGACATGGTCTTTTCTTGGCAAAATTGAACACGCATGATATACCTATTCTTTCTGCCAACTAGGCTTTACTTTCCTAAAACTCCTTAAACTTCGCTTTAAAGTCAAACTACCCATAGCTATATCGGTTTTATGTTTCTTATTTCAAGAGCAAATCTTACTTGAAGGAATGCTCAAGACAAATAACAATGAGTTCCATTATTTTGAACACCTTTATAACTTCATATTGTGGCTTCAAATGTTAAAACAATATTTGATCCATTGTACATTCTTTAATCAGTGGTCTTTGCTATAGTAAATTAAAGGAATTAGTTATATATACTTCACATAAAGTCAGATTGCACGATACGCTTCGTATAAATTTAATATATCTCGGCCTAGAACATAAAGGCTATATTCATCTGACTGCGTCGTCTGATAATTTTCTCCTAATTCGTTTTAATCCTTACCTCTTGTTTTTGGAGTTTACCCAAAATTTAAATACGAACGTATTTGAGCATAGGTGAACGTCTCGAAACTTTTTACTTTAAAAAACATAATTTTGAGGAATATTATCATCGAGCAGGTAATATTAAAAGAAAGCCATGATTGATATTACCAAATACAAGCTAAGCTGCATAAAGCCAAATAAGCCATTTACATATCTGTTATATTGACTGTTGAAGGAATACAAGTGACCCTAAAAATCATGAAAAAGAGATGATGAATTTTGGAAGAAAATATGAAAAAAGTTTTCATTTATTTCTAGAGTTTTCTAGAGTTTATCCGCGGCATCCAGAGTCAGAGAAATTAAGAAATCTGCAATATATCTTACAGGAAAATATATATTAAACGAAAAGTAATAATGAAGGTGGGATTTAAAATAAGATATTAGAGGAGATTTTGTTATCTCCAACAACCATTTTTTACACTTTTTAAGACAAATAATCTATTAATAAATTTAATTTATACACAGAAACCTTAAATTTTTGTTATGCAGACTGTAAGAAATTTAATAATACTTAATAGGGATTAGACTATTACTGAGATCTCCTTTGCGAGATTGCCGTAATACCGATCCCGAGTATTTAAAAATTGATTAGGTCAAAGTAATTAAAATCGATATTATCGAAGTAACTATTCCAAAAGTCAACCTGTAACTGGGCATGAAGGTTTTGTGGTTATTCTCCAGGTAACCGCTTGGAGAACAATCGCAAATGTACGTCAAGTTTGTTTGGTTTTGTAAAAAGGAAAAATCGTCAATATTTTCTAAATTTCTTTCTCGAATTGTTTACAATACTAGTAACTTGCTTTTACATGCTGAAGAATATATTATTTTCACGTTTTTGCCTTGCTGCCTTGCATATAGTTATTAACAAAATAAATAATCAAAAAATAACATGATTGTTTTATCCACAAAAATATCAGGACAGCGACTCTTTATACAGATCTAATCGATCCCGTCTACGGTTTTGCAAGCAATTGGACTACCTCGCCATCTATTGTTGGCATTTAGGTTGAAATAAATAATTTTAAATCGGTGATGGAATTTTAATGGAGAAGCCACGTATTTTTAAAAATTTTTTTTTTTTTATTTTCATGTATGTTTATTTGTATTTTCAGATATCTCTGTCACAATAACGTTGAAACGTTTTACTATAAAATAGAAACACTATGTAAAAAAAACTTAAGAACAACAAACAATTTCTCGTATAATCAATATCCTCCTTTGGAAAATAATATTTATATCTTTAAATATTCAAATTCTAATAAGAATTTTAGTTGTATATCACCCCATCCCATCGTATTACTTTGTTGGTGCTGCTTGGTACATGATGCCTTGCACTCCATTTAACCATACGGGTTAAATAAAATATCTGAAGAACAGAACGAGATACAAAAAAAATTTATTGATAATTTTTTGTCTTATTTTGTACTCAGGAACACGCTTGGTACAACAATTTAAGAGAAACATTTTTGCTCTCTCTGTCTCTTGTCATATTCTCCATTAATGAAGGTCGTGTTGAAAGATGCCGCTGCCATAGCCACTAATTATTTCTAGGAGGATTTGTCTTCGGTCATCTTAATTACTGTCATTATTAATGGACTGTAACAGTCTTATCCAGTATGACCACGGATAAGTAATCGGTCATGAGCGCGTTTTCCTTCGACCTTTCCCACAAGAATCAATGTGTCAAGACTGTCTGGCTGTTTATGGACTATGTGACCAAGGTAGCTAAGTGGTTATTGGTAGCAGATGGTTAACAGCCTAGTCTTACTACCAATTAGATCCAGAATTGATTCTCTGATCCAGAATTTTCTGTCTATGGTAAGCAAAGCATTCATAACCAAGACCACATCTCAAATATATTTTTTCTTTAAATTTTCAACACCAAAGTTCAGGATAAAGTTTTTTTTAAAGCATTCAAAATTTTCTACTCTGTCAGATTCCTAACATTTAAATCGTGACAATTTTGGCTATCTGTGTTCTTCTCCAAATTTCTTTTTCTTACCTAGCCTAGTCAGCCAACAGAGGTCCGTGGTAGGAAGATTGCTCATAAATTCCGGGTTTGAGAGCTTTCCTGTCAAAGTGGATTGTCTTGTTCTTTCTTTGACCATGACTTTAGGTTTGAATTTGTTGATTTTTAAATTTTCAAAAAAATTAAAAATCAATTTACTTTCCTGTTCCATTCATTTAAATAACTCGGTAAATCCTTTCTCTGATGAAGCAAAGAGAGTAAAGTGTACAACATATATAATTTTACTGACCTTGGCGCTACCTATTAATATACTTTCTTCCTATAATTTAAGAATAGGAAGAAAGTATATCAATAGGTGGCGCGAAGATCAGTAAAATTATATATGTGGAACACTTTGCTCTCTTCAAAAGTCTCCTCATAATGTGATTCCGGTATATGTTAAAAGAACGAGAGATAGAATACAATATTCGCCGTATACATTTTTCAGGCTTGAATGGTTCACGCAACATCGCTTACACTCTAATAAAGAGTGTTATGGTTTCCTCTACTTTTTTCCCCTACTTCTTTTCGTCTTGGTATAGTAAACTTTAATTTTCACGAGGCCCAAATATAACATTATTCATTTTAATTATCAAATTATTACACGGAAAATCTTCACTTTACATATTATTATTTGAGATATCCTTCTTTTATACAAATAAACACAAGAATTAACACAAACTGTTCACCGGATCTTTGGTTCTAATCTATCAAAATACTCCCCTTTCCTGAAGTAAGGATATCTTACAGATTACTATTGAGAGATAACCAAAAGCAGGTAACAAATGAACGATAAAAATATGTAAATTAATCCTAACAAATTGAGAAGAATTTAACACAATTAAAGTTGAATACGTTCTCTATAATTATAAATATGTCATATTCAAGTATTCTTGAATGAAGAAAATTTGAAAGATCCATATTATGGAATAATAAGGTGATTATTCATAGATAAATTCGAAATTAAATTATCGCGAATGGTTAATATTTTCAAGGTGGATACATTTTCAATGAGAATAAAGATATTGGAGATAATGTAAATTATATTTTGTGCCATAATTTAAAAAAAAGGAAAGAAAAAATTGTATAACCCTTCGATACTCGAGGGTATGAATGAAGATATTTTCAAACCGAAGTATATAAACATATTTTATATAAAATGTATGTATCAAAATAGAAAAAAAATTTAATTCTTTCAAGTATAAGACATCATTCATCCTCTTGATGAATCCAAATAAAGCAGGGTGGATCTATTGTGCGGCCAATTACTGTACTTCGCAATGAATGAATGAATAGAAAGTAACATGATTACAACCATTTCACAAAATAAATTCAATAAAGAACTTTCCAGATATGTCGGCAACTTGATCATAAAACGGCATGTGTCTTTAGAATTATATATTCAAATCCATGCGAGAGTTATACCAGATGATGCATTAAGTCAATATCAATACTATCGTTGCATCCGATAAAATTGCATACAAAATAGTGACCCAACACTGATCATGAACTGGATTGAAATTAAAACAGTTAAAGAGAATAAGCATACAGATAAAATTTAGGTGCCCATTCTTTATTAATTCACAATCATAACTATATAAGTACTAGTTGCAGCATGCTTTTTCAATTTACAATATTTTCCCATATCTACATGTAAAGAGTATCTTGTAACGCTCACGCCAGACGGAAGATAAAGTGCCACGCGTCGCACACTCGTGGCCACGTGTCCTCCTAAAGACTTTGTGGTCATTATGTACAATGGAGACCAATGCAGTTAAAATGAAAAAGAAAGAGATTTATTTAGAGAGTGAACTACGAATGAATAATTTATTGATTGTTATAAAAATCTTAAGAGACATAAACTTTAAATAGCTAGATCACGACTAAAGGCTAGAAGTTTTATGAGTTCAGAGTTATACGATAGTATTTCCCATGGTTAGTAACATTATTAATACATATAAGATAATAACAACCCTTAACTAGAACGGGAATAGCGTGGTCGAGCATTACGACCACGCTATTCAAGCGAAAAAAATGAAAAAAATAATGTAAAAAAAAATTCGAATTTCCACTCTCAACTTGAGGTCTTGACAGTTATAAATCAAGACCACAAATAGTATAATAAAGGAATTACACTCGCTATATTCTGATAACTATAATTTATTTAAACTGCAATACACCGCGATCTAAAAAATGTCCCACGATTGCCGTCGGTTTTTACCTTTTAAACTAAGCAATAAGGAAAAACAGCCCCGCGCACTTGGCGCTGAATTACGCGGAGGATGGGAATGCTCCTACTAACTTGCATGAAAACGAGGAGGCAAATTGAAAACAAACAAAAGAAAACAGGCGAGTGGGCGACTCAACATTAGCAAGAAAAAAGTACACTCGACCGTGTCGCCGCAAGAAACGTAATTGAAGATAAATTAAAGAAAATGACAGTAAGCGTTTAACTTCATTATCGTTTTGCACCTTTTTAAATTACACATCAATTTAATCTTATAAATTTAATGGTCGACAAGTAATTAAGGAAAGTAATCACGTGCGGTTAATTCTGTAACCTGTTACCTTTTTTTTCTTGGAGCCATTTCTTTTTTATCATATTACTGGAACGCACAAAGTACTTAGAGCATGTGTGATTTACTTTAAAGGCAAAATATTTTCTGAAACTGTGGCTGTAAGAATTAAAATTCCTTTAACCTACTGCCTCTAAAACCAATAAACTCTTGGCTTAGATAAGAAAAAAAATCATGTAAATTTTAGTCGTAACAATGATACGTGACATGTTTCCCAAATAGGCAACTATTAAGTATTTTCTGTAATAATTATCAAAACTTTTATATAAAAAAAACATTCAGAACTGTTTCATTTTCATCACAACCTATTTTTGAGTCATCTGCGTACATAATTTATATCTAAACAGATAATTAGTAGATACTACACGTGACTCCATCGTTTTAATTCCATACAGGAAACAGACGAAAAAGTTAGACATAGGCGTTACAAGGATAAAAATACGATAGCTCTTTTTCCTAGAGGAAAAGAAAATAATATCGATGTTGATTATTACTCTACACGTTTATTTCATTTTAACTTAATTATTACCATTTGAGCGGCGGTAGTTACCCCGTTACTCCACAAATGTTACGCGTGATCGAGAGATTAAAATTTTACAATCAATTATCAGCAAAGTAATAGATTGAGCGATGGATTTTGCTTCTAGACAAAAATTTTCAAATAGTAATGGTTTTGCCAGTTATAAAAAACTATATTGTTCTCTTTTAAAATGAAATTTTAATAATACCTTTAAAATTCGACATATAATTAATGGCATCGTGAAATCATATTTTCACAAGACACATTTCACGATGACATCACTTAAGTAGAACATTGTCTATGGTCTTAAATTAAAGTTTAATTCTAAATAATACGTTACCTAATGTAAAAAAGGTTAGTATAGCCGAGCTTCTACCGACAAACTTAAATAAGTTAAATACTTACTTGTTAAGTCGATTAATACGTGTATCCTTCAAGTTGGTAGACTTCATACAGCACGCCTCCTATTCAGGGGCCTTGATACTATAATATCACTTATTCACACCTGAGCTAACATACACGAGCTAAATCCAGGAACGCCGTTTAGTAGGTCAACCGGGCGCTGGAATTCTCCGCTTCGAAAGTCTAAATTAATTGAATAATTTGTCTCCTTAAATATGTCGGGACAAGTTTGTTCATTATAAAAGGTATTTTAAGATTGTTCTTATTTTCGTATGAAATTTATGCAATTTGGTTAATATTTTCATAGTTTTTCCTTGTCACAAAAGAAATAGTAATACTAATTTAAATTTAATACTAATTTAAATAGCATACTAATTTAAAGAAAGTAAATAAAAAGTATTTTTTTATTTACTTTCTTTAAATTAGTATGAGTCGAGTCGAATTTAAATTATTTTCTTTCTAATTTCGGCGCTACGTATCATTCGTTAAGACAAATTTATTAACTGTTGCTGTGAATCTGATATATTTAATTTGATAATAAACCTAGTTATTCTTTACTTTCAAAAGAAATTTAGGACACTAATTAAGAAAAAAAAATCAGAGGAATTCGAATTAAATTTGCATGGTTAGAGGTCTTACTACTATATAAACAGACGCTCAAATGCATTAAAGCCTACCTGCAGTTTATACTAGCCACGTATCATGTACGCACTGCCCTTGGCACTTCGGCATTTTGTATAAACCATTGAACATAACATTATACTTATACTTACATTATTTATACTAACTTGATAAATGTGTTTTATTTATTTAAATATGAGGATTTAATATTATTAATTTTTCTGCGGCCATTAGTAATTAGGTTATAATTTAAATTTTAATAAAAAACTGTTAAGAGACTATTATTCTAAAATCATTTTCCTTAAAATTTTATAAGTCATATCTTTCGACATAGGGAAGAGAGACAACAAAATTGCAATTAAATTTTTGATGTAGGAAAATGTTGACATTAAAAATTATTGGAATATTGTGCCTTAATAAATTTTAATTTGAAAATAAACTAAACCTATTTTCCAACTCTCCAAATCTATCCTCTTTAATTATAAACTAAAAATTCATTTTTTGGCAATTTACTCCTAAAACTGCGCCGACGCTATGTATATTTCAATTTTTACTTTAATTGTCAAGAAGAAATTAATTAGTAAAAGTAGAGAGATAGTTTTATACTTATAGCTTAAACTTTCAAATCAATTTCTATAAATGAGGTAATAAAAATAAAAGTTAAATTACTTAAGTTAATGAAAGAAATATTCGCGATCCCGCTAGAATTACAACGTTCTTCAATTTTAATATTCATATAAAAATAAAAATGTATAGCTAGTCGACATCAGGACATAAGAAAAAAAGAGTCGAAATAAACAAAAATTTGGAGTGGATATAGAAATATCTCTCGGAATTGTTGAAGCAAAACAATTTTTATTCAAAAGTCATTAGAACTTTTTATTTATTTCTTTTAACGCTTTGAAATGATTCACATTTTTGAAATCTAATGTTGAACTAGGTATAGAACAATATGCACATCACCTTTAAGCGTGATATTTTGCAGCTGAAGCTTAAAAATGTAAATTTTATATTTTATTTTGTAAAATCGATCGAATTAATCCCCAATCGAAAGGGTGCGCGAGTAAAAAACATCAATATTTATCTAAATTATCTATGTACAAAATTTCGTCTACCTAGAAGTGTAAAAATTCTAACAGACGAGTGATAAAATTTCCTCATACTACTATGCGACCTAAACTATTAAATGTGGAATAGTATATAACCCCGAATATAGAATATAACCCCGAAAACGTTTATTCCAAAATTGTATTTACCTTACCATGTTTCACTCTAAACACTGATCATTGCTGCTGAACTTCCGATTATTTATATAATATATAAAATATAATTAATATTTGAATCGAAATGAACCAATTCTTAAGCCCTGATATGAGTAGTACATAAAAATTATTATACACATGACGTTCGGTGAAAATATTTGTTGTATTTATATGGCAGCATACATGCCAAATATATTAATTATTCAAATAATAGTCGTGGATATTTCTACCAGACTGCGTTTAGTTTGCATTTAAATCAGTTTTCCTTAAAAAGTTCCCACGTTCATTCACATGCGTATTGAATGTTGTGTTACATAGACTACTATGAAACTAATTGACAATGAAACAAATTTTACATAAATTAGTTTCATTCACTTAATGTGACGTGCGTTTTATCTCTAACTGAAACAACATCGAGTAAATAACACAAAAGATATGCACGCTAGGACCTTGTTTGATGCACGAACTTGTATGAGGACATGTAAATTGATAACGTCACCAATTTTTCTATTTATTGCTACTAAGCGTCAAGGTATAGAAACGAAACGGTACAACTGTGTCACTTCTAGGAAGAATTAATACGTGTATGTATTATAAAACTACACTAATTCAGTTTGCTCTAATTACTTTTAACAGTTCGGCATGAAATTATTTAATACTGCATTCAAATCTCCTATTGTTTCATTCAAGTCGAATCAGTTGGTCCTATACAGACAATCAAAATTCCCAAAATTTGAAAGTTTGACAACCATTAAAGAAAAAGTAAATTATGGATAAAATTATATATATATCATATTGTATTCACATATGATATACTTGTTCAAAAGTTAATTAAGAATTTCTTAAAAACCCAATAAATCAGGTTACACTAAAATATGTAGCCAACAGAATGCTTTTAAAAAGTGGAGAGTTCATAGAGATAAGGTTTTGTTTCTTGAGTTGAAGTCGTATTGCTCTTCACTTCCTCCCAATTAATTTCTGGATTGTAACTTTGTCGGTAATGTTAAGTGAGAGTTTATTTATATAGGGAGGTAATATTTGGAAACATCATTTTTATATACTAAATTTTAAAATAACTTTGAAACCTGACGTGTAATTAGCCCATGTTATTACTATGTAAATATGAACAGAACACTTTATATTTTATGTTACCGCAGATAAAATATCTATTGACCAACCACCCGAAGACGGTGAGACGATTAAATATTCCTTCGGCAGGACACTCGCCTTGCAAAACAATTTCCCAACGAGTGCACTAAGAGGACCGACGAGGACGGTGGAGGCGAGCGAAACAACGGAGGGATCGGACTTAAATTATCTACAAAGTGGACAGGTAATATTGGCGCTATGCCAGCTGGATTTTTGTCTTGGTTCGCTTCGATCGCAGACTAAATAGATACTTTAAATAATGGCGGCATTCAATATACGAAGTTACTGGGTGTAGATATTGACGTAAATTACACACCTTCAAAAGATAACACTTTTATTTATTCCGTTGCACATCAACGCCAAAAATCCTAAGAAAAAAATCTGTTATTATTGCAAAAATTGTTATAATTAATTAGGAGTAATAATAATTATTTGTTAATAAATTGCACTAAAATATTGATTAATATATATTAAAAATCAAAATAATAAATGAGAACATACATAAATTACTTCATAAAGAGAGGCCCATAGTAAATGAAGAATGTTCCATTACAAAAGGTACTAAATTACGAAATTAGCACTGTTTCATTTCTGTTGGCATCTTGACTCTAGTTGAATTTTAAAAAAGGATGAAGTACCTTACCACTGTTTCATAAAGGTTTTTAATAAAATTTTCTGTCATTTATTGAAAAAATAGTTTTATTTTAAGTAGCTATATGATTCCAACATTATTACCTTGTGAGGACGTGTTTTCACGCATTACTTTTTTAAATATTTATATTTCTTTGTTTAATTTTTGAAAATCTACTGACGGGTAAGGTGCCGGAAAAACAAAAAACTAAGAAAAAGAAGCGTGGTGTCGAATATTAAGACTGCAAAGGAATAACAAATACTGTAAAGCAACATCGTATAGAAGCACTGACACAACGCATTTTAAGGATGAGGACTTAATAATTAGTACAAAAGGATTTCGCAGATTATAGAAAACAGCGTACTGCAGGTACTGCTGAAGGTACCGCACCTTCCCGGTTGAAAATCTCAGGCATATAAATGTATGTATGTATATACATGTGTGTGTGTGTGTGTGCGTGCATGCTTGTGTGTGTACAGAAGGGTGTTGATATATCTTTTTTCGGAAACCACTGCTTTACGTTAGACAACAGAATCGATAAATCTTCTAGATAGTTAACTTTACTAATAATCATTATTTGCCAATAGTCTTTGAGTCTTTGTCTTATATATCTCTAAAACCAATTTAAATGTATTCTGTCAAATGTTTGATTAATATTTAAAGAAGTTGAAGAGCAATTTTTTTCTAAAAGTTAATAAAATACAACATTATTATATAATTTCAAATTATTTGATAATATTTAATATAATTTTTGAAGTGTATTGCGACCTAGTTGTCAAAAATTAATTTCATTCAGATTCAGCGAAGAAGAGAATATTACCATAATGAGATAAAAGTAGATAATAATAGAAAGAGATCTCTAATGGCGCTTTCGCTGCAATAGAGATACATTTTTCTGTGAATTTTTGTTTCATAGATATTGGTTAACATTGTTCTTTACAATCATTTCCTATTCACGGATTAGTTTTACTCGGTAAGTTCTTTTTACTTTAAGTAACAAAAAGCGCATTAATTATTTGCCAATGTTCAAAACGACGAAATATGCACACAATATACACATTCGTTTATATACATGAAATGACGTAAAAGATAAAGTCAAAGTATAAATAAAATAAAAGTCAAATTTTCGTCAATCCACTTTAATATACACCACCATTTTTTTAATATTTATTCCAATTTTTTGCCATCTCGTAAAGCAGTACTTCTTGTCCCCTTTCTTCAATAATTTTGTTAGTTTTTCAAGCTATATTTATGTTCGGAATTAATTCAAATATTAACATTTCCCGATTCGCTAGCTAAACTGGGATCTTTATAGTTTCGCCATGCCCATCAGTCTGTTTATCTGCCTGCATATACATATATTATAGCCATTTTACTGGCAGAATATTAGAGCTATAACGCTGAAATTGTTATGGTCATACATATATATAACGCCCACAAAGTTACGAAATAAAATCCTTAAAAAAGCTCTTTATGGTATCTCCCCTATATAAAAAGTGAGGGTTAATGTTTTTCGCATCCTCCATTTGTGTCCAATATCCTTATAAATATATTATAAAAATCCTTATAAAAATATTGGTATGTCATGAACATTTCTTCGATTTTTGTGAGATTTACTTGTCTCCACCCTCCACCAAATAAAGAACTATTTTTGAATATATAAAAACAAATCTTAGTGGTAGTATACATAATTATATTAAAAGAAAAATTATCACATCTAAGTATGCTCTACTAGTTTATGAGTTGATCAACTTATGATACGTAGTTGGATCTGTAAAAAATTCGTAGAAACTCCAAAAAAAATGAAATGCAAAAATAACGTTTTATTTTAAAATGTGTGTTTATTACGTCTATGAAAGATATACTAGACGATATATTTATATTTTGCATAGTAAGAAATAATATTATTTAAATATGCACCATGTTTCTAAGCTCGTAGAAGACTCAATGGGCATTATATTTATGTCCATATCGCGAACAATATACAATTAAGAGTATTGTTGAAATTAAGAATGGAACGCTTTACAGCAAAAAAAGACGATTTGAAAAAAAACGAAAAGTATGGAAGGAAGTTTCAAATAAAATTTTA
Organism: Druceiella hillmani; assembly: GCA_039881145.1. Classification (NCBI taxonomy): domain Eukaryota; kingdom Metazoa; phylum Arthropoda; class Insecta; order Lepidoptera; family Hepialidae; genus Druceiella; species Druceiella hillmani. Next base: position 10,605,503 of record JAYKKI010000047.1, on the reverse strand, counting down.
ATTTCATTTTTTGTTCGAAATCCATGATTTCCGATATCCATGATTTTATCTATCTTTAAGGCAATGTATGTACATTGTCTTGACGATAGATCACATCTGACCAGTTGCACTGAATATGTTAAAACCTGTCACGCGTTTGTAGTAAGATTTAATGCCTTGTTCCCATATTGAACTTCCCTGTCTTTCCATTGGGTGGCGCGGTACACCAACATTTATCAAACTTTTTCACCAACGGAAAATGAGTGAATTTACTCCATCCCCAATAGTAATAATATACATACCAAGGAAAAGATCTATTTACGAATATTTCTTATTATTACCACCATTCTTAACTATTGGCCCGTTCTGGGTTACATCATCTTGAATATGACCAATTACAAGATGATCCGACATTCATATTTTCCTCATTACGATTTACTTTCCACATATTTCAATTAGCTACACAAAACTGAATTATAGTATTCGATACACGTCAACCACCAGTACGCCCCCAGCGCCACCCCCTCCCTCGCACCATATCAACCTCCCGTAGGCCGTCTCCCCCAATCCTCTTCCTAAAGATATGTTTCCGTTACTGTTTATTATATCACTATTGACTTATGGCAAGTTCCCATACAATTGGCATGATGACAGTTCTGTGAATCACCGAAATGATGATTTGAAATGATAATAAGCGTAGATATATTCTAAAAAATAACATATTTTTAAATTACAAGTGCGATTATATTTATTTTAGAAACACTATTTATATACTAAACATAACAATATGCCATATTAGTTCAAGCACCAATCAGAAGCGCGTGACGTTACGATTTCGGAAACATAATTTTATCATTTTGTTTATCGTTCTATTGAATTTGCCCGCTTTGTATTTGTTTATTTGATAATTGATATTTCGTCGTTGTAAACTAATAATTATCTCAATTATGTACTGCCAAAAGTACGACAAAGAAACATTAGCTATGGAAGAAGGATTCATCAAGGTAAATAGCTCAAATTTGCCAAGAATCTAGTTGTTAATACTGGGAGGATTTTTTGCATCAAAGAACGACTTTTGAATACTGGAAATAAATAAGGCACTAAGTACCAAAAAAAGTTGTTTTGGAATAAATTATGATTTTTGATTCTTAGTACCATGCCCAATGTCTTAAATGAAGCACTAAGAGCCTCACGGCAATCTTATCACCGATATACTAGTGTGAAGCTTGTACGGGTACTAACTCCACTGGTTCGCGATTTGGAATAAAGCACTAAGGACCATGCGCGCCAACTTCAGTTTGTATAAAATGGCGGACAACCAAGTGTGTTTACCTCGTGCCAAAGGTGCAAATAAAAGAAAAATATTATGTTCCAATGAAAATATAGCCCATAAACTTTTAAAAACTAAAGGGCAAGAATATATTTCAACATCTTCGAAAATAATTCCTGCTGTTTGTCCTCCTAGAGAAGAGGTAATATCATTCAAACATTATTTCAATTACCCCGTTATTTTCCATTGCTAATCGTCATAGTGTTCTAGTGACCTACGTTGCTATACTGTTTTAATATCGATGTCTGGAAAAGTAAACTAAAATTAATTGTTTATTTCTTATTTTTATTCCTTTGTTTTATTTTTTGTATATCAGACAAATTTATTTAGCATTATAGATATACCCATTTAAATTTCAGGTTGTGTGCAAATGTAAAAAAAGTTGTCATCAGATTCCTTACGAATAGAAATTAAAATTATTTAACGATTATTACAATTCATAATTTGAAAAATATTCATATTTTAATAAATAGAGTGAAAAGTGGAGAATTAAGTTATATAGAAAAAAGAGGAAACAAAATTAAAAACAGAAAATTTTCAGACGAAGATATTGAAAATGTAAAGCATCGTATCAATTCATTTACTCCTGAAGAATCTCACTATGGTAGATCACGTTCTCAAAAACAATACTTAAGTTCACATTTAAATCTGAACAGGCTTTTTAAATCATTCAAACTATTGTATCCTGATACTGCTGTGACTTATAAATTTCACACTTCTGTATTTAAAAATAATTTTAATAATGTAAAATTTGGCAGAAAGAGAACAGATACCTGTGCACCTTGTGATTTGCTGACAGTTCAAGTAAAAGCTAATGTTAATGACAAAGAGTCTTCATTCAAATTAAAATTGCACCAAAGTAAAGCAAATAAAGCAATGGATAATTTAAAAGCAGATATTGCGAAATCACAAATGCCAGACAGTTTGACATGTACTGCAACAATGGACTTGCAACAAGTTTTGTCAACTCCGGCCCTGACACATAGTCAAATGTATTATCTTCGGCAACTTTCTAATTTTAATTTTGGCCTGCACATTGGGGATACTAATGACGCGTATATATGTCTATGGCACGAAGGAATCACAGGAAGAGGTGGTAATGAAATCGCGTCTTGTATTTTGAAAGTTTTCCAGAGCAATGCTACCACCAAAAGGAAGCTCGTAATGTGGAGTGATAACTGTTGCGGCCCAAATAAAAACAAGATGGTTATTTTATTATGGATTTACCTGATAAAAATGAATATTTTTGACAAAATAGAACACAAGTATTTGGTCTCTGGACACTCTTATTTAAATGGCGATAGAGATTTCGTATTAATTGAAAAACGCAAAAAAGTTTGCAGTCCAATGATTCCAGAAGATTTAATAAAAATGATTGCAGAAGCGAGAGACAAATCGTTTCAAGTCATACCAGTGACCTCAAATGATTTTTTTGACTTCCACAAAGCTGCTGACTCCATCATCAACACAGATAAAATGAATATATCTAAAGCACAGTGGATAAAACTATCTAAAGAATACCTAAACAAAGTTAAAGTTCGTACTACATTAAACAGTATGGAACCTTGGAAAACTATTAACATTCTAAAAAGAAAGAAAACTTTGAGAGATTTGACTACAATTTCTATTCCACAATTAAATTGTGTTTCTAAAATAACTGCTGCAAAAAAAAAGATCTACTAGCTATGGTAACTTTCTTTAGAAACGAAGAACACAAATCTTTTTATTTAAATTTGTTAAGTGACTAATTTTTTCGCAATGTCATTTATCCACAATACGTTTTGTTTGTCACATCACTAGTATCGTAAATACGAATTCAACTTGAATCTTAACGGTTACGTCCAGTTTAGACATAATGCCTTTTTAATAACAATAAGCAGTGACTTAGTGCCTTATTTATGAAACTCAATGAGGACTTCGGACTTTCTTTATATTTTATGTTCATACGTTTTTTTACACATTTACAATTATAATGTTTGAGTGTTTATAACATAAATTAGCATGAAAAGTGCTATTATATTGTTTAAAAATAAAAAAAATAAATAAAGTTAATTATTAGAAATACTTGTATACATTTTATTGTTTTCTCAACACAATAACCTTAAGGCATTTAGTGCCTTATTTATTTCTAGTATTCTTTTGTTCGACTGAATTTCGAAATGTTAAAACTTCTATACTTACAGTATTGCATAAATTAATAGTATCACAGTAGTCACAGTATCAAACTCAAATTTTCCTAAAAGTATAATCAACTCATTATTGAACATATTTTCTGTATCATTTGGTAACTGGAATAAGAATAAAGCTTTTAGGTAGACATAGACAGTGGTGTAACAACATTATATAAATGACATACCCTCAAATGTGGTCGACATTATAATTAACAATTTTATGTAATGATCTCGATATTAAGTTTACGACTTAATTATTAAGTAGTAAATAAAGTTAATACTTTCGTCAAAATGGTCTTCGCAGAAATAAATCACCGAATTTGAAGGTATAGCTGGTGGGTCTCGCTTGTAAGATTGACTCATATATTCCTTAATTTTTTCATTATTGGAACGTAATAAATAACTTCTTCGGAGTTTTTATTGATGTATTATTACATTAAGGAACCGCATACCATCAATATACAATAGAATTCATGACTATCGTACAAAATAATTTTAAGGAATTAATAAAACAAACAATGTAACATGCAAGCTGCAAGTGTTTACGGAAGCGTGGCGTCATGGACGCCATTACAAATAGTACAACGCAAATTGTTTTATAATATAAAAGGTAAATTTTTCCTTCCAAACCTTGATTTTTTGCAAAAATAAGTTTAATTTTGGTTAAAATTGATACGATAAAATATTTTGGAGTAGTTTTTCTAAATCACTATACCTATTATTCTCATTCTCCTTTCTTGTAATATTCTGTTGTGATTAAGATAAGCAAAATGGGAAACAAACAGAAAGGATAGTTACGTACACAATAAAAGATTTAAAAGTTAACTTCATCAATTATTATTCGTGAAATTATCACTAGTGAAATATAAATCTGGGGGCGCGGTCGTGATGTCGTAAATCGAACAAACACTCATGGTAACATCTTTAACCAAAATAACTTATTGAACTTTTTCGCCATCAACTCAAATCCAGATAAAGATTAGAAGGGGGGGAGGGCCTCCAAATATTTATCTGAATTTGAGTTTGAAACTGAATCCTCACTTTCTTATATTCAGACAACTTTGAAAACTGCACCAAGTGTCTAAATATAATATTCCTATTATTTCATTACCTGAAATGTTTCAATGAAAAATTTAGCTATTTCGAGACTGCTTAAAACTTAAAATTTAGCATGCAGATAGGAAATTTCTCTTAAAAAAGCTCCTTTTTTAATTTAATTCAATTTTGGGACTCATTTCAATACTACCTAACCACCAAGTTACAAAATGTTCTTCAAGAAAATATGTAGACTTTTGAACATTTTTTTAATAAAGTTGTAAAAGAATTGGCTTTGCATGAAATTTCACTCAGCTATATGGCCAAAAGTTCACGAAAGTCCGCTTCGTTTTTTACATGATAAATTTTTGATGGTACATACTTACTTGGTATAATAAAAATATATAAAACGTTCGACATATTCTAAGTTTAAAAAATGTCAGCTGTCTATTAGTATTTAAGAACAATAAATTAATTAAAATTTTTTTTTTTTAAGAACACAAGAAGCAAAAGTCAACACGGATAAATCCTTGCCTTATTGAATTCGTATCTGAGCGGTTTTCAAAAATTCGTATAAACACGAACATAAAAAATTTCCCTTTCACAAAAATGTGTTTTCTTTCACGAAAAAGAACAACACCGTTATTAATACTCGGATGTGCAGATATAACCTACTCAAGATCCGTAACACGATTGACGCACGACCGTGAGCAATCAGAAGCATATATCACACTTCCCCTAACCCCGTCAGCACACCGCGCCGACGAAGAAGATTACGGCCCAAACGGCGGGTCGCATATCTACGTGGTACCCCGCTTGCGAACGAATTAACGAGCGGAGTACTCCGTCGCAGCGCTGGACTACCCGTGCTCCTCCCAAAGCCAGCCGCACTCTTTCCTGTCGCGACCATCGTCCCTGAGCAAACTCATTGAGCCGACGTGATTTCGTGATACTTTATAATTTATGATTCGGTAAATTTTGATGAAAAATTTACACAATCTGTATTTAAATAGAAAAATGTACTACACCTTTAAACCTGAATTTAATTAAACAATACACAATAATAAAATATGTGCCGTAGCTTCGGTCAATATAAGGATACTGAAAGTCATTGCATATCTTATAAATATATTTATCATGTGCATGAGAAATAAACAAAACAAACTTTTTTCTTTTATATAGAAGTATAATTGTGATAATTGTTCTTAATAAGAAAAGCTAAATAATTAACATGAGAAAATTAAACATTTCAATTATCCAATGGGAATTAGACCTTCACCCATCGTGACTTTAAACAGTATGCAACTCAAAGATATTTAATTTATATCAAAACGTCATCTATGTACTTATATATATATATATGTGTGTGTGTGTATATATATATATATATATATATATATATATATATATATATATATATATATATATGTATATATATATATATACATATATATATAAATATATATATATATATATATAATAACAAGTTAATTTAGTTGTGTTGCTAAATATCATAACAATTATTAATTGATATTATGATATTTTAAAAAAACAATGCATTTCAGAAGAGATAATTTTTTTTCCAAAACAATGCTGTGAAAATTACCAAGGTCCTCTTCAAAAAATAGTCGTAACAAGTAAAAGTCGGATAACAAAATGCATTTTCTAGAGCCAAAATAATAGCTTTTAAAATTAAATTGCTCTCATAGTTAGAAAAGATCGTAAGTAATGAGAGGACTGGTCTATATTAAGAAATCGCATATGTGAAGTAATATAAAACAACATCATAGCAACTTTGGAAAAGAAGATGGCACTGTCCACGTCCAATAGGAGGCCTAAGTGAATCTATGACGCAAATAATATAGTTTCTTTAATAACTTAATATATTCTAAAACCACATCTATTGTTAAAATATCTTTATACAGCAGTAGAAACCTACTACCAAGTACGAAATTTAATATGTAGGCAATGATAACCTATGTCTTCACACATTGCTAACAATTTTCAGATTTCAGATTTTTTCTGTTATTTATATAACAAATAATACACATGTGCTAAATTTCAAGGTTTTAGCTCTTCTGAAAGTGATATTAATGTTTTGATACCCTCTCAGTGAGTGCACGGGTGAGCCACTAAATTGATGATTTTTTTATGTCAAATATATCATAAAATAATTAAGGGATTTCTTTCATCCACTGGAACTGAGTTATGGATATCAAAATCGGTGCGAAGCGCAACGGGTAAAGGATGCAATATCCGACAGTGCTGTGTGGCTCTTGGTGATAAACTATCGTGCGCTAATGTAGAATAAATCGAAATTATTTATAAGAGAGTATCCAATTGCCTGCTTTGCCGTGCCAAAAACTTTCATTTGTCCGTTTTCTTTTAATGTAAATTTTACTTTTTGTTTTATGTAATAATTACTTACAGTTAATTCATTAACGTTATTCTCAACAGTTTGAATTTCTTCTTTACTCCCACACTGCACGAACATAAGTTGTGACCATAGACACGAAACCGTAATTCGGATGGTGTAGGTTGACTTTATCAACTGGAAAGAGCCTAACAATAAAGAAGTACCCTTTTCCTTCACTTCCTTTCATTACTATATTTAATTCCCATTATTGTGCAGAACTATCCAAGTCCATGTAATGAACTTAGTATACGTTTTTGAAACAAATAATGTCTTTGCACGTTTCTACCTTAAGGTTATCATTAATTCATATTCATTTACTTCCTTAATTTAATATGCATTAAACTTCATTACTAAACAATAAAGAGATTACATTGTAAAATATTCAATAAAATTATAATCCTAAATATATTTTCAAATGAATTGACAGTAATATTATTTGGAGCTTGGAACATAAAAATATTCATTCTTTGCTGATTTAAACCCCCGAATTATCTGTGTCGATCTACCTGCCTGTGCTCCAGTTGCAATTTAATTTCCGGTTCCTGTTTTCAAGCGGAGTAGTTGTAGATTGCTCACCAAAGACTTGGGTTCTATTTTATATTTAATTAATATGAATTAAATATAAATAAATATTTAATTAATTATTTATCCAACTATAACAATGAATGCCAATAAATTAGACAATATATCATTAAATGCATAGGAAAAAAGTTTACTTTTGTTTTTAGAGAGAGAAGAGATTTAATTTGATAACACGGCCTTATAAAGGGTTGATTAACTAAATTGAAAGAATATATTTCTGCTATATAAGATATACCACCTCAAAGCTTATCGAAGTTGCAATTTTGTGAACTCACGAGAAAAATTACTACCATAGAAACGATGTACGGATAAAGTAATTCAGTTCAATCTCAGATTGACACTTTCGATTGTGATATTGACAAACAAATTTCGAAACGAGATTCCATTGAAACGTTTTTCGATAATTTATTATCTATTGCTCAATAAACTGTTAAAACCCCTCCCTATGATATTCATAAAAATGATGACGTATCTCGCGAAATCCAATATTCAAAAAATTTAGAGATTAGCATTCGTTTACCGAAATCAAATTAACTAAAGATGGTAATTATCTTACATGGTTGGAATTTAGAGGTACATTTGATTCATTAATTAATTTACACGTATCAATACCAGCAATAAATACATTTCATTATTTAAGATCTTTACTGGAGGATAGAGCGAGGGAAGTTATAAAATTGCTTAGGATATTATTTGCGAACGTTATAATCATGTCAACATACTCATGAATAACCATTTGAAATCATTATTTAACATCGACACTTTGAAACATGAATCTCATAGAAACCTTCGTTTTATTGTAGATCATATTACAAAAAAATTACGCTCTTTAAATTCATTGGTTCAACCTACTGCCATTTGTCGCTACATTAATAATATACATGGTTTCAATTAAATTTGATACTGTAACCCTTTCCAAGTGGAAAGAAGTTAAATATAACATGGAGGAAGATGCTTCCTTAAATGATTTCACAATGTTTTTACGTAATCGCGCAGTTATGCTTGAAATGTAATTTAGTATATTCATGAGAACACATTTCAAGATCATTCTAAAATTAATAAAAGCAATATTCAAGCAAAACAATCATCAAAACATTTTGCAACATCATCAAGTGATACTAAAATACCTTGCAACAAACCTGTTTTTCGATATTTTAAGGAAGGTTATTAAATTTTTGATTGTTCTAAATTTAAAACTTTGAACCCTGAAAAAAATTATTAAATTTTTAAACTTAATTTTTGTTTGAACTGTCTTCGAAAGGGGCATAATTCGTCACAATGTCGTATACTCGGATCTTGTCAAAAATGTAACCATAGACATAACACATTATTATATTTAAACAATACTAATCATGAAACGTCATACATCTTCAATTTGTCACTATAAACGAGTACTACTTGGTACAACATTAGTTAAAATATACGTTAAATTGATCAATAAACCTGTAAAGTTTATTTACATTGTTCGACCTTATTCGGGCCTTACTTGATGCAGGCAGTCAGTCATCTTTTTAACTGAAAACTTTAAAAACAATATAACTTGATAAACATTTTCACTATAGAAGAAAGCATTAATTTTTCGTTTATTCCCCTGCAATGGGTGGTTTATGGGAATTGGGCGTAAAGTCAACAAAATATAATTTAAAACGTATTATGGGCAATACTACTTTCACCTATGAGGAAACATGGTTCGTGCAGGTACAGTCTGTCTTTAATTCCCGTCCACTCACTCTTTTAACAACCAATCCTAACGACTTGTCTCCCTTAACTCCAGGGCGACCTCTCACTTCACTCCCGTCAGCACTAATCCCCAAGTATCCAACCAGGTTAATCCAATCCAATTAAGATGACATTTCTGGCTCAGATGGAGTAGCGGGTACCTGACGGAACTGCAGCATCGAAACAAATGGCGTCATCGGCAGCCTTTGCTACGGATCGGCGACATGGTAGTCCTAAAGAAGGATAACGCCCATTCACTTAAATGGAGAATGGGACGGACTGTCAAGCTATTTCCCGGCCAGGATGATCTTTGCAGAGTCGCCGATTTCAAGACTAGTAGCGGCATCGCGCGAAGGGTCGCCAATCGAATCTACCTTGTTCCTACTTCGCTGCTAGGGGGGAAGGATGTTCGCGCCACCGTGAAGAAGGCCCGCCACGCAGGTGCGAACAACGATCAATCTAACCAATCAAAGCACAGCGCGGCTTTAATTACATTCGTCGTAATATAATCGTATTGAATTTATATTCGTAATTTATAATCGTATTGAATTTCTTTTTTACCCCCACACAGCACTTTGGCTCTGTACGAAGAAACATCTGCGCGGGCGCGTTTCCACCTTTCTATACATTTATACCTTGAAATTGTATTTGATTTACTATTATTTATAATTTAAATTTCAATTTACATTACATTCAACATTCTGCATTGAGTTTCTTTGTGTTCACGTAAACCACTATTTGGCGCGAACATATATATATATACTTACTTCGACTTCGTATTTCGGCTCCTATCCTTTAAATTATTAGTACTAATTACTCTTCCTAAAAATATGTCATATACATGTAGATAATATAATCTATATTTAAGTCAATAGAATAAGTCATTTCTGCACCATATACGAAGAAACGACCAAAAGAAAAACAAAACAATTTATATGATTTCGACACAACACATTAAGTGTGTTGTGTTCTTGCGAGATCAATAATTTAGTTTCACTAGTCATGAACAAATCTCACTTTGATTCCACACCTAACAATTGGTGGTGAGCTAAAAAAATGGAAAATAATGGTTTCGATAAAATACTAAACTATACTCTGGTATTGCAAAAAATTATACGAGTCTGTGTGTAATTAGATATGACAAATGAGGATCTTCTTAACAACACAGGAAATCAAATAATTTTGTAATTTGCTCCTTCAAAATCGATTTTCATATGTAGCGCCCGGTATGAAGTTTTATGAGGAGTAAAATCAGAGCAAAAAAAAGAAAAGTAAGTTCAGAGCGTACGAAGTTCAGAAAGTTAAAAAAAATGTAAAACAAGATTAAATCGGGATAAATTAATGTGAATTGATGGATTATGTCTCCGACGGTTCAATAGACGCATATCAATCTAGTATTAACTAATACAGTTTGGAAAAACTAAGATTAGCCGATCGGAGATTTATGTTTTGATTCAATACTTTCACCTGCGTAGAACGTACTGCGCATCAATCGTTAACTAATTTCTGGCACATCTTGACATATCGAATTATTTATTGACAGTTGTAAGCACGGATTTTATACTAAAGTTGTAAACGTTGTTTCTTTTTGGCTGATAGTATTTACAACAAAGTAGCAAAATGAATACAATAAAAAGAAAACATTAGAAGAAAAAGACAGCATCAGATGGTCATCGGCGTTGGAGATGCAGTAGCGATAACCAAATTGACCCCGTCATTTCCTTACTAGCGCCAGGGCTAATTGTGAAAGTCCCATCAAACGATTCTGCTCAGCCACTTAATCTAGGTAAACAACGCAAATTTCAATAAGTGTACAATTTATCTTTTATTTAAATTGTTTTTTTTGGCAACTGATTAATATAGTACAGGGGAGCTAAAAGTTTCTAGATTGCTTTATTTGATGTGAACTTTATTAGAACTTATGTTTAATACTGAAGGAGCAGAATTTTAAACGAAGGTAATTTGTAATTTAATGACTACTAAAATTACAAACTGTAAAATTAATTTGAAAACTTTAGATAAATATGAGAAAATATGTTGATATTTCAAGTTTGTACATTTGCGATATCCATGAATTGACATTAAATTAATTATAAAAAATTATCTACACATCTGTTTGAGTAACAATCTACGAGTAGAAATGAATTTTTCGCTGAAGTCGAGGAAGCTTTGCTAACATAGTCCGAGGTAACGGAAGACGTTCTCGCTGGTCAATCTAGGATTGAGGTACAGGAAACTATGTTGGACGTGGACACACATGTACCAATATCCAGGAAACGCACCAGCAGCCTACATTCGGATATCCGGTTTACTTTCAGCCAACGTCAGTTGCTATAGGCGGAAGAATTAAAAAAAATTGCATGAGGCATGAAGTGGAATAGAGACAAGGAAGAGAAACGAGCTCCACGAAGTCCGGAAGGAAATTTTATTAAATCAAGCTCGAGAAGCTAAACTAGGGGAGTGGGTATTGAAAAATAAATTAAATACGTTTTTAATTTATTAGTTTTGTTTACTTACACATTATTCCTCTATCTTGTATTGTTAGATATTGTTGGAGTTTACTACTTAAGAATCAATTTTTACATATAGCGCCCTGTATGAAGTTTTATGACTAGTAAAATCAAAAGTTCAGAGTGTACGAAGTTCAGAGCGTTAAAAAAATGTAATCAGCTAATTTCAGGTACATCTGAAATTGACGTGTCGAATTATTTACTGAGTGGTTACCGTCGTTCCTTTTTAGTGGAAGTATTGCGTTTGACAAAAGTAGTAATGTGAATACAAGAAAAAGAAACTACACAGAAACGGAGTGAAGATATTCGTATCTCACAAAGACTGAATCATATGTATGTAAGATGAATCATATGTAAGATGAAACAAATCCGAGAGATATAATGTTAGTGGTTTTATTAATGAAAGGGTAAGTACAGTCAAATGTTCACGTTTATAATAAAAATATAATTTATTTATTTATTGTAAGGTTCACAACACAAGTTACAGTAACGTGGATGTATAATAAAAAGAACAGAGTATAAAACTATACTATAACTCTAATTATGTGTGCACAAAATGGTTAGAGTATTTATGTATACATAATCAAGAGTTACTTGTATTATTAAATATATTACAAAATGTATTGATCAATTATTAAAGTTAGTATTAACTAGGAATTGTATTACTTTCTATACACTGAACAAAACATTAAATCTATCGTAATTGGTTCTAATTTATAAATAATATATTTTGTATTTCATTTTTAATAATAATTTTGGTTCAAAAATGTCTAAAGATGGATGGTGAGAAACAATAACGTTATGCAATCGACGCATTCGAATTAGGGATTATAAACAGAGGTATTATTGTTATAAACTTGTAGTACAAATAATTTCTGTAATGGTATACGGATCTGACTCGAGTATTGAAGTTGAGTAGAGAGAGGAGATAGGGGCAATCAACATACGAATGTATGATTTTATATAAATATAATGGATCAGCGCTCTTCTCAATGCGGTTAGTGATGACAAATTAAATCTTTGTAGTTCTACTATTTAATATTAATAATAGTGAATTATATGCAGACACGTCTGACTAACAATCGACGAGAAGAAGTGAAGTTTTTGCTGAAGCCGCGGCAACTTTGCCAACATCGTCCGAGGCAATGGGAGATGTTTCTGTGGGTCAGACTAGGGATGAGATACAAGAAACCATGTTGAACGTGGAGACGAATGTACCAATATGCAGGAGATGCACCAGCAGCAGCATTCGAATATCCAACTCGCTTTCAGCCTACTTCAGTTACTTCAGACGGAATAATTAAAAAGATATTACATGATGCATGAAGTGGAAAAGAGACAACGAAGAGAAGACGAGCTCTATGAAATCTTCAAGGAAATCGAGAAGCAAAGGCCCGTGCTGAAGTTGCAGAGGGAATCGAAAAATAAATTAAATACGTTTTTAGATTATGAATTTTTTTACTTATGAATTTTTATTACATTTCGTGTTCTTAAATATTGTTTTTTTTTATTTTCTTTTCAATTTTTACATACCATATTCACATACTTTTTGTACTATTTTTATTATCAATACTCTAATTTTTATGAATTTTTCTGCTCATATTGTATTTTATTTTAGATTTTTTAAATTTCTCAACACATTTAAATTTTCAATAATAAATCATATAGTCATTATTTTGTTATGTGTAGAAAGGCAGTGTTACAAATTGGTCAAAACATTTAAAAGCTAAAGCTTAATGTTTATATGCACAAAAATAATGGGAATTATATACTAATTGTTAAAGTCGCATTTATGTTGTCAAGCTTTGTTAATAAGGGTCTATAAGTATAAATTACAATTTGGTAAGAGGTTTGTAAAACAAATGTTCAATTAAATGGTGCATAAACCAAATGAAATAAGATTTTCATATTGAAACCCTATGAAAGAATGGTTTTTATTATATAGTCCAAACTAATTTATTGCACGTTTTAGTTTTAGTTATGGGCAAATTTAACCATACATTGCATTTCAATAACAGAATTTAAACTTAATGTGGCTTGTTTCATCATTTTTACTAATTAATTCAGTTTGTCAGAATAAAACAAATACTTGCATGTTTTTGCAAGTACTTGCAAAACATGCAAGTATTTGTTAAGTTATCAAATATGAAGAATAAATATGTATTGATAACTTCCTGAATTAAAGCAGTCATTGGATTATATTATCTAGTTCAAACTTATCGAATGCACATTTTAACATTCTGACTATAAGTAGAAGGAATCATGTCGCTAATCAGATTGAATTTTAGTAATTCTTTAATAATTTCAAAAATTATTTTTGAATTATAACCATTGAATGTCATTATCTGTGAATGTTTGGTGTTTCTATCAAAAAACAACAAAGTTAAAAATCCCTTTTAATGTTAACTTCTTGACGTTACGAAAAGTTTTAAATTTTTTTGTATAAATTTGATCTTGTTCATTTGTGTTTCATTTAAAAATAATTACATGGTCACCATTTTTTATTAAATTATATTCATTTACATTTAATGATATTGATATTTAAATTTATATACAGTTTCACCTATTTAATACATTGAAAGGCAATGGTACTTAAAGAGTAAACTCCAATCGCGCCTCGGGACTGACTAGGAAATGTTTTTTTCTTATTTCGTTTTAATTTTGTATGTACCCTATTTCTAAACTTTTTGTACTATTCTTATATTCAGTACTTTATTTTTTATAGATTTTTTTGTTCTTCTTATGATTATGTTATATTTTTTAAATTTCAGCGTAGACAGTTAAATTTTCAAAAACGAATTATATAGTCATTATTTTGTTGCATGTAGAAAGGCAGTGTAGCAGTAACATTTAAAAGCTAAATAATGTTAATGTTTTGTATTTTAATGTTAATATATTTTCAATCCTATACAATAATAGTGTTAATTTTTTATCTATGAATATACATTACAATTTGGTAAGCAATTGGTAAAACTAATGTTGAATGAAATATTATATTAAGGAATGAAATAGAATTTTCGTATTGATATCTTTTGAAACAATGGTTTATATTATCTAGACCAAACTAGTTTAATGCACGTTTTTGTTTTAGTTATTGGCATTTGAATTGAACCATAATGGCATTGTATTTCAATAACACGAATTTCACTTAATATAAATGACGATTGCAGAAACTGTTATCATTTGCACTTGAATCCAAATTTAGAATTCAATTTGTCAGAATAAAATATGTTTTTGCAAGTATTTCTTAAATTACTAAATATTAAAAATAAATATTCGTTGATAACTTCTTGAATTTAAGCATTCACTGGTTTATATCACCAAGTCCTAACTGACTGCACGTTTTTTGGCTATAGGTAAAGTGAATCATCCAGTGCAGACTAATTGAATGTAAATATTCTAGCTAAAGGTAAAATGAATCGTGTCGCTAGTAAAACCGAATTACAATAATAGAATTTTTTAATTCTAATTTAGAATTCTAATAAAATAAGTACTAATTACATCCTAAATTAAAGCAGTGCTGAGACAATTAATCCTTGATTTCTAATTGGTGCCACTTTCCTGTAGATACATATAATGTTACGAATCTTGGGGTATGAGTGTCTGTAATATTATTTATAAATTTGAAAATGAATTGCACGTTTATTAAGGTTAGAAGGATGAGATTATTAGAGTTTATTAGAATTTACGCCTTAAGAATCGATTTTCATATATCAGTTTATGAGGATTAAAATCAGAAGTTCAGAGCATTAAAAAAGTGTTACCATTAGGTGGCTTCTCCGTGCAACATTTTTTTGCATTTTTAGAGTGGGATTTTTTATTTGGCATTTTCTTATGGCGTAATCGCAATGACGGAGTGTGACGCACATAGCTTACTATCGTTCGCTTATGTCAAGATGTAATCATTATATGTGAATATTTGGTGTCTTCTATCCTACAAAATTTAAAATTCTCTTTTAATTTTAACTTTTTAGTCGGAAGTTACTAAATGTTTTAATATTGTTGTATAAATTTGATCTTGTTCATTCATGTTTCACTTGAAAATAATTATATTGTCAGCATTTTTTCACTAAAGAATTTTCCATTTGCATTTAATGATATTGATATTTTTATTTATACACGGTGTTACCCATTTTATACATTCAAAGACAACCATACCTAAAGAGTAAACTCCAGTCGTGCATTGGAGCTGACACGTATATTTCTTTGTATAATAATTAAGCAATATATTTGATAAGAAAAATGCTTTTCCAGAATCACAAAATGTATTAATTCAGATTATGTAGAAGGATTTCGATGTGATATAGGAGTGAAAAATAGTGGCCTCATTTCAGTTCCTTCGGACACTTTAGTTACCCAAATAGTATTCGGATTCAGCAGGATTTAAGTTGACACATTACACATAGAAATCAAAATAGGCTTTGTGGACTTGTCTGTCCAGTAAAATCTCTACGCGACGGCAAATGAATACAAACACAATTGTCAGATATAGTTGGTTACGGGCTCGTCCGCCCTATTCATATTTGATGGGGTGCATGGGGAGAGGGTGGTTCTGGGAGCGGAGAAAATGTATCGCAGGCTATAATTCCATTATTAACATAGCGTATATACGCCACCCACCATCGAGATGGAAACATGTAGGGTCAAAGCAAAATACTATAGGAGCAAAACACTTTATTACAAACTCGCCCCGACAGATCGATAGGCAATGGGTACATATGTGGTAAATTGGTAACTTGCATGTAACAGTAAAACATATGTAAGAATTTCTACGCTTTCGAGAAAACTTAAAACTAGACATTTATAGAATAAAAAGTTCCCTACCTTCGCCTTTACCTCAACCAACATAACAGACCGATAAAAATCGTCGCCGTATTGTCTTGGGTTGATGCCCAGCCACCGGCCGAGCGAAAATGGACAAGTATTTTGGTTGGTTATAAGAGTTTGTTAATCAATAAGTACACCGTATGTATAAATTAGATACATTAAAGTAGATAAATAAATAA
Organism: Druceiella hillmani; assembly: GCA_039881145.1. Lineage (NCBI taxonomy): Eukaryota > Metazoa > Arthropoda > Insecta > Lepidoptera > Hepialidae > Druceiella > Druceiella hillmani. Next base: position 10,588,755 of record JAYKKI010000047.1, on the reverse strand, counting down.
ATAAAAATAAAAATGTATATAAATATACGTTCGTAATCCCTGGACACTTTGAGTAATATTTTAAGGCAACTTTATTAACAGCAACAGCCTCAGTAAATCAGCGAGTTGGCGCAATATGAGGGGTTACGCTAAATCAAGATATTCAATTAGGCGATATAGTACTAAAATGGTCATGTTTAATTGTAAGCACCATTTTAACTTGCAGTTTATTTATTAAATTGATTCGTTTTCGCCTAATTCATTACTCGTCGCGTCGCTCCCTCGGCGAGGGCAAGCCCTGAAGCAACGGTCCTCTATTTCCTACGCAACATTACATTTTTATGTTTCTTTCACATCAGTGGAAATATATTACTCCCTATATACGCGAGATACGATGTAACACCGAAAAATATCTTCCATTATATATTCAAAACTGTTTGAAGACTTTGTTGCCATGTAACTATGAACCAGCATCTAATAGAGAAACTAAAGCGACTTTCAGGATCGATAACGAAAGTGATATCTTTTGTCACATGTCTGTACGAAATGCAAGTATTTCAAAATTCAGGTAATTCTAGTGTCAGTTTTTATCTTATTGAGATATGCACAAATAGAACTATTGAGAGCGGAACAGACGATAATATTTTTCATTTCCCGCAATCTTCGTCTCCTCTGTAAACTACTTGAACCCGTATAATTTTCTATCAACTGCATCTCCAATAAGCCCATTATGCACTGGCAATACGATACTCGTACACCGTAGATCCTTATATTTATTTGTCAATATTGCACCGCAGATCTTGATATTTATTTTTCATTATTTCTAAATCTTCTTCGAATTTATTAGGCGATGAAAATAAAGTTGTTTTAAAAATGAGAGCAGTATTTTTAAGGTTATATTCAGAAAATTTTGCACCGTCGTCCAACAAAGTGAGGTAAGCAGGTATGACTGGCTGATAGTATGAAGGGTGGCCAATCATTCTTATATCACAAATTGAACAAATCAAACGGTTCTAATATCTCATTGTAATAATAATTGTAGTGACAGTGGATATATTTACAACTGAATTAATTATTTGTTTTATTCTAAACATGTAATTATTTAAGGGCACGGCAATGTACCGTTTTGAGCCACTTTTGACGTCCCATACGGCTGTCTAATAGCTGAAACCAAGAGACAATATTTTTCTCGCAAAAAAAATCCAAATTTCTTGATTTGGCTTTATTAGATTTCGAGATATTTTATCTCACTTATTCCGTGAAAGAAATTCAATATACTTGGAATTTTAACATTTGAAACATAGTGCGATATAGATTTAAAACGTAAAACATTGCTAAATGCAGTTTCTGCATGCGTTTGTAATTAAACATATTATAAAAATAAAATAAAAAACAAAAAAATATGTTTTCAATTTAACATCAGAGCTTAAACTTGGCAACTTTTTTATACTTACCGGGTATTTGATTAAGACATAAACTTATCTTCAAGAACCTAGAATATTGAAAATCCTACTAAGCATAAAATACTTACCAAATTCAGAACTATATATTAAATTGAAAATATGTTCACTTTGTTATTATAAACATTTTAATTGCAAGCTGAATAATAAATAGTCCTATGAAATTTTTTTAATCTAATTAATCGCCTGGAAAATTATTGTTTCAGAGTTTTATTTTTTTAAAGAAACAGTGTTCGTTGTAAAGATGCGCCAGACACCGTAACCCGAAACAACTCTAACTTGTTTAATACTACAGTCTCATACTTTCATAACTACCACAAATTTCCCCCCTAACATAAATAGCATGTACAACAGTCCCTCTCGCAAACCAGTTAAAGTGGTTCATATGTGCGTAACGGTTCCGGTTATTCAATGTATATTTTTCTGCCTCTACACAAACGATAAACGCCATTCTGCTAAAGACCGTGTTGATATTGCAGTATGAGATTGAACATTTAATTTTACTAGAGATTTACAGAGTAGTCAATGATACTGACCATGTAAACTTAATTGTCCGCACACAGTTCTCCGATTATTGATATTAAAATTAATTTACAAATTAAAAAGTTATTCCAATGGCGAAAACCTTTCCGGTATTTCAAAGCATTCCCCATACGTGTCTCTACCAAGGTTTGATATATATGTTCCGAGATTACAATTTGATGCTTTTACGTAGGTGTTGTTTACTCAGAAAAATCCTGTGTTTTACTTCTGTTACTGTCTGATGTTTATTTAACAATATATTTGCTAACTTTTATTTTATTAATGGAAAATAAATATTTAGTAATTAAAAACTTATATGCAATAAAAATTATATATGACAGTTAACAACAGATAAAAGTCAAATCGTTATTAGTTTTATGTGATCATAGCTCAAAGCGAAAACTACCATAATTTAAACATTTAAAATTTAAAAGAAATAAACATAAAATTAAAAATAAATAATGTTTTTTTACAGAAAATATAACCAGTCAAAAATTCAAAGTATAAATAAGAAAATGGGGAGGACGAGACAGAATTGATTAAATTGTTTAATGTTGCCAATATCTATTTCAAAAATATGGTTTAATTATCCAAACCAATCGGATTTTCAACTTGCACATAATTGTTATAACTAATCAGGGTAAAATTAAATTTGATATTTCAATACCAGCCTTGATTTTAGGTAAAAAAAGTTGAAACGTTATTTTTACCCAAAGAAGTTACGATAATGTACTCGTAGTAACAGTCATTAATCAAACATAGTGGCATGACTATTATAAGAATATTTTAAGTATAAGGTAAATATTTAATCATTGAAGAACTCGTACGTTTAAAATTAAACAGAACATTTATTATTAAAATGTTATTTATATCGTAGGTGGTATCTCTTTGCAGTCATTCTGTGTAGTCTCTGTCTCTAAAGGAACTATTTTTAACACCTTGGAAGATTTATACCACCTTACACTTCGTTTAACTGTCAAATTTGATAGGTAGCTACCACCATTGGAATTTTATAGGTAGCTACCACCATTGAAAATGCTGGCCATACATAGGCTCGTTTGAACTTCGGAAATAAGTCGTAGTCCGTTAAACTTGAGTATGTGTATTATGGTGCACGGGACAAAACTTTTCACCCGTACGGATATACCAAATCAATAAAATTTTTTTCAAGACGAGGACACGTATCGTCCTGCTGAATTAGCAGTTTGTAACTTTTCTAATGAATGCCTTACCAATGTCATGCTTTATTCAACTTCTGCACAAAAATATTCCCTTACACATTGATCGATGCAATGATCTTCATCAGGAAAGTATAACAAAATTTCACGCTTTGCTGATTATTCGATTTTCTCCAACTAGTTGTGGATTATCACTACTACTTTGATGGATATCAACAAAAATAAGTAAACCGACGGGAAAAATGAACTACAATCTATTGCCTGCTCAACACAAATCTTATTTTTTTTTTGACAAGTTTGATTATTGAATATTTTTGGCGTTAATTTTGTAGAAATTCATTGTTCACAATTAAATGAAACTACGTGACCTAGTATTATTTCTATTTTCTTTAATTTCTTTACCAGAACCTAGGTTTCGTTTTATTACAACACCTGAGTGGGCTATTAGCAAGGCTATTAGCAATTAAAAAAATCTTTGCTAATAGCCCACCTGAAGATGTTGTAATACAACGAAACCTAGGTCGTGGTAAAGAAATTAAAGAAAGTAGAAATAATATTACATCACGTAGTGTCATTTAATTGTGGACAAGTTTGACCTTAATATTGGAGTCTTAACTTTAATTTCACCCTTAATAAGAGGTTTTTGATCTTGAAATATTATAGCATTGGAGGATTCTGCAGACGTCAATTATATCAATCGTCTAATAAAAAATAAGTGAAACTGTACGACGGATAAAATTCAAAATCCATCCTCAAGTGAAAACTACAACAGAAGCCATTTTTCATTAAGATCGTATCGTCCACTGACGTGTTCCAAACTGCTACATTATTTATGAAATTTCTCTTAAGTTTATTAATTTATTTAAACCAACTACAATAATTTTACACTTTTTAATAAAAAAATATCATTATATTATATGTTATCTAATAACTGCAACAAATCATTAATAAATTTGGCTTGGGAATATTTAATGTACCGTAAAATACATATGCTATAACCGCGATTTCGCAAGCATAGAGTAATAATACCATGGAAAGTATATTTGGATATTTGTAACTCAATCACGTTTAAGGCAAGACTTAGTTTGATAAAGCTTGATATAGATATAATTCATTGTCCGTACGATTGAATTAATTTTTTTAGAACTAATAATAAAAATTTAGTACTTTTTAAACATGCATGGACGATTTTAGATTACTAACGGACAATAAAAAGTCCACGTTTAAGAAACCGCGAATAAAAACAATTAAATTAATACTTTTCTTACCTTCTCATTTACGATAAGCGACGATAACAATACGACGATTAAATAACAATTCCATTCTTTAAAACATAACAATTTAAAAGGAATCGAATTATTTCGTCACGATATCACACGCCGTATACGGCTACGAGATAATTCGTTGTTAAAATCTCTAAATCTTTGCTTAAAAGAGCACGACTTCCATAACTTGATTTAATTGCACATTACTAATCGTTTTACGAGAGGAAGTCTCGATTGAGTGGACTTTTATTCGCAGACAACCATTACTTCTATTTCACAGCCGCCTCACGCTCAACGCCAATGTACAACGCAAGACACGTAAATGGCCGGCTCGCCTCGGAGCGAAATGTGTTATGTGTTGATTTTTACTTTATATTACTTATTTTATAAATGTATAATTTATTTTATAAATGTAAACGACTATCTTATTATTCTTCAACTGAAAAATAAATTCATTTTATTAAATGTCATTTTAAAGCCCTTTCTAATGATACCGTACTTGACCCTTGCATCATCACAAGGACCTTTTCTATATTAGACCATGTCATAACTACCAAATATCTAAGCGCATACTTCTAAAACTTGGCATTAATTTTGGTTTCGCTAAACCTCAAGACATTGCTTTAAAAATTAAAAAAAAACACGTTGTTGCATTATACAAATAGCTTTTAGACCACCGAAGCAACAAACATACGGCATATAAAAAGTTCAATATACATAGTAAAAATCTCAAAAGCCCAATAAAACTTAATACACTTAATTTCACATTCTTACGAATGTTGAGAAACAGCCTTCAGCAAAGTTTGCAACTACGAGTATCTGGTGTTAAGTAAGATGTACCTGACTCGGTTCAAATGCTCTTAACTTAGTTTTGCATTTCATAAACAGCTTTTACTTAAATTGAAAACCAGATTCCGGTCACAGTTTTGTTTCTCCAGTTCTTTTAACCTCCGTATGTAAATTAGTCACTTAGATGAAGAATTTTAATTTCACATCCTCTCCAGACACTCTATATATGTTTGCGATCAATATATTGTCTTTTTACTTTTAACCCATAAATGTGAACCTCTGAATTGAAGAGCCAATAAAATGATTAAATTTATATTTGCGCTAATATTGTAAACGAAAAAAGTGAGTTTGTTTTTTATCTATCTATTTGCTAAACAGATAATTTTAAATTTTTCATATAGATAACATCCCTAAAGAATATAGAGTATATGGCCGTATTAAAAATTCAACATAATGAACGCACCATGATAATGGGTTATCACTTTTCTTATTTGGACCCCTTGATACGACAACCAACCAATTGCCGATAAAAACAAAACTTATTAATATATATTGCTTTACAAAGTAACTGTACAAAGCGTCACATTTCTAAATAAATAACTAAATAAAAGAATACTTACTAATTACATGTTAAACGTCCTTTATCCCTTATATAACGTTCACCATAAACGTTGTGTCTATTTATAAATAAATAATATTCTATAAATTTCCACACATTAAAAATGCGCTAAGACCACAGTGACAACAGCCTAACAGTAAGTTTACACTAACGTCGTGTACAAACAGACGATATCAGCGGCGTGCATTAAGGTGGAGAGCAAGTTACGCATCGCTACCTACATCTAATCAAACGAGCACGTACAGTCGCACAAGGACGTCTGCGCTGTATGAGTTATAATTGTTAATATTGTTATAATAGCTTATAGTATTTGAATTTTCACTACCGTGTTCTATTAATTTCAAAATATAACCTCCAATACATCAAACTCAAACATAATAAATTTTTGTGCATATTTTGAAGCCGTGTATATTTTGAATTTTTTTATACTTTCTTCATTACTTTTATAAAGTACAAGATTGTGCCCTGCAGTTCTGAACCCAACACAAGTACAAATCAAGTAACTAAACTATAAATATGATCGTTAATAAATGAACTGTTAATAATTATAATAAAAAAACATGTATTGAATATAATTTAAATTACTATAATTTTAAGATTAAATGAACTTTAAAAGAATTAATTCATTTTCTCTGTTTAAACTAAGGTACACTTAGTAATTGAAACCTCGGAAGAGTATAAAATCAAATAATCAAGTTTCAAATGGTAAAAACATGTGAATATGATCGAATTACGTCAAATAGGGTCAAGAAAAATCATCCAATTTATCTCGGAATATGTGTTCAAAATGATTTTTTCTGATAGCAGTAGATCTCGCATAAATCCTATCGTCTGATCCTATCGTAGGTTTTAACTTTAAACAAAAATAATGAAACTACTTCGGTCTCATTGAGAGGAATTTTGTATTTAATTAAGCAATTGGTTTATATTTTATACTATTAAATTATGTATTTATGATTTAAAAAATACATGTCTACAGTCAAGCGCTCAATAAAAGGAAATTTATTTTTACATATAGGTTACATTGTGTACCCTTAACATAATTTACATGGTAGACCATGCGTCAAGTTTATTTCATGCCATTTCTTATTTTTAACACATATATACTGAGTACACACCTAGAGATTAACCATTATGCAGCATGCTGCAGGCCATAGGCAAAAGCTTCAAGTTTGTGATTATGATGCTTCAAGTTTACATCACATTAGTCATCTCCACTTCCCTAGCAAAGCTATGCAAAGATTTGATTGCTTTTATCTCTTTACTTTTCACGGCTAACTTTTAAAGATGAACTTGTTCTTTTGACAGTAATATTTTTGATGAGATATGATAATTACATTCACACAATTATGTCATCTATGAATTGTCAACAAATTATTCTCTCCCCCCCCCACCCGTTTAAAAATTTAAAACTTCTAAACGATATTGCAGAAGAACCCTTACATTAATTTTGTTAATTGCGTGTTTTAGGAAATTTTAAAAAATAAAAATAATATTGTTACAAACATACAATATACTTTATTAAATAAAAATCTCTTTTCTTGTCAAAAATCAATCGAATGACACCTCAGTCTTCGACTCGAGTAAAACAAATGTTTGTCTTCATTTTGTATTTGTAGATACGCAGAAGAACAATATTTTACTGAAAATTACTTAAGATTGCCACTGGTAGCATATACTTGCAAAATATCATGCATATAGGTGTACAACGGTTAGAATTGTGAAGCTGTGATAGACGGATGATAAGAAGGACGCGACGGAATTAAAAGGACTCCTCCCTCGATTAAGAAGGACTCACTGATTTTAAGGTTTTTAAAACTTAAACACAAAGCATTTTTTAAAGCACCATAATTTGGAAGACACCGTGATATTTTATATATATACATATTTATTTTACATATGAATGTGCACTAGGTGTAACTTATCAGCATAGGATTAAGCCGATAATGTAATAAAATTATATCATTCACGCTAATGTTTTTGAGAATATTACTAATAATCGTAACATTAGTATTAATATTCCATTAAACCTACGCAGAACTCTTTAATTTCATTTTATATTTTAATAGTTAATGATTCTAAAAATCTGAAATTGATTATTTACGTATATTCGTAACAAAAATAATACTTTTATTTTTTGAATATATTTGGTGTTAATTTTGGAGAAATTCATTATTTACAATTAAACGAAACTACGTGATGTAGTATTATTTCTACTTTCTTTAAGTTCTTTATTACGACCTATGTTTCGTTGTATTACAACCTCTTCAGAAAAGAAAGTAGAAATAATACTACATCACGTAGTTTCATTTAATTGTGACTTTTATTTTTATCAACAACAAGTACGGTACAATTGCTAAATAAATTGCTAAACTAAACTCCTAAAAAGAATGAAATAATTGGTGTATATTTCAGATTGTACCCTTTACTAATATAATTACGAGAAATTCTTGTATAAAAAATGAGTCTGAATCACTTAGTTACTACTTTACATTACTTCCACAGTAAATTACATATAATAATTATTTCCTTCTCATTGCCCAACTTTATCAGATTGAAAACCGTTTATAAAGTATAAAAATTACACAAAAAGTGTAACTGTACAATCCAGGCATTGGATATATTTTGATAAATAAAACATCTACAAAAATAGAGAGAAATATGTGAAAAATAACAATCAATTTATCAAAAATACATTTAAAATTCTAATGCCTCGTGTACAATTGCATACCTGCATAATAAGCCCTGTGTAAAATGAAAGTTGCACCTGGTATTATTAAAAATGTAACTTGTTAAGATTTTGTTAGAAACCCAAGAAAATACAATTTAGTTTGTTGAGGTTGAAATCGTTTTTTTAAAGGAATGTTAAATACGTGCACAAAAACACCGACTATTTCATACTCCGCATGCACGTACTATAACTCATCTGCAATCCATGATTACCCACGCACTTAAATTACTAAGCGTCGTCTATTTATTCAAATCGCAAATTTAGAGTCAATATCGAGTTATATTTGGATAGAGCACGGCTGATTAATAATTTTCACTAAGTTTCATTTAAATTCACAAATTTGTAGGTGGAACAAGGATTATACTAAATAAATAAGTGAAAAAAAATATATAACAACGGTTGTCTAAACGAAACATAGCACAAAATTATTTTTTTTTCATTTCTACCAAACTACCGACCTATGTAATCGTACTTAGATATTATAAATAACTACCCATCAAATTTTTCCCTTTCAGAAAATACATACAGACATTCAAACTAAAAGTAAAAGTAAACTTCGCTAATAACATATACATTACATAATTCCCTACAAAGGGAAACTTTTTTGAATACGGAACTTGAGCCTGCTACGATGGCTTTTGAAAGGTAATTTCACAAGCATAATTAACATGGCGTCTACTCGCTGCCTAGCGCTTGCTCTGCTTACACTCCGCTTACAAGCTCAGGGCTCAACTATCTAATTCACCGGTAACCCGTATGGAAATCACGCACGGCGCATGCTAGTGTACCAAAAAAATAGGATTGCTACAATAATCGATACCTAAAAATTTCGCAATTAATTCAATAATTTCGAAGGCAACCGTTAAGGTAAATTTCATCAAAATAATTAAATGAGCGACTGTAAAATCAAACTCGTCTGCATAAGTTGGTAGCTCATGGTGACCATGATAACAGCCGATTTATCGTTGATCATTTATTGATCAGCTACGGTACGGTTCGTTTTGAAATACAGAATTCAAAGGATTAAGTTTATTGGATGAAGAGGATAATGTGCAAACAATAAACTATTGTTTGCACATTATCTTACTACTTGGTAAGTCAAGGCTACGCTACCGTTAAGCTGGTCAAGAAAAGGGAGACAAACAAATATTAATAATTATTGATAATTTAAAGCAAAAGGAGACAGATAGAAAATAAAAGGAGACAGTAATTAATAATTTATGTTCAAAACTGTCACAGATCTTTTAATTTAGGTGACTCAATAAAATTAGCTTTCACAGTCATATTTTGCAAGAATTATAGTAAAGGGAGAATTCCTATCCTGAACGATCTCCGGAAACAATTCGATAAAAATATGTATTTAGACCTAAAAAAGCAAGCTCCAAACTCGCCACTAAATTTCTACGAATCTTTATACTAGTAGAAAACTAGCTGTCGAATAGAAGCAAAAACGTGTTGCGGTTATTGTCCTAGTTTTATTTATTTTAGATTCTAATAAAATATTTATTTTGAGGAATTTGTACTCATTATGTTAATATTATCATCATGTGATAATGATATAATTGCACTTTATTACTGACTAACAATTTACCCACTTTTCACAACGTAAAAGTTGTGCTATATTTTCTTTTTTTTATAAAGTTCAAGACCTCTACACTTTCTCCCTCTGGTATACACCCCGCAATGTACCTAGAGTCCGATTGATGGTGATAATGCTATTCCCACCGAGCCCCTCCTGAGACCTGTAACGACCCACCTCATACAAAAGTCTCAGCGCTTCCACCCAACATGGCTAGTGTTTGTCTCTTGTCAGTAAATAATTTAGCTTCTCAATTTTTTCGAGAACGCATTTAGCAAACACTCCCAATAACCCAAAGATCGGTTCATGCTCAACCAAGTCTTGGTGACTAAAGATACCACGTTCTAGAGTTCCAGTAATTCTACGTTACTATTTAGACGTGTGCTCTTTAACAAAACTTTACACGTGACGTGTGCTCATTGCAATGGAACAAAATATGGTAAATATCCTGCGTCTCATATTCGCAGGTACACGCTGGACTATCTCTAAGTAAGGACGAATCTATGCAAACTGACACGAAATACGCCATATCCTGTTAAAATCTCTGAAGTATTATAGTCTGAAACGAGCCAATTTTTACGCTCGGACACATCAGAGAAAAACAACTTAGTCGTTTTCCCCTTGGAGCAAGAGGGGTCACCTGGACTGCCAATGAGCAACGACGACGTCAGATGTCAGAGTCCTCTCTTTCTGTCAGCTAAGGATTCAGCAGATAGAAACTCGAAGTGAAACGGACCCATACCGAAATTCTGCCCTCGTACCAAGATGAAGTTAGCCGCACGGTCAGCAGTCAAAAAGTCGCCAAAACTGGCGGTGCATCTGTTGAGCAGGTTCTTTACGCTTTGGTCAGCGCCAACAGCGATGCACGCTGCCCACCACCCGTCTAACTTGTTGGACGCCGATGCACCACTGAGCCCAAATCGACGGCGCATAGGCCAATATACCTTAGTATATTGCCTTATACATCAGCTTGAGGGTAGAGCTATTCAGTCCCCTGGTGGTACCGGTAACCCAAGCTATGGCGTGGAAGGCTGCCCGAGTCCTTTCACCAATGTACAGCGTCTGTGGCCAAAAATTCCATCGTCTATTGAGGATAATATCCAGGTAGGTAACTTGATCCCACACACCAATGCTAACACCAGGCATCACCACAGACGGCTCCCTCACTAGCCTTGTTCAACTTTCAGCCTTTTCAACTTTCCCTCACAATCCTTGAAGAGAACAGCCTCAGAATTTTATGGGGCAAAGCGGCGCTTGTTCTTAGTGCCCCAGTTGTGTAACCTGACGAGAAAATCCGTCGCTCGATTCTTTAACTCTCTACACCAACAGCAGAGTATCATCCACGTAGACGATGATACCGTATCCCTGAAGAAGTATCGCAAGTGTAACACTCCACAAAATGAACATGACGTTTCCACAAAATTGGTTCAAGGACCAAGCCTTCCGTTCCATTTCATTCCATTCCGGCCCATATTGTGTGAAAATAAGGACATAATTATATCAAAGCAAAATAAAAATGATCTAGAAACCGCCGTAGTTTGAAGCAACTAATAAAATTATGTCAAAGAACCTGTAAGATGGTAATCATGCTGTAATTATTAGTATCTAATATCAAGCAGGTGTATAATTATAAAAGTACACATTTATTATGATCACTTATAAAAGAATCAGATATCGCTGTCAATCGATTACGTAATAATATTCTGTTAAATAATTACCTAGTAATAGAGATTGCATATGTTAATCAAGCCTATGGGGTAAAAAGTTGCAAAATTACACTAAATCACGTCCAATGGTTTTTGCTTGATGCCCACGTAAACACGGCCTCGTTACCGTTTCATTACATATTGATTGATATTTATTTGTTACCATTGATCGATATATTCTAAAACTCATATTTTCTTTCATACAAAGTTACATTAACAGTTCATACACATCTTTCTTTATGTGACGACGTTTTTATCTAATAGGTAAAGAACATGTGGCGTTTACTTTTAATTTAACCGAATATATTGTTCTGCACAATTTACATCAATTAGTTTTAGAAAACAATGTAGTCGCACATGTTATCAAATATTATCGCCACTTCACTATTGTTTATTCGATTGATATTTATCTTCAAGGAATCTTTTTTTTTTCAACTTTTTGAATACGAGTTACTTTGATTTGAACAATTCCCATGCCGCAATTTTCCAGTATCTGACAACCCTAATATAATCGAAACCGCCGCGAGTGGTTTATTTTATATATCTGCCACAATGTTTGCATATGGAAGTTCATGCAGGCCGGTTTGTCTAAATTTCGAATTGACGTATTACAAATCAAATAGTTTCTATTACCTATAGTTTCCTTCTCTATTGCAAATAAATTCAATATTTATTGATAAAATTGGCTTAAAATTAAAAGATACATAATGAAGTAAACAATACACGCTGTACTTTCCCACGAAATACTAATGTTGTGCATATATCTTTTGCGATGTTGTAATAAAGTTGGATTGTTCTTTTATACCATTCGGTTTATAAAGTATTTGTATTCTTGTGCTCATAAAGTTCTGATCTACCCCTCTTCGTTGTCATACTTTGCCTTCATTATATGAATGCACACATTACAGTTTTTGAGAAAATGTAGATACCCTAAGATTTTTCGTCTTATAAGGTAAAAAAAATCAATAGAGCCACTATTGCTAAAAAGAAACTTTAATGCTTTTTTATGGCAGGTACAGAAAATTTTGATGTTACTTAAAAATAAAAAATGTTTTTAAGCGTTTATGAAAAATTTATTCGGATTCCAGCAGTTTAGGAGCTAGACCGGACACATACTCGTGTTATTTCTATATTTTTCCAATTATATTAATGATTTAAAATCCATTCCAATAAAATCGATTTTCATCAAAATGTCGACGAATTTTTTAACGAATGCAACTCTTTGTTCTATTTTCACTTGAAAATAAAAATGTTACCCTAATAGATATATAGATAAATCAAACTCAATTGCGATAAATAGTATTACTAAAATATGTCATGATTATCTTATATGACTGCATTACAGAAAACATTGCTCGTAGATCAGTCGTCACGATTACGAGTTTATTATTTTGAGGAAGTTACTTGTGAGCCCTTGAAATGTTTTTGAATTTACAGATATTAAAAAGTGTAGATATTAAAAAAATTACTACAAAGAAATATGCGAATTGAAAACGAAACGGAGTTTCTTTTATTCATTCACTGTGAGATAACAATCGCTGTTGGAAAAATAATATCTAAAATAATAACTCTGTCCAAATATGCGTAAATGCTGATGATCAAGCGCTTGAACAAGAATACATTGCATTGAAAGATAAAATCCAACCAGCATAAAATATTTCCAATCGAAGAAATCTGTAGAAATCGGAGGAGTTTCGATTGAGGTTATAAAAGAAATAGGGGAAAATGAAGTAAACATTTCACATTTTATTTGCTAAAAAATGTGGATAACAAGGGACCGTTGAAATGATTGACAACTTTCTCTATTTAGAGCACTGCATAAAAACGGATCATCAAAAAAATGTAATAATTTCAGATAAACCTCCGTCATAACCTACGCCAGCAAAATACTATTTCATATCTTAAACAATAGAGTCCAAGAGCATCTATCTCATGAGATCTCACCAAAACAAGCTGAATAGAAGGCAGTGACGAGAAAATCCATTTCGCGACAAATCGTCGAAAAAGCCAGGAAATATAACTTCCAACTTTCCATAAATTTTGTGTACTTCCGAAAAGCCTTCGATATTGTCAAGTGGTGCCACTTATGGTACAGTCTCTTGGAAATGGGTTTGTCGCCTTATATGGCGCAAAATGTCAGAAGAATTTACGAAGATGGCACAGCAGTCATTCTGGTCGATTGTTTAGACTTCTAAGAATTCAGAAGCCAGGCTGGCGTTAAACAGGGCTGTATTCTGCTCCGCTGCTCTTTAATATGTCATGCAGTTATGTCTTGAATATTCGGACGAAGGTATGTCAGTGAGTGGTAGGAAAATATCAAACTTACGATACGCTGATGATATTACTTTCACTTTATAAACTGAACAAGACCTGGCAAATATCCTACGACGACTAGAAGCCCTGGATTTTAGTCTCACAATAAATGGTGAGAAAACCAAAATAATAATTTTAAACCGAGCAAATAACAAGTCTGGAATTAAGAAAACATTTAACTGCGCAGTGGAATAGAGCTATATATACTTAGGTTCTATTATAACCAACGTCGCTAATTGCGAAAAGGAGATTTATAGGCGTTTTATCCACAATCGCTAGATGCACTATCACTAGATCTTCTGTAGAAAATTTTATAAGGCTTGAAATAACAAGAGGTTCATCAAAAATATTAAAGTTTGCTTGATAAGATGCCTAGTATTGCCAATCTTCCTATATGAAGACAAAAATATGAACATTGAGCATATAGGATTGTCAAAACATCGATGTATTGAAAATATAGTATTAGAAGCGTCTACTCAAAATCTCTTGGTCAACTCATGGCACCAATGTATAAATTTTCGAGGAACTCAAAAGAAAAGAAAGGTTATCATAGACTCTGTAAAAAGGAAACTTGGAGTTCTTTGGATAGATCACCTGCAATGAAAACTGGGTAGAAAGTTTGGTGGAAGGAAAAAAGAAGAGTAAAAGATCACGAGATCACTATTCTATGTGATGGACTGACCTTATACTATACATGATGCACCCTACAATCAATGCGTGTTCATAGCATCTTGAGAATGGCTACTGAAAGGTCGGTCGGAACATAATCGCGGCCACTCGGTGAAGAGCGCACGAGTAAGAAGAAAATCTCCAAATCTAACATTCCAGAATATTTGTAAAGAACTCTTAGGGAGGGAGAATTAAATAATCTAATTTTTTTGAATTCTATATAAAGTGTTTTTTATTGAATTCTCTATATCGTTTCAAAGAGCTCTAGTAATAAGAGCTTCAAAATAATATTTTCTTTATTTTAGTTAGTATTTCTTAGAAGATATACAGAAAATATAAAAAGAGATGTTCTCTCCTTTGTTTTCAAAACTAAATAACCTAAAATTTAGAACAAAATAGGAATTTTAGAAACCTATGCAAAGTTCTAAGAAAACTATAGCGATTACCATGGATCTAATAAGTTTTGAATATACATCATGTTTTAAATAAAATATTTTATATTTAGACAAACTATGTACCTTTAAAAGCCTAGATACGTAGAAAACCCTGGTATTGTAAGTTTTACTTGGGTTTGACAGTCCGTTTTAAAAGGTTTAACTTCAATAATTTGGGCAAACTGTTACTGCAAAATATTTGAGGCTGCTTGGTTGTCAGTTTGTTTATGTCAGTTAGCAATTTTCCCTTGAAGCAATCATACATTAAATCAAATATCCTATACCTATATTTTACAGTTAGGTTCAACAAAATTTACTTTTTCCTGATATACATACAAAAATGTGATTGAGTTTTTATCATGCTGCTATCATAAATTTTTGATTCTACTAATTATCAAATTACATACAATTATTGGGACATTATATATGTCTAGTGATAAATTAAATGCAAGTAAAGACAAATAAATAGAGATGAATTCTTTATAAATTTAATTTAACGTAATGTGAAAAAAGAAAATATTCAACTTTCTAAGACAAAATCGACATTTCCAAAAACTATACTTGAAAGTTTAATGGAAATGTTTATAAATGAATTTATAATCGATACTTGTAAAGTTAATAGAATTGGAATGAAATAGTAAAAAAGATCTTTGTATTTTATGATAATCACTTCTCTTGTAATTAAATAATTTGTTTTCTTTATCAGTATCCGATACTAAATTACATTTATGCATGTTATTATTTAAAAAGTTACAAAAATACTTAGCATTTCATTCATGATAAGAAACTATAAAAATATACGATAATGTAATAATATTCCTACTTCTTATTAATATAATGTATACAATATCGTTGCATGGAGGTGATGGAGTACTTTTCGTAATATTTTTTCAATCGGACATTTCAGTACAAATATCAAGAATCTAGAATCTTCAAGTACGAAGATCGAAAATCTTATCAACTATTATAAAGAATATATATAAAGAATATTTTCATATTACCATCGTAAAATTAAGGAGGATCCTAAAAAGGGTAAATTATTTATCCCGGAAATATAGGACATTTTGATAATATCTCAAATATATTAGAATATGACTCCTTACAAATTTGCCTAAACCCCTGTTAAACGAATTTTTGTAATGTGTCATTTTCTCTGAATCTTAAAAAATATATTTGGGGTATTTTTAGGATTACGAAACCACAACTTTAAATGGATTGACGTGCTCTTCGCAATAAAAGTATATTGAAATATATGACAGCCTGGAAAAACAGTTCACGTGGTTATTAATCTATTTAGAATATAATTATTACACGTTGAAAAGAAAAATGAATTAACTCCTTTAATAAACCAAACAATTACTAATGACCATTTTCAAACTAAATTATTCAATAAAAACTCAATAAAATAAATGTTTCTGGAAATTATACATGTAAAGATTATACAGCAACATAATAGCAGTTTCACAATTAAATGAAACTACGTGATGTAGAATTATTTCTACTTTCTTTAAGTTCTTTACCACAACCTAGGTTTCGTTGTATTATTAAATCTTCAGGTGGACTAAAATTGATTCTTTGCTAATAGCCCACCTGAAGATATTGCAATACAATGAAACCTGGGTCGTGGTAAAGAACTTAAAGAAAGTAGAAATAATACTACATCACGTAGTTTCATTTAATTGTGAATAATTTATTTAATTGTGAATAAATTATATCGATATTTCGACAGTATTTAAGTTTAGCATGATATTTTTTGAACCATTTTATTTATATGATTATTATAATCATTATATTTATTAGCAATTATGTTATTTAATCATTTTAATTTAAAGGTTCCCGAATAACAAGGGAGTTAGAGAAAAACAGATAAAAATGTGGGCCGTGATACAGATAATCGGCAAACAGTATCGTTTGTTCCCACCTTCCACAAAGGGCTGCTTCAAAGAGTTTAATAGCACAAAAATTTTATTAATATTTTATTTAACATATTGTTAGTATCGATACTGTCAGAAATGGCGCAATAAATATTTTTGATAATAACTCTGTTTACATTTACATTTGGCTCGTCGATTTAACAAATAGGGAAGTTTAACGGACGAATAGGTAGATGGGAAACTTCTACATATTTGTTCCATCACCATAACAACCACAAATATATACTACATATTTGTATTTTGAAAATTTTTATTTCTATTATCACAGCAAAATTTAAATACTCATTTTATTCAATTTTGTGCTATATTATGAATCCGTTTATTATAATGACTCTAAAACGCCCATTTACCATAAATGTCATTGCAATAAGCTTTACTTTCTTTTTAAAGTATTTAAACTATCAAAAATTTAACAAAATAGTCCATTTTTCTTTTAAAATATTTTAATCCGTTAATATAGTTTAAATCTTTTCATCGTTACAAAAATTAAAATATGCAAATGAATATTTCCCAAATGAAATCATAAGCTTACAGGTCTGAATCTCAATTTTTTTCTAAAATACAGCTGTTTATTTAAATGAGAGCTATTTATTTTTAAAAAGTTGAATATTTTAACATTCCGCCAGTAAATTCATATTTGAAGGAATTGGCTGATCAATTCCATTGCAAAATTTTGTTATTGGTCCTAATTTTGATAACCATAACAATCCTAATTTTGAACACTTCTGAAAGTCCATTATTATTTCCTAGTCTGAGGTCAATGATTTGACAAGAAATTTAGTACTACTAATAGACGCAGTACTACTAACAGAAGTTTGATATTGCAAAATAAAACCTAATTTTGTCTTGGAACTTCATTTTCCGGACACTGCAAAGACACCGTCGTTTGATAAATATATATGTATGTCATTTAATATGATGCTAACAAATTATCACTTCACATCGACTCTTTAAAAAGAAGCTTACAAGCAGTTTTACTTCATAACAGGGACAAAACTCTTCTAAGCCGATTTCGGTTCGATGTGTTTAAAAATGTTCGTAACAACATTTGGTAACAGTTTAATATTATTTTTTTACAACCTAAACTTTTTTCCTACCGTTTTCTTTACATATGTAAATATGTAAAGCATGGTTCAAAAATTATAAGATTATAATAAGCGCTATAGTTTTCTTGTAATCTCCTATTCAGATTATGCCAATACCATTTACATCATGATTTTTGTTCAATAGTTTCAGAAATTAAAGAGGAATGCTGTATTTTCGCATGTTTTTTGGAATATCTTTTTGAATGTGTAATTTCAAATTGTGATGAAAACATTTTTGTGTATCTCATGGTGAGCTTTTGAAAAAATATTCCACATAGTAAACAAAATTTATAAAAAATTGCTTATTAAATGAAAATATTAGTTTTAGTGAGTAGTTTTGGAAATAAGGGAACGAACATATTTGTTTGCATATTTTTCAGTAAATCTCTGAAAATATATCTTCAGAGATTTCTTATATATACCAAAAATTATATTATTATACTACGCCAAATTTCAAGTTTCTATGTTAAGCCGTTTATGAAAGAAAACGTCTGTGACGGATGAACGGACAGACGTTTCCTTCTAATACATGAAACCTTAAAAATACTCTATATTATAAGAACAACAATGTAGCTATACCAAATATCCATATTTTTAAGCGAAAATAATGGCAAAGAAAATTACATAAAATATTACATGAGAAAAAAATGACGGGCTAGAAATAATTTGGATCTGGAAGTTAAAATATAATTCGACAGAACGTTTAGGAGAAGAAGAAGCCTGAAAAAGTTTTATTTTCTTTTTTCCACACAGCACTTCTTATTATGAAAAAATTCGTTAAAGCTTTAAATAAATAAGGCAATGTGGAAAAATATTTAAAAGGATTATTCCCATCGTTAACAGAATCTAAACTGAAGCAAGGAACTTTTATAAACTGGTGAAAGATAAATACTTCGATAGAAAACTAAATCTATAGAATTTGCTTTAGGTATCGTTAAAATAACTAACTAGGAACCATAATTAAAGTTATAAAGAAGTGATAAATGATATGGTTCAAAATTATAAACATTTGGCTGCTTTATCTGCCTCAAACTTCACTTCTTTCATTCTCATTTAGCTACTCCCTTCATAACTCAGAAACTATAAAAGAAAGGCAACATAGGTATTAGGACAAATAGAATTTAAGCACGATGGCAGTCTACTGCTGGATACTGAAGCGTGATGATTCAAACGAAGCTCACAAGGAAAAATCGCGCAATAGTAACTTCGAGGGAAAAAAGGTTCCACAAGTTCCTGTAATATTGTAATCTGTTTATTTACATGTAATAAATTCATTTAAATAAAAAGATAAAAAACATACACTAATTATATTTTATTATGATTTTTTTTTTACTTGAGCAAAACCAGTTTTCGTGTGGTAAAAAATCCTGATATGATGGGAAACAACTAGTTTAAATTCGTAATTATAAGGTTCCAAAACCTCGTAATCAGCTACAAAATGCAAGAAGGGTTTTATTTTAATATGCAGACCTGTGATGTTTTACTAGTGTTTTTTTTTGTGAAGAAAGGTGTCAGATTTTCTCAGAAATACAAAAAAATCGAAACTTCTGTACTATAGCCTTTTGTTAAATCGAAGTCGCCCCCAAAAGATTTATTGTGTCACCCTCTATAGATTTTTTTATATTGTTATAAATGCCATTACACTTGAGTTTTGCTCTTTTATTCGTCAGGACCATCTATCCCAAGGTAGTCAAGCTATATATTTCAAAGTTCTTAGGATATTGTTAATTATGAATAGCCAAATTAGTAAAGCTCTTCCTTCTTAGCCTCTTTTGCCCATACTTCATGTCGAGCACTTTTTTCATCATGTTGACTTCGGGCCTCTGATTTGACTTCTTTTAGCTGGTGAGTCTATAACTTTACTGTGCTATGCTGGTTTGAGTTTGAGAAGTCATATTGTGTGTACCAAATTTCTTGTTTGGTAATTTTCAATCCAGCTATTCCACGTCTAGAAAACGTCTCAGGTATTTGAGTTTGTATCTGAAAAGAATGATTATATCTGTTCAGATCAGATCCTGTCGTGGCCGTTTTTGTATGTCTGCAAATAGGTGAAGCAATTGAAGATTTGAGTACGTAAGTTACATCTTTCGATATTAATATCTGCTAATTACAATTTTTCTACAATTATTTTGTAAGACACGATATAAATGGTAAAAAGTGTGTTGTCGTAGTCCGAGTCGCGTAGCATTTGAATAAAGCGTTAAATAATTTAGTAGTTTTTTATATAACTTGTTCGATTCAGAAATTTATTTAAGTAGCATTTTTTTTTAATTTTGGTATATTTCTCAATGGTTTTGTGATTAAGTATTATATAAGTTGCTAAACGCCACAATGGAAATAAATACAATCGTGCCAAATATTCTGCAACCCATAATATATACGGCACACGAAATGTAAAATTAAGTAAAAAGTTATATAAACAGACGTGACGCGTCATTACCTTCGCTCTCGAACCGAGGTAGTACGAAGTCGATTCATCTGAAAATGACCGATTATTGTTTCTTTACGCCTTATTAATTTGAACTCAGGAATCCACGGACATCTCTATCATGTAACCTCGATTAGATACAGTTGATCGTGTTTTAATTCCATTTCAAATATTCTGACAATTATCTGAAGGGTTTGTTTACATTAAATTTTTAAAGATGGATTTTTTGAGCAAAAGAGAACAAAAAATAATAGATATAAAATATATTATTATTCTGAAATATCTATAAGATTCAATTACATGTTATGTTATAAGATTCAATTACCGTATCCCTAATCTCAACCAGCGGTCTTATTTATTTTATATAAAGATTGGTAAAAGTAATTTGATTATTTTTGGATATTTCTACTATTTTTTTAATATATGTACATGTTCATATATAATATATGTACATGTATCATAAACACCTTTCTGGCTACATTTCAAATTATTGAAACAGTACAATCACTTGAAACCTGATACAAATTCGACATCCTTTTCCAAGAGCCGGGGAATTATCATTTCTCCTAATTACTAGTTACTTTCGCGAACTTGTTTTTATGATCTTTTTAAAGTGATGTTTTATTTAATTGTGTACATTTTTTATTAACCCCTTCGCTGAAATTTTAGTGATATAATTGGTTGTACACAGAAAACTGAGCAGAGTTAGAAGTGAGTTGTAGTAAGACTATTAGACATTTGTACAGTCTTGTTGAAAGCCGTTAAGCTTAATGATGGTCTTAATATCAAAATCTGAAGTATATTTATCTCACTTTGTCTGAACATGGAACGATATTGACAGTAGTAGTCGTAAGCTAAGTAGATATAAACAGAATAAGAATTTATCGCTGCAGATAAAATATTTTTTTTATTTTAACGAGATCATAATTTTTTCATTCGTTTTTAATTTGATCTCCACTTTAAATTATTTATTCTATAAAGTCATTGAAAGTGGTGAAGTTGATCTTGTAAACAAGACCAGAAAGCTATGGGATAAGGAAGAGTTAAATATGAAAGATACTTTTAATATTTTCTCTTAATATTTAGCTTGATATAAGTGTATTTTTTGTTTGAGGTTGATATCATTGCATATCATTTAGAGAAAAATAGCACATACATTCTTGCACGTTTTAAATTACAATGTTAGTTTAAACGACTCAATCCTTTTACGGTAGCTATTTCTCATATAAGTACGTTGATGCCTTACTTACTAGCTTCTAAATTGTCATTCATATATATATATATATATATATATATATATATATATATATATATATATGAATATATATATATATATATATATACATATGTATATATATATATATATATATATATATGAATATATATATATATATATATATATATATATACATATATATATATATATATATATATATATATATATATATATATATATAACTATTTCTTCGAGGGATAACCTAATCTAATCAAAAACAAACAGGTTCTAAACAGGTAGTCTTGGTACCGTAGGAACATGTATTAAACTACAGCAACGGGTCGACGGGGTCCAGGGGCAAAGGATCGATGCACGACTGAAGCTGTTATATTCCCGTATTACATCAGATTCTAGTAGATTACATTATTACTTATTCTTAACAATTCTCTTTGAATTATGTCAAATAAACACACTGACTTTAGACTATTAAGATTGTATTGTACCTTTGAACAAAGACCCATGTTGTTTTATAATCACATGTATTCGAAGAAATTAATTTTTATATATGAAATTTAAACATATCTTTTTTCATATTTAATATAAATACCAAACAAATAGTCACATTAAATTCAGTCGACATTCAAACTTCGAAACTTCTTGCTTGTTACATTAAATTACGTAATGAATGATTAAATGAAGTTTGTGTTTTTTAAGTAAATTTTCATACCAGTTTATAATAATTGGGGCAATCGGTAGGATATCGGGAAGAAACATTTGATAACGGACATCGTGCTCAAGTTGCTACATATGACCAGGGACAAGAATACAATGCAGATACGAGTATTTTTTTGTAAGTCTGTTTTTTCATTACTCCTTGTATATCTATCTATCTATCTAGCTATCAATCTTCTTCTACCTTAAAATAATATCGAGTTGTATGACATGGCGTCTAACAAAAACTAAGCAAAACTTAGTTCTAAATCATCTGATAATATTGAAATATTATTCCGCTAGTAATTAAGTAGCTTCACGAGACTTAATTCATTTCAACATTCTTTTTTCATTACTACCTAGATATGGTAATAAAAACACACGTAACTTAAAAACTTTTATTCAAAATCATTAAATATTTCGCAACAGTTCATTATGGCTTGCACTCATGCATTATGAGGATCAGCCTCATTCACAAATTTAAGACCTTTTAATTCGTCAGAAAATTTATTGGAACACCTTAAATTAGTTTTTTTCGAATCTAAAACGCAAGATCGCCTTTTGTTGAAAAACGATTAATTTTTTAGGGGTTATGATAAAATTACTCGATACAGGGTAGGCATGGAGACAATTAGGGATGATTTTTTCTCCAAATCGAAGGCACTTCAGATGCTGGAAGAAATGGCCGACATCAAATAATAGACAAAATAGCTTGAAGTACGTACTCGTCTATTCTTGACGAAAAAATGGGTACCGCAGTTCATGCACACATCCTGAGAAACACCAACATTACAGCTCTCATCACGACTGAAGGAGAAAAATCCCAGAAGCCTATTTGTGCGAGAAAAAACAACATCGTACTTGATAAATAGTCAATTAATTTTTTCCCTCCACAAACTTATCAAAATTCTAAAGCAAAATCAGCATCGTCTAAACTACGTACTGTATTTAAATATTGTAAACACACAGAACATCGAACGTAAGAATGTCGGAAAGGACAGTTTAAGGAATAAATCAAATCAAAACAACCGATCAAACATTTAAACTTGAACAAAGAATACGTAACCGAGCATTCAAATTCTAAATCGGTTGTACAGGTACAGTGCCTCATTGATATAACAATTCTCAAAATTTGATAAATTCGTATTTTGTTCCTAATATGAGATCAAAATTAATACACACTATGTTCAACCCATTCGGAGAAAAATTAAGACTCCTTATCGGCTTTAAAGGACAAATCTCCACTATCAATGAAAATTGTGTAACTTTTCGGTACACAATTTTCATTAATTAAATTCCATTAAAATAATATCCAACTAATGGAAAATTTGGGATATTGGTAATGAAATATTTTTCTCTGTAGGTACCGTGAAAATTCCTACTTCCAAAAACTAAGTGCTCAATTTTATATCGTTTCTCTGCAAATATACATTGGTGAAATATCACGCATAGACGTCTTATATAGATTTAAAGCATTTATCAATTTCAAAAGTAACGAAATTAAATTACTGCCTCCCAGCGAACTATCAAACCTCCTTTTGAGCAAACAAAATATAAGCATGAAGATACAGTGCCCATGCAGTTCCCTAACAAGTCTCTGATTGAATAAACAAAATATAAGCATCGGAAAACCTTATTTGTGCCATTTCCTTAAAATTCTCTGATTGAGCAAACAAAATGAAAGTCTCAGGATACCTTGCCTGGGCAATTTGCTAACAAGTCTCTAATTAAGCAAACAAAATATAACAATCAGATCACCTTATTCGTACCATTTCCTAACAAGTCTCCGATTGAGCAAACAAAATGTCACCATTAGGATGCCATGTTATCTGCACAATTTATTGATCAACGCACTAATTGAACCAATTGAAATCAATAATATTGACAGTAGAGAGTGTATTATCTATTCCAAATTCGCCCATAGAATTTCAAAATCACATTGCCTACATTACTATAGTCAACCCTACAAACACTGATATCAAATTATCAACCTTACAATTAAAAGCACAACCTTTAAAATTTAATTTAACTTACAAAAATCCCTTTGCACAGAAACAAATCATTAGTTTAAACAACATTTACAGGATTTGCAAAAAAATGTAAAATGTTTTCCATTTTGACGAAAAGCCATTTTCCTTCCCAAACCCAATGAAACACGAAACAGGAACAATCAATTTTCCACCGTTATTTACTATTTATATACATATACATACACATACACATACACACACATGCACATACACATACACATACACTTACGCATACACATACTCATACACATACACATACACATACATATACACATACACATATACATATGCATATGCATATGCATATGCATATACATATGCATATACATATACGTACACATACACATACACATACACATACAAATACACATACACATACACATACACATACCATATATACGTTTGTGTGTGTGTGTGTGTGTGTATTTATTTACACACACACACATTAGAGCCACCATCTATTCGCAAACATAAAAATCAGTAGTTAATAAATTTTAAACTTTCACATTAAACATGAGTACAAATATACACAAGAACTACAAATGATAATAAGAAACACATTTTGACATTTACTTTCGTCCATCATAGACAAATCACGATCTTGTAAGACAGTGATCAGGTGGTTGAGCAATTAAAAATCCCGGGAAACTGAAGAGTTCCGATATATTCGTCTTTTCTGAGTTACAATAAATGGAAACGTAGCACACCCAAGAGGAAATAGACACGAAAATTAATCATATTTTCTCAAAGATATCGGTAGAACGTCTTTTGTATACGTTCAATCATCACCAAATTCTAATCGGCTTTACACAAATGAAGTTTACACAAGGCGAATTGATGACATCAATAAAAAATTCTTTAAACTATGCCTCACGAATCCAAGTTTTCGAAACTATTTTACTATACTCACTAAAAGCCCACGGAATATCAATCTCGATTCAAATCTGACTCCCAAATCAACGACCTCATCCAGACGATGCAAGGTGATCACGCTAACCATAAATTCGTATTTAATATATCGAAGCGTGTGCTCTGTTGGGACTCACTATTGAATATTCGATTACATTAAGCCATAAGCCGCTTGGTGCACTCCACTCAACGGCGCTTATTTTATGCTGAAACTGTTCGCGCTCTGCTGCACACTTAACGGCTGTAAGAAGTTTCATGTCGTTTGCAAATAACAATCCACAGTCTTCGCCGCGCAAGCACTATTATTTGCCAGAATAGTGAAAACTAGAAATCCAAGGTTCGAACTCTGGTGAGACTTATTTTACCCATACCGTGTAAAATAAGTCTCGATTTATAAAAATGTAAAAGTGAAATCCTGCCTTCTCAAGTATTGGGTATAAAATTTCCTGTTTCATTTATATGGATACATACAGATATCAATTATAATATAAATTTGGATTTGTGTTGAATAGAAATCGAACTTTCTTCAAATTAGTTAGTTAATTATTTGTTGTGGTAATAGCAATTTCCTGCATTATATTAGATACTCGATATTTTATTGGATGATCATATAATATTTCTTATCTAATTATGGATTAGATATACTCGTACTTATCTATGATAAATCAATAACTTTACAGCTATTCAATTATTCGCTTTGATGATATTTTTTTATAAAACCGTTCACATACATTTTGTTCAACTATTTTGTATAAATCAACGATACTTGATCAAAAATACTTACTTTTTCATGCAGTAGTTTTTGATTGATAAAAATTACTTGATACTGAAAATGTTCAATATTAATTATTAATTTTTTTTTAATAATCGTCACACAGATCATAAAACATCAAATTATATATAAAGAAAGATTGTAAAAATATATACAATAAAAAAATAAAGGTTCTTGTTTAGTTTTGCGTTGATGTAAAATGACGATAAGATGATAGGTAGTGGGGACAAAAATATTATTTGAACTTCAATTCTCCTGTAGCGCTAGAAATACTTACTCAACGGGAACGAAATTGCAGGCATTCACTGATTCAGTGACCAGCTTTGTACCTTGCAAAATCGGAAAGGGAGGTAATCGGAAACTGTAGACAATAATGTTTTTGTTTTCCACTTTTTCGGTTCGGATGGGACGGGACGCATCAGCCGCCAGAGGGCTGGAGTAATAAAAGCTCTTTTATTCTGCAAATAGCCCATGGTCGTTTTTGTGTACCGACCTTATTTTTGTACAAACAGCCCACGGACAATCTATATCGAAGCATTAACTAGATAGAATTACTACTGTTTTTTTTTCCTTTCGCATATTGTCGTGAGTATATCTAAGATTTAGTTTTATAAGGACTTGACTTGGATATAAAATACCCAATACTGATGGCTAGTAACACTTTAAAATTAATATATAAACTATGTAGGTTTTGTCCACGCTAATTTTGTATTCATGATAAAGGAACATTTTCGATTTTCGTTTTCTAATCGTTAGTTTGCAGTAAAATTTATTGTATTATAGACTGTAAAACGATAAACGAAGCAAATAACTGCTAGAAGTTTCATTGTGAAAACTTTCTTAAGATGCCATTTTAATATACGAGAAGAGCAAGAAGAAAAACTTGATCACTTTTAAACGACGAGAGTTTATATGTTCTATACATTTACGGTGTTTATGTACGATGTTAAAATTACACGTGAAACGAACTAGTCAAGATCTTGTTTGATTTTTCAACACATTTTCATTTGCGTCTCATTAAAATATAATAATGATTGATAAGATAAAAGCACAAATAATTGAAATATAGAGTGTATTTTTTTTCTTAAAAAAAACGCAACCGTTACCAAAATAATCACCTACAAACTTCGAAATCAAAAAGATATCATGTTTTATCATAAAACAAATTCAAAATTACATCGAATACTACTATTCTTAAAAAAAAACTTCAATATCTATCAAAAAATTATTTTTCCTAAATATAATTAAATAATAATACAGTTGAACGATTCGCAAGGAGTTGTCGTGACGTTTATCACATAATTTTCATTATAAGTATATTGCATCATAATATTCTGAATAGGAAAAACTAAAATAAAAATAAGTAAAAAATTTTTTAAATTTAATTTTTTTTATCATTAAGAATAATAGACAGAGTCACTCCTGTGTAGGTATATGGCGTCGTTAGGAAAAAAACATCTGCGTGTGTTTTTAGTGGGTGAAAAAAGTGTCATCTTTTTTACTGTTTCTTACCACAAGGGGAAAAATAAAATCTTTATGAGTTTACTCACATATACGTATAGAAACCGCTTGTGATAAAAACTATTTATAATTTGGTACAATAATGGAAACCGCAAGAGCTAAAACTCAAAATTATAAGTTGTTAAATGTATAAGGGGCTCAAAAGGGAAAGGTAAAAAGGTAAAGGGCCTCTTAAAAATATTTTTTCTTATAATTTTTATAATTAAATCTTCAAAAATATACTGAACAATGTACAAAAAAAAACATGTTGAGTAAGTTCTTCCTCTTATTTTCAAAACTACTCAACCTAAAATTATAAAAAAAATGGGTGTTTAAAAACCCACGCATGAAAGTGTCGCGATTTGTTAAATGTTCCTTCTATTTTTCACTTCATTTATATTTTTCTATTTTCAAAGCTGATTTTCTCAGAAATCATGCGCCGTGGAAACTTCGTATTTGTCATAGTAATATATTTTATTAACCTATAACTTTTGCAAGTACTTGAACCACGAACTTCGTTAAAATATGCCTTGAATGCCTTAAAATATGACTAAATCTTAAAAAAATATGCCTTTCTTTTTTTTTATGGCATGTGGAGTATTATTTGAAGAAGAGTGCTATGAAGAGTATGAAAGTATTTTTTAACAATTTTTAATTGCAGGTTTAAAAAATATTTTAAAAAAATGTGTAAAAATTCAGTATTCCGTCCCTTGTTTCCGAAACTTCCAAGTCAAAAATCATGCAAAAATAGCATTATTAAAACCTGAATAGAATCTTACAGAAAAACTGTATCAGTTATCCTAGATCTTATAATTTTTTAAATATGCACCATATCTTTAAACCTTGTAAAGATATAGTATATATTACGTTACAATATATTTACGTTGTAAAAAATTAACACTTGTAAATAGTTTAATATTGATACTATGTATGTTTAAATGTTTATAAGTGCCGCAATGTGCACGAAACCCTCGTAGTGCGAGTTCTACTCGTATTTGCCAAGTTTTCTTAAACTTAAATCAGAGACTTTAATATTCTTACAAAATTGGCATATTATGAGAATATTTATTATACCAGTTATTAATTTTCTCCAAAATTCTACTTCGTGGCAAAATACCTCTTCGTTGAAATTTCCATTCAGTGATAAATGCGAGAAATGTGCTGGAAATTATAATAGTTTCAGGCTCATGTTATTATTGCGCATGTTATTCTTGTCATTAGCTAGTCCGAGTTAAATATATCAGTTAATTATTAAAATATTGTCAGTTAAATCATCTTGTTAGTCTCGAATTAATCCTTTAAAAAATTAGTATTAAGTAAAATATAAAGTACCCTAGCACGTTCCCAATTTTTATTTACTGATACCTGGTCACTTGACCATAGATCTTTTATAACTTTGCAACTTATTAACTGACGATAGATTGAAGCAGATGAAACCAGATCTTCCGATTCTATTAATTAATGGTTACTTATTAGCAGTGGGATAATGTTGATTATGAAACCATCAGTGGTCTAGGAGTTGAAACAAAAACTAAGGAAATTAAAACATATCAAATTGAGTACAAGTTTGTCTCTTCAAGTCGGCATCTACATCCTGAAATATCCGTAGATACCGAAAAGGTATGAAGTCAAATCAGTAGAGGAGGCCATTTTTGACATATGGTATACTTTCTATAAAGAAGCCAGATTTCCCCTGTTCATTACTCTTATTTATTAAACTAATTTATATTTACGTCAGAATAGTTTAAGTTTTACACAGCCTACCTTACATAATAACTTAGTCACACGTGCGCCGATAGAAAATAATTGAACGGAACACGGGGTCACAGACCAGGCAGGCCCTTGGAGGTCTCGTCCCGTAGTACGTTTTATGTCGCTTGAGCTAAGAAATATTCAATGAAATGTCTTACACCTATGAACATTTATGAAGAGGTACTTACACGTATTTACTTAAAATAATTGAAATGATTTCATTTAAATGTGACCAGAATATTTATATTCAATCAAACACGCTCTTTGAATATTTAATTTCATTAATACAGTTGTTTTTAAGAATGAATATTGGGTTATTTGATTAAGGGGTAAAATAAAGGATTTAAAGGAGAAATGATGAATTATGTATTGTATTTAAAGTAACAATAAATTTTATCGTTAAATTTAAAGATATTTCGATAGATAAGTTATTTTCTAATATAATACGGTAATATAGTATATTTGAAACACTTATAAAAATATAAATTAGAAAAAAGTATAATATTGTACAATAAAACTAAGAGTTACTTAAACGATTTTAATTCAATAAATGTAATGTAATTTTTCCACCTAGCATTTTCAGACGTATTTATTACACTGTAGTTAAGGTGAAGGTAGTAGTATATTATTTTTTCTATATAGTTAAAAGTTGGTACACACACACACACACACACACACACACATATATATATACATATATATACATATATATATATATATATATATATATATATATATATATATATATATATGTACATATATTCGTGGAATATAGAACTTTGTGGCCATTTTGATATAGTTTCACCATCGTTTAGAGCGTTCACAAAGCGCTATGGAGACGCGAGAACAGCCACGGAAACAGTGGGTTACAAATCGACTACTTACTATAAATGATAGAGGGACGTGCTTACATGCAATGAATTTGTGCGCATCAACCGAAATAGAACCTTTAACGCCTTAATTTTCCACTAAGATTCGTGCATTTATTATTATTTTGCATGGCTCTATTAATGTAACGCCTAGCGATTAATGCCATTAAGATAAAAATAACTTCTCTGTAAACATTTGGAATAGCTTCGGTATTTTCTTAGGAGTTTAGAAATCAGCAAAAAAATGGCGTTTAATAAATGCATATCATATCATTTCTGTGATTATATATTAATTACATTTTCTTTTATTTTAATTGAACATGTATTATATTCTTTCTTTGTTGCTTCTTTATTAAATTATTTTATTAGAACTGTTGAACGTCCACTTGAATGATTTATTATGTAAAGTTTAAAATAGAACTGATAATACAAAAATAAACGCAATATGAGATAATACAACTGAAATTTTATTTAAAATTAATTTGTCAAATTGCCGTAAATTATCTAACATATTGCGCATAGATGTTAGCATTAGGGACGAACCCCCTCTTTACGCAGGCGCTGTGACCGCTCGCATCGTGTGTTTTCCCAGGGATTATCATTTAATCAGCAGCTGCAATATTCAAAGCGCAAATGCTGCCTGGATTGTAAACTAAACATGCTCGTACCTTTAAATACTTTGTAAGGTATGGAAATGAGACCCGATCTCCTGTTGATTACCTGCTGGAATTAAAAGGATCATTTTATACAGACTTCAGATTATCAATTTATTTTCTTATTATAATATAAATGTGAAAGTTGGATGATTGTATTCAGTAACTACTAAATTATTATTGCAACATTTACGAGATAAAAATATCATTATGTTACTACAAAATCTATTCTATATATAATAAAAATATAATAAAATAGCAATATATTTTATTCGCATAAATCCAAAATATTTCGTATAATACGCCTTATTTTAGTCATATGTTATTGTTAATAAAACCTGTTGAACTAAAATCCATGATTTCGAACGCAGTTTACACTGTCTGCTGGGAATAATATTTTTTCCATAAAATAATTGTGCGAAATTTATTATGGAAAAAGGGAAATTTGTTAGTGTATAATTCGGCGAGTCCAACTCTGACGCTTGCAACGGTCGGTTGGTTAAGGCATTAATTAAAGTCGTGCAATAGCTGCTTCTATATTATCCCTCGCAATTCTTAACAAAATATATCTACTGTGAGTATCGTGACATACGTTTATAGTTGCAGAATAGGAGATAATTTTCGTCTCACATAACATATCTACTCAAATACACTTTTTTTGATGACTTAACAGATTCTCGCTTCTACGAGTGGTTCTCGTTAGTGTTCGTTGAGGTATACATATTTGAGCTTCTTAATTTTGCTGACTTGACATAACTTGTCAAATATTTTTGTTTGGTCAATAAAATCAAGCCCTGTTTCTGGCTTAAGCAATATTATATGGATTTGCTTCAATGTCTGCTTGAACAAATCATTCACCTTCTTTTACCATACTGCTTCTATTTGAGATTTCAATTTTAAGATAAGAAGCAATTGAACTAATAATGTACTATGCGTTTGTGATGCTTCGATTATATATGCCAATATTATATATATACTATAACAAAACATAACGTAGCTAATTATAAAAGCAATGTTTAGTCATACCGCGTTATCACAATTTTCATGTTGATAAGTTAATACACAACTTTCAAGTATACTCAATCACACTTTTTTAGAATTGTGTTTACTAATATTGAAACATTAACAAAGCTTTTGTTCAAAAATTATATTGCGTTCTAGTTAGGAACATTTTTACTTTCTTTTTTCCAACCTGATATCCAGTCCTCGTGTGAGATAAAAACATCGGAACGCATTACAGGCCACTTTCATTTAATTTCTTTTCTCGTTGTTATGAGTCCATATTTTTTAAGATCAGAGATATGATTCTGCAGTTTTAAATTGGATTGTGCAACAGTATCTGGTGTCTTAAGTTTTCAATATATCTTCGCCCCATCATAAATCCGTTAAAAAGTCACGCTGCTACTATATGAAGTAAATACCTAATCATTAGAAAATTATTACTGTCTATATCGATAATTATGCAGTTATGGGTGTGTAATAATGATGATCGCTAGGCTTGTCCATGTGTTCTTCACAGCCTGATTTATTGCTTCTTACTGTAGCGCAATTTATAAATTATCATTCCACATTCTAATTGTATACGCTTCTTGATAAGTATGGGCTTTGACGTGTAATAGTAACTCTGTTTTATTGTGTAACTGTATTATAACGTACCACTCGTTACTTTCATTACACATTTTTGAGACGAATTTCGGGTCGGTTTACATTCTACACTATGTGATGAAATTTCACTTTAAAAAGTTTTTTATTAAGATGATAACACAAGAAGTTACAAAAAACAGATCATGAGGGACGAAGGACGTGTTACTATTAAGCAATCCAGAGCTTTAATCCAAGTGCGCATTCCTCCTTGCTGGAAGATGGCCTCACATCTTAAGTAATCAGATAGATGATATAATTTTTTAAAACATTGCATTACTTGATACATATTTACAATTAACTCAAACGAATCATTGCTCCGCTATTTCGATGCAAATCGATATTCGCCGATAATAAAACATATCCCTCCGTTTACAGAAATAAACACAAAATAAATAAACACAATAATTGCTCGCCTGTAAACCATGAATCAGCGCAAGTACGTCATTAATTGCTATTGTAGCGCTGCGTTGGCGGTGATTTTTTGGAGCGCCCACTTTTAGACCAACTTGGGGCTCATCGACGCTGTGTAAGGATATATACTAGCGACAACTATTAGTGTAATTAGGTACTCCAGTAATTCCTTACAGTACGATAGCTACATACATTAATTTTAACCTTTCAAATTCTAATAACTTGATCGCATACAAATCTTAAGAACTTTTCAAAAGAATATGTGCGCTTATTAACGAATATTTCTACCATACTTAAGTATTCTATACTATTCCACACTATACTTAGTATATTATACTATACCGTATTTTATACTATACTTAGCATCTTCAAGATTAAAATTGAAAATGATAATATAATACATTTCATGAAAATATGACCAAAGATTCATGTGCAGTTTTCAATGCGATTCATGTTCTTAAAATAGGATAGTGTTTATGAAAGGGAAGACGTTTCCTGACAGTAGTATTTTATAAATAAATAAAATCGTACGGGAGAAGGTTGGCTCTACAAATCGCAAATGATCCTATTATAATAGAAAATTAAGTATTGATGTTCATCTTACAATGAACAATTTGTATTTGGAGTTACATATATATATAATATATTGGTTATAATTTCTCCCTTGTGTTTTAATAATATGTTGTATATTTTATGTTGTATATTAAAAATATGTTTTATATTAATTTAGTGTAGTATGTAAACAAGAAATCTGATTATTTACAGACAACTTAATTCCGGCACGCCGATAAAATATAACTTGGCCAAGCTTCACGTAGAGATGCATCTTCCTTATGTTATGTAAATTATTATCACACGCACACAAACAATAGGTTAATTAATAAAAAATGGAGTAACTATTCCACACGGAATATTGTGTGTATATATATACATAAAATTTTTATGTACAATTTATTTCTCTTCCAATTACTTATCAACCGGACATTATATCTAGACCACTACTTTCTTAAATAATTCCTTTCTAATTGCATAAATTAATAAATAATAAGTGCAAATTAAAAAAAAAAAAAAGTTAATTAAAATTTTCAAAACGCAACACTATTGGTTCAAACGAAACCTGACATCAAAAGCTATGTAAGTAAGCTGATATTGTTGACATTATTGTGGAATTTGTTATATTTGATAAGGAAAATTAGTGTTCTTGCGATATTTTACATATTTAGAGCCTTTTAATACAATAGTAAGGTTGAGCATCGTCTAGAATGACTGAAAGTGATTTTGTGGAAGCATAATCTGATAATCTACCGGGAATGAATTCATGATGACATCACATTTTTCTTCAAATCTAGATTTTACGTCCTCTAAGATAAGAGTGAAAGCTGCAAGATAATAGTTTTAATACATGATTTATAATTACGCATTATGTACGTTTTTATGCATAAATATAAGTAGAGAACGATAAACATAACCTACAATATTTTAAAAACATGACTACCTGCTGTCTATATTTTATTAATTTATATGTAATATTATTTCAGTTCAATCGAGTAACTTTTAATGTCTTAGAATTATTACCTAGTTTTTCCTTAACGTAAAAGCTGAAAAACTGATGTCGTATTAAACTTTTGTAGACTAGTTTATGTATACAGTTATCCACTGCTTGCGTGATTGATCAATACAAAACTCACTTATGATTAATTAAACTCACACAAAACGATATTCAAAAAATGCAAACAACTTGTTGGGCGTACTTCATTTCTTCCCATAACCTTACTCCCTAGTTTTCGTATTTTTGCATTTCCCGGGCACACCATTCATCAGGCACACTTCTAATAATATTTTTGCACTTAGACACAGTACAATACTTATAAACCAGCTGTCGAGATTCCA
The DNA here is from genome assembly GCA_039881145.1 of Druceiella hillmani. Taxonomy (NCBI): domain Eukaryota; kingdom Metazoa; phylum Arthropoda; class Insecta; order Lepidoptera; family Hepialidae; genus Druceiella; species Druceiella hillmani. Next base: position 10,553,707 of record JAYKKI010000047.1, on the reverse strand, counting down.
TGATTTAAACGGCTATTGTACTTAAAATATATTTATACTAATAAGAACTCCTTCGTTAACAAACCCTGGACATGGCTTGTGGAGTCATAAGAGGCACGCGACAATAGTGGCGTTTAAAAAGTTTGAATTTATTGACAATTTTTATGTATTTCTTTCAAATTTAATTGCTTACTTTTCAAATTTAACATCTTTTCAACAGTATTTATATTTTTCCTATGTCACAACGATGTAAATAGTGAACTAAAAATATAAAAAAACAACTTTTGTCTATGTAACAAACGCAATGCTTATTCCCTTTTGTCTATGTAGCAAACACATCAATTAGCTGTGTAACAAAGTAGACGAGAACTCTCTTCCGGTAGAGTGGAAAAGGAGACATGTGAATGAAAGAATGGTGTTAACAAATAAATAATCTAAAACAAGTATTCTTTGAGTAATTTATTTTCATGAAATAAAACGGCACGTAATAAACATTTTCGGGCTTCTTTTTTAAATTTTCAAGAACTAAGCTATCAAATAATAGTAATTTAACGCCATTAAAATCTATAAAGTGTTGTAATGCAAACATTGTGAATGCCATCGGCTTTCCTCCTACTTCGCTACGCTACAGGGAAAAAGGGGGAAATCCAATATAAATATAATTTCTGAAACAAACACCTTAATAAAAATAAACGTGAAAGTGATCGCTGGTCGTGTTGTTATTTAAATATATTAATGACATTAATATGGATAGATAGAAACTAACTCAATTTAGTGAGATAAAAGCACCGGCGTTCAGATGTTAATGATAACTGACGTGTTCACAGGGATATGTTGAGAGATGCTTTGTAAAAGATCTTATACACCTGGTTTAAAAATATCTTAAGTTAAAAGTTTCTACTGAATTATTGATAAGTTAAATAGGGTATGTACCACAATCGAATGGGTTATGAAATGTGAAATTAATACTTGATTCACCTTGTCTGCTTGCACCAATAAGGTATGTTGTTTAAATACACTAATTACAACTTTTTATGTTGACAGCCAGAATAGAATCATACCTAAAATCACAAATGCGAAATTGTGTTTGTTTGTTAACACCAAGCAATAAATTGATATTACATTTAGCACGTGTATAGTCGTGTGTACAGTCGTGTGTAGCACGTGTATGTACGTGGGGATATTGATATCATAAATAATCATGTTGGATATTTGTTGGTCAATCCCATCTAAATGACAGACAGGTTTTATAAAATTTTGCTATCGATAAATTTCTTGATTTTAATTAATAATAGGTAAACATGTAATCCAAGAATATATAATGAATAAAATTTGTAAATTGATTTTTTTTTTATTGAGGTACAGTGATATTAACTTTAAGTCAGCGATAAATATCGCTATCTTAATCAAACTTCTAAGTAGACGAAACCGCCAGGAACAAGCATTTCCATGCAAAATTAACTTAGTTTTTTATTTGATAGACTCTTGTACCGTTAAATTTCAAACGAAAAGTCCTATAAAGAAAAACTCTTAAAGATTTATCCTTAATATGTCATCAACGTACCAGTTATCTAATATATACTTAAACATACTCGTCTCAAAAAATACGTCTTGGATAAAAAATAACGTCACAGCTAATCTTATAGCTTCTCTGCCTCTGATAAAACATCTTTTATTTTATGAAATGTTCTACCGTACGCTTCATAGCACTACTACCGTACTCTTCTATTTGTACAGTAAAATTTATTTGAAAATATAGCAAAATTATGCTTGATGAAATTTAATAAAAATAACGTAAAATTTCTTTTTTATTGCTTTTTATTAAAACTAGTGTAGTTTTAAGAAAATGTCATCAACATTAGTCGTTGTAGCCAATTGTAATATACAAATCGTCTTTATATAACACACGGAAGGATGCATTAACATACATATTATTACGTCATTTAATAAACTATCTGCTATCCAAATTGCAATTGACAGAATATTATCACACACTTTTGCTTTATATTTGAGCAGTCTTCTTTCATTACTTAAAAGCTCTCCAGTATTTCCTAAAAATTGGTTCTTGTGTGTACTAATTCGTTTATTCATAACATATGTTGTATTATCGAAAGTATTTAATACAAATTTGTATTTACTTTACCAACTTGGGAAATAATAAAAACAACGTAACTATTTTCCATATAAAAGTATGGTAACCATGAGAAAATTAGAGATGAACGATTTCTAATAAAAATAATCTGAAGCTGTACGTTCGTTATTTATGTCTTAAAAAGTATTCGGACGCTTGATATTCGTTATTGATTTTGTAATGAAATTGCGCCATCATAGATATACTCCTCGTTGACGGATATTTCTTCGATTAGTCCAATCGATATATGCACAGAGATATATCCAAAAACGGAGAAAAAAATAAACATGTTAAGTGGAATATTGTTTGAGGTAAAGAAACATTAATAAATAAATATATTTTTTTCTCTGCGTATATCAATAAATCAAAAATTAATCAATAATACATGTTAAGAAAAATACAAATCAACCTACTAATGATAACGGGTAATCGACTAAACATAGGCAACTTTGGCCAAAATGCCATTGAGTATCGTTTTAAACAAGTCTTCGATAAATAACATTAAAAGAATTAATTTTTTTACAACAAAATATATGAAATAACACTGATTTAGCAAAAAATGGCATATTATAGTTAGTTTTTTGCCTTTACTTCCAAAAATATTTTTCAAGTTTTAAGAAAAAACAATTGGACCGATGTCCATCGATGAAATCTATTTGTATCGACAAATAGAGTAAAATTTCTATGATTCGAATCTGGTTAGTTTATCTTCGGTTTCCATGGGACATAAGTTTTAATTTGTCAGTGGCCTATGGTGTTGTTCTCTTCACTGAATACTATCGAATAAAAAAATCCATAGTCCATTGAACATTCCTCTCAGTTTTTTTAAGCCTTAAAAAGGGAAATTAACACGTACATGTAGGTAATATGCGTACATACACGTGGACTCCGGTGTGGTTTATTTATAATCACTCACATTTTTTTAATAACACCCTGCTTTCTTTACTTTCATTATATCCTCCAGGAAGCTCACGCAATACTTTCATCATCTTGTTGAAAATACAGTCATATTTATTATGTAATCAAATATTAGTTAATATACAATTAAAGAACTCACTTTTAGAAGAGTTACAGAACAAGTTAATTACATTTAAATATTTGTGATCGCTACACCTTAATTGGGATTCATTCCGAGAATGCCGTCTTATATACGAGATACGAACATTTTCGAAATTTTGAAAACCTTAAACAATTTAAATTTATTAAACTATACTATCATTATTTTCAAATCAATTTAATTCTATTACTATCTCGGAAACTACTATTGTTATCTATGGTCAGACTACAAATTATTGGAAGACTTGTATTTTTTTACCTGTCAGCAACTTCTCGTACATATTCGCAGTAAATTTACGAACAGTCTATCCTAATTTCATGTAAATAAAATTCCTTACTTGTAAGCATCATTTTTAAAAAATCTATTGATATGAGCATATGCGATTTTAAAGTTGCCACATTATTGGGTTGAAAATGGCGGTAATTAAGTACTACAGAAGAAACTACTTACTTGGAAAAATTTACATATTATTAGAGTTAGAAGTTTACGCTGAAAAATTCGATTTTTTTCCGTGTTCATATAGTTTAAACTAGTGCTGCCCGCAACTTCATTCGCATTTCAACTCATAGAAAATATTATTATGACTAATACACTAACGCAATTTATTATAATAATTACAAAAGTAAACTTTTTTAAGTAATTACACTGTAAGAAACTTCAAATTTCCATTTCTTCATTTTAGTTGTCGATTGCGACAAAACATAACCTATACCACAAAACTTAGAAAAAAATTCATTTAAATTCAAAGTAATAGATTTATAAATATTGACAACATCTGGGTGAATCTCCAAAACAGCAGAAAAATCAGGTTCTTGGACTGCTATTTGAGCCGCAATCACTAATCATATTTAAAACTATGGTAAAATCGATAAAAAGGTCTTGTCAAAAGTTGCAACTTAAATGTCAAAATAAGTGTATTTATGTTCATTTTATGATATAAACATTTAGTGATTCGTCATTGCCTTCCACGTTCATACCATATATGTACTTAATGGAACACACATATTTAAAAAACGGAACATAAATATTTGATATAATTGGAATAATTTTTATAACAGTAATAGTTGCTCTGGATTAACATGTAGGATTATTTTATTCTAACAAATGTACCTTGATATTCAGATGATTAAAAAAATGTTGACCAAATATCGTCATTAGCCGAAACAGGAATAAAAATCAGTGAAAAGTAACACTAATTACGCTTATCGCGCCGAGCGACATTCCCCCCCCCCCCCCCCGCTTCATCCACGTCACAACCCCAGTCTCCATTAATCCGTCTTACTGAGCGCACGTGTATACTTGCAAAAAGTGTCAAAAGCTGTTTGTCACCCGTTATTGTCGCAAAATATCATCATTGCCAGAATCCTGGGTTGCCGAGTAAGTATCACTGTCTTAATATACCTTTTACTACTCTAAATTACGCAAAATAACTTAGTTTCGATTGGCTTAAACTGATGACTTTTAATAACATGAATTGAACATGTCGTGACATGCTTTTCTTCAAATTCGACATTGCCAGCCATCATTGCCGGGTAATTTTATGTTGATGGTAATGACGAATGATGTAAGGTAAAGACATTCTTGTGTAGGGTAATGAAATGTGTTGAGTGTAATGATATTTCCTAGTAACGGGTAAATTGCAGAGCGCCTTTAGCCTAACGGAGAATGTCAGTAGGTAGGTAATATCACTTGAATCTAAGATACAATACATCCAATTTGAAAATTGTTAATGTACTCTCGGAGAAATACAACTTTTTCAAAAAATATTTCAGAATGAGATAGTCACTTACAAATGAGTAAGAAACTTTAAAAGTGGCCTAAATGTCGATCTTACAGCACAAATATAGGAAAAAATATAATAACTGGTTTGTTTAAGCACTTTTTCAAGAAAACTACTTTAATTACGAATATATCAAAACCTATAATGGTCACTTCTAAATAAGCTAGAAACCCATGATTTGGCTTGAGTTTAGATCTTTCAGCCCAAACGCTGGGAAAAATCTAGAAATTGGCTAATGTAACATGAAAACAGACAAATTTTCGTGAAAAAAGTAAAAATAGTTCGTTCCCTGAAATGGTGGCAGATACCATATTATGTTGATTTCTTTGCTGTAGCCTAAATGGTTGACATAAAATAGTTCACAAGTTTATGCAGTCAGTTTTGTTGAATAAATTATATTTTTTGTTGTAGCTATTATGGCAAAAATAAAAAAATCTAAAGAAGACCCCCTAGCTCAACAAAGGCTCTGCAAAAGGCGCTGCTATGCGGAAATTAAAAGTGATCCTGAATTATATATTATAGAAAAAGAAAAGCAAAGAATGAGATATTCAAAAAGGAAAGCTTCGAAAAAAATCACTAGCATTACAGAAAAAAACAAAACACTACAGAAAACACAAAGAATGAAATGGAAGAAAAATTCTAAACAATACAGGCAGAGGAAGACTGACGAAAATAAACAAAAATTACCAGATCCCATAAGAGTAGAAGCAGTACCAGAAAACAAAGGAGACAATGAGCAAGAACAGCTGTTAAGTGATCCATTGAAAGGCACTGGAAATCGTATATACACATCCCATGAATTTTCACTGATCGTCAGAAAAATACGTTACAAAGAACAGAAAAAGCAAAAAAAAATGATTGATATTATTAAAAAACTTAAACAACAAAATGCCGTATACCGAATGAGAGAACATAAACGTCAGGAGTTGCGGAAAAAAAGGCCTATTATCAATGACGATGGTGATTTCCAATTGATGGCGAGTAACAAAAAAATTAATAAAAAAACACAAAAATTAATAAAAAAACACAGAAACATTAAAAAGAATGAACAAAAAGTGGTACACACTGCAAAGACTGGCATCGTTGAATCTATTCATTGCTTTAATAACGATGATAGTAATCGTGTCATCAGAGCTGGAAAAAAAAGAATACATTACGAAAAATAAAGTCAGGCACCAAAAGCGTTTTTTGACTGCACCTTTGAAAGAGCTCTACAAGAAATATATCAAGGAAAAAATATTCACGTCTCCTATGCATGCAACATACCAATATGGATCTGCTAATAGAAGCATTATACAAGGCGCGTATTCTTAAAGACAAGAATTCTAATGAATTATTGGAAACTCTGTGTTGCGACATTTGGAACCCAGAATGCTTAGAGAGAACCTGTGCTGCCTGTGCTGCATGATTTACCAGTAACATAATACGAATGGAAAAGGGTGGCTAAAGAAATCACGACGAGCAAAGTCATAAAGAAAAAACAACAATTGACGTCCAAAGAGAAAGAAGAAGAAAACCCTAAAAAATTGATTCAAAAATTGGAAGCAGTTCTTCCAAAATTCTTTACGCATTCTTACAACATAGTAAAACAATATAATGCAACGAAACATTTGAGGGAAAATTTACGTTTTGCTGAAGCTATGTTACACGTCGATTTTTCCGAAAATTATGCGTTGAAGTATGCTCAAGAAGTTCAGAGCTTCCATTTTGGTGGCAGTCGCTCTCAAGTGGCCTTGCTTACAGCAGTGATTTATATCCAAGATTTTAGCAATCAACCTTTTAAAAAGAAGAAGAAATAAGTACTAACTAATAAGAAATGATAATTAAAATGTGATTTTAAAATGAAAGAACTAATATGGAAGTCCAATTTACTGAATTTTACTTTTAAGATAGCAAGGTGTTTTGTAGATCTTTCAGAGATTTTCTTATAAATGTCGAAACGACATTTTTTGTTGATTATTTCAGACTGATTTATAAAAATTCTTACAAGATGAATCCTACAAAGATGCGAATAAAAATGTTATTTTAGCACTATTTTAAATCGAAAGACTATTACGGAAGACTAATTTAGTTAAGTTTTAAGATGGAAAGGCGTTTTTTTGATTTTTTAGAGACCTGTTTAAAAATGTCAAAACGATGTGCGAGACATTTAATTGCAATTTGAAGTGTGAGTTTTTATAAAGATTATGATTGTTCGTTTCTTTTTTTTACTGTTGATTATTTGAGACTGATTTATGAAAGTTCGTACAAGTATAATTATTTTATAATAAATTAATAATGCAAATAAAAATATTTTATTGTTTCGTCATTCCTACCAACAAAAAATCATTGCCAGTAACAAAAAAATCATTACCGGGTAATACATGGCATTACCGTCCTCATCCATTTTTTCAAACATGTTTTGCACTAATTGTAACCCAGAAATCTAAATGCCTTTGCCACATAGCATCACTGCTTCGGCTATAGATTGATATTCAAGAGATAGAATTAAATTAAAAAAGTTTTTATAACAATTACGAAAACTTGTTGAAATAATTGAAAACTTGGAGATCCACCCACCTTCCTTTAAATACCTTCTCGTGCACCGCTCCATATTTCACATCTGGCCATGCCCTCTTCGCTAATGTATGTCGGAGTGGAAAGTTTCATTGCAAAATAAAAAATACACGTGACGCTATCTATTGATATATATATACACTATACGTTTGTATAATTGCCATGAATCGAGTAACTGGGCACTTCTTAATCGTTTTTGGACTAATTCAATATAGATGAACTGCAGAAGAAACTAATTTATATTTTCTTATTGAGTGAACCTATTCGAACGAAATAAAAACTGAGTATTACTTCAAACCAAACTCTGTTTAAAAGAAATTATTAAGTTAAAAAAGATATCGCAAACAGAAAAAATACAGACTATAATTTTATGTTTTATTTGTTTTATTATGCGTCTCTAAAAATATATGTCGTCTTAATAATAGGTAGAAAATTCTTTTAATTTAAATAGACGCGTAATTTTTTCAAGTTAGAATAATTTCATAACTTCTATTATCGTCACATTTATTCCTCAAAAAACCCCAGCACTTTTTTAATTACAGAGTGCAACTTAACTGGTCGCAGACACGAAATCAAAGAATGAAATTCTTCACTTTCTTTTTAACGTGTTATTGCTTTTTCTCTTTTCCGTAACCCATCTTATTTTAAAATCAGATTCTCGGCCTTAAGTGCATCTGACCTAGATCTGAAAAGATTTTCATACTTTTTCTTTACAATTAAATGAAACTACTGTGATGTAGTATTATTTCTACTTTCTTTAAGTTCTTTAGCACGACCTAGGTTTCGTTGTATTACATCTTCAGATGGGCTGTTAGCAAAGATATTTGCTAACAGCCCACTGCTATATCTTTGCTAACAGCCCACCTGAAGATCTTGTAATACAACGAAGCCTAAGTTGTGGTAAAGAACGTAAAGGAAGTAGAAATAATACTACGTCATGTAGTTTAATTTAATTGTGAATAATGAATTTCTTCATAATTAACGACAAATATATTTGATATTTTTTCTTAATTGCCAAACATGATCTCATGAATAATTATTTCTTGTATGTACGCTTTTCAAGTGTATCCAACGCAAATCGCGCCACGCATTGTCAATATACCCATTTACAGCATTTATAGTCTAATTATAGCATTTATGTTCAAAAAAGTTGTTTCCGAATAGAATTTCTTACCAACTTTTAATTTTTTTGTTTCCCCTTTTAAATCCTATTACAAAAAAGGCACTTTTTTGTCAATATGTTTACAATTATTTATTTTCCTTCTCGTCGATTCATATCAACTTGATTTAATTAATTATAAAGTTTCATTTCACGTTTTTGTTTTACTGAAAACACACGTGGATCGTAGTAAAGAGTTGCTTTTTATAACCGCCTAAAATACCTGCAGAAACATGGCACTATCACTGCCAAACGCCTATACTTTTTTCACTGCAGAAACAGTATCATTTTAGCGATCCTTTTCAATAAAATCTGTTTTTTCTAAACTGAGAACTGATTTAAGATTTTATTGCTGGACATAAGATGTGTATCTACGTATGTCAAAATTATTCCAAATCCAAAATGGTTTAGAATGATATTTCTGTGATTTATACATTAAACGGTAGTAATAAATCGATGTACACTAAACGTTATTTTATGCTATCCTACACATATCATAAAATGGTAACAAGACTGATGCATACTTGTTAAGCCTGGTAAAATGTTTCAATATAAATCATTAAATTTATTACTCAATTCTACTATTACCTAATTAAGTAACAGCGACATATGATTCTTTTATGGGCAACTACCGTTATTTACAGTACGGTGAAAAGGATTAAATTTAATAAAAAAATTATACTTACATATTAGTAACTGTGGTATCAATATTATCAAACTCCCCACGGTACTCTCCTGATTTTACTAAACAGAGTAAATTTGACGACCTAAAAATATGTAATAGGGCACAAATCTTCTTTTCAAAATATAACTTTATCAAAATATATATCTGTAAACCCATGTTCACATGGATATTACGTTACGTAGTTATTTTTTTTAATTGTATGATTTGCTATTGTCTTTTTGAATACCTGTTAAGATCATAAATGTTAATTTATTATCAAATGTAAATATTGAATGTTTATTACCCAATAACGCTTAAGTAATCTAATAAATTTGAAAGTAATTTAGATATATATATATAGTTCATGATTTAGTTTAATAGAGTATTTTTTAAATAAAGAAACAGTATAATTTTAAAAAAATCACTTTGTTTTAGAAAATCGTAGAAATTTAATTTTAAATATATATATATATATATATATATATATATATATATATATATATATATATATATATATATATATATATATTAATAAATATATACATTGATGGCAAAGGGTGTGTATTACATTTTGCAAAAATATTTGAAATTACTTATAAAGATGCCTTGCAATATATATTTTATTGGGTCAAAGGTACATTTCACCACTGTAATCGAAAGTTCACACGAATGAAGCCGCGGACAAAGCTAAATTTTGTTATTATGTTTATTTTTATTTGTCTTTTTTTGCTGCACAATGGGTTTCATTGTCAATTTTATTTAGCTGTAAAACATAATTATTGAGGTTAAATTGTAGGGTACATAAATTGTGTAGTATATATTTAAGGAACGACGTAAAACGTTTAAGTACAATACACATATGTAACGAGTACCTAAATATAAACTTTAAATAGTAAATTAGCTTTTAATAATCGCTTCACTTCCGTATAGTTTTATTTGCATGCTGATTTTAGGCTTTTGAGATATGCATGTCTAATATTTAAAATACAGTTTATATTTTATTTTAATACGTTTCAGTGCTGAGATTTATTATACATTTAGATTTATTATTATTCAGACTTTAAGCATCCTGCAGTAGTTACCCTATTTCTTAAATTAAAATAGCCCATCTATTAATTTTAATCATTATATATGCCCATAGACAGTTGTTGTTGTTGTCTTAAAATCTGATCAGGTATTTAGACGTGATTGAGTCACAAACATCTAAACACCCTTTTCCGAGAGATTAGTATCTCATGTGGGCGAAGCCTCAAAGTGGTATGTTGTATACTAATATGGGAAATTCAGCTATTCGGTCACTCCAATATACTCGTTTTATAGAAGCGTAATAGTCCCATTGGAATATTAGTTTTTTCCGTCCCACAGCTATTTTGAAACAAGGAATACCTCGGGCACAAAACTTATAACTAAAATTAGTAGTAGGCTTTTCATTCCTACACAAACCTCCTGTAAGTTAACTTATATGTTAACTAATAAGAGGCGACCGCTGTAATACTTGTAAATTATAATAGCGTTTAGTATTCAAGGGTTAAACAATACGATGCCAATAACGATGACGGGACCATTCTGGATGACTGACAGAGTAATTACAAACAAAAGCTCCCCCGCAAACACAGGGTTTTGAAACTACAACAAAACACGTCAATCAAGAACTAATTGAACTTGAACTCTAACCACAAATTTCTGAGATCTCTCTCATTAAATAGGGTGACTGTGTCTCAAAACGTTCCTTTTATTACATTATATAATAAGTCAATATTTACAAAGCGAGATATTTTCTTAATCAATAATTAATTATATTTATCAATTTGTAAAATATTCTTGTGATCATAGTTTTAGAACCGTTTATTTCTAATTAAATAAATATATATCTTTTAGGATCTTAAAGAAGTCTAAAATATTAGTTGACTTCCCAGCAAGTGTATAAAATCTTCACTTTTATTACGAAAAATTTTATGAATAAATTAGCATATATGCTATAAAATTAAAAATTTCTCTTGAAGAAGTCTATCTACCGAAATACAAAATTAACCGATAATGGAATAACATTTGCCAGTCCATATAATTGGTTTCCGGTACCAGAATCATAGATAATGGTCAGATCGGTGAAGGATTTGTTACGTATGTAAGCTACGCCCTAGGTTAACAATTTATTGGTATCCGTATTTAGTTACAGTACAATTCGTTTTTAGGAAAGCGGATTAATCAATTTCACATAAACATGCAGATAATATCTATACCTCTGTAAGCTGAATATTTTTGCAAAATATATCTAGTTTATCTTATCAAACTATTGACAGAAATAAAAAACAAAAATTTCGAGAATTTTTATCTATTTGTCTCTAAATATTTGTTATCTCTGGGCCTTGAAGTCATAAAAATAGTAATTAACAAAAGTGTCTATAAATTGAAAACACGGTTTAAAAGTAAAACCACCAAATGTGATATTTTTACCTGAATGAGAATTTATATGAAAAAAAGTGTCCTCTCTGCTATCTATTTTCGTAAATGCAGAAAACGTGAAAGAGTTGTAGATAATCAACCCGGCATTTTCGTAAAACAAGTTATCAGGAGAGTTTACACTGAGCACCCGAATAACTCTCAATACTTTTTCTTTTGTCTGCTTCTACATACAGTTCGAGGACCTACTTCTTTTGCCGAGTTTCGAAATGTTTGTGATATTGAATACGGCACTTATCAAGCTACTTACCGAGCTTGTCGCTCGCTAGATGCTGATTAGTATCATGGTGATGCTTTATCCGAAGCATGTATTCGCTAAAGTTCGTATTGATACACAATTTTCACATCATTACGAAAACTACCTAGGTGCGTACAAGCCCATAATAGAGAATCTTTAATCAATTTATTATCATATTTAATATAAGTATTAATTTTAAAAGTTTGCTTTGAAATTCGTAATAGTTATATCCATTTAAGATATCATACGTTTTGGAAATAAATAGCAGTTACTAATGGTAAAGTTCTGAAAAGCAAGTTGCGAGTTGTTGCCGCTCTATAAGTAAAACTGTCATAGTCTACTGAATTAAAGAAGCAGCTGTGCATATCCAGGTCTCAGCAGTAACTATTGGCAAGTTTCCTGATTTATCATCATTATCTCATCTTTACCATCTTGTTCTTAATTACTCACAGATTGCAAAAGGTACTTAGGTTGCTTTAGCCAAAACTAAAATCCTCTTTAAGACACTGAAAGGAAACTAATAAATTGAAACTTTTCCTATTCAACTGATAGCGTTACACGAGTTGGATCGTACTGCATTAACTGCTATAGACTCAAATAATCAAATAACAAACGCTGACCAAGTACAACACTACCATACAAATCGTTCAAAAGTACTTCACTGAAGAAACTGTCAGTCGATAGTTATTCACTTGCTAAACAGACAACATTTCAAAGCTCTACTGACAACATTTCAAAGTTTTAAAACCAACGAACTCTTATTTTGGCAACATTGTAATTAGTAATATTAAGTCATCAGTAGATGGCACAGTATAATTGAAAATAATATATGGTGCACACAATTACTCTGTATTTATCATGTTAAATTTCCTTCATAATTTATTTTTCTGAATCAATCATGAACTGCTTTAATTGCTTCAAATACTGTCAGGATGCTGAGGGGTTAAAATGTGGCATTGGAATGGCTGAAAAACATTTCAAAAAAATTCTCCCGATGAACAAAGGTAAATGGAAATGTCCGACATGTAAAATCCGGTAGAACACGAAAATAGTAACTTCGCCGTCATCATCTGTCGGCTCGGAATTATTTTCGATTAACTTGGAGCATTATATGATTCAAACTGATGCAAAAATCCTTTTTTTTACATTCATTCATAGCATATCTACTCTCAAAATTACCTGTGTGTTATATGTAAAATACACCTATATTAGTTATAATTTGAATTATTATTATTCAGTCAAACGAACTAAAAAATTTAAACATCTATATAGTATTCCACTCCTTCATAACATATTTGTCGATCTGTTAGTGTTGTTTGTACAGTAATTATCTGTTGAATACGTTTCTACTAATTTGTATTTCGTTGTCTTTTTGAAGTGAAATCTTCTTTAGCACCGTTGTGATTTAAAAATCGATGAAACGAAAAAGCGACAGTATAGCATCGTTGTGATTTGGAAATCGATGAAACGAATTGTATTTTGTAATCATAAAAGGGGGAAGGGGAAGGGGAAGGGGAAGGAGAAGGGGAATTATAAAAACTTTTCTAATTATTTTAGTTTTTATCAAAATTAAAAATTTATATTAAAGTTAAAAATTTAAATTTAAAATTTTTGAAGGTTTCACTTCTACCACGTGTGAATCGCACACATGATTTTTTTTTTTCATTTATTCTAATTTAAAGTATACAACCATTCATTTTTAAAACATGAATGAACTAACAAATTTATCACTTTATTATAAGATTTATGGAATTAAAACCAAAACTAGTGAACTGCGCATGAATATCGTGCGCATGAACGACTACGATATAATTGTACTTGTCGAAACTTGACTTCACCAAAATATATTTAACGCCGAGTTCATAGGCAACCGTTACACAGTGTTTCGACGTATTAAAAACCTATCCAGTAGCACTAAATCGTATGGAGGTAGAATTGATTATGACAAAATTTATTGCAAAACGTTGCCGTCAATGAGGAAACGAAGATTTGGAGGAACTATTTATTTCTTCACGAATGAAGAATTTCTTCTTTACAATTTGTGCTGTTTACATACCGCTAGAAACTGCAAAATATAAAAAAAAAGTTTTTATAATTTAAAAACATCACGTACTATAATTTCAATAGCCATGTATTATATATTTGAATAGCCATAGATTATAGTATTCCAACGCTAAATTATCGGTTCATGGAGAACTGTCGATATGGCATTATAAATGATAGTTCTGACCCTTAGGTATCCTTGTCACCAGCATCACCTCGTTCATGAAACTGTAACAGTTTAATTACTTTAAAAATTGTAATAACATGACTCTCGATCTCGCAATGAGTAATTGTAAATTATCTTCTCTGGATTCATTACTTCGTGAGGACCGCCATTATCCTACTTTCCCCCTCACAATCGATTAGTTTCCAGAGGTTGCGATAAAAAGGCTGATAGCTTAAAATATAATTTCTGAAAACACGACTGTGATACAATCAATAAAGGGCTGGAATCTATAAACTGAGAAAATTAGTTCCATCAGATTTCAGCTACTTGCGCTGTGGACAGATTTTTACATAATTATTTTTAGCATTATCAATAAATTAGTGTAAAGAAAAATTCAAAAAATGTAAAGAAAAATTCTGCGTAAAATGAGAATTACATGAAAACTTCTCTAAAAACTTGAAATTCTCTAAATTATGAAGTTTTTTGAGAAAATGTGCCGTTTTTTTCATTTGAACATACAAAAATACTGAGAAACTTATTAATAGCAACATTAAAGGTTTCTGGTCACACGTATCATCGCTAAAGAAGTCGGAAGGATACCCATCGTCGATGACTTTCGAAGGTTATCAATCGAATGACATTCAAACCATATGCCAAATATTTTCTAATTTCTTCCAATCCACCTTTGAACGGAATCCAACTCTCAATCCAAATAATATTTGTGGATCCTTCGAAAAAACCTACCTCTTCAGACAGACATTAATATCACCTCCATATACTTCCAAAATATGAAATAATTAACACTCTCAAGAAAATTAATACCAATAAGGGAGCAGGTCCAGAAAACATAGAAGCTATCATTTTTAAAAACACACATGACACAATTTTTGTTCTACACACTATAATATTTAACATGTGTATCACGCAGGATACGTTTCCCGGGTGCCTGAAAGTTGTACACATAATATCAGTATATAAATCTGGCAGCAAATAGTTTATCGAAAATTATCGACCGTTATCCATTTTGTCAGCAATATCTAAAGTATTTGAAAAAGTGTTTTACAATAAGATTTATTCGACATCGCATCAACATATTATTGTGGAGTAGCATGGATTGTGCAGAACCGTTAACCGGAATCGTTTAACGGCATAAAGCATATACATCTCCCGTGTCAACAACAGAAAACAAACAGTAAAAATTAACGGTCTCAAATTACTGCATGTTCTCGTGACCTCAGATTCCATATTGGGTCCCTTAATGTTTATCTTGTTTATAAATGACATCATTATTTGCTTTAAAGACAACAAGTTCCTGTTATATTATGACGATCTAAGGATTTTCATTAAAATAAAAGATTCTTCTGATCATGCAAAGCCACAAGAAGATCTTAATAGACTAGCTGCATATTACAGACTAAACAATATACAATTAAGTCACAATAAGTTTAAATCGATCATATTTTCTAAAAACAAGACAATCTATTTTCACACTTATGATATAGGTAGCCATTTTTTGGAGTCCGTTAGTTGCATATTTGATCTTGGCGTGATATTCGTTCAAAACTTACATTTTGATATTACATTAATCAGATCTCTTCGCAAGTTTATGCTTTTCTTTGTCTTAAGAACTACAAAACCCTTTAAGCAAATGAGAATGTATCGAAGCCTCTATACATCTATTGAGCGATCTCAACTTGAATATGATGTTGCAGTCTGGACTCCATACCATGTTACTTACTCTGATATGATCGAAAGATTGCAAAAACAATTTATATGTACATTACAATATCGCTTCAGTACGCCCAAAATATACTGTCGAAATTCACTGTATGCATTCTATTACCGTACTCTCCACGAAAAGCGCACCAAACTCGGACCACTTGTAATTTATAATATCTGTCATAGTCATTACGATTGCGTCGATATGGAAAATCTGTTGCAGTTTCATGCGCCAGGGAGAGCAACCCGTAGCTTGGCGCTTTTCTATTTTCCTACCGTTCGCACGAATACTGGTGCTTACGTACTACTACGTAGGCTATGTGATGATCGCGACAGAATTATTCATTCTCTAGACGTATTTGCTAGCTCATTACTTCAATACAAGCAGTCAATTAAACTGAAACTATAAAACCATTAGTACTTTGAAGGTATTGATACGCATTTTCTTTATTTTCAAATCCGTATTATTATAAATAAAATAAGTATTACTATTAGTTCTATTACCGATAACTAGTATAATGAATTTTGAATGGAATACTGACTTCAATAATTTTAATATTTTGTTAGTGTTGTATAGTTTGTTTACTAATATTACATGTTTTTTAATTTAATTTAATATATTATAAAATTTCTTAATATTTAATGCATTAAACAGATATGTATATAAGACTGAGGATATATGTACGTAGAATATTATTTTGACGTTCGAATGTTAGAACATAAGTTAAGCTAATATTTTAAAAACTCACTTACTGTATCTCACTATGATTTGTGTCTGTTTTCCTCATACAGTACATATGCGCTGCGTACGTCACGCATTCGGTGTGGCATGTTTTATAGAGGTTTATACATTACGACGCACATATATTGCATACGTATTACATACGCACACCTTTTCTGTGGTCTGGCTTTAAACTGAGCCAAAAACACAAGAACCTAAAGTCCACGCGAACGAAGTCGCGGGCACAGCTAGTTTAATAATAAAGATTATTTCACAACAAACAGAAAGAATTAAATTGACGCTGCTGCAGGTTTTTTCGGCAAGATATGCTGGCTAAATAAATGCAACAATTTTGCATACATATCTGATGTTATGAAAACGAGCATTTTTCTCTGGAACTAGTATCTGAATTTCCTTGGATTAAAAAAATAGAATAATAAGGATATTGATGTGCAATTGTCCTAAAGGAAAAAAACATATCAACGTTTATAACATACCTAGAAGGCGAACAGAGACGATTGCCTCTTAAATACCGAGAACTAAAAACGTCCTTAAAATAATGCATTTAAATGTTTGTGGTCCATTAGAAACCACATAGCTTGGTGGAGCAAAACATTTTTTAACATTTATAGACAATTATTGAAAAAATGGTATATACTTATTTTCTGTATAAGGAGTTAGATGCAACAGAAACATTTATGCAATTCACGTATCAAGTAGAAAACCGGTTAGGTTATAATATCAAATGTATCTGCTCTGACATCGAACTCGAATACATGAATAAAATTTTTCTGGATTCCTAAAATGGTAGTAGAATCATATACCAAACAACCAACCTACAGACACCCAAACAGAATAATGTGGAGAAAGGCATGTATAGGATACTATTTGAAAAGTCAAAATGCTTCCTCAATGTGCAAAATAATTACTAAGTTCTCGGCCATTTTCCACACACAAAATAATAACAACACCAAATATCCGGGAAATGTCTAAGATCGTTGTAGCGCCGTTGTATCTAAGATAGTTGTTTGACACCTGTTATTTATTTCAAAATAGACGATCGGTTTCACAACTAGACCTTTTTTCACACTCTTCAATTTCATTTGGTATAACATATAGAGACTAAAATAAATAGCGACGATTTCTTGAGTAATTTTCTTATACCTTTATGCAATTCTTGAATTTCCTTCGCGCGAACTATATGTCCAATAAATAAATTTATGTCGTGAATTATTCTTCTTCTTTTGGTACAAAATATTGGAAATTCATTGATTTCGATGACGATTGAAATGAAATAGTAGTGATTAATTTTTTGACGGCACCGATCGGAGTAGATATCGAAACGTTTTAAAGGACGGTAGTCTTTAGGGTTTTTTAAAACAATTTTTGCTAATTTAATGCTCTTATTTATCAATTTATATTGTTCTCTTTGAAAAACTTTTGACTTAGCTAGCTTGAAAAATTTCTCACAAAATCTTTTATTTAACTTATTTCTCTCTTCAATATTAGCCGATATGGCACATTTAGTTCAGAGGCAATGAAATACTAAGTACACAAACGTTATAACTCATTGTATAATATGCGTTACGTGTTAATAACTAAATTTTATTTTTCCCTATTCGCTTATTAACTATGCTATTTGGATAATACGCGTTCCAATTGGTTATTAAGCGCAATCCACTATTTTCGTGTATCAATCTAACATATATGTGTGTGTGTGAGTGATGTAGCGTATAGTGGTTCCAAAGATAACATATATGTGTATGTGTAGGAGGGGGTGTGTAGTTATCTTGACGAAAGAATGTACGTGCCTTTTTCACACGCATGCGTACGTAGTGGGAACTATTTATTTCTTTACGAATGAAAAATTTCTTCTTTACAATTTGTGCTGTTTACATACCACCAGAAACTTTGCAAAATATAAAAAAAAACGTTTTTATAATTTAAAAAAATGTTTTTATAATTTAAAAAAATTTCATGTAATTCTCATTTTACCCAGAATTTTTCTTTACATTTTTTTACTTGTATCAATTTGGGACTATACTGAATTGGATATTTCCTGGTTTATTGTAGTTTCTTTGACACTAATTTATTGATAATGCTAAACATAAGTGGGAAAAGGAAATCATTCTCTCACGTGGACAGTTACGAGGTTTATCCGTAAAATAAGGTCTCCAATTTGTCTCCCATAGAGAAG
The DNA here is from genome assembly GCA_039881145.1 of Druceiella hillmani. Lineage (NCBI taxonomy): Eukaryota > Metazoa > Arthropoda > Insecta > Lepidoptera > Hepialidae > Druceiella > Druceiella hillmani. Next base: position 10,534,837 of record JAYKKI010000047.1, on the reverse strand, counting down.
CATATTTAATGGCAATGAATTGCATATCGATGGAAAGGCTGAACTTTCAGATATTTTTCAACGTAATGACCATTGCAACTGATGCATGTTGGCACGCGCTGTGGCATTATTTGTAAGCCCTTTTTAAAAAAACTTTCCCGACACGTCGCACGGCCAGCGCTCGATTTTGTCTTTAAACATGTCGTCGATCTGGAAATTCGTTGCATCCAGGAGTGAATTCAACCCAGTGAACATATGATAATCACTAGGTGTTAAGTCCGGGCTGTAGCGGGAATAGGTGACGGTGTCTCATTCGAATTTCGCAATTCCCACCCCTCCACTTTCGCAATTCTTTCGTCCCAAACCAAAAGCAGATCGTAACGTTGTTCGTCATGGTCAAACCGCTGTACGTCTTTCCTTGGAATCTCTGACCCCCTTTTGCAACGTTTTTTATATCCACACATTATGGCTCATATCATCCGCATACATGACGATGAATTGCTATAGGGGTAGTGCATTTCACACTCAAAAAACCTACCACTGTACATAATTCACACCTGACGGGAGAGACAAGCCAGAGTTCCACCGCGAACCGCTGCCCAGCCAAAACTGGGTTGAAATTTAATGAAGAGGAGTCAAGCTAAGGAGTAAAAGCATTTTTCGCGGCTCCATCGCCTTGGATACTATTTTACGGACAGGCTTTCTTTAAATATTGTGTGTTAGTATTACATACTAACACACAATATTTAAAAATTTAATTTTTAATAATTAAAAATGTAATTTTATATGCAATGTATAAGAAGCTTCGCTTCTCTCGTGAGACATAAAAGAGTATAAATTTATAATATCCAATTCATGAATGGGACAAAAGGATATAGTCTTCCTGGAATCAACCGTGAAGTAATTACGAAGTAATTACGTTGTATTTCTGATAGATCATGTAGCATATCAAAGTCAATAGGTTTTGCCGTACACTGTGAGTCTAATATTAAAGACATGTTCCAAAATAAGCCACATTGAGTCAAGGCACTTACTAAAAGTAAAGCTGATTATTGTGTTTACATAGGACAAAATACTGGAAACAATTCTATCTTTATGTTGATGACGGACTACAATTTTCAAAGAAGAAATATGTTCTGAATGAGGTAATTAATAACCTTAACTCAATCTTTGGTTTGAAACTGTCTCCTTTTATTCAATTATTAATAAGCGTATCTGATCATTCACTGTGACACTGTCTCCTTTTATTCAATTATTAATAAGCGTATCTGATCATTGACGTTTACTCTTATTCTCTTCAGACTATGAATATAAAAAAATTTACGTGAAATAAATTTTCGAAATAAACTACATTTTCAAAACTCAAATGTATTAAAAAAATTATTTTTCATAATATAAATATGATTTGAAATGAAAAATTATTTTTCATAATTTGAATATGATAATTGTCCATTTTCTTTAAACACTTTTGAGTTGTAAACATTTTATTATATTTAGAGTTATAACTATTATATTTATATCAACATTCTTATAAGATTTTTAATTCAAAAATATAATATATGCATTAAAATGATTTCTCAGGTTTCAACTGTGACTAAAGATGAAATTTATTTGTGGGAAATATTTAATCATTACTTTGCTTTCTAGGTGTTATTCGTCACATTATTCGGAATAATAAAAAAACCAAACAGAAATTATTTTGGTAAAAAAATTAGAAATTTTTTTTTCTACGTATTATTCACAACGATGGACCGAATTGTCCTTACTAAGGGATTTCGTATGAGCAGCTACGCTCTCTATATTTATGACGTCTTATTACTTATGTGTTTGGCAAAGTTTCTACGATCAGCACAAATGTTGTTTAATGTATATTATACAAAACAACCCATGGAAAGGTGTTGCTGTATTAACTCCATCACTTTGATTTTAAGTACATATTTATGATAAGGAAATAATAAACTAATTATACCTAAACATTTCTATGTGTTTCTGAGCACAAAATATTAACATTATAATAATTTTGTTAATATCTCATCCCGTTGTTCAGACTTTAATGCAAAGATTGAGCGTATTGCAGTGTACGCATACCGGATACCCCGTGACGTCATCAAAGCGATACGATATTACTCGACGAATCTCTTTTTCGACTTGGAAACGAGTTTAAAGCTACACTAGCAGTTATTGTTTCACACAAAGGGACTTTTTATTATACTAGCAATACAGTGGCCTTCTCAATTTTTTTTATATTTAGGTCTTTTTTATGATAATGAACGGTACAAATACAAAAAAGAACAAAAATATCATTAAAAGGAAAAAAAAAATTTTATTATTAATCTTTTTCATCTTATATTTTCGAAATGAATCTGAAAAAATCCTATTATACCAATTAACCAACCCATTATTTAAATAATTTATATTATGGAAATATTACAAATCATGTTTTTTTATTTGATCTCAGTTTTCTTTTTGACGCTTAAAACTACTTGTTTATTCATTTTATTTTGTAAAATGTGAAAATTACACAGAAATTATATGAAGTGGCATTAAGTAGGGAACCATATTGGAAATGCCTTTTTTGTATCCATTTTATTTTCATGGGCAAAAGATTAAATTACAAAACATCGGCCAGTTATATATCGAAAATATGAGATGTCTAGTCGTGTCTATATGTTTTTAAATTGATGATATAAACTTACCGAAATCATTTTGGTTATAGTCCTATTAAAGTGCTCCCCAAATTGATAGGCTGTACGAAAAAAAACGCCATCACTCTACATGTACGGTACAAAATTTCTTGCACATTTATATAGTTTATCTCTTAAACGGTTTAATCCATTTAAATATGGTTTTCTGTAAAATATTTGGGTCTAATTGACTACGGTTCGCAGAGGTGTGTCATGGTGAGTACTCACACGGGGGTATCGCAATAAACATTTTGTTGCAAACGAATGTTTCCATTTATCACCAAAATGATTTGACCGATTTAAATACAGTTCTCTGCAAAATATTCGGAAGTAATTGGTGATGGTTCTCAAAAAAGTGTTATGGTGTTCACTCACCAGGTGGCGTTGCAATATTTTGTTGCAAACGAATGTTCCCATTTATCTCAAATGGTTTCACAGATTTAGACATAGTTTTATGCAAATATTTGGGACTAATCGGCGATACTTCTCAGATTGGTTTTATGATGTTAGCTCACCAGGGGGCGCTGCAACATTTTGTTGCCAACGAATGATCCCGTTTATCTCCAAAATGGTTTGACCGTTTTAGACTTGGTTTTTTGCAAAATATTTGGGACTAATCGGTAATGATTCTTAGATAAATGTTATGATGTTAGCTCGCGAGGGGGGCGCTGCAATATTTCGTTGCAAACGAATGCTCTTGAATGTCTTCAAAACCATTTGACGATTTAGATAAGGTTTTCGGTAAAAAGTGTGTGATTTAACGGGGAAGATTATTAGTCAGTTGTTACGTTGTTAATTCGTTAGGGGACGCTGCAATAAACATTTCTGAGTGATCTAGATTAACTACTTTGTGATCTTTCTTAGGGTTCGTCGATGTGTGATCCACGTAATATGTTTTTCAAGCGCTCTAATTCTTCCAATGCTATGCTATTGTGTGGATTATTGAAGAGTTTTCTTTGGTTTAGGTCAGTTATTACTACGCTGTCTAAGGATATTACTCTACTAAGAGCTGTATAAGCATACCCTTTAGCGAATATTTTTTTAGAAACTTAATTATAAAGACTAACAATAAAAGGCAAAATTTGAATCTTGATTAAGCCCAGGACAGATGTAAACATTTTGATCCAAAAATCATAAAAGAAAAGCAAAATTAAAGATTAAAAAAACCACGACGGATGTAGTCGTTGTAGTATATATAAAAATAATTAAATATTTGTTTTGAAAACCAAGTAAGAACATATTAATATAATTACAAACGAAAGAAAATCCATCGGGGCTACCATTGCCATTTTCGTTCCCAATACCAATTATATTGTAGTAGCATAGAAAAGCTATATGCATACTTAAGAGAATTTCAATTAGTCACGAACTAAAGAAACTGCAAAATTTTAGGCGTAGGCTGTTTTTTCGGGTTTGTAGTTATGTTAATAGGTTCTTTTAGTCGCAAGGATGGGGTTTAAAAAAATTACTTAATCATTTTTCAATTACAATGACTACGTCCATCGTGGGTTTTTTCAAAATTTTTAACTTTGCTTTTTATTCAGCTTCTTATATACGTGAAAATTTCTGCTTTTCAATTTGGACTTTCCTAACATACTTTTATCTTAATCTTATCGCCACCAAACTTCCGCACTTCATATTTTTTTGGTAAACACATTAATACCCTTTGTTTCTATTATTAATTATTCAATCAGATATTCTCGAACTTGGCAAATGTGAAACTCACTTGGACGATCTTGCGTAAATAGATGACTACATGATTATTTACGTGTTTGCAATTGTTTTGCAAACTGGCTCCTCTCACCTTAAATTATATAAACCTTATTTATATATATGTATGCATATATATATATATATATATATATATATATATATATATATATATATATATATAATTATAAAACTTAAATTATATAAATTGTCACGTATATTATATAATCCTTTAACATTATATAATGTACGTGACAATTTTTAAATAATTACTCTTTAAATTATTTGAAAAAATTATACCTCCCCCTAACTTTTCTATGCGCAGTCCATTGCCTTCCATATAAGTCCATCAAAGCCTTCCATATAAGTCCCTCCCGTATATCAAAATAAGATTATTTATCTTTTAAAAATTAATTTATCGTATTTTGCTGGCATCATATTTTATCACCTACCTCCTCTCTAACTCTATAAATGCATTGTAATTTTGGTTGATTATAAAAAATTGCTCATGTAGCAGTAAGTTTATTATACTGGCAATATTTGTTACGTAATATTTTTTTAGGTTTTATTCATCGAGTGTCGTGACATATTGGATAGATTCAAGAGTATTTAAAAAGTATAGTAAATCATGTAAGTCGTGTAGTTATCGCAAAAACAAATAAATATTAAAGTGCAGTATATGTTTGAAATTAAAATTTGTTATTACATAAGCAATATCGTCTGACGTAACTAATGCAAATGTAAGGTGAGTAATACAAACATAATATCACCCATGGAAATATAACATAACTAATGGAAATGTGACGTAAATAAATCAAATAAATGATGTCAATAAAACGTTACAAATTGTTCACAAAATTCGATTTTTTTTTACATTAAGCTCATCCTTTTTGATGTCTTGTGCGTTATTATGCTATTTGAAATTTATGTGCAGAATTGTAGCTAAACCTTCTTAGGTACATCTTGATCCTTTTTCCAATTTATATTCCAGAATAAATCGACATTAAAAAGACGATGAAACGAATTTTTAAAAGGTGTATCCTTTTAAAAATTAGTTTCATCGTCTCAGAACGATGCAGTTACTTTATCATTCTGAAGGGTTTAATAAGTTATTTGGTTACCATTTAAATAAACTCCTAAGATTCAGGAACTCAATTATTGTTTACATAGCGTAGGCCAAATAAGTATTATATTCCAATTTTGAAGCAATAATTGGATAATGTACTCTCAATTTCTCAGTACAAACGTATGTTACCGATGTATGTAGCTATCAGCGTTACGGATATCGCATCCTTATTATGCAAGCCCAGTATCATGCCCAGTCCACACGGTCTACCGGACATTATCTTTTAATCAACGTTTACAATATTCAAAACGTATACGGCGACTGGACCGAGAACTAATTATGCTCGTGCATTTGAATACTACAAGTGCGGTTTAGTTCCGCAGTTAATCGAGTAAATTATCTGCTTGAATCTGAAGGATTATTGTTTGCATAATAATTACATTAAGACCTGCTTTCGTTATTTTAATATAGGACTCATAGATATATGTCAGTCCCATAATAGAACCTAGAAAAATCTTTCGTATTAAATGATTCCGAATATAACTTTGGACATATCCAAAGTAATTGAGATGTAGCTAGCTATGTATGAATATTTAAATAGATACATAAATATATATATATATATATATATATATATATGTGTGTGTGTATATATATATATATATATATATATATATATATATATATATGTGTGTGTATATATATATATATATACAAGTGAGTGTGTAATTGAAACTTTCACTCAGCCCGTGTTAGTAGTTACGAGTATAGTATAGTGAAGATAGTATGGAGAATTAATTTATTTGAATTCTCACTAGGAGAGTTCCATACACCTTACACCTTACCATATATAAAAGTCTAAAAATTAAAAAGCATTAATTATACTATATACTTCTATTATATTATATTTCATTATGTTGGCATATTTATTGCATACAGTATATTGTGTAAATGAAAGGCTAATAACTCAATAGCCTTAAAGTCTCTTTAATTTATTAATGCAAGTCGATTGAAAAAAATTTCATTGAAGTATTTATTAAATGGGGTTATGATATTCTTTTCAGGTTTTTGATATACCTGGTTAAAAAGCTAAAGTTTGGAGGTCATCGCTTTGGCAATTCATATTTTTATTAAAAAGAAAACACTTCATATTTTTTAAAATTTTTGTTATCACGCCATTATATATATATATATATATATATATATATATATATATATATATATATATTTCACAGATTTAATAAAAGTTTACTCTGGTATAAAGGTTTCATTTAAATTAAAATGTGATATCTGGCTTTAGATGATCAATGGAGCCTAATAATAGAGATGAGTTAATTTTTGTTTATAAAAACATTCCATCCATCTATATCATTCCTGTTTATTTTTTATCTACACCTATGATAAAATTTACGCGACGAGGTTCTTTCGATACGGGTGTGATACAAAGATTACTAGAAAGTTTTTGGGGATACTTCGCAGCTTAATACCTTAGGGACTTGGTCCAAAATAAAAATGATTATGCTTTTATTATACCTATTGCTCCAAAATATTCCTTTTATAAGCGAACATTAAATTCACAATCATAATTATATAATTCTCCACTAGGCACCAGATTTTTTTTAATTTAACAATGTGTTTTCTATTTACATATTAGAAATTGCAATATCATCACTGCCTACCAAATTATATATAGGCCATATTGAACGTCATTTAAGGTGTAATATTGCACAAACGGTGTTTAAATATGAAAAAGGTAAAGAGAATTTCCACGTAAACTCTTCAGTGTGCACTAAAACCGTGCCATTTCTACTTGTTATCTATGGGAAAATATATTGCATCGGATTGGATATTGCTGCAATTTATTAGATATCTCTATTTGTAAATTTTCATCCGCATTAGCGCTAACTGTATGAATTTTAGGTACCTCTGTATAAAAATTATCGAGCTAGACTTACTAAGATAGTCTCCCATAATGTTACCTTTTAACGACAAAAAAGTTAAAAGTAAGTCATTATTCTGCTAAAGAACAATGTTGTAACGGTGCAGCATACGCCCAAGTAGAAAGTGTATTTTTCGCCACTTCCTTGAAATAAAATTCTACGTGTACCATTTGTAATTCATTCATGTATAAAATTTAGGTCAGATAGGACGAACCTCAAAACTTTAAGAATTCTGCTCATCGGCTCATTATTACCAAAATAATTTACTCTATGTATTCACGTAATATGTTTATTCTTACAGCCTTACGTGCTGGCTTTGAACGAAAAACAAAATAATATCGGAACTCGAATATGGAGTAGCCTCATTAAAAGCTCATATTTCCATAACAACTGGAGATACTGCTCGATTATAGACTACTATACTACTCGATTATAGACTACTATAGAGATAATAAGCGCTACTCTATATTCGTTGGTTCTACCGAGATAATTTTAATAAGAACTTCTCTTAGACCGAGCATAAAATATGGTGCAAAACAAAATAAAAGTCATTTAAAAGTAATCATCTTCACAAAGTACGTATAATAAAAGCAGTTTGTCATAAAAATCAACGGTATCTCTCTGTTCAAAGTGCTTGCATGAATTTTTTATATACTATCTTTAGAAAGAAATATTATTGACATTTCTAAATCTCAGTACATTATTTTCGAAAATATTACAAGTGAAAATATAAATCTACCGAGAAAGAAAAGTAAATCAACCCAGGTAAACAGCGGAAGTTAGTGTTAAAAAACTAGTAAAAACACGACGCCATAACAACGTATATTCACGAAAAAAAATGGTAAGTTAACAATAAATTTAGAGACAAAAAAGCGTTACAAATTATTTTACTGCATATTCCTCTTTTTATGCTTCTTCTTTCAAATCCAAAAATAAGAGTGACCCCGCGTTCACCAACTTCATCGGCTTTTACTGCTATTGCAAAAATACAAATGTAGAAAATAATAAAAAAATATAAATGTAGAAAATATGAAAAAGCTCCAAAAAGATAGGAAGTGCCGCGAAACAACAAGTAATTATATTATTCTATGGAGTGCCATTTACAAACATTATAAAAAAAAGACTACAAGACCAAACGCAGCACCATTTATATCTATACATCTACTATTCCGAGACAAACGAATTGTGTTCCAGGTAATACGTCAATTTGTAAAATACATTTTGAGAATGCACCGCCATATAAAGGACAAAACCATTTTGAAGCGGATATTACAGAAAATATATGCAACACACAAAAAATTACAGAAAATATATGCAACACATAAAAGATAAAGTCCATTTTTTAGTAAAATTTTGACTCAAAGAAAAGTAGAATATATAGATATTTTAATTGCTAAGGATAACGTTGATGAAGAATATGTAAAAGTAATATTTTACAAGGCAGTTAATGAAAATTGGAAAACTGTTTACTGGTAATAACCGATGTTTCTGACGTTTTAGGTAAAATCGTTAAGAATTGTTTCTATTCACAGAATAAAAAAAAATGCGTATCCTATACACATTTTGACGAGTCACTAAAAGTAATTAAAAAGTACGAAGTGTATAATATGCAAACAAAAACGTTATTATAGTTTCATTTGGACTAATATAAATATCTAATACCAAAGGATAATCATCCTTTGGTATTAGATATTTACTTATAAAGAAAATTTCCAATAAGAAAAAAAGAAACAGTATTATTACCAGTTCGACCTATGTACTTTCAAATGTTTTTTACTCTTAGGTTACAGACGTATATAAAAAAAGCATTTGTGAAGTAGCCCGTGAATATTATTTAACTTAAAGGTTACACTCTTTAAGTTAAACAATATGTGACAAAGAGGTATCCATTTACATTTTCTTATTGTTTTAATGACAATATTTATGCACCAAATTACTTTGTAGAAACTCTCAATTTCTAGGGATGAAAATATTTATTAAAGATTGGATTTGATTTTGCATGACATTTTTAATAATAAAATCATCAAAATAAATTGGAAGCAAACTGTAGGTAAAAATGAAGAACACTCAATTGATAATTAAATTGCTGTTGTTAAACTTTTGAATTGCTCTTAATGAGAGATTTCAATTTATAAATATATAAATATATATATACATATATATGTGTATATATATATATATATATATATATATATATATATGTGTGTGTGTGTGTGTGTGTATGTGTGTGTGTATATATATACTTTCAATACAAAACTAATTATCGTCCATCCTACCTCGCAAAACGGTGAATCGTTTACACACGCACAAATAATGCAGAACACCTCAGAAGCCGCACGCCTATTTTCTTATGACAACTCAAAAGATCCACATGAGATTTTGTAAAACATGAAACACAGATTATTTTGTTTTGTTTCGTTGTGAATTTTAATTTATTCTAAAAAAATGTATTTTCCACTAGCTGTGCTTCAAGCCAGAAGAACAAGACAATTTTTTTGGAATCATTTAAAAATAAATTGACCACGTTTTGTCTTCCGAGTAAATATGGAAAGTACGTACGAGTTTGCCACGGCGTTGCATTTTGCTTACTTTGTATGACTTCATATAGAGAAGAGGCTTACAACTCTATAACAGTATACCACGAAAACGGGAACCCTCAGGAACTAACAAAGAACAGAATGCCATCCATCTATGTGTACACAAGTACCATAAAATAAATCTATTTGACGGAGATCGATAAAATATATTCGAAAATGTTTATCGATTTTGGCCTAATAAAGTCTATTCAGACTTGATATTCATTGTCATCTAGATTAATAGTATGCTGTGATGTCCGCATTATTCAGTGTATTGTCATGAAAGCTGTCGTATATCCCGCTTCTAAATTAAAATTCCTCTACATTCTTGTTGGTAATAAAATGAATACTCAAGGCAGGGGGTTTGTTGCAATTTGTAATCAAACAACTTTTCTACGGTGGCGGGATCATGTTCATCTAAATCTTGGTAGGTAATATTAATTAATGGAATATACATCTGGGACACAACAGCGACCTCGTCAATTCGAGTAAGATTAACTGTAACACCCTTTACTGGAATCAACTCAACGTACTTTTGAATCCCCTATATCTTTGCGTGGCATTTGTTTCTCAAATGTTATATTTGTATCCAGAGAACTCTTCTAGCTGTACTAAACTTCCGGATTTATATTTTTGTTATTTAAAGGCTTAAACTATTTAAGTAAAAAGTTTTTCTGTTTCGACACTGATTTGCCAATCAATGACGCTCAATACTTCGTACAGATTTACATGGTTTAAATTTAGCATGGAGAGAATATTTAGTTTACAAATAAAGATAAAATTAAAGAGTCTATAATCATCTCCATTACGTCTTTTAATGTGAATAATAACCTCAAAATCTAGTGCAGCATAAATATATCAAAGTTTTTTTTAACAAACTATGTCAAATTAAAAAAATCACTGAACTAAAGGATCAAAATTAATAAGAACACCCATAGACTTGGTCTTGGTAATATGTCTTTATTATTTCAGAATATCTGAGTTTTTGTAGTCATAATAAAAGTAGCTGAAAGTTTATGCATAGACATGTCAATAAAGGAGATAAAATGTGTATAAATGTTCTGTTTGTCTGTAATTTGATTTATTGTTTCATAACTACAGTCAGTAAGGGCCTTAAGTGGAAAGAAACGCAAAGTACATCAGTACCATTACTGATACAGATTCTCTAAAATTGAAGCGATTTATATAAAGGCCATGTAACTGTTCATCGTCAGTAGATATTCCATATATTGTTTATATATAATTGATTATAAATATTATGACAGATATATCGAAATGCAGCCACTTTGATTTCTATTAGAAAAGGCACGATTTATCGCAAATAAAATATATCCTCCTGCATGTACAAAGGCTATTACACAAATATTTAATATATATATATATATATATACACATATATATATATATATATATATATATATATATATATATATATATATATATATATTCATATTAAGAATGAATCAAGATATTAATAAAAAATTATTTATCATAAAATACATGTTTATTTCATACTACCTGTGCCCACGACTTCATTCGTGTGTGGACATTTACAAAATATTAAACTTTGAGATTTATATACACAACACTATCCATTATAATAAATATAAATATAAACTGTTTTTCATGCAAGTGAGCCTAGTATTGAAAGGTCAAATTGCCCTATCCACTTTATTTAATAGTCGATGGCAATAAAACGTCTATGTATTACCCCACACCTAATAAAATCTATCTAAAAAAAAAGTTAATTTAAATTCTTTAGCTTTTCCTGGTTGATATACGTACAAGTATACATGTTCGCAGATACACTCACAATTTTGTGTTTATTACTTTTATTATGTATACCTACGTCATTTTTCTGTAAGTACCTTCAATGCACAAACACGCTAATTTAACAATTTTACCATAAGTAGAGACAATAAAGTACGTAGCAATAAAATGTATACAGCCTAATAATAAACTTACCAAAGTAGTTAAATTATAAATATTGGACAACGGATTCAAATTTTAAACCAATTGAGTAAACAAAGTATTCGACTTGCTTACTCAAGCACTTTCTTTTCCCGCTCTTCTTCATGCTTAATTTCTAGCCACACCTGTTGTACGATACACAGGTGATGTATATACGGGTGAAAAACATCATAGTACAATTCCAAATATAGGTATCGCCATTTATTGATATACATAGGTACACATTTGTGTAATCACTAAGTTTTAAGTAACTAGAATATTTTTTGTTGTTGTATTTTATCCAATGTAAAAGAATTTTTGAAAATTTAAAGTGAACCATTTACTATTAAATAAAAACTAAATGTTGCGTCTTATTATTTCTTTTTTAATTCTTAGAAAGACTATCAGAATTAATTTTTGGTATAATCAAACACACAACCAGAAACGAAAGAAAGACAACCAACAACGACGTCTCCCTCATATATCTACCCGAATTAAAATTTTCATAATTAAGCACCTATCATTTCTACACCAATTCACTTTTCACCTCTGTCCAAGCCCATTTTGATAAACTATGCGCGGACAGGAAATTTCAAAACGAGATACACATAGAATGATCTATAGGTGTTTCTATGTACATCATAAATTTCTTAAATTAGTACGCGCCGAGTAGCTTTTATTTTTCTTTTTTGTTTTTGTACTAATACATTTAAACTAAATTTTTGAAAATATTAAACCACGTATCTCCTGATTAGCTGCATCAAAACCAATGAATTATGAAGCCCGCAATTTCAAAATTTCTACATGAATTTAGTCAGCAGATTTTACCTGTCGCGCGTTCAAACAAATAAAAATACCAAAAAAAATTGTGTTTTGTTTTTATTGTGTTCCCGTATTTACTTTCTCTACAAATACCTTTAATTATATATATACAAATAATAAAATGTATAAAAACCAAATTTATGCAGCCTAATACTAAACATACAAAAGTACAAAAGTAAATTTAAACAAATTGAGGAACGAAGAAAGCTTATATCCAATACAAAAAAAAAACATCGAAGAATATTATACGAGTATCTGAAAAACAACTAATAAAGAGGGTATAAGGTAAAATGAGAGTAAACGTGCCCTCATGCGTCTGCCTCGTGTTAAAATTAATTAAGCACCTAACCTTTTAGCACAATTTCACACTTTATCTCTGGCCAAGCCCATTTTTACAATGTATCTACGGGTGGAAAATTTCATTACGCGATTAGCATCATCTATTAATGTCTTTATATACATTATTAATTTATATAATTACAACCCTTTGCAATTCTTTGTTGCTTTTTTACTAATATATGGAAATGAAGTTTTAAAAATAATAACGTTGCATATTTTAATTTAATTTTTCACAACTAAATGAAACTACGTGATTTAGTATTATTTATACTTTATTTAAGTGAAAATAATACTACATCACGTAGTTTTATTTAGATGTTAAAAATTAATTTAAAATGGATTTCTACAAAATTAACGCCAAATATATTCAATAATCAAAGTAAGATATATGCGATATTCTGACTAAGTGTACCGAATCCGTTGAATTAAAAATCTAAATATTGCTTCAAATCAAACTCTGAAAATTTCCATCTTACTTGAGTCCATAGTTTTTAACAGACGTGTTTTTAACAGACTAAACACAGACAAAAATTTCATTTCATTACATAAGAAAAGCTTTCTCATACTTATGGCAAAACCAGTCAATTCCACAATTTAATTAGTATAAAAAGTTACATACAAAAATGTTATTCACAAAATAGACAACAACCTTATAGACAGATAAATGTTGAGATCATTGCCGACGAGTAAACTTTAAAGTAAATATCTTGGATTTACACATTTCACGACGTATGCGATGCTTACGCGCTACGATATATATTTGTTACTTCATATATACGTAGAAAGTTAGTAAGCGTATATAAGCAACTTTTATGTACAAAATTACTGATATTGAATATATTTGGCGTTAATTTTGTAGAAATTCATTATTCACAATTAAATCTTTGCTTATATCCCACCTGAAGATGTTGTAATACAATGAAACCTAGGTCGTGGTAAAGAAATTAAAGATAGTAGAAATAATACTACATCACGTAGTTTCATTTAATTGTGTACAAAATTACTTTTTTCCTGATAATTAAATTTTAGACAAAAAATTGAATCACGTATTAACGTCATAGCTAATTACCATGGTGAACTTTAAATTATGATATTGCGTAATTCTTTATATAGGTTACCGCAAAAATGTATAAATTTTTACAACATAACTAAAGACATGTTATATAACATAACTGCTGATATACCAGGTGTCCACTTTTTATTCGAAGTATTGTCGTGACTTTCAAAATATATGTCACAATTTGATCAAATACAAATAATTTAAATTTTTATACTCATCGCTGTAAAAGCTGTTTATTCCCTCGATCTTAGTAAAATTATTTAGGAAATAAATAAAACACGTGCTAAAAAAAATTATTTATTGCTGTAAACGAAGTAAATTAATTAAAAAAAAAACAGATCTGTAACTGCGAGGGATAAATGGGCAAGAAATAAAAGAATGAATTTTTACAAAATAATTTAACGTTGCATTTCATATATTATTTTCATATAGTAGCATTTGGTAATGTAAAGACACAAGAACGAATGTTTACGAAGGGAAAAACAACGAAAATTAGCGTCTGTAAGTTTTGTCGATATTGGTTGTATCCGTAGGCAGTACAAAGCTGCTAATATAACAGGATGGTAATTTGAAATAACTTATCCTAATCTGTGATCAGTTAATACAATAATATATTATATCCTCGAAACAAAGTTTCGTGGACGGTTTTTAGTCATTTAACAGGATGTATGTGGAAGTCGGTTCTTGATAAAGCGCCATTTTATCAATTAAAAAATTCAATAAAAATGCATTAGGTTTTATAGACTTTGGTGTCTTTGTCATCAAGAAAATAAAAATCATGATTGTTATACGTTTTTTATTTTCACAAGTTCTATGTTCTTCTGCTCTTTTGAAACAGCGCGATTGATAGATATTATTTGGCAGGAAATTTCCAATAAGCCCTGCACCAATATTCCTATCTCCACTCCATTTGCCAGCCAAGAGTGCAGAATTTAAATATGTCCTTTTCTATATCAAGTATTCATCTTAATGGTACTAACATGACGCGTATTTTTTACTGAAATCTTTTACTTTGCAAACAACAATTTGCGAAATAAGCTATAAGAACTGTAGTTTAATGCAGAATTAGTTAAAATTACTGATTTCGAAAAATATTAAAAATATTTCAACCATATACCACACAGAATATTATTTGGTTTGAACAGGATTAACGGTGATTAAAAAAACCAGAATGAATTCAAATCTCTCAGTCACCACTAGACTACATTAATTACTGAAATTGATTTTGGGTGACAAATGTGCATAAAACCAAATTTTTATATCTCGATAGTAAATGATTTGCTCAAATTTTAATTATATATGGGCATTTACTGATTAATTTCTTCGTTTTTGATATTTGTAGCTTATATTTAGATTTTTTTCAAGCGAGTTAAATATTTTCAGAATCTTCCTACATTCTTTAATATTGGTCACTACATTATTTTAATGAAAAAGACCAAACGACAGAACTGAGGAGTTTTAAGTGACGGGCTTTGTTCCACTTTTTTACAAGTTACGTACAAAATAGGGTCTACATATTTTTAAAAATTCACACATACAATTTACGTAAATAAGTATTTATTTAAGTTTGGGAGCCAAATCTATAAAGCACAAGATAATCCTCGTTAAATTTTTAAAAACCAAAATTGGTAAAAAAACCCTAGTATTATTTATTTCGCTTAGAGATATTTCATAATCGTATATATTGTTACTGAAGTATATTATATAAGACTTAAATATACAAGGTTTTAAACATATCAAAATTAAATTAGATCAAAGTATATCAAATTAACATTGGAGTACTATTTGTAAACGCCTAGGTTTATTGTGTTGACCATATATCTGTTGCTTTTAAGGGCACACGCACACCGCAGAATCTCGGATTCAATTCCCGGCTGCTTTTGGAACGTTCTATGTTAGAATCGAGTAGATAAAATGCCAAATACCAATAATGACGTTTATAACCATATAGCTAAATGACTATTGACAGACAGTCAAGCTATTGGTGCAAAAAGCTATATATCCGACTCGATGATGATAATTACACATTACTTCTAAATTACAAGTGTACTAACCAACAGTGAACAAGGTCTGTTTCCAACAGGGGACGAAGACAAACTGTTAAAAATGACCTCCCAAATTGCATTTTTAAACCTATACCTCTTAAATTGCATTTATGAATCCAAAATGCGAAGTTCTTTCCATTTACATAATTTTACATCTAGAGTTTATATTTATATTTTGTTTTAAGTTTTCTATACACAATCACTTTTACCACCTTTATCTTCATTTACCCAGATGTTTAAATGAAACTCACGTTATTTGGTTTGCATTTCTATGTGCAACAAAGTTATTTAGTTATTAAACCTGCGTCCAACCCTATACTATTTTTTGCTATTCAATTCAAAGATATTTAGATTAGTAATTATGTAAATGATAAATAAATAAATGAATAAAGAAAACGGGAGATATGTTGAATTAGTGGTATAACCTTGTTCTAACTTTCAGATACCCTTGCTATTATATATATATGTATATATATATATATATATATATATATATATATATATATATATATATAATATATATTTATATATATATGTATATATATAAACATAATAAAACCTACACCGCTCCCCTACAATAAACTCATTAATGTAAGCAGTGGGAAAACCCACACAAACCTGCTGTTGGATGTTCGTAAGAGTTAATATTTGCTAATAGCCCGCCTGAAGATGTTGTAATAGAACGAAACCTTGGTCGTGGTAAAGAACTTAAAGAAAGTAGAAATAATACAACATCACGTAGTTTCATTTAATTATCATTAATGAATTTCTACAAAATGAACGCCAAATATATTCAATATATAAATTTCTATTCATTTTGAGAACAGTATTTTTGTGTTTCCTTTTTAATATAACTACGGTCGCAACGACTGATTATTCTCTGCACTGTATCTCATAAAAAAATTCCAATGCTATTCTATTCCATCCTCAAAAATAAATATTCAAAATGGATAATCTCGCTACAAGCGATGCTAAATAAACATATGCATAACAAATTGAGCAAATCTCGTCACTGTATCTAATTAGAATATATACTAATTTTATTGGCATGATTGTTATTATTTTTGTATAAACATTTTTAAATTTATTACTTTTATTTGTATTGTTTTTATTTGTATTGTCGCTCCAGTTATTACTAATTTTTACTGATAATAAACATTCAGCATGTACCCCTAACTGTTATTTATATTTTAGAATATAAATACATTTAGCATTCCTCTAACTATCTTCCATATTGTATCCCAAAAATATGTTCAAGTTTGCTCACACAAACATATCAGCACTCTAGTGTAATGTAGCCTTTGTGGATCTCTCGTATATTTCACTTCATTGGAAACGCGTATATAGAAAATAATAACTTTATCGTATTATCCTGTCTCAGCTAAATAACTTCCGGAAACGTAACCATTTTTCAATGGAAGACACTTGAAAACGACAGGTTGTATGTTAAAAGTTTAACCTCTGTCTTGTTCACAGGGTTACTATACGCTTTTTCTACCTTCTAGCAGTCACTAAAATGAACCATTAAGTAAGGATTCATTGTATTTTGTGTGCACATTGTTATTTAATTATATATATATATATATATATATATATATATATATATATATATATATATATATATGTATATTATTAACATTATTCTGTGATATTATCGACGTGTACGAAATGTTAAATAAAACGTCGAGTTTACAAATAAACTTATTTATTACGAAAACCAACATAAGTTAGTTTTTGTGTTTAATAATCATCCATTTTGCAGCTTTACTTACATTATTCAACTTTCTTGGTTCCCGATCGATTACATATCTTTAAATACATAAGGGCAATTTTTTTCAAGATCCACTTTTGATGGTGCAACTGTCAGTAATTGTTCACAAAATGTTTAAAATACCGCCTTGTCCACCCAGTGTAGTTCTTTAGTGATCATATCTAATACCTCGACCATTCCAATGGCGATGGATAATTGGAGAACATAGATGATTGCATCATCAATGTCGTAACAATTTGCATATGATCTAGATTCAGTTTACCAAAACCGTGGTCTCTTTGGTCGTTGCTCAAATATTTGCACAGGAATCGATAATCTAATATGCTAGCCAAATAATATACAGACCCCAAAGCCATGTCATTCCTAGACTGGAAGAAATGTGTACATTATCATGTTTCATTTTCTATATCTTTTTCAAGCAAATGCCATATTTCTACAGCCACCGAGATTGATGTCCCATCCCTTTGGGCCTAGTCTAAGACTGTCGGTAATGGATTCAAACGCAATAGAAGATAGCCTTGTTTGAAATTTGCGTATCACTTACTATTTGAAAAATATTTTAGTTAACCTTATTGTTCTAATTCTGATATATTTACTCTAATATTTCTCGATTGGAAAGATAAGATTGAATGTAGTCACTCGTGGTATTCCACAGAAAGGTAATTAGCGTTACCAACTTTTTACCAGGCAAATATTGTTTCTGAAACATTTAACTACCTTTGCTATATTCGCAAAACCAATTTTCATTTTCACATTTTGCTCCACAATATTAATCAAATGTGAACAACAACCATGTTGCGTTACGTCTTAATTTACTTTAAGGTTAGCGACATTATTAGTAACAAAGCACTTGATTTTGACTTTAAAATGTTTAATTATATTCTTAATTGTCTCTGTGGAAATTTATTTTTAATAATCAGCATTATGAGGATAGCATGATGTATCAATGATATCAACTAATATCGATTGCCCTTCAGGTGTAGTGATGCTGCAACAAACTATGGGCTCATTGTGGGCAATGGACCAATCATCTAAATATACAGATACGATTTTGTCCATAATCGTTGTAAACTTCTTCTAACAACTAAAAACACGCACATTTACACACACTCATGCTCAAAGATTTCCTGTAATGTAAAATGCATAGACACCATGCATATAATAAACATCCAACATAACAAAAAGCAAACAATACATACTTTCAGGCATTTATCTAATAAGGTAAATCCCCGAAAGTTCTACAAGATTTTCATTTTACTAAAAGCAATTAAAACTGTGTTTTCTGGCAACTTTGGCTATCGCATTCATGGAATCTGCACAAAAGTATATATATATATATATATATATATATATATATATATATATATATATATACATATATATAGCACATATAACAGCGAACCCTAGTAATTAGCTGTCATTTAGTATGGATGCACGTCACATAGCGCGTGTTTGCTGCCACTGGATTTTTATTGACAATAATATCAAAATGATTTTGTGGGTCGCCAGAAAGTATTTTAATACAGCCAGAAAGTATTTCTTTTATAATTACATGCAAATAACATTTAATTTCATTTCCTTCTATGTTTATTATTTTGTTAAGTTATACGTATATTGTTTGACCTTCCAAAAACAATATCACAATGCATTTTGCTCCATTTAAGTTTTTAATATTGTCGTGCTTGAGAGTGCAGCCTCTACTGCATCTGGTAACCTAACACTATTCTATTTTAGTGCATCTTGGGGTATTTTTCGTTTTAGACTACGATTTGACTGGTGATCGTCTATCAGCGATTTTGCCAGAATACTTGGGTATTTAAGGATTCTATTTCTGTACAATTTGGTATGTTTTATTATTTCTTCCCCCACTGTAGATACATTTAGGTCTTTATGTAGTTGCTCATTGGTCACAAACCATGAGGTATCTGTTATAATCTGAAGTATTTTATTTCGGACCTTTTGCAAGATTTCTATGTTTGAGTGGGACGCAGTTCCTCACAGCTGAATGCCGTAAGTCTACATTGGTTTTAAAATAGCCTTGCACAAAAGCAGCTTGCTTTTTAATGGCAATTGGGATTCTTTCTGCTAGTAAGCTAGTACATTTTCCTTAATTGTAAGCTTTGCTCGTCGTGAATACAAATAGTCTTTGCTCGTCATGAATACATTTTTCGCCAGGCCAGCCGTTTATCCCGATATCTGCCCAGATATCGCGCATGATCAGTCTATGGTATTTGAACTTGGTTAAGATAGATCAGGGGACAACTCATTCTTCTGAGTATCAATGTCATATTTACCGACTTTGTTTCATTTACTTTGATTCTCCATTCCTTTAGCCAGGCAGCCACTTCGACTAGATTTGTTTGAAGCATCTTTGATGCCGCTTCTGGCATGCTTTGGCTGATGAGAATAACAATGTCGTCAGCGAGTGTTCTAGTGACAACTGATGTGTTCACGAGCAAGTCCAAGGTATAAAGGAAATAGAGTATAGGGCCACGCTTCTTTAAGGGACCCCAGCGGCTACTGGGTGAAGTTTAGTTATAGCGTTACTGCTTTGAACCATGAAATGGTGATTTGTCAAAAAGGCCTTGATCAAAGCACACAAGTGATGAGGCATAACTGTTTTAACTTTGTATAGGAAATTATCGTGCCATATCTTATCAAATACTTGCGATATGTCGAGGAATATGTCCGCACAGTATTTCTTGGTTTTTAAAGAGTGCACTATTTCTTTAACAAGCCTGTGAGCTTGTTCTATAGTAGCGTGTTTATGGCGAAATCCAAACTGATGGTCTAGTAATAGATGCTTTTCATTAATTACTGGCAGTATGCGTGTCATAAGTAGTGACTTGTATAACTTCGATGGGATTGGCAGAAAGATATTTGGCCTATAAAACTTGGGGTCTTCCAGCAATTTGTATGATATCGGGATCATGACTATTTGAGCTACTATATACTTGATATACTATAGACTTGATAGCCTGTTGTCTTGTGAAATGTATGTCACTTTCGTTTTCCGCCGGGGCGCATGTGATATTTTCGTGAAATTCGTGCACTTCCGTCTCGTTGTCGGGTGTGCTTTCACTAGGGGATTAAATACTGATGACAAGTGTTCAAAGAATGTTTCTGCCTATTCAAAATCTGTTCGGGCCCATTTTCTTTCTGCATTCGTAAGGGTGGTGACGTATTAATGGGCTGTTTAAATTTTTCCATAGCCTTCTAGAGAGAGATTGAAGATTAAGTGGTATACAATCCGGCCAGGTAAGATTGAAAGTTGGTGTTGCGGTCTTCAGCAAGTGATTTTTTCAATAGTCTACTGATATATTTCAGAAGTGTCTTCACTTGCGGAAATTTAGTGTTTTGCCACTGCTTTTGGATTTTCCTCTTTTGGGACACTAACAACAACAGATAATTACTTATAAATTAGACACCCACTTTGGGATTTTGTAGAGGGGTAGAATCCCAAGTTGCATACTGCACCGTACGGTAAAGAAAAAAGAATTCAACCGCATCACTGATATCTTTCTCCGTTTTTAGATTTACTGGTTTCTCAAATGCTGCGTCAATAACATGTCAGATGTATGTCCTGTTTGTCTTTTTATTATGCAAGATATATTTTTTTCTTTTTATAGTTACATTAAATCAATTTAATGAAAAAAATAAAATTAGAAGCGACACGCAAACAACAATATTATGTCTTAAAATAAGATACTCACTACAAGATTAATAATAAGCATACAAATATCGATCCGTTAGAACAGCGATGTCACCGTGACCATGATTTTAACACATATAAATATTTCTATTAAAATATTTACAAATATTTATTTTTTTCTACTTCTTTATATTATCTTCGTTTTTCTCGGATATATTAAGCATAAGAATATTGTGAATTTCTCAAACATTTTAAATTTAAATCATTGTTATAGTTTTCAGACAAACTTCTGGCAACCTTCTAGTAGCAATGTTTTTTGACATTAAAAAATAGTTTATGACATTTAGAATAGTTAATGATATGATATTATGACTTTAAGAATAGTTTATGACATTAAAAAGGACAATTAAAGTGAAAATATGTCTCTTAATCTCTATGATGAAAACACTGTTAAGTGATCTTTGAGAGTATTTAATAAAACTTTTCATCCTTGATATTAAATCTACAATATTGACATAGAATCAAAATGTAAAAGTGACAAGAAATTAATGAGAATATAAAAAAATATATTAATTAATCTTCGGTAATTAAAGTTGGTCAGGGTAAATAAATAAATCAATTGCTAATAACATGATATATCATTTGGAAGTAGAATTTTTACATAATTACAAATTCTTCCGTGACCTATGTATGTCTGTAGTAAAAGTATATATTTGTCTGCTATCCATTGTAAACAAATGATAAATCATGATCGTTTATTTGTTTTGTAGACTATAACTTTCATGACTATCTTCTTCCCGAAGTCATGTTATGCCTAACAATTTTATTTAATTTTTATTTCACTTGATTTTATATACTTCTTTCTTTCTCATTTACATATAATTATTGGAAAATATAAATGTTTGTTGAAGGCAATAAAAATCGTTTATTGCCAATTATTGAAAAAAAATTCAGATTTTACAAATAATAACTTTAATAAAATCCATTAGGATCAACTATAATGGATCAAAAAGCAAACATCTGTACTGTAAAAATAAATCAAACGAACTACGTCCGGGTTAAACATCTACTAAAAACTGAGCATGTCAAATAATGACGATATAAGTAAACGTGATCAGTCAAGAGCGTATAATAAATCAACACACGTTTTCCTTCATTTGTTTTCGCGACATTATACTGACAGAACGTTTTAATCCGGGTTGTATTTACATTTATTAATTGAGACAATCAGGCTTACTTGAAAATTATGATAGATCGCAAATGTCAGGTGAGGTCATGTGTAATGTTGGAGTTAGCCTCGTAAGCGGCACACATTATAATTCACAAATTTATCATCAGCTCTTGAGATTAATTTTATTTACCGGCAGATAAAATTGTTATGTACCATTTGAGACAAAGTGTGTTCACTTTGTTGAAATGGTTATCATTTCAGAATCTACAAACGAAGTAAAATGTAATATAATCATGAGATTAGATTATTGAAGCATCAAAAGCAAAAGAGAAAGAGAAAGCTATTCATTAATTTGTTCTTTTCAATGTTAATATTTTTATTGAATTAAAAACTCTTCTAATCTTACTTTATCATTCGTTTTCCACATGGTGTCCAATCGATGCAGGAAAAATGAAGGTAGAAACTTTTTTCTTTTACTTAAATAATGCATAAAGATAACGTATATATTGTTTAAAAGTAAAATTTTGCTCAGTGTTTTTTAAATACAGTATGCTATCAAAAATTTACAGTTTTCTCAAAAAATTAGTTTATTCTCGTAAATCTAACTAAACCAATAGCTGAAATAATTCCAGCTTCGATAATATAAAATAAAAATTACTGCTGTCAAAAATATTTTAAAAATTAAGCGGAAAATATGTTGCAATGATTTGCTACAATATTTAAACATGTACAGTCTCCATGCATTGTTTAATTTTACTCTTTTACTAGTTTCCTTGTTTTACTACAGTACAAATATAAAGTACTAGTTTTTCACCCGCAGTTTTGCTGATATAAAATAAAGTTTCAAATGAACGCGATTACAAAATGTAATTTTTTGTGCAAACATATATAATCTTTCCATATTTTGGCCTATTTACATACAAAATTTAAACAAAATTACTTAATAGTTTTTGCATGATTAAATAACAAATAGACATTAAAACATTCACATTTACACCTAATAAATGTTGCCCCCGATTTCATACGCGAGGAAATAAGATTCATTGGTCTAATCCCGGAGAGATAAACACGTATCTTTTGAGCATACACCCGTCACCAACGCGTTCAATAGTTTCTATTCAGCTAAAATCAGGATATCTTGACTGATGAGACAATATGTAGTTCTGATATAAACTATTTACGTTGTGCGGCTTTGCAGGTGTGAATATTGCCATAAGAAGCTATAATAAGAATAGTAAATAGAAGCCTGAATATATTCTCGGGGTCTTACATCCCTGCCAAATTTTACACAAATCGTTTACTTTACAGACAGACACACTACCTTTTTTAATGTTTGTGTGAGTAATCTGGATGTATAAATAATAAATATACTTGAATTGGTCTTTCGCAGCTAGTTATTATTTTTAAGCATACTAGATTTTTATACTTTCGAACCCTGATATTTCAAAATGTATTAGATTGATTAGCTACGCACTTCATAATGATTAGCTATAGTTCCGGATCTCCTGATCCAGACGGACTAATATACAGTTGGCGATAGGAAAATTATTCTTTTATAGATCAACCCCAATGAATTTGTATGTTTCATCTTGAACTTTATGTATTGTTATTGCGAATGATATTTTTAGTCAAAATTACACTTTTTTTAACCGGAAAGTCAAATGAGTTGGTATCATGGGAATGCGGGGAATATGTGCTATTTGTCAAGCGATAAATATAAAAATTTCAGTTATCTCTTAATTCTTTTATCTGCAATCTGGTCACATTACACAAGTTGGAAGGATTGAGGTTACGCAATAAAATAATAGGAACACTATTATTAATTAACACATTAAGACGAAAATTCTGATGGATTAAGGTAGTTAAAAAATGTTTGTGTATAGTGAACTGTGTCTTCTTTACACTATAATTTTTTAAAATAACTGCATTAATCTTGTCTTGTCAATTTCTTGCCGATATAATTGCCCTCTTGTACGTCCAAGTGTGACACTTTTCGAATAAAATTTCTGAGCCAGAACACACTTTGTAGATTAATTCATCTGCTGTTCCAGACTCACTCTTATGATTCACCTATTTCTATGAGACTGTCTTTATCCGTTACATTGACATCACCAAGTTGTAATAATATTGTTGAAAATCTAGAGTCCCCACCACTCAAATGAGATCGCATGTTTGTCATTAACGTTAGTCATTCTATGGAATACCAAAGAATGGGCTATTTTAAACAGGTTTTTATCATATCCGCTTAGGTTCCCTTAAGAATCACCGACAAAAACACAGGTCACGACACCCATTGCACTACTCGATTTTTTGAGATCTTATAAAGCTTTTTCCACTACTGTGGAAAAAGTGATTGATGACTCATGACGCATTTATTCCATATAAGTATCAAAGTTTCTTGTAGTACGTTTCCAAGTAGCCCATTTTTTTTCAAATTGAACTTGAACATCTAATAATAATTCAAATGTAGAATGTGCTGGTTAACCACTGATACGAGTGGTGGTAATTCCGGATGAAGCCACAATTTCAAGCTTTCGCGTTGACCTAACTTCCGCAAGAATTAAGTAGTAAATTTAGGTGGTAATTCCGGATGAAGCCACAATTTCAAGCTTTCGCGTTGACCTAACTTCCGCAAGAATTAAGTAGTAAATTTAGGTGGTAATTCCGGATGAAGCCACTATTTCAAGCTTTTGCGTTGACCTAACTTCCGCAAGAATTAAGTAGTAAACAAAAAGGACTTCTCAGTCCCCCCTGAAAAATTAATGGAGAATAGTTTACCTTTTATTATGGTCGACATTGTCCATTATAATATCATATGGATTGTGTTGCTCTGGGATTAAATTATGTAAATATTTGGAGACATAGTCGGCCAAATCCATATGGTCAAATGACCGTCTTAATGGCATTTATAAAGGATAGTTTGATATATTCGGCCTAAGTGATAATGGCAGGTCAAAATTGGGAGATTTTTTTTCACTCAATTTAAATACTTTGTGTTCAATTTGTATTATACTTTGATTAAAAATATTGTCTGAAAAATGTTTACTCACATCATTATATATCTCTTATACTCTGAAGAGAATGTTTCCATATAAACTTTTACTAAATATTTCCTATAACTTTAATAAAGGTGAAAATTGGCAAAATACCAAAATGGCGACAAATAATTCTCGCAATTTGTTACGCAAATTTGAAATTTTTGCATCGGCTATTGTATTGAGTGTTCATCATTATGTATAAAGTCAAGTTTTTGCATGCCTACTTGCATGTTGGCATAATTATACTTTTACCCGTTTACAAGTTTTCAAAGGAACTTGGCTTACTGATATGATTTAAAATTATTTAATAAATGAAAATATTCGCTTTAGATTAAGCGAATGCTGTACATCCTCCTAAGTGCTGAGTCTTTCTGATGTCATATCCATCCACATTTTCTCCTCTTTATCGTCGTGAAAATTTGTTATTTCCCCAAATGTGAAATAATGGAGGTACATTGGCATACAATAAAATTCTAACAAAGTCATCTCTAGATAATTCGAAGAATTCTCCGAGTGTCGTAGTAATTAGATTTTCAACTCGTGTATTATATATAATACATATTATCTTTATATATAAAACACATTATCTTTTGGGAAATAAATTCTGTTCATTTTGAGGGTGCACCATAAATATTTTTTATGCCTTTCGTGAATTTAAAACACGAACATTCTCCACATAACTTCATATGCACTAAAATAGCGGTGATTTAGATAAGTTTCGATTTCATTGTTATTTTTCCCCGCAGAAATAGCGGCTTGCTTTAATCCCTAATTAATGTAAATACATTAGATTGCTTGCACCAAATGGTAGTGTTCAAAATTGATATGAGAATTAAAATATATATATATATATATATATATATATATATATACATATATATATATATATTAAATAAAGGAGAACAAGGAACTACCCATGTGTTATCTATTGTGAGTTCTTGTCTTCGAAGCTTGAGCTTAGTCATATTGCTGTCATTATTTGAACTTCTGCGACCATACGTTGCTTGAAGCTGTGCAATTGGTCTATATCAAAGATGGACACAATTTTTGATGTAAAGGTTATTTTATCATGATCTTTATACATACTTTATATATGTAAATACTGAAGATGTTGACCTACTATAGGATGTAAACTGCCAAAAAAGTTATAAACTTGACCTTGTACTGTAAATGTTGGCATAAAATTTCGTTCCCTGAATTTCTTCGCGCCAAATGATGTCTTATAATGTCTGTTATTAAGGTATTATAACGTCTGATATTATTTAAAAAATATGTTGCGAGCAGATATTTAACTTGTAACAACATTTTAGTAGGTTGTGATCATTCTGGAATGTCAAACAAAACTAGCAGTGCAAAATAATCCATTAGGCTCACTGTTTCATTTCATTGGTTAGCACTTGAAGTACTTTTTTTCATTTTTCTAATCTATATTTTTTGTATTTTGGGTATTTAATATTAGGGTTTTAATTACAGCGGATCTTAGTTCGTGCGTATTTTCTGTATTTTGCCAATGAATACTGATTCCTGAATTTCGAGTCCTATACCTAGCTGTTGACATTCTATGGATTTTTTTTTGATATTTCAAAACCAACGCCCGGTGCATCTCTAGATTTTTTTTTTATATTTCAGCACCAATGCCCTATATACTTCAGGATATTTTTTCTAGTATTTTGGGACTGCGGTTCTGTGCACCACAGAATTATTTTATTTAAATTTTGGCTACTCTAGATCGGTAAACCTCCTAGGTTACTTTTAACGTACTTTTGGCAGCTTCCTGAAGTCTATATTTCCTACCCCTATTTAGTCTAATGCGCCGTTTTTTAGGAGTTTTGTAAGAAGATGATAAAGAAAGATTTGGAAGTTTAAGTAATATAAAGAATTTGCCAAAGACGATAAAGTCAGCGTAGGTAAATTTACTTAAGGATTGAAAGAAGTTCCATAAAGTTTAATTTTATATATTGAATATATGTGGCGTTAATTTTGTAGAAATTCATTATTCACAATTAAATGAAACTACGTGATGTAGTATTATTTTAAAGATCTTTGCTAATATCCCACCTGAAGATGTTGTAGTACAACGAAACCTAGGTCGTGGTAAAGAAATTAAAGAAAGTAGAAATAATACTACATGTTTAATTTTATAATTACTAGTGAAGACCAGCAAATTTCATCTTGCAAATCTGTAAATAAAAATGATGCCAGAAGGCATGAGCTTACTTGAGTAGAACCGAAAATGCCACAAAGTTTAATTAATAATCAAAATCTGTAAAATTGGGCGAAATTTAAACTTGTGAATTGCTTGTTAATTAACATCAAAATATCCGCCAGATAAATCATGTGAAAAGCGTAACCTATCAACGAGATTGTCTTCTTCACCGACAGAGACGTAAAGCTTGCTATTGCGATATGCCTCGAAAACATAAGCAATTATTTGTGCAGCATCCAACTCGCGCAATACATAAGTATGCGCTCGGGATATATCCGTGTAGTATAAATCAAGGCTCATATAATTACCACGGTTCGGGGCGTGAATCATTACTTAAATTTTTTTTCTAATTTAAAACCAAATTCTCCATTATTTCCTCTCTAATCTTCTTAGCCATTGCCTAAAAACCACATATACGAGTAAGATAGGAGAATCATCGGTAGAAGCAAGTACCATCTCCTACAACTATGTAGTTTCCTTTTAATGTACATTCAATACTTCTTTACTCATTCTTTAAAATATTCTGTACTACAATACTTACGATTTACAATGGATCGGAGTAATTTATTTTAATCGACCAAAGGCGAAGACCAACCTACACTAATATAAACTACGAACTTGATACAACTAAACTACAATTTATAAAGACAAACAAAACAACCACCTGTCAGAGAAATCTTAATTTTATTTGCCTGGTTGATATGTTCTGAAAAGGATAAAACTATAGCTCGTTTAAATTTGTCCTATGGCACCATCTATTGAATAGTGACACAACTAATCAAACGTTTGATTATAAATCGTGTGTATTGGGTTTTGAAGTCAAGTATTGTACCGTAAACCAGCTGTATGGAAATGAACCAGAGTTGCCATATTTTGTATAGGTATCATTCCACTTTGAATATCTGCAACTAAACTAAAAACATGCATCTTTACGAATTAGTGTTGGTAATGTATATGTGCGATGTCAAAAAAATTCCAAGAAGCTTCAATCAATAATTACACAAAAAACTATTAGGACTAAAGAAAAACTGGTAAGAACAATATAAATGCATATTAAATTACAAAATACTAGCAATTTTTTTTGTTTGTGCTAATAGTTTTCGAATTATACTGTTTCACATCACACGAGAAAACATTTTTGAACCGAAATTTGCATTACCGAATATGGTGTTCAATTTGTTCAAAAATGATCGAAAATACGATCAAATATCTAATGAATGAAGTATTTCTTATTTGTTTTACTAAAAATATATTTCTTCACATGGGTGCATCAATTATCTAGTAACATTTTTGTAACTACTAAATGGTTAATGTATTACTAATGGCAATGCGGTACTCCTTAATACTCTTGTCTCTAGATCCATTGGTTTAGATTTTACTGGTTTATTCTTTCTTATCCCAATAGGAATGCTCTTCCAAACCCGCCGAAATTTAACCAAAAGCCTAAATATTAAATATTACGTGTCTCACTTCAAAACTGACGGACTTCCATGCAAACTCTCAGCCCTTTATTTTCCCTCTTAGAGTTTGAATTTCCAAAAACTTTAAAATAGATTAGAGTTATTTTACAGTCATAAGCGTAAATAATAAATTTTGTATGTTTCACTTCTAAACTGACGGTTCTCCATACAATTTTGTTACCCTGCCGAGCGATGAATTTCTAAAAATAATTAGAAATTTGCCTAAGTAGCAAATTTCATGTGTCTCACTCCAAGAGTGCCGAATTTACAAACAAATTTTCAACGTTTTAAATTTATACTTCTTTTTGCGGGTTATGAAAAACGGATGAGGGTGAAATTTTACGATACGCGCATGCCCGCCCACGGTGAAGTTGATCACAATACTCGCGCACGATGCAACAAAAATCGACCGTATGAAGTAGGTCACGATGCGTGCGCAAGATGCAAAAAAAAAAAGCAAAAATTGGCAGGACGACTTCGCTCACTAAACATATATTTACATGCGTGTAATGTCTGATACTTACATACTGATTCAAGATAGTTTTGTAAATAACATTTTTAATGTATATTAAGTAAGGTTAAATTTCGTTACGTATTTATTTGCATTATAAATTATAAATAATTACTTTATCATTTATATAATAATAATATTTTTAGCATATTTATTTATTTTCATTATTAATTAAATTTTATTTAAATAGTTTTAGTAAATAGAACAATCCATGTCCCATTTTTGTATACTTTTTAGAATTCCATTTAAAAAATATTACTAAAGTATTTTTATATTCCTCATATTAATTCCCTTCACACCCCACATGAAAGATAATATTAAAAAATATCAGTACTTTATTTATCCCTTCTTTTATTTGTTATATGAATATTTTATAAAAGGTAACTAGAGTAATATATGTGGGTTAATTAGATGTACCACTATGCCAACTTTCTACTTTGCATAATTTCTGATAAAATCTGTTGTGAAAGAGAAATAGCCAGAAAATTGGAAGATCTTGTAAGGGTCCTGTTTTTGAGTTTAAGACCCGAAACCCTTCATACACGTTATTTTCTTAGCAGGAGACCCTTTATGATGCTACATAGATACGTAAACTTAATAGCTCACTTGCCTCTTTTCTGGAAAATTCTATTTCAAAAATGTATTACATCGACCCCCGAGACTGGCGTCGAAAATCGTGATTATTATAGTGAAACGAATTTCTTTTAAACTGAGGTTGACCTTGTGACAGCGTTCAAAGTCAATCTAAAAATAATGTTTAAGAATCTGCGTAAAAATGGCAAATAAGCCAACAATGAGATCCTTATAAGATGAACAAGAAAGCAAAAACGATGGGCTTTTGATTAAACATAATAACTAAAAGAAGATTCTATGGAACATCTATAAATATTTGCTGCAATAGTTGGATCCAGGTCTCTAAAAAAATTTTGTTCTCTACAGAAGCTCAGATAGAAAAGCCCTTAATGAAGGTAAATGGTCCTGTGCCGATTACAATTTTATATGACCTGACATGATAGTTAGCAAATATTACGGTTGAATAGCTTTCAGCCTCTAAGAGAAAATTAATTTGCAATATTTTTTCACCCTGTTATTATGTGAAAATATCACAAAATAATACCATATCAAAGAAATAGGAACTTTAACTGAAAGTCATTCCACATTCACCACACCTTCTGTAGACTTTTAAGGTAGCGACATAAATAAATTACCATTACAACGGCAAAATAAAAGTACAACAATGTTTCTTTATGTCGCTCGAAAAAAATACAATTTTCTTGCCGATTTATTAAAACGAATCATATAAAACCGTAATACAGATATAATTTATTTTCTAAACAAAGGTTTTGTGGGAATTACTTCGTGGTTAAATAAAAAGGAGATAATATGAAGATATGGGAAAATATGGATATGTAAATATAATAAAAAGGTGAATGAGGAAAAATAACTAGACAAAAATCG
The DNA here is from genome assembly GCA_039881145.1 of Druceiella hillmani. Lineage (NCBI taxonomy): Eukaryota > Metazoa > Arthropoda > Insecta > Lepidoptera > Hepialidae > Druceiella > Druceiella hillmani. The sequence goes on along the minus strand of JAYKKI010000047.1, from coordinate 10,503,399 downwards.
GAATTGCCTCTCAAGATGTAAGTGGGCGAAAATAAAAGAAATTTCAATAATTTTAAATGGTAAAAAACTTAAATGAATAATTATAAGTTAAGGCAAAGTACGTTTTTCCGTATATAGATATAAGATAAATACATGGAACAAAATAAATTATAAGATTTTCAAATTCATAAATATATATTATAGGCCTTTACAATTTAGTGATAAAATTTGATTACATAACGTCTGTATTGATAAAAAATCAGTTTCTTATCCTACAACATACGCTCATCTGTTATTTCCTTTAATAAATTTTGAAAACTGCTCCATCACAACTTTGTGTTCTTCCCTGTTAATCGTAATACATTCGTACTCCCATTCACGTCATGATTGTCTATAGTAACAAACCAAATATGTTGTTCAACATCGAAATTTTCTCATTATCTTTCCCTTTGTAAAAATTATTATCCTCAAGGTATATATTTTTAGAAAAGGTTAAACAGTTTAGCCTGCAACCAGGGTTAGTACCTCAGAGGTGACTAATATAAATTTTACAAACCGCGATAAAATTAACTGGAATTGCAAACGAAGTTTTTTTAAATATTTTGCAATTCATTGTGATCAGTTTAACAAACTGCACTTTTATTCAATTATAAATAAGTAATGAACAATTTAATCATTGCTTATCATAAACTGAATTTGTTTATTTTATAATAATTCGAAACCATTCCGAACATAAATCAATTGCAATCTTACTCTTTCGAATACTAGACCGTTCATTTCTCTATCACTTACGATGATGTTGTTTTTGAATGTTCCATTAAGATAAAATTGGACTAATTTTTTTAAATATTTAAAACAAATGGTTTTAAATATTTAAAAAAATTCACAAAATTCTTGTTAAAAATTGTGAAATATTCAAACCTGAGTAATTTTAATTAATAGGTAATATTATAATCTACAAAATAGAGAAATTGGAAAAAATATTAATTATATGCAAGAACATTAATATCATGAGAAGAACATTACTTAAAACTTGTTTACATTATACACTATTAACTTAGGATATGGATGCACTTCAATATGATAGGTTTATTTTTTCGATAGGGTAAGCGTAATATAAAGCACATATCTGAGGTTACAAGAGACTTTTGTGGTACTACAGCGCTCCAGACAGTATCCTATCCAACATGCAAATGTATGCAACTGCAAACCGAACACGTTTTAAAAATTACCTTCTTCTATTACAATTGTGCCCAATGGTATCGAAAAATGAAAATTTCCTGTTTTCAACCAACGTTTTCACGGTAATATTTCCATTACCATTACCATTAAATGAGAGTGCTCTCATAACAGAATGGAACAAGTTTGCCTCTGTGTGTGACGCGCGCCAAAACGACGCTGGCACAAAATGCTCTCTTATCGCCACTTACATATGTACTTACTGGCAATGACAATACGTGACGTAACTCGAGTGCAGCTACGTTATGTAATCCAAGAAGAAATGTACTGTGGACCAAATCTCGCTACATTATTTAGAGATGCTTTTTAATTGTCTCATTATTATTGTAATAAATACATTACTTGCGCAACATTGAAATAATATTTTTTTTTTATTTATTCTTCAATATTAAATTTCGACATACATATATCCTGATAATGAATTAAAATTCTAATTACATATAAAACAACATTTCAATTATTTTTTAATTTTACTGGAAAAAAAATATTTTAAGATTTTAAATCAATAAAAAAATATTTATTGAAAATTTAGTTATTATTTGTAGGCAATTCCGATTAACGTTTAGATGACCATTTTTATTACAATTATTTGTAGATAATATTTAATGCTGGATATATTATTTTGTTGGTTATTTACGATTTTTTCAAAAATCGTAAAAAATACACAGAATCAAAGCAATGATTCGACTTAAATAAGATCGGAAATGTTTATATTTTTAAATCACATGTTATCGCATGTCTATGAGAAATCTTGAAAAAATCAAATTTATTCTTTACGTAATCTCACACATGTTTCTTTACCACTTTGAAAATGAAGTTTTAGATTTGATATTTTGATTCTTCCGGTTACCGTATTCCTGAAAGGTATACAAATCTTGAAATGAAATATCACTATGATTTATCCGCTTTCTCTTTCTATCATCAATGGCCAAGATAATGAATGTAAACAAGGTGAAAGACAACAGATATACGCTAGACAATTAAACTGACAGCGTCAACAAAAGTCGGAAGAATTTATAAATTTTTTCATGTCACAAGTATTATTTCTTTATTATAAAGCAATTAAATTATGCCACTTTCTGGTAAATAATAAAAATAGCAAGATAACTACGCTACTCTTATTTAATAAAGTAAATAATAACACAGGTAAGTTGCTTACTGAAAAATAAAGAATATAATATTATGAGTAATCAGTAAGATTATTGAACAATAACATGTCATAAAACTGAGCATAATTTGAATTGAAGTGACAGGTATAATGTGGTTAAGATTATCTCTATGTATCTACTTATTTTATCAGATGTTTAATTTTACATAATTTTAAGTTAATCTTATTATATATACATGTATATATATATATATATATATATATATAGCTTCTTTTTACATATATATAGTTTAAGGTGCATTCTCTCTTTATAAATAGCTATAAAACTTTTCGAGATATCGTAAAAATTTCTCACATTCTTAATCTTGTTTCCAAATCAGTTGAAATATCGAGTGTCCACTGCCAGTTCAATCATTTCCTTGAATATTTCAAAGCTGAAATAATATTTTATTACTAAACGGATTATATTATTTGCTACTTTTTTTTGTAAAAAGGTGTATTGAACAAAAATATACATAATGAAGAGAATAGAGAATTTACAGTATATTTAGCTATTTAACAAAACAAAATAATGAACAAATCATAGCATTATGGACATATCTATATCCTTAATTCTTAATATTCCCCAAAAGAAAAGGACTTAATTTTTCCGCCCATTGCAATAAAATTGAAAACAAATGTATAGAGCATTTAATAATTTATTTTTCCAATTTTTACGAACTATTTTAATTAAGTTATTATTGAACATTTCATTCAAAATTCGATCCAAAGACGAGATTATTAAAATGCATATGTACTAGAAATGACTGTAACGGGATAAAAAGTGAAACAGTTTTGAAAATAATTGAAGAATATAATCTTCTTTGCTATGAGCTTTATTGTTACAATTTTGCAATATATTCCAGTCAGTAGAATGTAGCGTCTTCGCCAATAATTGTTTAAGGGCATATATACTTTCCACCTGATGAGATGTACACTAATATAAATTAAGACATCACTGAATAAGGGACCGTTTTCAGGGCAAATTCTCAAGCATTGACTGATTTTATTTTATGAATTAATACACTATGACAGAATAAAATATTTATTTTTGTTTCTGTTCTCTTACAGTAGTACAAACTGACATATCATTAATAACCATTGGTATCCACCGTAAACCCAGTTAAGAGATAAGTGTTTGACAAAAAATGAGGTAATGTTGATAAGGAAGGACCACTGAAGTGACTTGTATATGTTTCAAATATAAATTTCAAGATGCACATAACATTAAAAAACAGGCAAATTTGAATTTTCAATGCGGACAAAGAAAGTGAATAATAAAATAAAAAAACAATACGAACTAAATTAATTAAAACTAACGAAACAACTAATCATATAAATAGAAGAGTCTAAAACATATACTTATGTCAATGATTGAAACGGAAGAGATACGCCGCGGTATTGGTGTATGCCTTTCCATAATCTCACCTTACTTAGATAATAGATTACTTGAATATTTGTATATAAATGTACAATACTTAAATATAAACACATATGTGAAGAAAATAGCGACGTAAATATGATGAAAGAGAAATAGGACACTCGTCTGACCTTCCGTATAATGAGACTTTGTTACAATTTTTATCTGGGACTGAAAATGATTTGTGTTTACAAAAATTCAAATAATAAAACTACAAAAGCAATGAGTTACGTTATGGTATTTAAGTATGACGTAACAGGCGATTTGTTGATATGACTTTTAGTTCATCTTCGTCATATCTTCAATTTTGTTGATTTTTAAGACTTCAGAATTCCCCGCTACTAAATACTATATACTCGTAAAAAAATTCAAGAGTAAAACATACGTATAACATTTTTAGTTTTGTTATCAAAAATAAGAACAAAAACAAGAAGATGATTTCGATATAAATGTTTTTTTTTCACTAGCAATCAGTATTTAAAATAACTAAACTTATGTATTTTGTATTATTTTATGTATCTTGTATTAATTTTTATTATATAATTACTTACTTATTTCTAAGCACCTAAGTTTTATTTTGGTAAATTATGGCACGCATATTTTGAAACTACAGCCAAACGTACGACGAAAATGAATTCAATATGTGAAATTATATATTTCACACCAAGTTATGTTGATTATATAATATACCCATGGCATAAATTGTGAGAAATCCCAGAATCTGTTTTAAATATATATTATGCAAAATTTTCCATGTCGCGTAAGTAATTTTATATAAACTAGAATAATCTACTTGTATAAAATATTCTAATTGTTTAATAGATAATTCCTCATTCTTTATTCTTTATTATCATGGGCGTGAAATATTGATAGATCGTTTGATTATTTTATGTAAGCGCTCAAAACAAATATATGCTATGGTTTAAGTGACCACATTTTTTCGATCAAACTGATGAATTCCTGTTTATTCTGTTTTTTGGGTTCCGTAGCCAAATAGTAAAAACGAAACTATTATAACTTGGTCACATCCTTTCGCCCACTTTTGTGTCCCAGCATCATAGTTCTTACAGCTTAAAAGCGATTATGATCAAGCAGCTCAAATGGGTAGCCAAAGCAACTTTCATTGTGGGCAACGAAGGTTATACTTTTAATTAGTTCTTTATACGATATAAAAAAAATCGAAATTTAAAAATTCTTGGGGCAATTTTTCGCAAATTTTTTTTTTATTTGAAAAACTGAGAATAACTGACAGTGAAACAGACGAATATCTTTTCCGTCCCCCAATAATTTTACTTTCCTCTGTGCTACCGTCATAAAAGACCAAAAAAAATTTTATTTTTTTTTTGTGACGCATCAATCAAATTTGAGGTTGAAATATTTTTTATTTTACATATAAAAAAATTGCATGTCATTGAAAATGCCTTTTAAAATACAGTCGAAAATGTCTAATAGTATTTTTTATGTGACATCGTCCTTGCGAGATATGAGTGTCTCATGCGTTTTGCAGTGTACTCTAAGTTTTTACACAGGTACGTCAAAAGCACAAACGAAAAACAAGATGACAGCTTTTAAGGAGTATTTCAACGTTAAACTATTTCATCAAATGATATTATTAAATTAAAGGTACTTGTCACTGGTCTAGCATTAGTGTAAATATTATGAAATATATTTACATATTAACAATATTTGTAATGTAACTCAAAGTTATTGTGGCGTCGGCGGCCAGTTTTTACCGTGTTCTGTCTGCATTGATCCACAATCTTAAACTTCTCTTCTCATTCTCGAATGCACGAGTAACTTTGTTGAAAAGTCGTTTGCTGTTCAATCTGCAAAACTTTGGAATTAACTAAATCCGGATGCAAGAAAACAGTCTGAAAAAAATCGTACCTGTTCTAATATCCAATTTTTCTATTTCTTCCTGTCTTCTCCCAGTCTTGACTTATGTTAATAAACAAAGCTATGGTTAATGGGTAAGAAAATAATTTTTTTTGTATTCCTCTCGAAAACAGCTTTTTTTTGAAAAAATAACGTATTTAAAAAAAACAAGTATTTAATTTTCAATCATTTTTAAATCATAATTACATGTTTTATAAATTTAACGTTGCGGAACTTCATTTAAAAATAAACTAAAGAAAATCATGATAAAATACAAATATTGCTTAATATTCAATAAGAAGAGATTTATTCGTAAATCACCCGTATTCGTGAAACAAGGTACGTCGAGAACGGGATAAAATAAAAAAGAATTATACCGAAAAGAGAAACCGGCTTGCTACACCACTTTATTTGTAAATGCATATTTCATCAAAATTTTAATTAATTTCATGATTGTTGTTATGATTTTACTTATCTTCAACATATACAGTTTACCACACAACTATAGTCCATTCAATTACAAGATGGAATGATTATAAACAATCACTTTTGACAGTTCATGTATTCCAAACCTTTTTCTTACATTCACGTTAGTAATTTAATGTAGATTTATTTGCTATTTGTGATTAAACAATATTTTGTATTAGTGTGCACATTTACACTGTGTACGTAACTTATATTATATAGATTATATTTTATATTTATGAGAAATTCAGATAAGTAAAGTGAAGTGTTTGGAATAATTTAAAAGTATTACATAAATAAATTAATTATAAGACATATAATAAAATAATACCAAAAATTTTGATAGAAATAGTCGTTTAATTAAATGTTAAGTTATACAGAAAATTATTACAAAGTAATCGCAAATACTTAATTTTTGAATAATCATTAAAATATTGTTTTTAAAACGAACTAATGTACAAAAATACACAAAATAAAATAACATTTCACAGACAAAAGACACTGAATACATATACAATTAAATCACAATGCATCTGGGCTTCAAACCGATATCCAAAGATGGTTGTGCCTAATGCTAGTGCCGGCGAGACCGGCCTTTTGACGATATCACTGAGAAATAGTATTACAGAATATATGACATCTATTACACAACATATTAGCAGAATTTATTCATCATAAATATATCTATAACATCGTATATCAACAGTAATTACATCGTATATCAACAATAACAATGTTCGTTCAGCCATGCCGCGAGGCTTATTAAATGACATTGCTCCAAGTAGAAATCTTTCGACATCGTTTAATTTAAAAGTAGTGTTTTCTTTCGCCACATATCATTTATTTTGTGTCCAGATCATTTTGATTATGTTTATCTTACAGTGATATGACTGCAATCTTAGTATTTTACAGTGAACAGCTGTATAGGTAACTGTAAGGAACATTCGTACTTAAAAATATCACACATTTAACACAACGAATTTAACATTAAAAAACACATAATAATATAATAAACTCAATATAATACAAAATGTTTTTATGAAACACCAAACATTTATAGAGCAATATTGGAAAATGAGATGTACGGACATCTTCCGCCATTACCTTGATAAATGTTGCAAGCAAGCATTGAATATACGTTGTATAAAAAAGTTGCCACATAGTAAACAAAAAAATATAATTAATTTCCTGAATCTAAATACCTTTGGAAAATAAGTGTGTCTCTTGTGAACATATAAATAATGAATGTCGAAAATTATTATACTAGCTGTGCGCTCGGATTAATTAAGGTTTTTTGGTCCTACTTAAATTTATATATGGCCACTTCAATACAATTTTTAGGTTTCGTGTTTGTGCATCAGGCGGACAGATAGATAATCATACGAACCCGCATTGATAGTCCTCAAACCAAAGACTAATAAGTTAGTTTTAACTGATATAGTTTTTTTTCTTTTTATTTAATCGATATTATTATAAATGGGATGGTTATTACTACTAATTCTATTACTGATAACTATTACAGTGAACTTTAAATGAAAGGCTGATTCCAATAATTTCAATATTTATTGTTTGTTTGTTAACAATATTACTTTATTTAAAATTTAATTTAATATATCATAACATTTCTAAATATTTAATGTATTATAGAAATATTTAGAAAAGACTGCGGATATATGTAGGTAGAATATTACTTTCATGTAAAAATGTTAGGATATAAGTTAACCTTATTGTTAAAAAACTCTTATTTTGTATATCACTATGACTTGTATCTGTTTTTTCTCCATAGGTGATAAATAAATAAATACATATCCGAATGGAGAATAAATGGAGAATAAAGTTTGTTGTCCGGCAAAATTCATAAGCACAAATCGGCATTTTTATCTGATAAACTGAGTATTTTTTGAAAGTTGAACGAAAGTATGGTGTCAAAATAATATTATTAACTCTTAAGGTGTATTGACCATAAAAACGGGTATTACATTTCTTCTTTTTCTAGTATACGAGTATATTCAAATGTTTTTAAGATTATTCGAGTAGTATAAAAATTAATATAGGTATGTCAATTTGAAATAAATGTTTAAATATTTGGCGAAGATTTTGCGATGAGGTAAACATTACATTTTCCGCAGCCATTGACATAAATATATTATTTTTTAAACTAATTGTACGAAACACAAACGTATATATGTTTTCTTTTCAGAATAATATTTCAATTATTATATTATTTTTCGCTTAGTATACTATGCCGCTCATAATGCGTTTTCTTTTTGTACGACTATTAAAATGCGTCATAAGGAATCACTGCGAATGCACTATAATATATAAATACAATCAAGGCTGAGTTTCGGGGTGTTAGCGTAGAGAAATTAAATATTATATGGCCTGTTCGATGAAACGACCAACCGAAAAAAATTACTGTTTATTCTATATGTTTTAGCTAATATTGGTAAGCATTTGCTGTTCGAACGTGTACATCGCTATATACATTTTTATATTGAAAAAAAAAATTAAAGTGTTTTTAAACTTCAAAGTTTCAATTTACCTGAGATTTTTTCAAATCAAAATTCAAATCGAATAACAAATTCATAAATGGCGCTAAATTTAGATTCCGGATTAATATTTCCAGATTATGCTTACATAGCTGATAATCTTAAAAATGACACATTTCAATGATACTTGAGGATGTAGGATGTAGGTCTGAATGAGTTCAAAAAAGATCTACCACCAACCGGGCCTTTAACATAAAGATCTAATGAGGATGCTCACAAAAAGACCCGCCTTCAACGTACCTGACTGATATGTATCCAGTTGTAGAACTGTTTACTAGCATCCCTAGATTATATTAGTGAAAAAAAGGAAAGAGAAAGTAAAAATAATAAAATTATGAAAAAAAATCTTAATATCAAAAAGCAAAAAATTAAATTACATTCAAGTTCTGAGGAAGAAAAAATAAACGAAGCCGGTGAAAATTCCGGTCCCGAAGATAATATATATGATGCGTGGAATGCGGTGAAAATTACTACGAGATTAGCTACAATAAATCGTTTGTAAATTATGGCCTCATGTAAATTGTATTCCATTTAACAATTTTTGCAATCCTTGTGGCAAGAAAATGAAGAAACAAGACACGGAAAAGAAAAACTTACACGAAAAAAATGAAAAAGTAAGGAAAAATGCAAAGGAAGATGAAAAATGACCCGGAAATTAAGTGGCCATATTAACCTTATATGAGCGGCCAACTTATAACGGATATTAACATTAAAGCTTTTTTAATATTTTTGATATAAATATGTCTGATATTAAGAATAATTATCGAAAATATACATCGAAATAAGAGTAAAAGCTCAGTTATTGTAAAAACATTATCCTAAAGTACGTATACAATTTGTAGGCTACAATGGAAAATATTTTAGTACCAACACTTACTTGAAGAGAAATTGAGATATGTCACAATGTTTGTTTAATTATCTATACGCCAAATATACCATAACTATATTTGTACATAAGGTAATCAAATCTAGAAATATAACAGCGTAAGCTGACACATTGTAGCTATCTCACTCTAACGCTTTATAAAATTAATGAATAGCATATATGGTTTAGATTTTTACAGTGTCGAGATTTTGATTATATTCACAAAATGTTTGAAATGCCTGACTATTTCGCAAAAAAAATGGAGCATCCATTTTTACCGTGTAAAATTTTAGAATTCGTGTCAATAAAATAATAGTGTAATACTTGTATTTATAACATTTTTAATAGTGAAACTTTCTGAAGTTAATATTTTGATTATGTATATACATACTTGGAGAATCTGAAAAAAAAAGAATAATGTCGTCGGGAAAAAATACTGGGCTCATAAAGGCATATTCAAGTCGCACCTACCGTGTCTCACCTACGGCTGCCAAACCTGGACGTTTGACCTTAAGACTAGTAGCAAAATCCAGACCACTCAGAGAAGAATGGAGAGAAGCTACTTAGGTATCAAATTAAAAGATAAAATAAGAAATAAAACCATCCGCAAAAAAACGGGTTTAACAGATGCACTCACCTACTCTCTTCAAAGAAAATGGAGATGGGCGGGTCACGTGGCGAGGTACGCTGATAATAGGTGGACACAAAAAATCATCCAATGGACGGAACCACAACGTATCAGAGCGAGAGGCAGACCCAATGCGAGATGGGCTGACGAGATCGTGGCTACAGCAGGTTGCGAGTGGCTCCAAACAGCCAAAGATAGAGACGAATGGCAAGCTTTGGAGGAGGCTTTTTTTACCCATATAAATTTAATAAATAATATAAAAAATTTATACAATAATTGTCAATGTCAATTATCATGAGCATTAATTAATTTTACTATTCTATTTTAATTTTTTATACAATGTATACAAATGCCATCCTTTTTAATTAATGTTGTTATTTATTATTTATTTTTTTTATTGCATGTTGCATGTATGTAACTTTTTGTATGGAATTTAATAAAGCTTTATTATTATTATTATTATTATATACATACTTTAATAATACTCCGCGAATAATGCAATGAATTTTATAAATAGTCGTCAGCTGATCGAATATTATATTTGTGCCAACCATATTTTAACTGTCAAGTTCGATTGTTTGTAAATATTCCATCTTGAAATTGAATGGACTATAACTATTTCAACCAACTGTTTTGGTTGACTAGAATGTATTGTTCTTGTTGCTTCATATGTAGATGGCATTTGTGCATTAAAGTTTATAAATAAGTGTCAAGTCTCTTCCATCATCCACTGCTGCATAAACGGCAAAAACTAAATGCTAATATTTCCCTGCAATACAAAAGGATAGACGGACACTTATTCAACTGTATTACAGCTCTTCTTCATACCTTATACCATTATAACTCTTTTAATTTGAAGTTGATTTTAATAAAATTTTACAGGAAGACAGTATACTTTATATATAGAAATACGCAGACATGTAGAAACGTTGTCTGCTTCCAAATTAAATTGATCTTAGGATGATTTTTTTTCTCTTCGACTCCTTGGAGCGGAATATCATCACAGGGGTCTTTTGAAATACTATTTGTAATTTCCAGTAAATATTTTTGTTGCAACATCTTCGTGAGACAAGAGCCTTTAAATAGTTTTAAAGCATCTGCATAACGCACCCTTCACCCCATTGCCTCGTAACTTCTTAACCATTATGTTTTTTCATCTGAAGCTAAGGTAATTTCTTAGCCATTGGTGTGGGTGCCGCATTGACTTACTTTCTTTCTAGTTGACGGTCTTTGGCGACAGTCTATTCTGAATTAAGAGGTTGGTTTTGAAGATCTTCGCAAATGTGACTAATTCATTAATGTGATAAATCTAAAAGAAATCAGGTAATAGTATTTAGTAAGTATTTAATATTTAATTTGTCCACATGTAATTATAAATTATTGAGATCAAGTTATTTGTCTTACGCCTGTGAATACAGATATTTGTGGAGAGTTTAGTAAAAATATTACGCACCCCGAAAAAATTAAAATTGAACGTGTTAGGACCAAATGAAAGTATTAACAGGAAAGGTCCAGAACTCTCGTGGTGCGAGATCTATCCAAACTTAACTGGTTTATTTCTTTGAGACCTAATATTATATCAAACAAAAATTTACAGCAAATACAGTTTGATGATAAAGCGTGTTCCCTTTGTGAATATAAATCAAACATAAAAAAAAATTTCTATATTTATTAACTCCACGAATTAATATCAACTCCTTAATAAATATAGAAAATTTTGAGTAATCACTACTCTAGTCTCTAGTAACAAGTTTTTAGTTATATATATATATATATATATATATATATATATATATGTATGTTTTCAAGTGTTGAATATATTTGGCGTTAATTTTTTAGAAATATCTTACTCACAATTAAGTAAAACTACGTGATGTAGTATTATTTCTACTTTCTTTAAATTCTTTACCACGACCTATGTTTTGTTGTATTACAACATCTTCTTTCTATTAGCTAATATATTCACCTTTTATTCTCTTCGCGTTTATTTTGGAAAGTAAATTCTTTCATCTTTGCTAATAGCCCACCTGAAGATATTGTAATACAACGAAACCTAGATTGTGGTAAAGAAATTAAAGAAAGTAAAAATAATACTACATCACGTAGTTTCATTTAATGGTGAATATGTATTTTTATAATGTAGCACTGAAAAGTGAAATGCAGCATTCATCTGGCTGTGCGGAGGTGTGCACCTATTTAAGAGAGGAGAGAAGCATCAACTTGACACCGATTCCAAAAATCTCTAGCAATAGCAGCATTTTGTAATATTTATATTCGAAAACGATATTTTACCGCAAAGGTTCCAACAAAGTACTCATATTTTTATTGTTTTATACGTTCAGTGCGCATCTAATTGGATGGTTAATTGAAATAAATTCAATTTTTTTGGAAAAGGTTTATTTTATTTACAAATTGTACTTAGAGTACCTGAAATGATGTTACAATATCATTAAATACTAGATAAAAAGTAAGTGACGATAGTCGATGGCTACATACGACAAAGCTATGAGCTGCATAGGTTATATATATATATATATATATATATATATATATATTCTTTTTTTTTTATCATGTGGATTAAATCAATTACAATTAGTTTCAAGAAATGATCGGAAAAGCTTTTTTTTTAAATTAAAAATTAAATATCACTGATAAGATCAGTTAATGATTTATAAGAGGTTTTATTAATTTTCATTAAACGTGTGATGGCTCAGATTATTCTGAATAGGAAAAACTAAATAAAAATTTACAAGTGCAATTGGAAATCGCTCTAGTAGCCTTCCATACAAATTTAGATTTCTATACCAATATATTAAATTATTTACTAATACAGAAAGTTAATTTTTAACTTCGTAAATTTAATATCAAGTATATAGGCTTGAAAACGACAAATTTCGAAAAATTTCCAATTGTTTTTCTCAGAAATCGCATGACATATAAAAATTAAAATTTGACAAAATAATAAAACTCATCAACTCGCACATATCTCAATAACTACCACTCAAAAATATTCATTTGGAAATGGAGGAGGCAAATAAATATTGGATTTTTTTAAATTCCACATGTGGTGTGGGATGTCATTTGAAGAGGCACGTTGTAATTTTAGGCGTTATATTTCTAGAGATACAAATGTAAAAAAATATATTCCCCCTTTACATGTCGAAATACTGAACATAAAGTTTTACAGAAAAATATGGGTTTTTAGCTAACGCAAAGGTTATAGGAAAGCTAAAGCAATGATTCTATATGTCATAATTTTTAAATATGCACCTTGTTTTAACGCTTACGAAAGGTATCGCAGGCAATGTTAGATACATTTCACATTACATTCTTGATACATTCACAGCCAATTTTCCTAGAAACCATGCAACGTAAAACTTAAAGCGAGGCACAGTAATATATATCTTTATAGGACCTTTAATAAGAGTGAATAATTTTAACATATTGAGGCTTAAGAAAAATATCTTAAGGAATATATCTACTTTTTTCTAAATTCACAGCCGATTTACTCAGAAACCATGAGACATAAAAACTTGAAGCGATGTACACAGTAATATATCTCATTAACTTAATAAGCGTGTATACTTTTAACATATTCAAGCGTGTATACTTTTAACATATTCAAGCTTATGAAAGTTGTCATAGGCAATATATTTACATTTTTCTAAATTCACAGCCGATTCTCTCACACACGCACGTATTTTGCTTAAGTTACTTATTAAGTTTTTTTGATGTTCTTATTTAAAAATTTTAGAGGGGGTAAACATAGGTATTTAAAAATTCAATTTTATATATCATATTCATAATTTTAAATTACACATTTAAAAAGATATTCCAAAATATATGTGAAAATAAAGTAATGCACTCCCTTATATTCCCGAAACTATTGAGCCAAAAATCATGAAAATAATGTTTGTTAAAACTTGACTAAAAGATTACAGCAATATTATAAGTATTATCATAGATTGTATTTCTTTTAAATAGGAACCATATTATACGCCTGTGGACAATATAGTGGGCAATATATACATGTTGTGAAAATTTTGTAATTTGTAAATATATTAATCAAAATACTATCCCTCCTAAAGAATTTATAAGTGCTTAAATGTGCACGGAATATTTTAACGAATTCATCATTTTTGCAAAAATATTTTTAAAAATATATGAAACGACTTTAAATTTAAAATAATTATAATTTAGTTTATATAGTTAAAATAGTACCGCGTACTTAAAACAGAAGCGTTACATTGTTACTTTTTCAAAAGAAGTGAGTTTAAAACTCAATTTATCGATTTATATCATGTCTCCAAATTCACAAGACAAGTTTTTCCTGACAGTACACTCTTTTACAAACAATCTTAAGAAGTTGCTCAAAGATTGATTGCCGTCAGGCGGCTTGTAGGAAACTAGGACGATGTGAAATGGCGTCCCGGTAAAAATATTTTAGCTTTTTGAACTGTCAAACCACGATTCAATTTGCGTCTTTAGTCTCATGTCACAAATTACATCTTTGCTTACAGTATAGGAAATCATTAACAAAAAAATACTTATTGTTTTTACATGGATATTAAAAATAATTTGTTTCCTGCTACGTCTGACAGATAATTTACATATATAGGTAAACCTATAATGAAATTGTTTCGAAAATCAATAAAAAGTAAGTGTATCATTGAAATTTAAAAGTTACGATTTTACAGTAGAAAGATCATCGATTTCAATACTACAACGCGTTTTACAAATGGTCTTGTTTATTTTGGAAAGTGAAGTTAACAAATAGGTATTGCTGATATCATTTTTATTTGCTACGAAATACTACCGATGTTGCACACCACAGATTTGCTATGTGTGATCTATTTGAAATATATATTATAAAAATGTGTATTTATATACATATATATATATATATATATATATATATATATATATATATATATATATGTATATATATAAATTATACATATATGTGTGTGTGTGCGTGTGTGTCATTTCTCGATACCGTGCAAAAGAAGTGTTCCCGCACAATTAGATTCCCAGTTTTTATTCTGCAATAATGTTATCAAAATAATTTTTAGATCGACGAAGATTTATATCGTATATAAAAGACGAATTCTATTGACGTAAATAGTATTTGCATAAGCATAGAAAATACTTTAGATCTAAACATTTGAAAAATAGACTATTATCTTTATTTTTTTCATTGCCTGTCAAAGCACTGTTACAATTCACCATGATGATGTTTATAGTTTGTTTATTTTCAGTAAGTATTTGAACCGGTTACCATTTTACACTTTACTTCATATTTTAATAGAGCTAAAACAGCTTTGCCTCAGACATGAAACTAACTTAGCTTTTTGAGAATGAACTTGTAACGAAGACGTGAAACTCTGAGGTCAGTTCTTAAAATACAAACAAGCGTTCGATAAAATAGAATGGAGTGACGAAGGAAGATAGGAAGAAATGGGAGAGAGAAATGGAAGTGAGAGAGCAAGAAGGGTAGGAAAGGAGAGAGTTGTAGAGGAAGGAACGAAAGTTAAAATGAGTGAGAGGAAGGAACGGGCTACAATGAAGAGAGGACGATGTTTGGTTGAGTTGGGATGGACGGAGAAGAAACCATGAAAATAGTACGAGTGGTGGTAATGAGAATGGCATGGTAAGCTGGGAGAGACTAAGAGGAGGGAGAAAGAGACAGAGAGAGAAATTGTGACTCACTCTGAGGTAATATTGATAATCTACAATAAATTCAATATTTTGGGTACTATACGAATTAATATATTTCTCTCAAGGAGTTGAAGGTTTTTCAAAAATTCCTCTTATTTAGTATATAGTTGGCTTAACAACATGCGATAACTTATTTTCTCTAGCAAAGTTTGTAGAAAATACCTCTTACACCAAAAGTTAAGTAAATAAACCCCGTTCAAATACCATAACCCTTCCATGAATTCTTTACAGCATAATACTCAAAATAAATTGATTCTAAATATATTTCTTGTAAAAAATACTCTTCAAAGTGGTAATTGTCAGTCTTCTGACGTATCACTTATTTGAAATTAAAGTTCAGTTAGAAATATTACTTTATCTTATGCATGCAGGAAAAAATTTCCCTTTAACTCTAACCTGTATTAATGATGCTTTATTTACGGTTTAATATTTATAAATTTTTTTTTACATGTTATTGTAGATTAGTAATTTCAAAATCTGTCTACTTAGCAGTCTCCCACTACTTTCTCAAATGGAAATACTTTGAAATTACTGATAATTACTACACCAACCGAGTTGCTGTTCTATTGGAAAGAAGTAGTTAGCATAATATAGAAGTAGTTAGCATAATATATTATAGGCTCGTCTCGACTCATGGTTTTTTCGTCGTTATGTGGGCGAGGTTGTGACGCAATCAGCCAAAAAGTATTTTATAACTAAATATTTTAGCATAGTCAGTTCACGCATATGAAATCCATTGCATAATAAGCGATTTTTTTAATTCTGCATAAAGCGTTATATTAATACATTAAACGTTGTTGAAATCGTGCTACAAAAAGTTATACTACTTTGAACGTTGTTGGTACGTTTTATATGAAAAAGTAAAAAAATCCGATCCTGTGCTCACGAATCTTTATAAATGTACAAGTCACAGAATCAGAACAGAGAATTATTAGGGATTCTGGTAAACTTAATGAACGATCTGATTAACTTAATGTGTATTCATGTTGCAGTTTTTTAAGCGAAAGTGTTTTATGAAAAAGTTTTTCAACCAAAAGATATCAAATTAATATATCGTATTGGTTTAGAAAAAAATGTTTTCGTAATTATGTCATTTAAAAAAAACGAGCGCATCAAATAAAAATTAAGAAAATCGAGAAAGAAATATCAGCCAAAGTGTTTCTTATTTACTTAATTACTAAATACAGCTGAAAGGCTTAAAGTGGAAAAAAATAAAAAATGATCCTGCAACATTCAAAAAGAAAGTAATAGGCAAAAAAGAAGTAAAAAAAGGATAAAGGAAATTGGTATCAAAAATTTAGGATTGGGAAAAGCCAGAAGCTTCCAAAAGAAAGCAAACTCATTGAAAATATTATTGAATGTATTTGGCGTTAATTTTGTAGAAATTCATTATTCACAATTAAATGAAACTACGTGATGTAATATTATTTCTACTTTCTTTAATTTCTTTACCACGACCCAGGTTTCGTTGTATTACAACATCTTTAGGTGGGATATTAGCAAAGATCATTGCTAATATCCCACCTGAAGATGTTGTAATACAACGAAACCTAGGTCGTGGTAAAGAAATTAAAGAAAGTATAAATAATACTACATCACGTAGTTTCATTTAATCTGGAGCCACGGCAACGCAGCACGTGGAACAAGTTCAAAATATAACACCTAGAATGGTAGTGGCAAGAGAACCGTCGCATAAGTAGAGCCGAAAACAAAATTTAAAGCTAAAGGTAATAGTTCGCAGTATTATAATGTTAAAAGCAGAATTGAACAAGTATAAGAAAAGGTCTGCGTATTGTGCCGAGAACTGCCAGTAATATTTTGTCTAATTTAAAGAATCTCCGTAAAAGAAGATAGAAAAACCGAAAATTAATGGAAAAAAATCGTCATAAAGTTGCAAGGATTTCTAACTTCGAAAATTTAACTTGAGGCAAGATAATAAAAAACTAATAACGAAGGGCAAAAATAAGAGAATCTAAAAAAAGGATGACAGAGATTCGAATGATGTTTGATGATGATGTTTATTATTATTGTGGTTTCTATGACGACAATACTATGATGAACTATTGGACCCAGTGACGCCCGTCGACAAAACTTTATTGAATCAAAAGTGACCCTACCTCAGTTACACGTTCACATTCCGTGAAGAACTGTTGATGCTTGAAGAATAATGAGTAACTTCGTAATCAGATGTAAGTTAATTTAATTTTAATTACTTTTAAAAATTTGATAATTTTGTTACTGTTGTTGCTAAACGAACTAGGTGTTTAGTTATAAATAATTTTATATGTAGTGTCTAATCTAAAGAGGTTGATTATTTTTATTACTTTTGACTAATATACTAAACTTTATAAAACTCATGCATATTATATTGAAATTATATGAAAGTCTTAAGGACAATGTTGATTACAGAAAATTAGACTAACATTGCTTTTTTATTTTTTATGGACTAATCTAAGTCTATTTTTTATATTTAATTTGAGATATATAATGTTTATTCAAATAAACTCTAGTTTAGCAAAATCTTTCTGTTTTGTATTAGTTCCCTATTCATTATTTTGGTCTCCTTGGCACATTTTAAATGGCCATACAATTCTCTTTTTTGCTTTTTTGTCTATTTGTTTCAGAAAATATTCTAAGCGAGAACCTAGGCAAGTTTTCAGGCTTTATATGCAAAAATTTTATGCCAAAACTTGCTTCATTTGCTTCCTTCGTCTGTAGAAACACCCATATATCTATAGAGGCGTTATGCGAGAAATCAAACACATTCTGGCTCTACTGTATATTTTACGTCATCATAGACTTGCTTTCTACACTAATATAATGAAGAGTAAATGCGAGCTTAGGAATTCCTTAATTAGGTCCTATTATTTAGAGCGTCTTTAACAACCTTTTAAAACACTAAACCAATTTTAAATATAATTTTGCTTACGAAAATGACACTTTACAAATACTCGTATCCGTTATCATCATGGCTCAGGTAAAAGAAAGACAGATAGTGGCAAACTCAATAAGCAGAAATGGACAATCACCTACACTGTGATCTGAACGGGGCGGGATTAAATCGCCCTCGATGCTATGTCGTATGTCGATCTTTTCAAAATATCTGACGGGTTCACTCGGCGGAAATGATATCCTGTAATAGTGAATTTAAGTAATTTTATACTTTTCTGTAAGTGAACAGTAGTTTGGCGTCTTTTTATTTAATTCTAATGACAATCTGTGAAATTCACTCTTTAGTTACTACTTAACTGCTCCTTTATTTCACTCGTAGAAGAATTGTTTTAAATAATGTCAAACAGTTTATTGTTTTGATGAGACGATAGCTATTTCATATATTTAAAAGGATATGTTTTTCTGATTTATCTCTCATTATAATAGAACTACTTACAAATTATTCAGTTGATGAAAGCAAAAGACACATAATTTAATGACAGGTTGCTAGTAACGACATAAATTACCACGCAAAATTTACATTTTTAGAAATCAATTGTATTTTGTATCATAATTATTTAACTATATTTCAAGCTACTTTAGGTGTGTACGTGTTTTCTATACTTTTTATAAACACTGCAATAATCAGCTTCAATGCATCTATAACGTCCGAGACCAGATTATGTCAATAATCGATTATAATGTTTCAAAGTCAATGAAATGAAATAGTTTTCAGCACTTAGGAACGCGCTTAAGTGCACAATTTGCTTTGGCTTAAATATTTCACAACAAACAATTTTTTTTGTATGTTTGTTTCATTGTTAAATATTTAAGCTGAAGTCAATTGTGCAATTAAGCGTATTCCTAAGTGCAGACAACCATTTCTTTTCATGTGTCGTTTTTATAGGAAGTGAAACTTTTGCAGTAAATACATTCTACTAAACACATGTGAACTTTTACTTCGAGCGAGAAAAACTAAGCAATTAGAAGTTTGATATCAAGTCAACTTTCCAAGGAAGCAGTCTTGTGAGCACACAAGTTTGCTTTTGAACTTACAGGTAAATATTGCATTAATATTTAGATAGTTGTAGGTCAAAGTTAGCGTAATATATTCGAACTACCTAGTTCAAATAGCAGGTATGAAGTAATTATATAAACAAACGTTACGTACGAGTGAATACTATGATGGTTTCGCCGCACACATTAGGCACTTATAAACATTTAAGGGTACATAGTATTTCTTTTTAAAATATGTACTCACATTAATATTTCACAACGCAAATATATTGCCTATAATGTCTTTTGCAGGCGTAAAAACCTTCTAGTCAAATTTTACCAAACCAGTTTCATTTACTATTTTTAGTTCAGTAGTTTCAAAAATAAGGGAGGGACACAAACGCACTGGTTTTAAATCGGATTCGAAAGAATAAATTAACAAAGCTATGATACTCTTAATGATCACAGTAAATCCTAGAATTTTGTTTGATTTTTGATAAATTGTTGATAAGAGTCGTAAAACATGAAGCCGGTATCCATAATCAACGAGATTACAAACAAAATTGCTTCTTAAAGGCGTCGCTTTACCTTGTTCGTTATTGTTCATGAAAGGTCTTTATTATCCAAATAGCACTTATTATCATTTACTGACCGGACAACCTTCCTTCTTCTAAAGGTTGGTACCTTCCCAGTACCAACCTTTAGAACATGCGCATCGTTTTTATGAGAAAAATTTTGTTTATGAACGATTTTGAGTTTTTGGGTAGTAATTAACAAAAAGAGAGGGGGAATAAACAGATATTACTATTTTTCGTTTACTGTTGCTCTCTAAACAAAAAATATTAATGTCGGAGCTCTGGTCGTATAATGATGTAAGCAGTCGGTAAAAAAATGAAGTTCTATACTCGATTACACATACAATGCTATTCGTTCCCAAATAATATTAGCCTGATATGCTATCTTGGAGATAAAATATGTTCTCTTGGCTCAACATACGTTACATTATAAACATTTTGCAACCTTAAAAATTCTCATAAATTAATAAGTAGAAAACGTGAAATTATTCGAATAAGAAACGTTATAAAAATGTTGTGGAAAAGAAAAAAATTGCTTCATATTTTGGGTTTTTTTAAATGAACTACCAAAAATTAAAATAATTGTTTCTAAAAGTTAAATGAATGAAGTTACTGTGTTAATACAGGACATTTTTTTAAATAGTTGATTATAACCTTTACGTTGTGTCCTCGTATTCTGTACTTATTTGTATAATGGTTAAATTTGGTTAATTATAATTGACATTTAAATTACTTAAATGGGAATTCAAAATATTAAAATCAGTATTTTGTACAAAAACACTTAAAAGATTTCAAGTGAACATCGAACAGCTGAATATAAAAAATATCTTGTCAGTTTTATTTCGATAAAAATCAAGAGAACAAAAAAAATTTCGGACAAATCCGTTAAGAATTAGGATTAGTAAAGTATTTTTACGTACTTACGTAAACCGTGGAGATAAATTAATTAATAGGCCTTGACCAATTTTATTCAACTTTAGAGAGAAGAAAAAACAAATACTTCTAATAACAAAAAGTTCTAATAAAAAATTATGATACCAAGAATTAGAAGAAAATATTATATACTAGAGCTGAGTCGAAAAGCGATTAACAGTTAACGCTCAACTTTAACATGCATCAACGATCAACGCTGTTGACGAAAAAATGTGTTAACATTTAATAAAAACTTACTGTTTATAAACGTTCGAAGTCGACGGCTATTTATATTAACGCACATTGGAGCATTATTTCGTTAGCACACGCTAACGCTGACGTTGATCAATGTTAAGTACTAACTGCTAACTGCTAAATGTTGACAATCTTCAATTAAATATATCCAATCGACGGTTTATGCATTACTAGGATAGCGGCCAGTCTTTCGTAGACGGTTATTGCGTAATGAAGGTTAAGGAGCAAAGGGTTAGAGATTTGTCCGACAGTTTATTAATTTCGACATTTTCCATATAATTTTAAGATTAACAAAAAAAAATTGTGGTCTTTAGCGCAATTATTTTACGCTATATTACTGGTTATTTTTTTTACAGATTTAATTTTCAGAAGACGCTTTTATTTCAAGAGATATTTTAAAATGTTTACGAAAGTTTGAAAATCACTATAACTTTTTAGTGTTAATAACATTTACGTAGTGAATATTTTTGTGGTTAACATTTTACATATCATTTTAATATTATTGAGAAATAAATTATGTCTGACCACTATTGACAAATATTTTATATTTTATTACTAGTTATTTTTTATAGATTTAAATACGAGCATTTTTACATCAAATTACATTTTTCAATTTTCTGAAGAGTCGGAAAGACATTAGCTTTTAGTGTTAATAATCAATATTAATTTACTGGATATTTTTTTGCGTTTGCGAGTCAAGACACTTTGTATATTTATTCAAAATATCTGAAATGTGTAAAAAAGTGATCCTTGGAATTATTTTACTTGAGATAACTAAATTTATGGGAGAAATAATGGATATATTACATTAACTTTCAAGGTAATAAATTTACTAATTATCCTTATGTTACAATCATGTGAAGTTCTAAACACTATGTTTACAATGCACAACTAATTTTACTTAAAATATATTAATTTTATTTATGTGATATAATATTAGGAGAAAAATTTTAAATGAATCAGTACAATCCGCATAGCGTTGTATTCTATATTTATTATTTACATATTGAATGACTCAAGCTCCATATAATTATCAGGTTTAATTTATTGTGTTAATATAAACATTTGACGGATGCTTGAGTCAGTATAGAAATTTGTAAACAAAGCGCCGTTGCGCCGCCATTTTCGGCGTGGTGTTTATACTAACTGTAGTATGCGCCTAAATACATTAAATTTTAGTATTAACAGTTTTGGTCAACAGTTAATTGTCATTAACGTTAACAGGTGTTAACGTTTATCATAATTAATGTAAACGCCCACCTCTATTATAAACCAAATAGATTTTGTTTTTCCTTCTATACTCATAAAAGTGAAATGTGTCATTATATTTAGTAAATATTATTTTATACAGATGCTGAAAATTTAAGAGAATCATTTTAAAATGGTACCCCTTGTATGTGCGCCGATATAAAAAACAACACGACATACCATCAAAATATCCTGCATATACTGAAGCATTCTACATAAGCATACTCTAACATCCGTGTGAATCAAAATAAATAAAGTATTTTCATATACGAGTACACGATTAACCATTTATTAAAGCAAATGGATTGTTAAAAAAAACTGTTAAATACGAATAGATATAGTAATATATAATAATCTATACACACTTAGGCATATGTAAACACTTAAGGGTATGTGATATTTTTATCAAATTTTTAACAAGTATTAATACTATTTTTCACTCTGTAAATTTATAAATTATTTCAGTTTTTTTCCAAAATTTTCACCACAGCAATTTTGATATTAAACGTTAATGAACAGATTTTTAATGGACATTTTCAAAAATATCTCTAGATATATCTTGTACAAAACTCTACAATTCATATTTTTAAATCATTTTATCCGCTGTTTCATGATCTTACAAACAATTTTCTCACTACGAAAGTGTTTATATGAATATTTTTGAGTATTAATTATAGGGATATGTGCGAGGTAATATTCTTTCTATTCATGCCAAAATTTCAAATTTCACCCTCAAACGGTTTCTAAAAAAATTCTTGTGGCCATTTTTACTGATATTTCTAGAATTATCTCTCGAAAAATACCCTCTTTTAATTAACATTCCACACAATATTTTGTGCTAATTTACCCGGGCAAACATTTTATTTTAATATGCTTAAGTAATAACTGTGAATATATATCCTTTAACACTATAGCAAATTTATACCTCATACGATACCTTATGAAAACAGAAATACGGTACCTTATGAGTTACAAAAATTACAAGATATTTTATTAAATTTATTTTCTAATCGATTCCTTTAAAAAAACTCTCATTATGTATTACAGACAAATACTGAAAAGATCACACTTTAATCAAATTTAACACACGTGGATCACTGGTATGGAAACTAATTCCAAATAAAGCAGTGATAAATTTAAAACTAGACGGCAATCAATATTGAAATAGCAGACGACTGCTCGTTAGGTGCAGTAATTGAAATTCAAT
Source organism: Druceiella hillmani (assembly GCA_039881145.1). Classification (NCBI taxonomy): domain Eukaryota; kingdom Metazoa; phylum Arthropoda; class Insecta; order Lepidoptera; family Hepialidae; genus Druceiella; species Druceiella hillmani. The sequence goes on along the minus strand of JAYKKI010000047.1, from coordinate 10,479,390 downwards.
TCGACAGACGTGGACAAATCGCCAGTAATTCTCGTTTGATGCAACTAAATTTACATGTAGTACTGAAATCAGCTCAGCCAACAAAATAGATAGGTTTACTTGTTTGTATGTTTATTACTTAATAGCTCTTTAAAAAACTTGTTAAGTACGAGTATAAGTACAATATAAGGGTTCCGTACAAACTCAAGCGTATAAAAACCTATAAGCGTACACATCGTACGAACATAATATTTGTATTAAGTACTACAAATATTTATTATTATAAATATTATACTATTATATTATTATAAGTATCATATATAGCACATTATCAACTTTCGAGATGATTTTCAAGGCTGACCATAAGTACCCCATATATTTTGATGACGGTATAAATAACAAAAAATACGCTTTAAAGGGTTTTATCAATTTATTGCGTGAACCAAAAGTGTGTTTATAGCAGTGTAAGGCTTCAATATAGAATATTAATTTGAACTTAATGTTTTAAACCGTTTCTAAGAAAAAGGATTTTAACAGGCAGACAGATCGACGGACAGACAACAAAATGATCCTATAAGGGTACCGCCTAATTATTTTGAGGAACAGGTATTAAAAAATTACCACACACTTTACATATTGAGGGGAATCACTCCACTCTCCCTAAAAAAATTTTGGGGTTATTTCATAACTTTATGGGTGTTAAAACATGTTAAGATGCCAAATTATTTTTACCTTATTTTTATTCTGTTCTTATGATTTTTTTAATTACTTTTTACATCATGTTCCTCCGGCCTCACAGTCCACAGTTTAAGACCGAGATGCATGAAAATATGCGTATAGATATTGATGGCTATCGTCAATGATCTCAATTTACACATAGCAAACTAATTACAAAAAAAGTAAGATACAACGAATCGATGTTACATGGAAGTGAAATATTTTACGAAATTTTAAGCTTAATATTGATATATAATGTATCCCGTCCTTCTTTTCTTATTTGTCAACCATGTATTTGTAAAATTTAACAGGTCTGTATTAGGTTAGAACTTTTAATTATTATAAAAGATAAACAGACGACTACAGAACTCTATTTACCCTATCCTGGCACATACTTTAATTGAAATCACTTTTCCGAAACCCTACTACTAAACCCTACTATAAAAATCAACATACTAAAACTACTAGTAATGTAAGAAAAAAATTATTTTGACCCAAAGAAGGGTTAATTAGAACCCAACAAAACAATAAAAAAAAATAAAAATGAAATTTCTTACGAAAAAATAAAAAGTAACATTCCTAGAATATAGAGTTATCCAGAAGGCGCATACGCAAAATCTCTTCGCGGTCACTGTGAAGCCAAAAATCAGTGGAGGGGCACCGCGCTCCACCTACTAGCGCCGTCCCCCAACGCGCACGGTGTTGCCAGCAAAATAAATTTACCCACCAAATTCAGGAAATCGACGCATATAAATATATTTGCTTGCAGCAGTAGGATTCACATTTGCCTCAATTTATATGGTCATGGCTTGGCTTATATGAAGTATTATTAAAGCCGCCATGTTAAATTTCTAAAATGTTTATTTTGACCACAACCAATGGTTAAAGTATTTAGATTAAAATTATTTAAAAACTTTGTCACATTTTACCATTTTATTCATCACTTAACACTTTTAATACAAAAAGAAAACAATTATCTTAGTGTCTTAAAGAAAAAGAGATATGAAAAAGTTCATAATAAAAGTTTGAAACTATTCGATCTTATACTAAAGAATTCAAAATAGGACGAAACGATTATTTATATTAATTAGCATTCAATGTCGTGATACATTTTCTTAATGTATTAAACAATATCGGTTCGCATTTTTCAAGAAATTAAAGAAGACGGCGGAAATTAATGAATGTAACACGTGTTCCTTGCCGTAATCCTACATATAGTGATTATATATGCAATACGTAAAATATTTTAAAATTGAATATGATAACGGAAATTCAAACGTTACACCAAATTCTCCAACGACATTTTCCAAATGCCGATTTTTTTACAATAAAATTTTACATTTTTCAGTATCGAGCAATTAAAATGTTTTAACTGAGGTAAATAATTAAGAGGTGACAACACCAATAAAAATGGCGCGCTTCTGTTAATAATACTCTACTTAGATATTTTAAAACCGCATAGTTAATTGAAAATGAAATTAAGTAATAGTATTTACGTATGAATGTAATGCCCATTTGTTCCTTTTACAGTCCAGTGATATTTTTGCAGGCGGGAATAGCACAAGCCGGCATTTTAAGTTATATTGTCACGTAACCTTTCAGAGCTGTGTCTTAAATTGCACTGACAGCCGCGTTTAGATACTACGCCTTTTATACGTAGTTTGTTGGACACAACTATCGCGCGTGTTCTCGCCTTCTGGAGTATTCATTATTCTAAGGTAACATTTTTAACGAAACTTATTGACTTATTAAATAATGATAATTTAATACAAAAATAGTCGTTACATTAACCGCATCTATCAAAATAACTGAAATCTGATGCCAATATTTCGTAAAAGTAATTTGTGCTTCTCTTTGAATAATTAATATTTTACAGGTTTTAATAATTTTATTTAACAAAATTTATTGATTGTATCTTTGAATGTAAATGGCCAGTTAAGCGCAATTATTAATGGTTAAGTAAAAGAAACTATTTTAAAATTTTTACAATTTTATAAGTGGTGAACAAGTCATCTTATAACCCATCTATAAGTCTTCTTATATCGTCTCTTTCACAACAAACATCATAGTTTTTTTTTTAACTTAATTATAGTGTAAAATGGCCGATAGTTTAAATATTGTCTTCTGTAGATAAAGTGAAACTGCAATAGTGACAAAAAAAAATTAAACGATAAACGTTATTGTACTAAAAAAGGTGCAAATCCTGTTATCTATCTGTCAGTTTAAAATTTATCATATTACTTTTTCGAATTACAAAATTATTGTAGTTAATATTGTAATAGCGCTTTTAGAAAATAAATTATTGAACCCCGTACAAAAGAGATTCTTTTAAATTATTCTTTCGTCTATAATTCTTTGGAATTAAAAAGCAAAATAAATTCAATAAATATATTAAAAAACAACAAGATTTCAGATTCTTAAAATACCTTTCGGAATTTACAGCTATTTAAATATAACCAATTTTTTTAAATAGCGATGATCTTTTCATTTTGATGCGTACTGTATATTCTAATGGGCGAGTTCTTAATAAAATTTCTTGAAGAGGTATTCATGTGTACTCTTCATAACTAAGACTCGTTTTCATATTCATTCCGCAATTCGTTATAATTCAATAAATTTATAAAAGTAAAAATAATATATAAGTTAGGATTTGAAAATAATTTGGCATAGGCCTAGTAGCCTTTTTCCTTTTTTTAAACATCAGAATATTTTTACATAGTTATGAAATTAGATTGCTTATAAATACCAACACTGTTTTTTTCCGAAATTTTGAATGAGTTCCAGAAACATTGTTCAAAATATCTGCCCTGTGTTTCTAAGTTACAGTTTCACTCAGTGTTAGAGGAATTCACAATATTTTGCGCCTGTAGAAAATGCACTAGGCAATATATTTACATGGTAAAAAATAATATTAATTTTCGTGGTTTCTCTGAAATACTATATAGCATTATTATTTATATGTATTTAAATGTGTACGGAACCTTCAAGTGTTTACTTGTACTAAACATATATTATTAATGTTGCGAGAATAAGAAAAACCATTCTGTTGTTTGTAATAAAAATGAAATTAATTTTGTGGGAATATCAAAGATTTCATAAATGGCAGATTTCACTTTATTGGATTTCATACATACCATATTTCACTTTATTGGGAGATGGCCTTAGAAAGACATAATTCATCGGATAACTGCTATCAATACAAAATAAATTTTACGCAAAAGAATAGAAATTAAAATGATGTAAATTTGTTTCTTTTTCAAAATTATGATATAAATAAATTTAAAAGAACCTACTATTAAAAAAAAAGAAAAACCTTGTCAGACAGAGATTTATCACGGTTTTCATTACTTTGTTTTATACAATGCAGGATAGATGATTTTTTGAATGTCCATTATTTGTTTTGATGGTAGAAATTATGTTATTGGTAGATTAGGGTTTGTCTTCTTACGGTCGTAAGTTACATTCTGTAAGCTTATACATCCTACTTATTCCCAAAACATACCTCCCCAATAACGAAAAATCCTTTACTATCCAAAAAGCTGCACTTTGAAATCAATTAGATCCTGATACCCAGAAAATATCCTCGAAAAATATTTTCAAGAGACGAATGAAAAAATCCTACGTCTTCTAAATTCTGTTGCTCCGGGATTTTATTATATTATTCTTCCACCCTAATTCATGCCAATATGTGGTTTTATTTTAGTTCTTTTCAATTTTTCTGTTATTGTTTCATATCCTAATATATGTTGAATGCTATCAATCCACTCATTGTTATGGTGAACTGGAAAAGATTGTTTCTAAGGCAACATATAAGGTCACCATATTTACTTTAGGTTAAAGTTTACAAATAAGTAAATAAATCTTAATACTAAAACAGTAGATGGATTATCATTCACCTGCCAACAATAGGAGTATTCTGCATTACAATGTTAATAATTTCAAAATCAGGATCTATTAGCTAACAAACACTGGCCATCAAGCCTGGATGAAATTGACATTTCTATTTATCATAACAGAAGATCGCAAGGTTATAAGTACATAAAGAACAAGTGAAATAAGTGTAATAGTCACCTTCAACTCTCATTTTTAACCAAATCAATGAAATTAAAACAAGACTTATGCAAAGTCGTCTCATAACCGTCAGGCAAATATTTTTAATTGTCTGTTGTTTACTCTGAACCATATAAATAAGGTTTCGCAGCAGAATCAATATTCGAGTAGCGGAGGTTTATAAGCAGTGGAACGCTAGAATTAATAAATGGAAGGGAAGAGAGTATTCGGCTCATGCTCCGAGGTAGACGTTTTACCCAGCATCCCCCCGTCTACCCTCTTTCGCCCCAACCGTAGCATGTTCTGTGCGATGAGCGATATTGCGAGCCGCGAGTGTTTGCGCCAAATAGTCGATTCCACACTATCGGGACTCTTGCCAAATGACATCTCCGGACTTCAAAAAATTATCTTTATTTAGCGTCAGTAGGGTCATGAAAAACTATTTAAATTTCTAAATCCAAAATGTTTAGGATTCTAACTAAAAATCAATACTTCCAATAATTTTACGTGAAACTTGCTCTGATCGTTACAATTATGGTGAAAAATATTGAAAGCTTTTCAGAGATAAAATTGTATCTTTAAATATTCACTCAAACAATTTCTGCTTACATTAAAATAGAATCAATTATCATGAGAAGCTTACACACATATCTAGAAGTAGATAGAAAATGGATTTCACAATTTAATCGGCAGGAATGAAATTGTATCTACCGTATAAGTTTAGGATTGTCCAAATTATTAACATCTAAAAAGTTATCATTGATCTTCAATATAAAACAAATACTGAATTTGAATAATAAATACCAAGAATTGTTGCGTGTAAAGTAGTATACAAGTAATGGGTTATATATTAAAAAATATTAAATATGTACTAGAAATATAAATTTAATAATAAATATTTTAAGCTCTTAAATACCTAAACTATTATTTGTATCTAAGTACGAGTATGCATGCAACCCTACTAGCAGAAAGTAAAGTCTCCTCGTACCTAGAAATGAACAAATGGTAGTAATACGTAATGGCATTAAGGCATGCAAGTATAGAGTGGTAATCATTGAGTTTTCTAAATATTACAATTTTAATTTATGAGTATGCAGTTGGATGTTTGTGAATGGGCAGTTGGACGCTTGTTTTTGTTCAATAGAAAACTTTCCGAATGTAACATTTTGTTCTATCAAATGGTAACTTCGGTAGTAATGTTGTTTCATCAGATGTTGAAAAAAGTGACTAAATTTACAGTTCTCTATTTATGGTATTTTTTACTTTAACGAACGTTTAACTACAGAAGCCACTTTTTTCTTTTTTAATTAAAATAGTAAAAAGGGGCATTTATGAAATCACTTCGGTCTCTATTCGTCCGATTATGTGTCACGGGCATTTTTATCAGAGACCATTCCGTATTTAATTTTTCATTTTCACGGGGTTAATTATTGGAAGTCGTTAAATTTTAATTTTCAGTTTTAGTTTTAGAGAATGAGATGAAGAGCAAAGAAAAAATAGTTAGCAAAGTGGTCAAAACCGAAAACAATTTTGGCATTGCGAAAGTTCAATTATGATGAAAAAATATCATTTTTTAATATGTTTCTGAAGAAACTTAAAAATCTTTGTCATCCACTATAAGTCAAAGAAATCGTTCAGAAATTTTTTTTTAAAATCTAGTATATCACAAATAAGGTACAGATAAAAGAAAAATTATCAATATTTTTATTTAAATATTTTTATCGCATAAGCAATCTTCTTAATTAATATTAACAGCAAAAATAAGTATAAATTGACATAAATAAATTTCTCATATCTATAGAAATTAAAAATGTTATGATTCCTTTTCATATTTTTATTATGTTTAATGTTAGTACAATGTTAGTGCAATACAGTTTATAAGAAGGTTTCAGACCGAAATGTTGCGGATGTAACACGAGACGGAGTAAACGCTACACGACAAATATTTGTAACGATACCTGGATCGCGATCCAAGGTCGATATATATTTTTTTATTGTCTATATCGTCGTATTGTTTGTAAAGTTACTGATGTATAATAAAATTTCTAGAAATCCAAAATCGATCCCATGACAATAATTATTGGACGTGTAGTCTAGCCTTCAAAATTTAAAGTGTCAATACGCATTTAGTCAGCGATGGAGACTGTGTAACAATTGGTACCCGTAGTGGAAACGATCCGAATTGTAGTCTCAATAAATATTATTTATTTATTTTAAAGATCCAAATACACGCAACTTCATTTTTGTAATATGTTTCTAATGTCATACACATTAATGTTGTTTTAGCAGAATCGTAAGTACAGTATATGTTATACATATATTATATATTTTTTATACATAAGCCATCGTAATTTTTTTTGTTTAAAAGAAATGCGTTGGAATAAGTGGTGATGTTAATGCCAATTTATTAATACTTACTTAAATAACCATCACATCCATTTTTATGTATTTTAAGTAGCTTAACTTTTTAATTGTTATTAGTGGGATTGAATATTACAGGAATGAAAAGGTTTTTTAAATTAAATAAAAGTAGAAATGGGTATACTTATGACGTTTGGTGTGATGTATTCATGCTCGAAAAAAGGCAGTCGAAGGGGGCACAAGGGCAGCATGTCAGCACATAATTATATTTTGATTAATTAAAATAAAGCGCAGGACTACGTTCGTACAAGGAAATATACATATCAAAATGTATTAATCAAATAACTTAAATATACCGGTAGAAAGTTTCCCTACGGGTCGTTTTGGCACCTGGGGAAAAACATGGGGAAATATTTTATATAATGATATTTTTAAAAAAAAACTATCTTCGTCTGTATTTAAATGTATCCGTACCAAGCCGGTCTGATCACAAGTAAAATACATAACTGAACATTTTTGCTGCATTTAAACAGCTGAAATTTGTAAGAAAAAAATAGATACTAAGGACGATGCATGAAGAAATACTTCAAAAAAAATGATAAAATTTTCTTTATTTCAATTTTTTCCCATAATTCAACGCAAAAAAATTCAACAAAATTTCATCAATATGAATTTTAAACTAAAGATCTATGATCCTGTAACCTAGGTAAGGAGGGAAGGATATAAACAAAATTACGAGTTCCAGTTTTGTCATTAATCAAAAAACTATACGTATTTAAACTTTTATATATGTACATATAAAAGTTTAAACATTTGAAAGTATAAAATATTTTTATTAAACTATTTATAAGGGTGAATATTGTTTTTACCGTATTAATTTATTACTCAATATGTTTTTAAATATGTAAAAATATTGTAAATTTTTGAAAAAGCATAAAACTTAGGATAGTCGCTAAAGTTTTACTATTCTAGATAGATTCTACTTTCAAGAGTTTTGATTCAGTGGTTTCGGGAGAAGGGGGCTGGGCAGAAGGGATATCCTTTTTGCATAATTTGATAAAAAATATATATATTTACATATATATATATATATATATATATATATCAAAAAGTGTGCCACTTAAAATAAAAAAACAGACATAATGATCGATTAAGGGTACTATTTTTCTAAATATTTCTCGATGTTAAAGGGATGTAAAATTGGTACTAATAAATAAAATATACCAACCAAACTTTTAATTTATCTGAATTTTAAAATTGGCATTAAATAGTTAAGTAATAAGAAGAATGACAAAATGTATTGTAAATCTTTATGAGAAAATTTTAAAATTAATAATTATTAAAGTATTTCGCGAAATAAAAATAATAAAACTTAATTACCTTTTATCAATCAAAGTAGATAACAACAAAAACCTGTTGCGTACCAATAGATTCCCACGACGAGATTTCCAATTATATTAAGGTACATAAAAATTTACGCATTCCATTGTACATAGCGTCTATATTGAAATACATTAATGATTAATATTCATTAATTAAATATATATATATCTAAATTAATATGCCTTCCTCTTATGCATGTAGGAAAAAAAATAAAAAACGATTTCTTCTAGACATTGCGAAATATCAAAACGAACTATATCACCTTTCACACAAATGCCAAAAGCACACGTTATAATTGAACAATTTTCAATAATATTTTCCAACTCTCTTTCTAATAAACTAATGAATGCATTCATTAGCAATTTTCTCAGCATCACTTTTACAGTCTTTAACGGCTTTTCAAAATTTAATACAGCTTTTACTTTTGGATTATTATTTTACCTAGTCTACACAATTTTTTTGCATATAATATTTATAGTTAAATAACTAAGGAACAGTCACAGAAAGGCAAACTAATAAACGAGCAAATTTAATAGTATATCATTCAGATTCTTCATTTGTATAACTGAAAGAGTACCAGCCCAGGAAACGACGCTGTCGACGACCTCGATTATCAAATCGACTACACGTTCAGAGTAAGCAGGCACAGGTACATATGTAAAAACAAAAACGTATGGTCTGCAACGATCGTTGAACCGTCTAAAACATAAAACATTGCCAAAGACAAGTTATTATCGAAACACAGCAAGAATAAGTCTGCAAAGTTACTGAAAGCTCATTGTTTTGCTCTCCCCTAGAACTATAAGCAGAAATCCCGTTTGCACAGCCAAAAGCAATTGCGCAGGACACTGTCATTCAGCGACGAACCAAAAGTACGTTTACCACCACAAACAAAAACAAAACTAAATTCCCAGTGAGTTCAAGGTTGGGACATGACACGACCAGGTGCAAGAAGTTCAAGGAATCTGACTCCAATGTACGGTGAAGCCTGGTGAAAACGAGTCGTCTTTGCTTCAATTGTTAATATTACAGCATTAGAATATACAGAGGCATGTGAATATCAAGCAACTCCACACATATCGTACAGGAAGCTCGGAAAAAAGCGACCAAAAATCCGAATACAGTAATCGTCATAATTGTTGCAGGAACCATGCTATAGATGAAATTAAAAATAATGTTGCAGGAGGTAACATTGAAAGAAAAGGGGTTACATGCCCCTTCTCTTTCAAAAAGGGCAGAAAATGTAAGTCTGATATAATATCCCGAGTTAACTTAAAATGTTTGCGTGTTACATTACACCACCAATCTGATTACGCCTATTAATCTCATATGACAGTTCCAGACCTAGTCAGCACATAATGGATTAAAGGGTAATCTTGTGTGTTAATTTGCATTAGTGTGTGTGTGTGTGTGCGTGCATGCATGCGTGCAGGCGTACGTGCTGTTACCGGTTTTGATATTTTGGCAGTAATTCCGACTCTATGTCTATTGTAATTTGACATCGCTGAAATTCGTAGCATTAAAGCCAAATTTTAAAAAATTGTTAATTGAGCTATTGATTGCACGCCTAACCACGATTTAATCGCACGTAATCTCAGAGGTTCCCACAAATAACTTTACACTTCATTTGCATATACTTTTAAACCTCAATATTGAAATGGAAGAGGAAACAACAGGAAATGGTAATTAAAAATTGGAAATATTTGATTTCGTATTATTGTTTGTAACTTAAAAAATTAACTGCTTGCCAACGAAAGCCAACATGAGAAACATATTAAACCTTGTTTCTTCTTGCCACTTTCTTTTCTTCATTAATTTATATAATGTTTTCAAGTAAAATATAAATATATTAGAAAATTTAGGACATATGGTATTATTAAAAATATCTAAGTATAAAGTTTAAATATTGAAACATAGATATACTATACATGTGGGATGTAATTATAAAATATTATAGATTTAACTCTTTATATTGGGTAAATTTGGAAAAAAATACTGAATAAACTTTTAATAAATTTTTAGATATTAAGACGCTTGTTATCCGACTGGTTAACAGAATATCTAATGGAGACATTATATGGGCTTTTTTAATTTTTAATAATTTTTTTAAATATTTTTTTTAAACCTTTACATGTTTTATTTCTTTATTTCTCTAACAAATAAATTTTTAAGTTTTCTTTCATACTTAGTTTTATCATTTTAACATTATTTCGTATTGTATAACATTAATTTATACTAGATATCCCTAAGGCTTCGTTCGCGTGTATTTAGGATCTTTTTTTCTTTTCTGTGTTGCTCATGGGTATATAATATTATCACAAAAATTCTAAAAAAGTTGTTCTGGCTTCGGTTATCATTTTATACGCTATATCAATTACTCTTTTAAAATATTTTCAATGTATATTTCAATTGTATCGATATATTTTATGATGCTTTATGTCTACAATATACAAGCGGAAGTCAATCAGTAAGTAATATTTAATGCCTGAATATTATCATTTGCAAAAAAAAGAAAATGTATTATTATTTTTTTTTTAACAAAATTGCAGTTATTTTGTTATAAATATATGTTTCATAAACAAATAAACATTATATATTTAATAATAAAGAAATTGGGCTCTTTGGCTCAATTGTAGGAAATTTTTTAAGGGATTTTATTCTTATCTTAGTATATGCATTCTATACTAATATACGAAAAGATTTTACATAAAAATAGTTACCCAAAGTATGTGCAACATTTTATAATTTTGTAATTCGCCAAATTCAGTCCAACCTAAACCATATCCAAGGTTGAATCGTATCCCGTATCAAGAGATTTACAAAGAGATTTACTTTAATAATCGATATAATTTAAAAAGTATCTCAATCGATCCAATTGTAATGAGCGTTTTCTTATAACGCGTACTAATAAGAGTCACACAGCACCGCCAGGGCTGGCGCGCGCGCGTGTGTATTATTGGGAAACGGAATATTTCATCGCATACATCCGACCCTTAAAGGCTCGGTCAACCTATTATAAATAGAAGTCAACTCGGACACGAAGATTGCTGCTCAAACGGTTTACGGCAAGTCGCATTTATCTTAAAGAACATTAAGAATCTGCAACTCTCGGAAAAAAAGTCAGTGAAAAGATATGACTGTAAATACCTACTCAAAATTGAAGGTAGCCACCGATAAAAAAATATTAAACCCAAGCCTCTTATTTTACAAGATACCTGGCAAATGTAACTCTCGACCAAAATGCAAAAAGATAATGTAAATCAATCGATTGCCTCTCTCACACCAGTTGAGTAACTGGTGTGAGAGATCCACTTCTTCCACTTCTTATCCACTTCTTACTGGGCAGGCCGGCTCGATTTTCAATGTCCAACGCCTTCGATGATAAGGATCTCGTCAGTCGCAACCACTGGCGGGCTTCTCAGCATCTCGCCAACCTTTTCCGGTCGAGGTGACTCAAGGAATACCATCCCTAACTACAACACCTGTAGGAAACTCGCAGTCACAGCCCAGCCCAGAAGATCGGCGACGTTAAACTCATCATCGATAGCACACTACCATGGAACACCTGGCCAAAAGGCGTCATGATAGCTACCTATACAAGCGCAGATATAATTATTAGAAAGGTTGACTTGCATATCAAGGTAGGACAAGGGACATTAAGAATATACGCAAAGAATATGGTAATCCTATCTACCGAACATATCATCCTCCACCGACGATTAATCATACATAAATCCTGGAGTAACAACTGACAGTTGCACAAAGAGATCTCATGACAACATGTAATAAAGATTACGATGCTGCAAAAATCAGTTGCTTAACAGTTCACTTCAAATTCAGTTCGATATTTCGCTCCTACAGATCAAGTTCAGGCAACTGATAGTTTAAACCATAGTCAGCTTTATAAGCACCATTGTAATTAATAAAGAAATTGACCCAAACTGACGAAGATTATTTATTGGTAATCGAACCAGGAAGCTCTCTTCAGGCTAGACTTGAGCGATACGAGTATTCTGAGATACTGAGTACGACGAGTATGAGCATTATCAAATATAGGTGACAGATATCGGTGACAAAACACTCGACGAGTATGAGCAGCCTTTGTGAGACGACTGTATTATAAATCGTTATAGACTTACGGTTCCAAAAGAAGGCATTACCAGTTATTATGAATAGTTCAATGCTCATATCTTTCATTTTTTTAAGGCTAAAGTTGACAGGAATTCCTATTACTTCTAATGGAGACATTTTTAATAAAATACTCTGTTTAATTTTTCCTCACAGTACCATAAATATTTATGGCTTCAAGCTCAGGATTGGTAACTATATGGTTAATTTGGCATAATAATTTAGATAGCGCATCTAAAAAAATAATCATGTTATTTACAAGGATTACCTTTAACTTCAAGAATAGATCAGGTTATTAAAGAAATTTTTTGAAAATGTTTGACATCATTATTTTAGCTTAATTATTTTGGAAGTAATGTAGTAAGATGTTTGGAATATACAATTTGTTTCGTATTAATTATTGGTACAGTTAGATATTTTCTATTCAAATGTTTCCTCAAATTAGATGTAGCTGTTTTGTATTACAATTCATTTTGTAAATATTGCAAGAAACAAAATAATCACCCGAGTCTGTCAAATACTCCCATACAACACTTGTGGACATAGTCTTGTGGCAAAATAATCACTAAGTCTGTGAAATATTCTCATAAAATACTTGTGGTCATAATGTTGCACTCTTGTGGACATAATATCGAAATTAGAAATTAATTAGCAGTTAGTTTTTTATATGCACAATTTATTCCCTATATTTACACTACAAAGCAATAACACTCAACTGTACCAATTGAAAAATGAAGAATCATTAGACGAAAAGAGCAACGTACTTAAAACTCTTATTTTAAAATACTCGTACTTGCCATAATAAGTCAATATTTGTTCGCGAACTGTGAAGTATGAAGCAATACTTAACGTAATGAGTAAAACAAGTACACGAGTATGTTTAACATACTCGTATTACAAACTTTTAAAGTAATACTTTACTAGTATATACATACTTACGGGTATATATATATATATATATATATATATATATATATATATATATATATATATATATATATATATATATATACATTCAGTTTTTTCCTTATTTCATGTATTTTTAAATATGGAAGGGGGAGAAAACCGGTGAAATGGCTGTAGCTACTTAGGCAAAGAGAGGTAAGTATTATGTCGCAGCCCGACCATAAAGTAATCATTGTACGAAGGTCCAATCGGCCATACCACACACGTATTTGCGGTACCAAGTATTTTGTATACCAACTCCGTATCTTGATCAGATATATCGAGTATTTTTACCGGTGATAATTAATGCGCATTACCTCTGCGCCAGACACCATAACCAACAGAGACAGCGATCTAATGAACGTCGAATTCTCCAATCCAACATCAGGCAAATGCAGGGATCTGACTCCTATTTGTCGTCCCGCAATAACTATTTTACTCAACTCTGTCTTTCCTACTAAAATACTCGACTTGCGCAAACTGACTATTAGATGAATCATAGTCAAAATATGTTGTTGCTAAAATTCGAGCAGCAACAAATATATTTCTGATATTTTTTAATAAATTCTTATTCGTATATATTGCATTAAGAAAAAGTTGCCACTCCAAAATTATTACTATTTTCAGGCTACTGATATAAGTTTACATGAAATTTTAAAATGAAGCTCAACTTATTGCTACCACGCTGTTCTTTATCTGACTATATACATTACGACATATTCATTATTTAATATCGTCATGATTTGCGACTATGCAGGATTGCGATGTTTCATATTCATCCATCTAATATTAGAATCGGATTATATCTTAGCTAATTGTTACAAGCCTTTGACCCACTACGTGTGTCTGACTTAAAGTAATTTTTGATTAGAATATTTCCTAAAAAATTACATATTGTGTAATTATACATTTGTCATGCATAACAAAAGTATATTTTCTTTTCGCCTCATTAGAGAAGAAACTAAATAATCAGCTATAAATCTCAATGGATACAAAAGTTTGCGATAAAACAGTTTTTTGTTTAGTATTAGCTTTTCCTAGAATCTTTTCTGCGAAAACGGCTATGACAGTCTGACGGGCGAATAAACGTGATCGTAACATCTACTTACATTTTTTTCCTATTGAGACACAGAATCCTAAACAGTCTCTCTTACTTCCAAATTGTTACACTTTAAAAAAGGGGTAATTAAAGTTGAAATTAAAATATAATTATTATAAAGCCCTAATAAAAGTTATTTATAAATGTGAGGTTATTTTTTTAATTAATGTGCAAATAAATTGCCACTGTAAATTCTAATGGGACGCCCTAATATTTTAATCGAAACCGTGCAGATATTTCATTTTGTTTTTAAGGTATCATCCAATTACCCAACAATACTATGTAAATAAAGTCAGGATGAATATATAATTTTGCGCTAAATGTCAAATGGTAATGAAAACTGCTATCCTTTTATCCTTACACTATTCACTTTATTAGCCAATTTCTTCTAAAATGTTAAATTCGCTCACGAAAGAAAGAGATTTTATGCCTTCGCAAGTGAATCTTCATATTTTTCTCGAAACCGGGCATATCCGACTTAATTAAATCACACACCACATAAACGACTTAACGGGATCATATACCATACACAAATTTATTAATATAAAGTTAATCAAATTAAATAATTTACTTCCAACTTAAAAAACTAAACTGCAGTATCTGCACAAGGCATTAATCTAAGACTTTATATTCCACTGATTAAGAGGTAAATTTTAATTTTGTCAATGACTCAGATATTCAGCGAAGCCCAAATGATGCAATTAAGTATATTAACGAGGCCCTTAAGAATAAATTGGTCAATTTAAGAAAGTATTAAGCCGGTGCTTAACTACAGGTTTTATTAGGTTGGCTACCTGTCACCAGGGTGACTTCCGCCTCTGCGAAAGGGTCGACAACCTAAATTACCTTATTTAAAAGTTTGTCTTCGGATAAAGCTAGGGAAAAAAGCGGTGATGATGTCTCGTGATTAAATGGGACGTATTCGACTGTTAAACTAATTATAACCCTTTTTATAAAAGTGTATCCCATTAATGCCGTCATAAAATTCATTTTATGATATTTGCCAATCATATTTTTGTCTAGATTAAGCTGAGTCTGTAATTACAACGATTGATTAACTGTACATGGCGAAGTGCATTTTATTCAGATCACATTTGTATTGTTAATATGCTGGTATTATAAATTGAAAATAAAAATTTCGCCTCAAAAAATTAAGAAAATAACGTTACAAATTTGTATTCCATTTTAACACGGTAACCCGCGGACGCACATCTATGGAGTAAAGAAATTTTAAAAAGTCATATTTATATATCGTAAACGGAATCGTTTAGATTGTGTAATATGTTTTCCACTTCTGGCTTTATCGAGTCTAACTTCATGAATTCAACAATATTTAAAAATATATATACCTAAAGGTAAAACATAATCCTGTCGGAATATTTTTGTCATATTATGATTTAAATACATACGTGTAATATATATATATATATATATATATATATATATATATATATATATATATATATATATATATATATATATATATATACATATATATATATATATATATATATATATATATATATATATGTGTGTATATATATATATATATATATACATTCATACCATTTCGAAACTAGACAAGATAAAGTAGGTTTCAAACGCGTTGTTTTATTTGGTGGCTATAAGTAAATTTTAATTTTTAAATTTAGCCTTGACAAGTTAAAGCTAAGAAATCTAAGAAATCTTTCCATAAAAAACCAAACGTGAAAATCATATAATGATTTCGTAAAAAGCGAATGCATAAGTTGGATACAAACCAGCTAATATAAATTACAAGGAAGCACGCGATAATGAAGCTAATTCATACCTACAAATAAGTACCCGCAAGTATTGCAATATAACCCGATTTACAGTTATATTAACTATAAATTTAATTTAAGCACCATTGATCGTAAAATTAAATCATAATAATTTGCCAGCTCTCTGAATTCACACTACCGAACAGCAGGTTTCTTACAAAATCATCTGAAATATTTTTTAACTAATAATACACCAATACCATACAACAGAATTTGTTGTATTATTGTGAGTTGCAGATATCTATTATTTATTCGAATTAACTCGATCATCATATATATTCTAATAATAAGTATTAGTTACAATTTTTAATTCGCTTTTAGTGGTAGTCTGATTTTAGGTTTTTATTGTCATCATTACAGTTACCTGAAAATATTAAAATTCTATTTTTCGTTTTGCTTGTGACAAAATTATTTTTATTATGTAACATATTATTTATTTATTTTACTCATCGCATGAAGATAATTCTAATGACACTTTGCAAATTAAAATGCATTTATCCTCTAGAGCTCCCTTTTCGCTTGTACTTAAAAAAAATCATTATGCTTACACAAAGAAAAAAGTTAAGAAAAAGCGTGCTTGGCGTTTGTCAATCACAAATGATTGACAAACGCCATTTTACTAAGTTATTTCTCGATTTTTTATTATTTTTTAATCCGGAAACTGTATGCTCCCTTCTCTCCCGGCTTACAATTTACTTATGTAATAGCTGCAACATTCCACTTTTACTAACGCAAACAACATATTCTAGAAATTTTTATTCTCGTAATAATAATATAATATTTTGACTAAATTTATCGAAAAATGGATAAATCTATTCGAAGAATTCAAGGTGGATGACGGAAGACACACTTCCATGTATCTCTTTACCATTTAGAAATATCCGCCATGAAAAGAGTTTGACGAATTCAGCGATAAAACAAAAAAACTTTGAAATTATGTGGTCCAACATAGTTAATTTTGTTGGGAGAAATATTAATGAGATTATTCGATATTTTCAGTACTTTTCAGTAGTTCAATTGCTGTAATGATTGGACATAAATGAAAATATAAATTAAATATTAAGTTTATGCAATATAATGACGGTCCAGTCTTGAAAAATTCTAAATAATGACTGGATCAGTCAATCATTTTTCGTAACATTAATTTAACATACAAACGATACGTGCGTAGGGCAAATTCAAACTGCGTATAACATATTCATACCTTTATCTCTTCACCCAGGCTCATATTTCAATTAAAAATACATATTTAAGTGTTTAACATCCACGGAAAGAAATATAATTTGATAACAGCAGTCATGCGTTTATCCGTACATTAATTATACCAATTTGATAGCCCCTCGCCTACTCACACCACATCCCTCACTTCCAATCCTGCCCATGGTATGATAAATTATTAGTACCCTTATCAATTTTAACTACAACAAAGAGATACCATTCGCATATTATACGTTGCTATGGTATGACTGACTTTATCCTAACCCTAAAACTTTCAACAATATTTAATTAAAAACTCGCGGCATAGAACACATACACACACAAACACACACACACACACACACACACACACACACACACACACACACACACATCGATATATATATATATATATATATATATATATATATATATATATATATATAAATCAACTATTTATAAGTACACAATTGGTAATCTAAATTAACATTTAAAACGAATCTGATTTATGTATCATAGGAGATATCCAGTCTTCATAAAAATAAATCCCATGCCAACCAGCGGTTTCCATGTTTTCCAAAACATTGTAAAATCATTATATTAATTAGATTTTCGAAACTTGTTTACTTTCCGGAAATATAAGTTGCATTGCGGAAAAACAAGTATTTTTAGCATCCTACTTTTCAAAACTGACGATAAAATGAATCAGTAACCATTCTGATTGATGTTCCATGTCAAAATGAGAGTACAGTAAACTCGAAACTTGTCAACGCTAGTCGTAGACTTTATAACTTTTATAAATAAATCGTAATTATTTATATAAATAATGGTATTTACCAAATTCAATGTAGTACTATTTAATTAATTATTATCTTGACAACAGCCAAATATTGTATATAATACAATACAATATCATCACCTAACATGCCTCTTTGGCTTGAAACGCGCTGCTGTACTGCAGTCAATAAATTTTCTATACGCATATGCTATATATATACGAATCCTGAATCGAGAAAAATAAATACCTCGAAATTTACATTCTCACCTGTTTTTTCAATATATTAATCCGCCTTGAATCGCTCAGAGCCTCGACGTAAACAATGCAGTGAAAATTCTTTGTAGGAACATTCAATGTTCAATTATGTTCAATGCAGGAATGTTCTTTGCAATTTGCTGACGTATGTTGTAAAATTTACTGTCACTTTTCCTTGTATCTGAGGACATGCCTAGTCCTTGGTGAGTTGCAAATATTTTATTATTTTGGTACGGTTTTATGAAAGTTTCACAATTTATTTTAAAGCAACTTGTTATTATGATATAATAATTTTTTTCTGGTATCTTTTCCGGCAAGTCAGATCTAGTGTATTTAAAATATATAATGTGGTAATTTTATTATTAATTTTCAGTACAGTATGCAAATGGTATTTACCTTTTAAATAAACGAACGGATCGATCACCCATATTTAATTAACACATATATGATGTATATGCGGATGTAATTCTTAAACTGCGTTATTTAACCAGTCTTGTTTCTAATACTGTCTTATCTAACATATAAGTAATGTTTGTATTACGTGTATGCAAATATTCTACCTGTTTTTCGAATTTAAAATTCTTTTTTCTCAAATTAAAAGAATATTAGTAGAGTAATTTAATGTGTTTGATATCGTAACTTATTTGTAAACAAATTACCAGATAGTCAACATATCACACAATAAAGATCAAATTCAACATTGGTTATGAATTTGATAAAGGGTGCACTCGTAACTTATCGAAATCCTTGTAATGTTTACATAAGGGACACTTACATGAAAATACGTTTCATAGTTGGTTTTTAAAATTCAGAATGAAGATATACAAGCTGTAAAGACTGATTGCCGGCTACTCAATCGAACAACGAACTCTATAGTATTCACAGACAGAGCATAACGTATGTTTTTATAAAACTTATTGTCTTTAGCTTCAAGGGTATAGCATTTTTAGAATATTTACTATGAAACCTGATGGGTTTTCTAAATTGAATAGCTGATATTTTTTTAATATTTTTTAATATATTATGCAAAATTACATGTATCCTTTTCCTTAAAATGTATTATATTTTTATAGCAAAATACGCGGTGCCCGCTGAATTTTGGAACAGTTATAAGTTTGTTAATATTATTTACATGGCCATCGCCCTGAATATCAATACTGGGCTTTCTTTATGAAGGATATATGTTTCCATGCAAAAGTGAAAGCATTTACTTTATGACCATAGGACTTATGCTATTTTATACTAGAACATAATAACACCACCAGGATTCAAAGCAGCTAATATTTATTTTCAATATTCAAATTGGCATCACTTCGAATTCAGAACCTGAATTTTTTTATACATTAAGGCACGCTTGTAGCTTATAAAATTTATCAGCCAAGCGTACTGTGTACTCAAAGTTTTCCTTTGTTCTTTATTATAATGGTGGTCATTCTGAATGTAGTAGTCGCTATCTACTGCGTCGCAAGTCGCTATCTACTCCGTACAAGTCGCTATCTAATAATAAGAATGTATATAATTGTTGCTCGGAGTGCCGATAGATGCGAAAGTCAGACAAATAAATAATTTTAATTAACAAATTATTACATTTTAATTTTTCACACTACAATTGATTGGAAAATTAAAAAAACGCTGTTTTTTCATAGTTCTACGTTTTCACTTCTCTTGGCAGTCTCCATGATTGCCTATTTTTTATATCTTTATGTATGGGCAATACATTTCACGCACCAGAACTGCACCGCCTATACGAGTATACGCTTTAAAGAGCCACATGAAAAGATCAGATTCGTATGTTTACTATTTCACTTAAACTATTATCGATTCGCTCATGTGCTGTTTCCCCGTGCCTTATTTTCTTCTTTTTTGCTCTCCACATGAAAAATGTAACGTATGCAGTAGTAAATTTGCTATATATATATATATATATATATATATATATATGTATATATATATATATATATATATTTATACGTAACATTGAAAATTAAATAATACTTATAATTTTCCAAGTCGCAGACTTAAGATTCTTTTCGAATATCGGGAATAAAATCAAAACAAAAATCATATCCCCTATTTACTTTTAAATATAAACTGGTGAAACATAGTATTCAGAAACTTTTCAATAATATTATGTTCTACGCTGGATATTTCCTAAATTATCATAATAATTAACATTCTTAATTGAAATAAAAACATGACCAGACACTTGTTTACTGACCATGCTTCACTAATTATGATTCCGTAAGTAATTTCCTACGATATTAATATGTTCTCACTTCAGATTCATGGATGTAAGTATTTTTTCCACAGAAATATAAAACAGACAAATTGATCGCTCCTGCTTTACATGGTTAATTCCACATTCTCTAGTGGAAACGTTTAAAACGTGAAAAAATTATATTCTTTCAAAAAAAGTAATATTTGAATATGGTGAAAGTGGTAATTAATCATAAAAAAAAATTTAATCGTATGGTCTTCCTTTTCCTTATAAAGTAAAAATCCCACGTAAAGTATATGCCTAAAAATAACTAAGGCATCAATGGGATATAAAAAAATCCAAGAAATACTCACTTCAGTTTTACTTTCATAATAAATTCGCATATTAAGCAAACAATCTATCTGAAGTATTGCTCCTAATACTTTAATAAATAAGCATTATCAAAAGCTGAATCATAAAAGTGTTCTTCAAAATAAACATAGCTGTTAAATGCTTTTGATTGCTTATTTCGTTACATAACTTAATGAAAATTTTGACCTATGTTACTTCGTGACATAAGTTCAATTTATAACATATTTCTACAAGAAGCTTAATATTTGTTTATATTTTGATTCGCAACAATTCTAATCAACCACCAATAAAAAATATTGTCAATAAATAATATAAAAAAATTACAAAACAATCATAGCTATAAAATTCCGACCTCACTCATCCAATAGAAACTATTGTCAATAAATATCTACAAAAAATTAAAATCATAACATTCACAAAATCATTCCCTCTCTCGCAGTTTTCATTGCCTAGACATTCGTATCTTAAAAAATCATATCAATACATGCGACCTTACATCAGTTTCATCATGAGTAAAGTTATCTCCCGTCCTGGAACCCAGCATGGACATTAGAGTCTATGTTATTAATCTAACTTTTAATACAGTGATTGAAAAGAAATATATAATATTGGCAGAGAATATGCAATTATTTGCCTATTGTAGTGGAAGTGGATAGGATATCGTGACAATATAAATTTATTTTGTAGTCAAATATTAAAGCATAAACTTGTGGAATCTGAAATGCTAATTCTTCACTTGCGTGAAATTCACACGTGTATTTAATTTGAATTACCTTTTGAATTACCTAAAAACAAATATAAAAGGAAAGGAAAAAAGTGTACAAGATAATTGAAAATTGTAAAATGTACGAGCAAGTTAATAAGTTAACGCTTTACGGGGTGTAGCATAATAAATACCACCAAAAAAAAATGTTCAAGAAAAGAACGAATCATTGGTGTCTAGTCTATTTGTTATTGTATGTATGTCTATTTGTTATGGTAACGCAGATGCATTTTACATTAGAAAAAACGAGCTTTATTTTTCATACAACAGACCCCCTTCAAATATGACGAGAATCAGCTGTTTTTTCTTTATTTTTTCATCCTATCTCCTCAAATTTTTAATCTCCTCAAGTGTTATAAGTAAATTATTCAATTTCGTTATAAGTAAATTATTCAATCAATTCAATCGAAATGAATAATAAGTAATTTATTCATTTCGAGTTATTAGTGGTTATAGTGGATAAAGAAAATACTTTATTTGTAATTTGTTTTATTTTTATTGTTATTGTTGGTCGTATTTATTCCACTGCCCACTTAGTAGCAGTGTTTATTGGCAGATTAATGCTTTTGCCTGTTTATATTCCATGTTATTATATTCCATGTTGATGTTTGATCTTGCTGATGACCCCGACATCACTGAAGATGACTACGAGCACGACGATGATGCAGAACATATAAATTTTCAGTCAATGCTAAAAGGTAATTACATCTCTTCAAAACAAAGGAGCCCAGTGCCAGTTCTATCACGACAGAGTACCATGGTTTCATTTTCAGGAAATGGAAAAAATATTGATCCTAGTATTGGACTGCACCAGATGAACCTAATAATGATGAAGAAATAATTAAACCTGTCCGTCATGCCTCCGCTAACCGTCCAACTATTTTAGTATCATCTTCAGAGCCTTCCTCAGAATTGTACCCAGTAATGTCATCGGATAGGCCAACTACTGATAAATTCAATGAAATTACCCTGAAACCTAAGGTCTTTTCTTAATAAAACTTTGCTGGATACTTTACTAGGATTTTTAGTTGCAAAATAATAAATCATATGGTAGGATAAATTAATTTATACGCTTCCCATAAAAAATCTCTGCACTGGGAGCCAATCACAAAATCTGAAATTGAGGCATTTTTAGAATTATTATTCTCATGGGCATTCATGTTTTATCTCCTGTATATGTTTACTGATCTAGTGATCCATTTTTGGATTTAATAAAATTGCCAAAATTGTGACCTGTAAGAAATTCAAGAAAATTTTAGAAAACCATTCTAAAACTCCATCTAAAACTAGTCCTGATCATGACAAGCTGTATAAAACTCGCCCACTACTGGATGTGTTGAATATTGCTTGTAAAAATGAAGCAAGACAAACAATATCACCAAACATCGATGAAGTAATGATATGCTTCAAAGGCATATCATCTCTAATACAGTACGTACCAGCTAGACTAATAAAAAGGTAGAGGTAAAGGTAAACTAATAAATTGTGGGTTCGAGCTGATAGTACTACACGTTATGTATTCCAATATAAGATGTATACTGGCAAAAATGATAATAATGCACCTGAATTAGGACTTGGCCCTAATATACTAAAAAATTTGATAAAATCTTTGATCGACGAGAAAATCCCAGCTCGTGTAACTCTTGAGAATTTCATTTATTAATTCCTTTAAGGTAATATCTTTAATAAAATGGCATTTATTAAACTACAACTATCAATATAACAGCAGATTTACTGAAATTCGTAAAAAATCAAAAACAAATAGTTTAATACCTGAAGCATGAAAAAGGGAATTGTAAATGGAGAATACAACAAGACGTCGGATTTATGTGTAGGAGAGATATTAAAAATGTATCAGTATTGACTTCTGTTTCCCATCCCAAGGAAAAATCAGAATGCAAAGAAACTATGAAATGAAGCACAAAAAAATATTTCCCCTCTCTTGTAGTAACTAAGTACATTAAGAGAATTGGGGGAGTATGAAGTTAGTCGCACAAATCGGCGCTGGGAGTGCCGAAAATGTTTTTTCTATCTTATTTGCTGTTACTAACGCATACATATTATGTGATCTTTCATTGAGAAATCCAATTCTTTTATCTATATTACAATTTCACCTCTCAATTGCTAGATCCCACATTAACCACAACCCCTAATCACATTGCTGAAAATTGGTAGTTATTACTAGTAAACCATTACTAGTAATAACTACCAGAAAGTTATTGGAGTAGATGATGATATCCGCTCCAAAAACCTAGGGATTCATAAAATCGATAAGTCTGACACACCACGCAGATGCCGGCTATGCAATACTAAAAGAAACAACTAGGAACAAAACTATCTTATACCATATGCAAGGTGTCGCTATGTGCTTATCCTTGTTTTACATAACATAACCTTGAAATTATTTCTTATTTTTTGTTTCTGAAAATTACATTCTGAAATACCTAATATATCAAAAGAACCAAAGTATGATGGATTTCAAATGTAGAGTAAGCATTATTATTGTTATATTAGTTTATAAGTGGATCCTTTTGTGATATTTTTTTCATAAACTGAGTTTAAAACATTCATATATCAAAATATCTGAAAATTAATTGTGAAAAGATACTAAAAACAACATTTATCAAAGCATTTTTACAATAATAAATGTTTATTTATAAATTGCAGCATTGTATTATTTATTGATCTATGTATCAACATTACTGAAATGGAGGAATAGCTGTAAATAATAATCATTTAACAAAATATATCTTCATAACTTACTAAAATTATTTGCTTAACGTCGACTAACATAATCCCGGGCATATTCGAAAGAAAATATACATCACATTCATCTTTGTATGTCAGCGGTGCGCAATACAATTGATATATTACATTAAGGTAACGCTGACTGCTATTCAAATCGTTACGGGATATAATCAAAATAAACGGTAATTCATTCAAACGAAGTTTTCGAATGTTTAAATTGTAACGTATGTATACCGACAAAACTTTTTAATTTTACGGAACAGTTTCAAGTACATATGTAAAACACATGTTAAGAAGAAAAAGTGCATCACGCTACGAACGCAGAATAGATTAGGAATAAGATTGAAATTACGGTTATTGAGGTTAAAAATGAATTTTTGTATTTCAAAAATGCATTTATAAACACCCGCAATTTGCAGTTGCATTGCAATTGCAATATCAAAGAAAAGTGGATTTTCATAAAAAATTAAGTCATGTTATATGTCAGATAAATTTTAAACCGATACTGTGAAAAAAAGACAAAAATAAATTTAATGAAATTTCTCTTTAAGACAGCATGATGGAATAATAAATAACATATTAGGATAGTTAATGAGTTTTTAGCCACGAATTTTGAGGTTTACTAGAAAGATTTCTGAAATATCCCAAAATATATCATTATCTCGTATAAATAGGATAAAGATTGTTTGGTTAGGCGGCACCAAATCTTCAAGTGTATGACCCAAAAAATGGGTTTCGAACCGAGCACAAAGGACTGAGTTTCCTTCGTGATAAAGCTAGGCCTCAAAACTCGAAATATATTCGCCCAAAAATACGGGATTTGGGCTGAGTTCTACTAATATTTATCGATGTTATTCACCCAATATTTAAATTATTAATTATTAAGAACTCTAAACAATAAATTCCGAAACAACTACAAAAATTTGGTAGCCTGGAAAACCTTCAGAAGACGTCGTAATTTGTTTAATCAGGCAGACCTTATCGGTACAGAGTTTTCCCTTGAGGTTATGATCCCATATGGTTACAATCTTGTCTCTGTAAACCTTACTGGTTATTATTATGAAATATTTGCTTAATACATATTTCACTTCACCGATCTTTAGATTTAATTACATGTTATATAAATGTTCTAAACACTAATTCTTAGCTAATTAAAGATAATACGAACACGAACTAAAAACAAGCAACTCCGACTGTTTATTACAATTATACCCCTTAAAACAAATTGTTTAAAGAAATAAACATACTCAACGAAATAGTTTTTAATTTTCTCACGCTACACGACACCCGATAGCAATAAAATCATGGAGGACAAGACGACACAAGGAAGTACTCGTAGTAAAGTTACAAAGTTTCCACGGGAGTAGGAAAACTTAATAAAATCAAACAAAACCGTGAAAATGGTAAGACGTGTATATTTAACCTAATTTTATTTTATCCCATTGCACACTGAATATTCTAACGTGAAATCTGTAATGTAATATAATCCCTTAGTTGCAAATTAGTGGCTGCGAAAGTGGTAAACTAAGAGCAGCAATCTCTATGTTCTTCTGATTTAAGTAATATGAGGTATATAAGATTGTATTGAAATACAATCTTATATACCTCATGCTTATAAATATTATTTGAAAAATGTTTCATTCAGCCTCGGCTCTATATTTAATTAGTATTTTAAGGGATTAATAAAAGGTATATTAAGTTTACCTTTTATTGAAAGTTAATTACATTTTATAAATTCAAATGACCTCTATTTCGCCACAAGATCTATTCTCAGTCCGATCTTGTATATTGTATTTATCAATGAAATTGATACTTGTCTCAAACACCATATATCTTTAATGAATTAGAATGACCTCAATATGTTTACACCCTTAAAAACCATGCACAATTGCTAGAATAAACTATACACTTTCAACAGGCTTCACACGTACTGGAATAAGAATAATTTGCACTTGGCTTCTTCGGGTGTAAGCAAATTAAGTTCATAAAAAAACAACTCGGCTTTAATGGTACAAACTCATTTCATATCATCGACAATATGCGTGACTTTAGTTTTATATTCGACAAGAGTCTTTTTGACACAAACTGTGTAAATTGTATCCAACGTCTATCTACAAAATATTTGAAAAAACGTATCCAACGCCTATAGAATGTAAGAAAAAGTAAATTTCAAAAATGTTAAAACACATCTTATTTTATACAATGTTCTTGTAAGGTCGCAACTCGATTACGCCATATTTTCTGGAATTCTTCACACTCTTCTTATTCTGACAGTAGTATGAGCGTACAAAAAAATTATAAGACGTCTATATTATCATGGTGCTAGTTTTAAACTACCTTACAATACCTTACTCGATAAACATGTTAAAATATAGATATATAGGCAATCCTTATAGTCGATGGTATTCATCCGGGATTTCCGATCTGAAATACATTAGGTATCCCCTACGTGGCTTTCACAAATTTAACATAATTTTACAAAATATAAGCGTGACTCCCTCGATCATAGGCGTTCAATGTTAGATCTAGCAATCCTTTACAATATCTGCCACAATAACTATGCTACCGTCCATCCATAGTGAGTGACATAAAAATTCGCAAACCTAAACTTACGACCCGTAAAGGTTCCTTGTTCCAAGTTGCAAGACAAATGCCAGTTTTAGAGTATTGCTTAGATGGATGTGAAACCTTTGTAATAATGAAATTATATATCTTAATATTCTTGCCAGTTCACACCTTCAGCTCAAGACAGGCATGAAGAACAGACTTCGTATAATGCATGTACCGCGGATTAACCTGTAGTCAGAACAATTTATTAATGTTTTTCACTTTCATTTTCAAATCAATATATTAATGTCAAATTATATTTTGTCTTAGTCCTTGAATTCTACTTTATTAATAGTTATATATCCCATTGTTAAAACTATTTTGTTTTATGTCTTGGACATTTTTAAGATATATTGTTTTTTTTTCTCTAGTTCGTAGTGAAAATAACTTCTATTTCAAGTAGCTTCTATTTATTTTGTTTTGTTTTTGTCAATTTTAATAAATAACTATTTATGATCCGTAAACTGCTGCAAGCTCTACCGGCTATTATAAATTCTACGTCTAAGTGTCCAACTTGTTTTATTCAGCCTGTACAAGCTAATATCACTTACTTTACAAGACAAGTATCCAGTGGAGAAATATCATAGTAATTTCATTGAGGTAGGTCGCTTAGTAAATCAATAAAATTTGACCTCATTCCTGTAAGCTAAAACACGTCACATCTGGTTGCATTTTAAAGTTAGTCGAGCCGAAATAGAATGCTTCCTCTAAGTGAAATATATTTATTTTTATTAGAATTATTCTTATGTGTGCCATCAAAAAGTATTAATTTAAAAACAATTTCACTTATCAGTAAGTCCACTTCATTTAATTTTTGTGATACATATTATTCGTAAATATTTCACCGCCGTTTGAAATTATTTGAGTGACGTACCCATCATCGATAACTGTAAATCAAAAATGTATTATTAGGTTTAATATTCTGTATTAAATATTTCAACAACATGAACAATTTAGTACCTTTATTTCTAAACAACAATGTTATCAGTACATTCAATCTATTTATAATTATAAAGAGCAATTGTAAACTTTGATGTAATTTATTTAACCTACTGAATATTTCTGTCAATTGCTTGCTGCAAATCACTCATTTCAATTCCACGATTTAATATTTTGTTCAAAATTATAATTGTTACATAATAGCGAATTCAATTTTCAGTGAAAATATATCTCAAGGATAACATATTGGTGTTTCGTTGCCGATATGTCGTCAATATTAATTGAAAATGTACAAAGTTTTATTATGCTATCAATGCGTTAATTAATTACGAATATTTAATTTTTAACTTTTCTGTTTTGCAATTTAATGAAACAATCAATTATGTTTAAAAATTATTTTTGTGTATACTTAAATTTCACTCTTTGTTTTAAGGGATGGTGAAGTGTAATAGTTGAAAGGACGGATGGGAAATGTCTACATATTTGTGTCAACAGCAGTCGTAAAAATATTTCTTCTTTTAACAGCAAACTTCATCGGATATCTAGATTTTTGTGAATCGTTAAGTTTAATGCCTTGAAATTCACGTTTCCTTCTTTAAATTTCATTAAAATAACCTTTAGTCTCTTTTTAAGACACTCAAATTGTCAAAAATTGCACGAATTGCACAATTTATTGTTCTAAAATATTTAAACCCGTTATTTACAATATATAAAAGTATTCATAGTTTTAACAATTAGGTTGAGATGGATGAATGGATCTTTACCTGATGAAATAACATGTTTATACGCCTACTTTTAATAATTTTTGCAAAAATAATACTATGCACACTTTATTGAAGAAAGTCGATAAAAATATTCTGCTAGCCATTTATATCACTAAATAAAATAGAACGTTTGCAGTCATGTAGAATTAAATTTTATGTAAGATTTTTGACAAAGGGAAATACATTAGTTTTATAAAAAAATAATGATAATTATAGCAAATCACTCACAAATTTCTGATATTTCCTACTTACGCATTTTGAATTCACAAAGAGCTTTTATTCACAAGTTTATATAGATAATAAATATTTATATTAAGTGAATATTCGCTTTATTTTTACCATTTGTTGTGATAATGTATTCAGAAACCGTAGAATTTACGAAAAATCAAAACAGTAAGACAAATTAATTTATTAAATAAAATAAAGTAGTACAAATTAATATATTGGCGTCTCTGTTAATCAACTGATACCCTATTTCTGATAATTTGAATTAATTTTCACGATTTTGTATTTCCTCCTTCCCTTTACACATTTTAGCGGCGAGAGGATATCATGAGTTTGATATCCTCTTCTTTAGCTATGCTTATCTCCACGAGTTATCCTTTTATAAGATTTTTTTAGAACTTAAATAAGAAATGAAATAATAGGAATATTTGAAGATTGTATTGACTCCAAAAGTATTAAAATATACTCCAAAAGTATTAAGTATTAAAATATGAGAACAGATAAAAGGGGAAAGTGTAGACCACTAACTCATTTCAATGGGTCTATAGTATCCGTTTCCGAATATTTCTGAATAAATTTTTGTTTCTCATAATTTTAAAAGTGTAGACCATTAATTCATTTCAACGGCTCTCTAGTATCTATTTCCAAATATTTCTGAATAAATTTGTGTTTCTCATAATCTCAAACAACAAAGCTTAAGCAAATTCTGAAATCGTAATAAGATTTGATGAGTGCTTGGAATTCAATTTATTTTATTTTACTGATTGTAGATATTAAAATGTGCCTTCAGCTTTGCTCGTGTAATGGTATATCTTACAATAGTACATGGTAAAGTTCTCATGGTAATATTACATTTAAATGATCATTAAAATACTAATCTGCATAGTAGTAAAAATCCAATTTCTTTAACTATTTTATTAATAGTCAAAGACTTAATATTTTTTGGGGTTACGAGGTGGTATCCAAATAGATGAATAAAAGTGAATAAATAAATAAATAAAATTATTTCTTGCCTTTCGCACCTTTCAAATATCCAAAATCAAATGTTTGATAATAAGTCAAAGTATAGACATAATCTATTTAATATTATATTGCGTTGTAATCGCTCTTGGACCATATGTCTGAAAAATTGTCGGGAGGTAGACGTACTGAAGATAGGGAGACCTCTTTTAATGATACCTTCGACAACGTTTTGCATAAGTATATCCGTTCTGAAAGAACTGAGAATCAAAGAAGGCTCTCTAAAACGGTGTAGTTATATGGATATTAAAATTTTTGGACCACATTTCTCGAAACGAAGACTCTTTGATTCGGCATGTAGTACAAAGGCGAGCAGAATGGAAATGAGCTAGAGGTCGAACATCAACATGTTAAACAGACCTAACGAATGAAATGACGCAAAACAAGTGTAATTTTGTCAACCGCCAGAAATATAAAAATGTAGCAATTTTGTCAGAAACAAAGATTCATCACGCAACTCGTAACTATCTATATGAGTCATGATCGGTGATGCAAGGATGCCATTCACATGGCATAGACTTACGTCATCCATTTTATTATTTTCATTAGTTAACCGTCAATGTACATACGTTATATTATAAGACATTCATGTTCATATTTACGTAAATCTTACTCACGTTTATATGCAAATGGAAAAAAACAAATAGTAGCAAAACCTTGATAGTATTCTATTCAATAACAGTATTAAACGTCCTTCAGCTACAACGTCTGAGGAATGTCAACAAATTATCTTTCATACGATACGGTACAAACAAACATGTTCCACGAATCGCAATCTCTGGATCGCGACAACTACTACACAGTATCAAATTAATCGTAGACAAATAACGATTAGAACCTTAGATTCGTGATTTCAAAGAAACAGTTTGTAATCTAATGAAAATCAAATGGTAGGAAACACATAGACTAGACGCCAATTATAACTACTTGCAAGTTCCTTGATTACATCTGGCGTACGCAATTTATCGTTATTGCTCTCACTTGGAAGAATAACTTATATTGACACATTCGACTCCAAATGCAAATAGATCGGTGTGACTCTTTCTATTCACAATTAAATGAAACTACGTAATGTAGTATTATTTCTACTTTCTTTAATTTCTTTCCCACCTGAAGATGTTGTAATACAACGAAATCTAGGTCGTGGTGAAGAAATTAAATAAAGTAGAAATAATACTACATCACGTAGTTTCATTTAATTGTGAATAATGAATTTCTACAAAATTAACGCCAAATATATTCAATACTCTTTCTATTTTCCAAAATATTATTTCCACAGAGAAGTATCATAATTGTTACTGATTAGCTGTATCCGCAATTTTATTCGGGGAGACTTTTGATTTGTTCAGTGAAGTAATTTAAAAAAATCAAAATAGAGTGTGCAACTATATGAGACTTTTGTCATAAGAACCATATAACCTGTGGAACTTCGTCGAAAAATATTTTAATAATCATGGTTTCCGCTACTGTAAAATGAAAATAGTCTTGCTACTGTACCATAGATGGCGCCCTGTGAAATATAATTGAAAATTAAGATATTAACTAAAAATATACGATACTAATCAAATAATTAGTAGAGATTTCTAGATCCTGCTCAATTTGAACGCATATTTCACCTGTATTATGTGTCCCGTACCAGCTACGCAAAGCATACATGAAAGTATCATAGCCTTAAGAAGTAAGACTGCATAGATACGTGTCACGAAAACCAATACCAATATCATCATAACCGTTTAATATATTATTACAAAACAAAAACTAAATTGGTCTCGGAGTTACTATCTACAAGTAAAATTCATGTCAGTAATTTAAGTATTGTCTTAAGAAAATGTTTACATTTAAATATTTCATAAGAAATCACACTTTGTGTGTAGTAATGTAACGTGAGAAGTGCAAATGTTAATCTCGACTACGTTAGAAAAATATTTTCTCCCTTTTGGAAACTTCCCATTTCTATTAAAATTTTCTCAGTCTTATACTACAATTGCAATTCTAATTTGGTATCAGGACCAAGTTTAAGACTATTTTTTATATTCTTTCACTGTTCAGCAGGATCGCACGGCGCGGCGGCGAGAGGTATTTTTTATTTGAATCAACTATGTATTGAAAATTCTATTTATTGAAATATTCGCATCTATTTTAAATATTCCCATCGCTTGTAAAAGAGAGCATAAAAATACGATAGGTTGAAAGGCCAAAAAATTCTAGTCTTAAGAGAGATAATAACTCTCCAAAGGTCTGGCCAATTGTAACGTTTTAATAACTTGAAATTAAAGTGTCAAAAAGTTGCCTGCGAAAAAGATACTTGAATATGTGCATATATTTTAAAGAGAAATATAGTACATACATGTAGAAAGAACCAATTTGCTTCCAATAAACCTTCCTAAAATTAATAATGGAGTTTTTAGAACCTGAATCTGGAAAACAAAGTAATCATAACTCACTGAATATTTAAGCTCACTATACTGAATATAACATAATATGACTGAATACTTAAGTTTATAATATTGAATATAACATATATGTTTCAGAAACTACATGGACAATATTTAGTTCCCTGCAAACGTATTTCCAATTTTTAAGGATGATTCGCTATAATTTTACGACTCGTTGCTAGGAATATTTCCCCATCCGTAAACAAAAGAATAAGAAGATACTATGAAGAACTTGGATTAGGTCATTACTTCGACCGAACGTTACGTCGACATTATGTCGGAAAAATATTTCTGACATAATACGATAATAGGAGTGAGGATAATAAAGATATCCCATTTTTAACTCCTTAAATGTTTCTGTAGAAAAAAAAAATTAGATGCGCGAAAGGCGAAAATTTAAAACAAGTTATAATTATAAAATAACTTGTTCTTTAAATAAGGTTGACCACGCTAGTTAACCACAACGGTCCCACCTCCATGTCTTGGTAATTGTATTCCCAAATTTTTAAGAAAATTGCATTTTGAAATGCATTTGAAATTCAGAGAAGCTAATGAATGAAATCATATAAAACGGAAGAAATCTCTACCATGGAAATAAAGGTTTCAGAAAAAGTACTTTAACAAAACCGAACATATTTAGGAATTAATCTGAAAATCTCATTTTGATTCAGGTTTCTAAATACTGACAAGGATAAATTAATTTAATTCCATGCAGTTCTGCCGTACTTGTTTATACGATTAACAAAGAATAACTGCATTTACTTAAAAAAATAATGATGTCTCTCACATATCATACGATGAATTGATATAGTATAATGGAGGATAAAACTAGTATTGCTGTGAAATATAAATATTTTAAAGGAGGAAAGAATCGTCAAAATTATTTCAAAGAGGTGGTGCCATAACAACTCTATTAACCTATGCGCTTATTGACCATCATTCACAGTTACAGCATTTTCAGTAAAGTTTTTAAATAAGAATCAACCCATTGAACCAAAAACCCAAATTTACACAAAAGAGTTACAGTAACACTTAAAGGGTATTTTGACCTCTCGTGTATCTCGCAACGATTTTTCGAACCCTGAATAAATAATCTTATTTGCATTCGAGCCCGGTGGGGCAAAAATGCGCCTTCCATTAAAAATGTTTTTTTTTATAATTTTTTTTTTTTAAACTGCGAAAAAATTTAACAATTTCATCTACAAAAAAATATTTTGAATAGAAAAACCAAAAGTTACAGCTTTTAAGGTTCAAAATATTAAACCATCTATCCCTTTTTTAGATACATTCAAGGATAAAAGAGCAAATAATCATTCACATAGCCTGATGACCTACGTATCGGAGATATTCAAGATATTGAATTGTCCCGACTTAACTTTCCCTTAAAACTGGAACACCGCAGACTTTCTGAATTCTGCATTATGAAAAACTATTTGATATGTTTCGTGCTAAATACAAGCCGAAAATATAGGCTTATTAAAGCATCACAATTTAATAGTCTGCAGGTCATTTCGGTACACGGTATTCATAATACATACGAAAAACGTTCACAGGCAGATGATCAAATGTATCTCATGGCGTGATTGTAATACTGTATCTCATCGACTGAAATGATCTGGAATAAATTTTCTTTTCTTTTCCAAGACAGTGAAGATCTTACGATTTACATGCCCTCCACCACCGGCTATAGGGATTATACAGGAATGTACATATCATAGACCAAATATTTTAACAGCAATTTTGTTTTTTTTTTCATTTCGACGACAGTACATGAACGTTATTTTGAACGCTAACTTACTAATTGCTCAACATGCAACCTACGCGTGTACAATAACTAATCACTACAGCTGTAGTTTAGAATTCATAGAAATTTTTCCATGATATTAGATCAACAGAGAAGTGAATAAATATGATTTCATGTTATTCGATGTGCATATGTTATTCAATAAAATATCATTTCTAATAATATATAATAATGGTTAAGAAAATATTCATAAGCAAATGTTCAATGTAAAAACACGCATTTTGTAGATAATTTTGTAAACATTGACATATTAATAAACACTAAACCATTTCTTCGCATACTTTAAGACGGCCCAAATAAAGTTCATAAAAACACGTGACGTGACATAATTATTTCGTTAGTGAGAACATTGAATCAGTTCCCATTATTGAAAAGTATACAAACTGAAATAACTTCCACTCCACGTAATATTATAGCCGTTCGACCCGCAAAGAGCTGAGGTATAAGACCTCAAAACCTTTGTACGGTTGTTGAAAACATAACGGAATCTTACCGAATCAGCGTTTAAGGAAACACTCTGTGTGTGTTGAAATAACCCTTTCAGTCCAAGTTTAGTGGTTCTGCAAGGGAATGCGTTCCACAAGTTTAATTATGCTGAAATAGTAATTTAACAATCATCATTACATGGACATCTTGATGATCAAATTATTATAATTCGACAATCAAAATGTCCCTATGGTACTATATTCCGTGCACTTGAGAGTTTTTATATTATTATTACTAAAAGACCCATTTGAAAAATAATGATATATTGAAATAAATTTTCTTTATTAAACAAGAGCTCAAAAAATAAAATTATATATTGATAAAGTGCAAGCTGAATTGGCACATCGACATTGTCTGTCTCATTTCCAATTTTCAAAGAAAATTTTAAGTTTGTTGACACTTCGGCATCCTCGCGTGTTACTGAGATTATTTTGTCCCACGCTGGGTTTAGTGTAGGTACCGTCTATAATTAGTGTTTATCAAACATTATCTCGATTTCTTGCAATATTTGTACGAAAGAATCTACATATAATGTAGTATTTATCGAAAATAGATCAAAAGATCCCAGATATTAAATAAAAAAAGTTTTATAATAAAGTGTTTGCTTTAATGAGTTATATGTAATCTTTATACGACCGCAAAATATATGAACATTATCTCCATTTTTGAAATTATTTCATAGCTCAACCAAGTGCAAACATTTTTACATATTTAAGGTCAACCTTTTAATCGTTAATTTTAGAAATATCGTTTGTTATAAATCAGTTGTAACTTAATTTATTGCTCGAGGGTGCAAGAAAACTTATAGTTTTTCAAGAACTACCTTTCCTAACCAAAGAATTCATTAGGACAAATCGAGAGAACCCAAACTCGACGGCTGTTAGATATGAAGAAGTTCTCATGATCACCTTCCTTATGTATCATAAGACCCTCCTAGATAGAATATGTAATCGAAGAAGTCATTGAACGAAATAAAACGAGCCTAAATTTTATGGGTTACTGAAATCATTGAGAAGTTTCCCTGACTACATCCTTTTCCGTAATCACATCCTCCCATTTTCAATCCTCCCGGAACCAAAGAACTCACTGCGATGATAAAACGAGCCCAAATTCAATGAAATTGATAACCTCCTTCATCTTCATCATATCTGATATCATCGATCTGGATACCTGATCATATCGATATACCATATTAATGTCTGGTCATCAGAATAACGTAAATGTGTAAAGTTTTAATTCGATACGATAATTACAAGTGAGTGTGAAAGTCACTTTTGCTATTTGCTTACGATGTTGAAAACCTACAGGACATGTTTTCTGTACCAAAATAAGATATTATAAATGTATATATATATATATATATATATATATATATATATATATATATATATATATATGTGTATGTGTGTGTGTGTGTGTGTATGTATATATATATATATATATATATATATATATATATATATATATAATCTCTTTCTCCTAAAAATAGTTTCAGTTTTATAGAAAACACTAGCACTAAATTTGCACTGAGAAATGTTTGTATTGACATAATATATGTACGATTTTATTATATTATATTCATAGGGACTATGAAAAAAAATACAGTCGAAATAATATTTTGCATCGTATAATAACAGACAAGGTGAAAGATGTATTCATAGGCCTCCATTCCGATATTGTCAGTCAACTAACAACTTGGCTTCATTTTATGTCGAATTTTTTATATTGCGTAATCGTTATATGGGTAAATTTATGTTATTAGACATATATGTTCACATTTACATAAATATTACGTACTTATCTTTACATATGTGTAAAATAAATAAACCATCGCCATTAATATTTATACCTGTCACCGCAAATCACTTACTTGTTTTATCTTGCATATCCGCTAAAAGAATCTGATGCATGTGGCACTTTTTTATCGCCGATATTTTGATCAGTATTACTTCTGACCTAATACTCGCAGATAAAATTTTTTTTCTCCATCGATAAGTGATAGCTATAGATAACGTTCAAAGTACATTCGTAACTTGAAAGAAACACTCCAAAATTTTCCTTTTCATTGTCATAGAAAAATTAATTCAATATTCATTTCAGTCAACTGCTTTTCAATAAACTTGCCAAATAATAATAAATACGTGTGATTTTTTATCTGTCGCGGAACAAAACACGAAAGCATAATCTTAAATCGAATATTATATCCATACAACTTTCAAAGACTCGAGAAAATTTTTCAATTTTCAAATTTTTCAAAAATTTCAGTAAACACTAACAACCTTTATTACACTCTATGGAAATATCTCGAATAGACACATAAAACTCAGTTCATATTTTTCGAATCAAAGAATTCACGGGTTTCGATACGCCAAATGTGCTTCACCCACGGTTATTATAACCACTAAACGGAAGAGAATTCTGGAATCTAACCCATTGAAAAATCAAGCACAAACATGGATTTTCAAAGGTGTTTTGACAAAAAAACTTCTTAAAATTTCCTATATATAGTAGGGACAATCGGGAAAGCCAAAAAATGGTAAGAAAATTGTGGTATAAAGTTTGGCATTGCAACTCCGAATCTATTGTCCACGCTTAAAATTCAATTGAACCACTCGATAGCTAAAGGATCGAAATATTAGTTACACGTAGTATTAATGTAAATGCATAGTATATATACTAGGGTGCTATTTTAGGTTTATTCTCGTGCTTCTGGAAAGACATGTGCCCAAATTTGGCTCCACCGCGGAGAAGAAAAATATGATCGAAAAAGTAATTTATTTCTCATAAATTTTAATATTTGGTTGTATTCAGTTTTATACGAATATACAGTTTTAAAAATACAATTTTTAAAAACTATAATCATTAAAAATTACCCTAAAATATCAATGTAATATATCAAATTTCCATTCTAGATTATCTAAGTAAAAAATCTTGTGCTGACTTTTGAAAATAAATATTCAAATTTCTAATATCATGAAAAATTATTATATTTTTCGGGAAAGTAATTTTTCAACTTTATTTCTAAACATGCTACCTCGAAAATTGAATCCAATATTATGTTTTCTTAATATTTCTTGTTTACATCTCAAAAAAAAGAAATATAGCAAATGTGGTATATTTGCAGTTGATATTATTTTTAAAAGAAAACCCAATATTCTAAAACACCAGTTTCCAGAAGGCTATTATACCGGTAGTGAAATAAGCCATGTCATGTCGATTAAAAATTAATGCATATCAAAATTTACTATAGGTTTGAACGACAGTTTGTTTCATTTTTGCATCACCTACTTATTTTAATTATTTTTGAATATTATTCGTAACAGTTTTTTTCGACAGTGGTACTTTAAGGTTAATTATTGACCAAATTCACAATTGAGAAATTAAATTAAAACATTCAAATCTCAAAACTAGTTCGAAGATTAAGTGCCGCCATATTCACCACAAAGAATGTAGTGAGTGGAATTGAAGTGGATGGCGCAGAGGCGATTTAATTTGCTGAGCATCAGAACTTATGCTTTTTCAGGGTACTGCCACAAATGCAAATGGAATATTTATTCTTCAGAAACAATTCGCAATTTGATGCTTAGTAGATCTAATATTCATTACGAAGCATTAAGAATATAGCTAGTGCTTATCTGTATGAAAATATTATATGTGCCAAAAATTTAATAAGAATGCTTCTTTAAACTCGGTAAGACACGAATAGAGGAATAAGTATAGACATGACATTAGAGGCGTTAAGCACGAGCTGACTAGGGTTTCCAAAAATATTATAAGCAACACATAATTTTTTAATAAGCTGCCTAAAAATATTAAAGTTTTTGAATGCATTCGTTTCATTGTATTGGCCTTTGATACTACTTCGTTGTAGTGACGTTTGTATAATTTAGACTTTTATAATTAATATTGTTGAATTATCTAGTTATTAGCGGTGTACATAATTACTTATGTTGTGTTTTATATTGTCTGCTGCTTAGATTTTTTTCCTTTTTTTAGCTTTTCACTATATTTTCCTTTATTATATACAAGTAAATAAGTGCGCTTTATGTACCAATATAGAATAAGAACTATTACTATGACTATAATTAAAAATTTAAATCTACCTTAAAATTATTAAGTAATAAAGAAAAAATAAAAGAAGAAAAAAGTCTTCCATAATAAATTGTTACACTTGACACCGTAAATATAGTAATTTTGATCTAATCAGCACAGGTAGTGTGATAATCAAACTGGAAAATCTATCAGTAGATAAATGCTAAGGTTCCATAACTACCCGGATACGAAATAACTTATTTTACACGTTAAAAATATTTAATTGTAAGAATGCTAACAATAACAAGACATAAAACATATCTGTTTTGGTAACAAAAATGTTGCTACATAATGAAAAGTGTCATAAAATAAATAAATATCTTAAAAAAATTTCTCCTTAACATAAACTGCCAGAAATATCAAGTACTTTAATAATTCCCACAATCTTTTATACTTCTTACCACTTTCATTACCTTCGTACTTACTATGTCACTTTAGACGTGTTAATGTTTTAGCAATTTTCTGTTATTATGTTCTGTTTTAACAATGTCGTGTTTGTATATTTATTCTATTGATTATAAGTGATAAGTGTTACGAAATTACATCAAGATTATTTCTGAATATTGTTAAAATAATAGCCATTCAATATTGCACTTCACCATTTAAATATAACAAAAGTTTCCAGATGAAAATATTTCCCACTTTTATCATGCATACACCAACTGTACATAATGCAATTGCCCCACTCCGCTATGGTCGTGCGAATAACAAGTCGAAATCATTGTGAACATGTAAATTGCCACAAATTTCAGCATATTTAGTCAAACGACACATTTCCTAAATGAACATAAGACCCAAGATTGCTATGAAAGTTAAAAAAAAATACCTGCCAATCGTGAAATAAAAAGTCAATTAAAGAGCATAAATTTTCATGTGACGTATCGTGAAAACATAAAACTCCTATTCCGAATAATTATGTACCCAATAAGTAAATTTACAATGAATGACACTACTAATATAAATTTAATTGACCTGTTTAAAATTTAGTAACAATTTGAATGTCTGCAAAGTTGCATTATAAATACTAAAGAATAAAACCCTTCACGTAAACATCGAAAACCGTAAAAAAGAGCTAAGTAGATAACATATTAGTAATTGAAATAAAAATAAAATGTATGTATATATATATATATATATATATATATATATATATACATATATATATATATATATATATATATATATATATATATATATAAAAAGATGTAATGAAATCAACAAGGTCAACAAAGACACAAGTTGACTTCATACAATTAATATCATTATCGCCACCAATAAAACAATTGAATCAAAAGATCAGCTCCTTTCTTTCTGGTCATTGACAGATTTTTCTTAAAAAAATGATGTTGTTAAATTTACAATCTATTCATGATTTTTTAAAAAAACGCTACAGAAATTTAATACAGGTGATTGGATATGGATAATTTCAAATTAAGAAGTGAAACTTCTCATCGTGCGTTTTAAGCAACGTTACGAAAAATTGTGACGAGAATAACACGGCAGGAGCTCCATTTTATCGTGTAGCCTTATCGAGTAGCCCTGTATCTGTATTTAAAGATTACTGTATAAGGAAAATGTGGAAAAAATAAAATGAAAGAAGTACGGAAACTAATCTGTTATTTCATTATTAATTTTTTATAAACTATATTGTATTCATATAATTTCAATAATTTATAACTTATAATTTTGCTTTATATCTTATTTACAAATCTTTACCTTATTTATATTAAATGTGCAATTTATTAACTTTATTAATAATCACAACGTTTTTATCATATTGTCAACTTTGTAAAGTGTACTCTGCATCTGGCACCACGGTTCACATTGCGTTGTCTTATAAACGAAGACAGGCTTCCTACTCTCCACGTTAAATCTCGAAATCGGTTATAAAAAAATGCGTAGAACCAAGTTTATAAACAATTTTATACTCTACCAGTTTCGTTAATTTTTGAAAAATAATTGTTCTAAAAATTTTTAAAAAATATTTGTATTACCCTTGACCTTTAATATTTTTTTTAGCGGGCTGTCTTATGACACTTCTATTCCACCTTCAAAAACTCTAAGTAAAGGTCTGTACTCATTTTCAGTATTTCCCTTCCATTTCGAGGTTAAGCCTTTATTTCGATTTATTTGACTGTACAGGTACATATTCCTTCCCTTAAAGTAATACACTGAAAAAGTTACTACATTCAGAATAAAGAAAGTTCATTTAAAATGCTTAATTTTAGTGATGCATTTTAATCAATACATTATAAACGTAACTTTAGCAAATTTAGTAAGTCCACTACATATATCCCGAGCCCCGCAATTGCTGAATAGCAATGCTCGAGATATGTGTAGTGGACCTAGGATCGTTACACATATTCCAAATATTTTGCGTATTTTTCTCATTATTAACTTCGAACTTAAAGGTGAGATTTTTTTGACGAATTTTATATTGCCAGGTTTATAACTGAATATGGAACAAAAAAATGAAAACTAATAGAATGAAAAGAATCATAAAGAACCATTACTAAAATTTTGAAAAATTTAGGACTACTTTTAACTTGGGAAGTTATTTTCTTTTGCTATTTTGTATTGTTCCATTTGTTATAGACATTACTGTATAAATCAATTAATATTCTATAAAATATATAATTTACCAATTCTATAAATACAAAAATATAGCGCCGGTATGAAGTTTTATGAGGAGTAAAATCAGAAATTCAGAGCATAAGGAGTTCAAAGCGTTAAAAAAGTGTAACCATTTTGCGGCCCCTCCGCCCAATATTTCTGCACATTTTTTGAGTGCGATATCAATATGTTTGTTTAACCTTTTCTCATAGCGTAATCGTAATGATGGATTATGATACACATACTTTACTATCGTTCGCTTATATCAAGATGTAATCATTAAATGTTATTATGTGTGAATATTTGATGTCTTCTATCCTACAAATTTAAAAAGTCTCTTTTAATTTTGACTTCTTAGTTTGACGTTATTAATTTTTTTTAATTTTGTTGTATAAATTTGGTCTTGTTCATTTGTGTTTCATTTGCAAATAATTTTATTGGCAGCATTTTTTATTGAAGAATTTTCCATTTATATTTAATGATTTTGGTATTTACATCTATATACAGTGTTACATATTTTATACATCCAAGAAAATTGTACTTAAGGAGTAAACTACAATTTTATAGTGCTGTAATTTACTAGCTATACCCGTCAATTTGTACACTTAGAGTTTTCGAAAATATTGTGAATTTAACTATAAGGTTAAAGGTCAAATTTCACACTCGTACTTTGTACTGAAATTTCCAGTTACCACATTTTATTTCCTAGCCAGTCTTTGGTTATAATACGAAACCTACATATTACCGTATGAAATTCACGAGTTAAAACCTAAGTCCCTTCAGAGTTACTTACGTGATGAGCGGTCAAATAAACAAACTCATAGACAACCAAACAAAAATATTAAAAACAATATTTTGCGTACTACTTTTATTTTTTCACCGTAAGTATTTTTTTATAAATACTTTCAATATAATAGTTCTATAATTACAATAACAATATAATTGGCTACTTGAAATTTTCAGTTTCACAACTATTTTTCAATAGCTTCGATTAAGCTTATTTAAAATTTATATTTTTTCCTGATGTGAATAAATTAGATCTCTATTTATTGTGTAAATTATGTTTAATTACTTACACCTACTTTTATTATAACCCTGTGCTAAAATATTTATTCGTATTGAGTCATCATTCTTAACTTTTCTAAAATAGGTTTAAATTTTGTTGCCCGTTTGTCAAATTTCCAAATACAAATTTTAAATAATTAAAAAGAATATGGGAACTACAATGGGAACTACTAGCAAGCAACTC
Source organism: Druceiella hillmani (assembly GCA_039881145.1). NCBI lineage: Eukaryota > Metazoa > Arthropoda > Insecta > Lepidoptera > Hepialidae > Druceiella > Druceiella hillmani. Next base: position 10,436,382 of record JAYKKI010000047.1, on the reverse strand, counting down.
CGACATAGAAGCCATCCACATATGTACTGCTTCCATTCGCGCCATAAACTAAAAGTACATAATTTATGATTGAAGTGTTGAAAGGAAAAATATCAGTGGTAATTATTTTATAATATTGTATAATTAAATTATTAAATTATTGTTGAATTATTGACTCTAATTTCATTCAATTTAGTTCCAGATGTAAGAAAAAGTGATTTAACAATCCAAAAGTGTAGTTCGTCATTTCTGATCTTATTTCTACGAGTAAAATCGTTATTTATTGAACTCAGTTAACATATATTTTTTTCATTTATGTAACATTCGAAAAAGAGAGAAGAAATTTCAATAACATGAAACATATTTTTTAAACCTCTCATTAGCATCAAAAAGACGTGTTTTATAAACGTTGTATACCTTGTTGTATCCCTCTATGATGATATAATAAACAACACACAAAATAGGGATGAACATTCTCTTTTCTTCCATCATAATTCTCAAACTGCGTATTATTAGGATGAAAAATAATATTTTGGAAGCATTAAATCCATAATATATATTCAATTAGCCACGTAAAATCTAATAAACAAGGAAATAAAATTGTTGAATTTTCACGAATTTTAAAAAAACTGGCACAAAATTTAAATAAGTATATAAATATAAATAAGTATATATAAATATAAATAAGTCTTTATACCGACATTGTCACACAATTAATAACTTAGCTTCTTCTCTTATCTAACATTTTATTAGTGTTTGTCATTTAGGTAATATTATATTATTAGATATATACATTTGAACAAATCTTATTTAATTTGACATATGCCTAAAATAAGCAAATTATCGGTAATATTTAATTCTATTCCGGTTTTATACACGTTTGGCTATCAAGTGTATCGCTACAAATCATTAACTAGAATTATCTTGCATATGCGCTAAAAGAGTCTCAAACGTAAAACGTCTTTTTATTATAAAGCAATTAGTAAACATTTTCTTTTTAACAAAATAATTTTCTAATTAAAGTCGTGTTAAAATGATAAAATAAAAAAATTTTTAAGAATCTGACTTTCTCTTAATAGAATCGTCCCAGAATCAACCAAAAATCGGTTTGTGGAAAGAATATCGCAGATTCCTTGAGCAAGCTTTCTTTGATTTCAGCTGGCGCACGTAATCCTTCGTTCTTACACTTGCACGAACTAACGACGATTATTGGCGCATTTGGCTGAAGATAAAGTATACGAAGGCGCAAAATAAACTTGCCGCCAGTGTAACGTTAAGAAAATAATTGTCGGAGCGCGTCTGCTAATTTATTGTTCAGAGCCTAGTTTGTATATTTCAAGTTTATTTCGATAAATGGAGAGAATGTGAATTATCTCTGGTGGATGTCTATACACGATGGGATTAGGAGACGAACGATTCAGTAGCTTGGAAAATGGTGACAGCAAAAAGAGAGGAGGGAAGAATTTTATTTCAAAATATATTTCGATTTAATTTTTTCATAACATCGCTTTTCTAACTTTATGAAAATTATATTTCTAAATGTCAAAGGCATAAGGTGTATTTGTGATACTCGACGTTGATTGATGAATTATTAACAATTTATAAAATGTAATAAAATTGTATAAATTATTCTAGGGCGGTGACACTGAAATTATCATTAAATGTGTCATGAAATATTGCCGCGTTATCATTTTATATGTTTACAAAATAAACAAGTTTATATTTCCATACTCAACTTCCACTGAGTCTAATCCATGCAATGAACATTAAATATGTAATTTGAAAGTTATTTCATGTAAGATTCAAAGAGGTCTTAATATAGTACAAACCAAAGAAAATTCCATTCTTATAATATATGTTCGTCATTTATTTAACGCCAAATCTTTTGCTACCTATCCCTACATAAAATTATTCGCTTGCATTTAATTATATGAATTAATTTGAATTAAAAAGTATCTTGTATTACTGTGAAATAAATGACTCGGAATGCCGCAAATGTCTAAAAAGTAATCAATTATCAGTCCACTTACAGGTCATGACATCACAAAAATATTGTTATTTGCACGACTGTCGTACTTTCATTTGCATGCTTGCATTACTGGAACATCCATAAAGGTTCAAAATCTATAACAGAACATATTGTTTACTGTAATAAGTATCTCAGTCATACGTTATACTAGAATTTGAAACCTTTTGTGTTTCCTTAAAACAAATCATTGAATTATATTAGATATTTATATCTTACGTAATGTTAAGTTCACAGTACTAATCACTTTAATCAGGAAACTAGTTCAGAAACAGCAAAAATATTATTGATAGGTGCATTATGTGAAACGCGTATTAATATAAAACTTGAGAAATTGCGACATAAAATCCAATAAATAAAATCGCGATTCTTTAAAAAATTTTACTTTTATATGATTTTTTTCTATGAGATTTAGGAACGCTTGTAATTTAATACCACAGTCATACTAATCGGCGTAGTCCTTATAGAGTCGTCGGACGGAACTTTAACTCTGCCTACACGTTGGCTACCGATTGACGTTGACTACCGATAGCGCTCATATAATTAATGATTGATTTTTGATTTGACTACATTTAAAAGTTATATGTTGATCGGCAGTTAATTACACACAAGTTAAGAGTGCTTGAATTTTTCAAAAAAATTGTTTTCTCTAGAAAAAAGTTAATACCATTAATTCATAACAATAAAGTTTATATAAAAAATTCCAAAATACTACCATATTTAACGTTTTTATTAGGTAGATGCTACTACACCCTTAATGAAACGAGCAATGGGAAAAATAGTACTTAAATATTATAAAACGTTGCTGTATATATCACTATACACACATGACAATATGAAAATTATGTTTTTTTTGTGAGCGTTATTATTGGTTCCTTTGTATATGCTCAACTTAATCTAAGAAATAAGTGCTTCAAATTTAAACAGCCTTTCGTTACACATTTCTATAAATCGGTGTTTAGTTCATACAAAGAATGCCAGTACCCGAGTACCATCCTCGCAATCTATTCCCGCACGATATCTTTTCACTGCATTTAATTCACTTTTATCTTATTTTTGCAGCATTTAGAAATCAAATATGTATTCACAAAGAACCAGCGATATTCATTTAACCTTTGCAACTAATCACTTAGAACATTTTTCGTTGAAAGCTTGTTTACTGTAGACTCATAGACTACAACGAACGTAATTTCATTATCCAACTTCTGTTACACTCTTGAAATCCCTAGACAAACTCTTCTTCTTACGAGAGAAATAACCGGTTTCACCACATCGTGCAATAAACATACGTGGTATATCGGTATTATTATAAACATTGCGGTATTTTTGTCGGTTACACAAATAATAAAAAGTAATACGACATATCCAGATACACGACATGCACGATCATTTAAGTTATAGTAAAATAAAAAAAATTAATATATTGTCATGTAATTCCAGATTAATTTAAAAACTTACCATCTAGTTAGGATTACCATGTTATACCAGACCATATCTTATATCAGCACTGTTTGCACATTCTGTACTACACATATTAACTACAAAAATATTTATGCGAATGTTCAAATCTCATTCAACAGTGATAAGTCCATAATATGTATAATCGTATATATAAAAGTGAATAAATAAAAAATTATTTTTTTTTATTTATTCTTTTTTGTATATGCGATCAATGCCACTAACCACAAGAGTTTAACGTAGCAAAAGCGACAATACTCACCAAAAACACAGATCAACCGTACACCTCCTTACTATCTATACAAATCACGTGGGTACCCGACTGAAAATATACCGTATTCACAGACGCGACAAAAAACTATAAAAGAAGCATTCGCATGTCACGGTAATAGAAAATTGAAAATAAGCTGATCGCTCTTTTTTCGATGTTGTCATCCTACTGTATACAATCAAGTAGCGTGAATTTGCGTCAAACTCTATGTCGCTTAGCCGTCATTATATTTAGCTAAAACTTACTTATATGTATTTATTCAATATAAATAAACTGTAGTAAACCCTAAAAAAAATTTCATTTGATAGTGGTATTAAACACCCTTCAACTATGACATCTGTCACTATCACATCAACATCTGTTGATAAATAATTTTGATACGACACTGTGCAATTAAACTTGTTATATCCATGCATCACACTTTCTGGGCGGCGGCAACCGAAACAAGCAATGAAAATAATTTTTGATAAATAGTTATTAGTCGTAACACATTGGATTCGTGATTTTGTGAAAACATTTTGTAATAATATGAGAATCAAAGGGCGGGAAACGAATATGAAATTACAACTCCGAGGAATTTCCTTGAATCCGTCTGATGCATGCCATTTCTCGTTGGCGCTCTCGCGCATACGAATTATATATATTAGCGCATTCCACTTTGTGTGTATGTGTTTTATGTGTATATGTGTGAGTGTGTTTTATGTTTGTGCGTGTGTATGTGTGTCGTGTGTGTGTCTGTCTGTATATGTATGTGCATGCGTGTGTTGTATGTGTGTTATATGTGTGTGTGTTTCTCTGTATGTGTGTATATGTGTGTATGTGCATGCGTGTGTTGTGTGTGTGTTATATGTGTGTGTGTGTCTCTGTATGTGTGTATATGTGTGTATGTGCATGTGTGTGTGTATGTGTGTTTGTGTGTATGTGTGTGTGTGCGTACGTTAATCTTTTTCTGTTCAAGCTTCCTTTCCGTGTGAGGAAGATCCTGAAGGACTTCCGTCGCAAATGTACTGATCGTGTCCATAGCTCCTACTAGGGTCTCTGGTTGAACTTTCTGTTTGAGGACATCTTTCAGAATATGACGCAACGAGTTGCATCGGGTGCACACAAAGAATACATGCTCCGCATCTTCACTGACTCCGGGACAGGACGGGCACTCTGACGAACCTTCATGTTCCAAGCGATGAAGATATGCCCGAAAGCAACCATGTCCTGTGAACATCTGCGTCAGGTAATAGGTGATTTAACCTTGATTTCGGGTCAGTTAGGCATCCACTTTTGATATAAGACGGTACGTCCACCTGCCCGTTGTTGCGGAATCCCACAGCACTTGCCATTGACATATGCTGTTTCGTGTGTGTGTGAGTGTGTGCGCTTGCGTATGTGTATGCGAGTGCGCGTGTGCGTATGCGTGTTCGCCCGCGTGTGTGTGTGTGTGAGTGTTTGTGTGTTAACTACTAGCCGTGTCCACGAGTTCATCCGCCTAAACTTTTGGATTTGTTCACAGAGGTAATTTAAAAAAAATCTAAATAAAATATGGAAGTAGGTAAATAATGAAGACTTTTCCTACTGAACCATAGATTGCACCCTATGAAATGTCATTGAAAAATATTTTAACACTCATGGGTTCTACTACTCTACCTGTCAACAGCTAACTATAGAATTGGTGTTGCTATTGCACCATAGATTGCGCTCTGTTGAATGTAATCTAAAATATGTGTATCGTCTGAAGAAGTAAATTATATTACAAACAATTCATGTTTTCTTGTGAATAGTATTGCTCTGACTTTAAGCTCTACTCAGCTTACTGTGCAAATTAGTGCTCAATGTTTAGTTTAAACATCCATCCATCATTCAGTTGTATATTTGGTTCGTTGTTTAATGTACCGCGCAGTCGTACAGTCAACAGTTTCTGCACGATATCATTCTAATTCGACTTGATACTACATTTAATTTATCTTTTCGGGAGCATCCAAAATCAATTTATGATTGCGGTGCATTGTTATAAATGACCAATCTCTTCATCAAAATCAAAATCTTTCGTTACATCTTCACGTTTGTTAGCGCACCATTCGATGCACGATACAAGTTTGTGTTATATGGTAGCTAACCTAGAACCGTAATTTTATTACCCATCTCTGATAAAAACAATAAACATATATATGCAATAAAAACAATGAACATCAAATTTCACCTCATAGTCAAGGGATAGAAGATCACATTGCGTTTTGCTTTTAGATTGAAATTCATCTATAGAATTTCCGTCTTACAAAAGGAATGATATCAGGATATTCGCGCATATCGTGCATTTATAAGCGTGGTGTTTTAGTCGGCCACTTAAAATACGACAAACAAATTCATAATACTTTCCATAATGTACATGATCAATAAGAATTTGTGGCGGTCGCCTTATGTGATGAATGATTTGTAAAATCTGTATTATAGTATGATTTTGGATGAGCCAGTAATATTGCTAATTTGTTTTGGTATATACCAACATACTGTATGCGTACATCACATGAGAAGTCATAATGTTTATGCGATCATTCAAATATCATTCCAAAAATTTATTTAGTAGTGAGAGATATGAACGGAACGAGTCACGCACAAATTAATCTTCCATATTCCGACAAAAGAAAAAACTTGGGCTGAACCCAATACGCTATTAAATTCTGAGTAGGGCACGGGGTATGCTTTCAATATCGCAAGCATTAATTAAAACACAACTTCTGTCATAGCGCGCGTCGGACGTGACACCATCTCTGCATATTGAGAACATCATTTGTACTTATGCTGTCAAGGTAATTAGAGGAATAGATCGTAAAATTGAGTTGACATATTTTAAAATTTAAGACAAATTTTTGAATACATATTAGTTAAAATATATCTCATTTGGTCTTCACTCTATTTTTTAACGAATGATCAACTTAATTAATATTATATAATTATCAAATTATAAAAAGTTTTGCAACATTTTAGAGGTAACTTAAGAAAAATTAGACCATTAATTTTTCCCTGAAAATATTTTGTGTTCGCTCCGAAAATACGAGGAACTAAATTTATTTATAATACTGGCTCATACTTATTTGCTTTGCTCTCTACTTACATTAGGAAGGAATGGACTATTTTAAAACTCATTTTGGATATATCATCATAGTAATGGACTATTTAAAACATATTTTCATAGTATTTGGATAAATCATATTAATGGACTATTTTAAACATCATTATCATATGTTACTATTACCATTTCTTACTCAGATTGTAATTGCGTAAATTATTTTATTTGATTTATGAAATAACTTGGCAGTTAACCAATCGTCACACGTCAAAGTGTGAACTAGAAACGGACTAATATTAAGAGTAACATTAGGACTAACATTAAGAGAAACGGACTAACATTAAGAGTAAATAAATAAATTTTTAGTAATAATTAAAAATAGTTTTAAATTTCGTTGCTACGCATTTAAATATATAAATTATTGTATTGCCCAGTTTACCTTCAACGTCCGAAAGTTACGGAGGCCTCGTTCCAATCGATGTCGCAAAAAATCTCAATTTAAAAATTAAATATTCAATAACGAAAATAAAACCCAGTAAGATTTTAAAACACATAACAGTAATCACTTTTATTTCTTCCTGTTCAAATTTTAGAGTATAACATTTTACTTTGAAATTTTTTCGGACTAGATTGCGCACATCGGAGCGAGTAAAACTGCACGTAGAAAACAGTCTTTTGGTCGTTACACCCGAATGTACATTCAGTCACAGTCTTCAGTCTTGGCATAAATGTTTGCCTTCAATTATAGCCACAATTCCAGAGCACTAACGTTATTTATAACACTGTCCTCTGACAAAATGAGTAAAATGGATCTATCATAGCCTTATGTTTTATGATATCAGGCATTGCCATTTTGTGATAGGTATCGACGTAAATTAATGATTCCAAAATATATACATTTGTTAGCTTTTTCTCCTTAGTTTTTTATATGCAGTAAATTGGCTTTTAAATACGCAGAATTTATTGCACTTAAAATTTTCTCTTGAACTTTTGTAGATCAATCGGAGAATTTGCATGTACAGCGTGATCCTGTGCGATTATTTTCTTTAGGTTCATCCATGATTACGTTACTTCTCCAACGAAAGAGGATACTTTTGACAAAACAGCAAGTTTTATTATAATATTCTCAATTTGTTTGAGTAGGTATTGTCCATGAATTTTTAACGTCATGTCATTAAATTTTTAGATGATATCTAAATTAAATTAACAGCACTGTTAATTGAATTTATATCTGATGTGATGTGCCTGATTTTCAGCATATCTTTAAGCAGTCTGCCATTGTGTTCCACCTAATTTACTATGGTACAAAGTGCCTTTTTGCAATCAGCTTTTTTACAGATGGTAAATTTTGCTGATGGTAAATTTGTACAAAGAAAGTATTCCATTATGAACTTCACGTCATCTGCTCGTGAGCCTTTTCATACAATCGAGTTACATGCTGAATAATTCAATGCTTTTTCTTTTAGTTAATCCCGCAATGTTTTCCGAATTAAATTATAGACTTCATTTAGCAGTTCACTAGGTGATGTATTAGATGGAGCACTTCGACAAGTTTAAAAAAAATAGGATGATCTACATGATTAAAAGTCGTACTTGTGATATATATGTGTCGTGATAATTATACTTTTTCATTGAACCTCTGCTACTGGAATATGAACACTCTAGTTAATAAGTTAAACTGAAAATACTCTAATAAATTCTTACTCTACTTGTAAAGTAAAGCAAAATAAATAGAATCGAGATATGATTCATAACAATGCAATTTACAAATTTATTTAACCTATAAATCAACATCCCATTTTTGTTCACTTGTTAATCAATCCCCAAAACTTCTGACAGCAAATTCACAATTTATCTATTCATCAAATTATAAAAATTAATTTAAAAAATTTCTACAAAATCTGATAATTTTACTTTGATCAGAAAAGTCTATGACCGATGTGAATTTAAATAAAATTGGTAAATAGGAAACACGTAGATGTTTAAAACACTTTACTTAACTCGTTGATGGTATATATATATACACATATATATATATATATATATATACATATATATGTATATATATATATATATATATATATATATATATATGTGCGTGTGTGTGTGTGTGTATATATATATAATAAATATTACGATATTAGATAGGTGAGGAAGGTAAATATACATTAATAGCACATATGCTTCTGGAACCTACATTGAAAACTTAAATAATGTTTATATTCGATATTTGATACGGACTCGCTATTTTCACTAATCCAACTCAATATAAATTTCATTTTCGATAACGACACTATTTAATTTTAGTGGACGCAATAAAACCAATTGGTCTCATGATTTATTTTTCTTTTCATAAATTGGTCATTTTTTCTAAGCTTCCGGATATTTGCGATCACGAAATGTGTAATTGAAATGTGTAATTTGTTATCAAGACACCCGGTTTTTTGTTTCCGAGATTCTAAGTATTACTTCTTGGTTGTTCCCTCAATTAAACGCTTACAGTAAGGGTTGGCCTGTACGGCGGACTGACAAATCAATTTTCAGAATATCTATACATTACTTACAATACAAATACAATACATCTGTACATGAATCGATAAGTAATTATGCTAAAAATAAGTATAGAAAATGGACAAACCATGCATGAAGATGGGTAATTTTTTTTAATTAATTAAACCCATTTACGACTGACAATGATTTTATAAAATTATTATAGTTATAAATAAGTTTAGTCGTAATTAATAAGAAAAGGTAATAATTTTAATCCATTATTCTTCTATTTCATTTTATCGTTACTAAAAATTATTATATAGGTGTATTATATAAATTTAAAAAAATCGAATGTCATGTAGAACATTCTAATTTTTAAAAACTTGTTTTATATCGAGCTTACATGGTTGTGTCCTCGTACGATATTTTGAATTTTTATCGATACGTTTTGTTACATGATACATGTGTTTTAGTACTCTGTCTTAATACATTAGTAGAGGAAATTTCTTTGGATGAAATTTCAATTAAAAGTTTTCTTAAATAAATTGTTAAATCTAATTTTAAGTTTCACAACACGTTAAATGGGAAATACCTAGAAACTTGTAAAGAAAATATCAACTTGTTAGGATCACCCAAGTCGATTCCGCAATTTATTTTATATTTAGCTTTATGACATTATTCATAGACAAAAATATATCGTCATTTGAATTTAAGACGTGTTTAAAACAAGTTATCTTCATTTAAAATATAAAGAAATATCGTGTGCTATTTTTATTACGAGTTTAAAAAAATAATGGACCTTACATCTCTGTGTGGTAATTGTTGATATTTTATAAAAAGCTTTACCAGTAGATCAAATAAAACATGATCAAAAAATTATAAAGAGATAAAGAACGCCTCATTCGATACAAGGATTGATATTACCACAAAGTAATCCTCATTACTTTACACATTTCCAGTTTCCACATGAGATTGAAAAAAGAACAAATCATTCATCGTCATTTTCGCTCCGATAGCAAGGCCAAATGACTAGATCTTTGTTATAAAAGCGCCTCCCGCTTGAATTAAGGGTTAACTAAAATAATCAGTAAAGAATATTTATTTCCCCAGAAAATCTAGAAAGCGACAAAACTTTAAAAATAGATTAAAGCTCCCTTAACTTATGACATAATAACAATAAAGTATTAATGGCTAACGTCGATATTGCACCCTACATTAACATTACACTCTCTATCTAATTCTTGAAAGTATCAGTATAATCGACTCAGATAGCATCTAAAATTATGAATAGTGAAGAAAAAGAATTAGATATTCAGTATTGTTTAGGTTTAACATGAAAAAACAAGAAGTGGTACGAAAGAAAGTTCCAGAAAAGTTATGAGTCCAAAAATTCTTCTTGCAGGGAAATAAATATCAATCATGTTAACTAAGAAATTCTAACATCGAAATCTAGTATATTTCATCATTATTTTTCGTAATATATGGGTAGGTATTTTATGTAACTACGTAAATTTTGAGAAAACAATTCCCTTGCATTAATTTCGTCTTTTTCGAGAAATATAAAGTAAGGAAAATATTCCACATCTACCAACGAATAGAATCGCATCACTGAATTGAAATTATTTCGACTATATGAGGCTGTGCAAAACGGAAAGGCTTAACGATAGACTTACAAAGATTTTTAAATGTACATAACAAGATTATAGAGATAATATTAAATAAATGAAATTGTCTTTACAGCGTAAAGTTCACTTGCGGTTTATGTTATTTTGTGTCACAATAACTTTTCATTTTACGTTATTATGTATTACGCTAATTACATAAAACAATGTTTTTTTCTGAACTGAACTCGTCCGGTATACTTTTTACGAAGTTATTAATACCTTCGACTTCTTCCATCCTCTTTAATTCTAAACGAAAAAAACAAGTAATGTATTTTCTTGAAAGACACATTTTGTGTGTGTGTGTATGTATGTGCGTGTGTGTGTGTGCGTGCATGGGTGCGTGCGTGCGAGCGTGAGTGCGTACGTGCGTGCGCGTGTGCATCTATGTCTGTGCGTGCTTGCGTCTGTATACGTATGCGTGCGTGCGTGCGTGTGTGCATGCGTGCATGTGTCTGTGCGAGCGTGCGCGCGTGCATGTATGCACGCGTGTGTGTGTGTGTGTGGGTGGGTGAGTGTGTGCATATCGCAAGCTATTTTGTGTTACGGTGCCTATTAATATTGACATTTCAGAAATATGATCCTATAATCTATACATTCTTACAATTTGAACACTTTGAACATTTTGAACAATCCTACTTATCCAACTTATCTTAAAAGCAGATTTAGTTGTCTGCGCACGGTGTGGGGCTACGCCGTGAAAACCACCTCAGTCCTAAACATACAACCACCTTTCACGAAAAGTCCTTCGCTGTCCAAAGTATGGGACTTTAGAATGGACTAGATTCGGATAACAGGAACAACTATTGGTGTGTTCCTCGAATGTGTTCAAATATCGTCTGAAATAGTCCTTCTTCTCATAATCTCATGGTCATACTCTTCCTAACTTTTTTGTATTTTTTACATCTGGTTTAATTTTGTTGATGTGTTGTGATTTTTATTCTTTGATCTATTATCCCAATAAGTTTGCTTTTCGTTAGTGTTTTTTACAGTCTTCTACAATGATATCATCAATAACACCATGTTGTTGGGTGAAAAAATTGTTGTTGTGGCAATAAATTTGCCAAATGTATATATTACTGTACGTTTACTGTGGAATAAATAAATAATTAACTATGATAAAAATTGTCATAGCTTAGTATAAAATAGCGTCAGAAGAAAGAACAATTTTATTTCGTCCTCTTAATTATTTCTAATATTTTTGCTCTAAGCTATGGATCACAATGGCATTTATAAGTCACACTATGTTTCAAATGTAATTAAAATTTTTACTTTATAATTTTTTGGAATAAAAAATACTGAACAACAGATTATCACGCAATCCTAAAAAGTTTTTGGTGTGTATATGTACAGAAGAGTCATTACAGGCAGAAAAGCTGATTATGATAGAAAGAAAATAATCTTATGAAAGTTTAATTTTCTGTATCCAATATTAATTTAATTTCAACTGTCTTTTGCCATTGTTACTTCCATCACAAAGATAATTTGATTAATAACTAACATTGAAATATATTTTAATGATCCTGACATATTTATCTTTGTTGTGTTGATCAATAAATTGTTAGTTATACTGTATTTAATGACTTAGATGATGTATAGTTATTTAAGCAGCATACCATTACTTAGGCGTTAAATACTCGTAACGACTTCTTAGGTATGAGAAACTGAGAACAACGAGTCATGTTTTGCACTAAACGCTTCAACGGTTGACCCAATTTGTCAGCATATTATTTTCTTCTAACCGTGATTGAGTTATCCTCATGGTTCCATCGCTGTTGGAATTGCATAAGATAGATTCCTATCATCGTATAACTGTGAGCATTTCCAAAATAACACAAAAATAAACTTGTCACGTCCGAGTAAAATTCAGAATATGAGGGACCGTACAAAAATAGGCACATATCGAGGTTTAAGGACAGTAGTAGTATTTCTGTGGATGCATTTACACATATTAGCGTTACATGTATTTCACTCTGTAAATATTACTCTAGATTATCTTTGAGCAGATGGGGGAGGGGGAGAAGATATTTATTTGCAGATATTTTAAAAATATCTCTAGAATTATATTACATGAAATTACGAAAAGATATTTTGAAATTCTTATAATTTGCTCTTTCAATTTACACCGCGAACAACAATTTTTTTCCGATTCGGTAATATTAACGTTATTCATTAAGTAGCATGACAAAACGTAGGGCTAGTTAATAGGTAAGTAAAGCTTTTTCATCATAAACACAAAATCTCTATGAACCTTGAACAGCTAAAAAGCATAATGATATATTTTATTATATTATTGATGTTGATAATATAATAAAGTCACTTATTTTATTCTTTCAAATCATCCAATTTCTATAATATTTTTAGTAGGTCATCGTTTAAAAATGACAGACTGCCCTAATTTAGATGAACACGGCCTCATCGAGCACAGAGTTCGAAAATTATACAATAAATCTCACTTCATCATATTTTCATGATTTCACGTTCCGAGGAAACAGTAAGTAGGATAAACTGATTAAAATTTTGGCCTATATATAATTAAATAATTTAACAATTTAAATATTCATTATCAGATCTTATGATTATAGTGGGTTCTTTTATATGAGATGTAATTGAAATACATGATCTTTAATTTAATTTTTTTATATATTTTTAAAATTACTCAGATATGTTTCACGTCATTCTAATAAGACAATTGTATTTCCTATTATCTATTTATTTAAAAGTTACAGACGGTTTGAATACGGTCCGGATCAAATAGCATCAATAGGATCAAATAGCATCATCGAACAAAGTAGCTGATATAGGTCACAATTCAAATCTTACAAAATAATACCTGCTGTAACCGAGTATAGTTTTACGTAAAGTTATTACGTACAAGTGTTTCAATTAGCAACAGAATTTTAACGCACATTGAGTCAACTTAATCACGCTTCATACAACCATATTTAAGTCGCTGTGTATTAGCGCGTGAATATGAATAACGAATGTTATTTATAACGAGTGCTGACAACACTGTCGTGTTTATAATTATCATGTTGGTTTCATCTATCATTTTGATATCACAGACAAATTTGTGCACCTAATATACAGGACGTAGATGTGGGATGCGAATCATATATATCTCTCATTCGATATAGGGCGCCAATACGATGAAAAAAATATTTTATACGATTAACATTTTGGATAAAAATATTAATACAACCAATTCATGGAGACGGTGACGAATAAAAGTCACGCATTAAAAGCCAAACTCATAATTTTTTAATGTAAAATTAACACATTAATTTCTGTCAAATCCACGTTGTCGAAATTGTAACGTACAAAATGCGAAACATCCTGCGATAATGCACTCAGTTATGTGGTTATAACTTTTACTAGCTTGATGATTTTAATGAAACTGTTACAATCTGCATACAGCAGAGGATTGAAACTAGCCGAGTGAACTGAAATTATTAACTGACCCGAGGGTCAGCTTTCATTTTTAAAAGTTCGTATTTTGTTTAGGATGATCATATTTTTCATCGTATTTTGTTTAGGATGAAAAATCGGATAAATTTTGGAGATGGAAATGTTGAAGTGTTATACTTAATTTTGTCACAGTCCACTCATTTTAGTAAATTCATAACAGAAGAAAATAACTGCATGACTGCGTTAATTTAACGTAAAAGATGCACATCACAGCTTTTATATTGTTCCTTACGCGTGACTTCTTTAGTCATTGTAACTTGGTGATAGAGAACCTTGTAGATAAAAATGACGATACTGAATGATTTATTGTGCTAGAACGTATTTAACCGTGCACAGTGTTATTTATAGAAGATACTGGGCACAACTTGAGGGCATTCCAAAGCTTCCTGTTTTTGCGTAAGGCTGGTCGTTAAAGGTTCAAGGAAGGACTTTAAAATGACCCGACTGGTGATGGAAATAGAAGATAGAATTTTTTTACGTCGGATGCAAAATGTTGGCCAAAAAATTAAATCACTCTCAATTCAATCACTATAAAAGAAACCTAGAAAAAAATTTACCTTAATTTACCTAAAGTATTAAAAGCAAAAATAAAGGAGTAAAAAGAGTAAACGCTCTCTCTCATTCTAGAAAAAGAACTAAAGAGATACAAAAAAAGTTTAAACTTTATTAAAATATAGACGGGCAAATTGTATTATATTCTGAATTACCATATCTTTAGGTTACCTTCCATCAATTTGAGGTAGCAAGATATACTTTATATATTATTACAAACCTTCCATTTCAGATATTACAGAGTTTCCATTTCACGTAACTCACTCAGACAGCACTGCGGGAAAACTCCGCTCCCGTGGGACACAGCATGTAACATGAATAGCATCGTCGTTTGCCGGTAGAACTAACATCATTTTCATTAAATGTGTTTCTCATCCGACTATTTTATACATTCTACTTTCGGCGTTTATATTACAGGTCACCTATGCTATTTACATTATCATTATGGTGAATTAATTTTAAAATACTAGCTGTTATGGATTGAATAATAGATGTTATGGAAAAATAATTGAAAATTACACATTTCTTTTTAATTGATTTCTTCGATGAACGTCCGCAGGTATGACGATAATTCTTTAGTCTGACCCGAGTAGGTATCGCCTGTTGCCGGTATTTTTCCAAGATATCATATTAAATGAAAACCTCAATAGTTTTTAATCTACACCATCGATTTTTGCGAAATTTCGAACACATGTTATTTCTTTTGCGTTATATTTTGCTATCATTTATCCTACAGCGTCCACGAGTGTGTCGATAAATCTTAATTTCGATAATTTTTTTCAGATATCGTACAAAATGAAAATCTCAAAAGTATTTGATCCACATAATCGATATTTTCGAAATTTTGAGCACTAATAAATTATATTTTGATTGTATCTTTATGTAATTTTACTAGCATCTATCGTACAGCGTTCGCAGGTGTGACGATAATTCTTTAGTCTGACCCTAGTAGATCCCGTCTATGGCCGGTATTTTTCCAGATATAGTACGATATGAAAATCTCGATAGTTTTTCATCATACTATTGATTTTTGCGAAATTTCTAACAAAAATAAATAATTTTTTTTGTAATATTATGTTATTTTGCCAGCATTTATCCTACAGTTTTCATTTGACTCGAATATGGTGTCATCTGTATCTGTTCAATAATTTCACACAACATAATGTGTTTTTAAAAGGGCATATCCGATCTTACATTTATTTCTTTAAAAATCGTCAGTATGATATAAACGTTAATAAGGTTTTAATGTTGTATTGGGCAAGAAAATTTCTTATGACTGGCTCCTTTAATATAGACGTTAAGTATTTTCTTATATTCCACTGTAATCAAATTATCACTATAAATAGCACTTTGAATCTCGGTAAGATCTTATAATATGAGTCGCCCACGCTTCACGTTAATTACATCTATATATATACACATAACATTCAAATAAAAAATAATTTGTCCCGATCATCCGATCTACGGGGAGGGGAGGGAAGTAAAAAGGTTAAACGAATTTTGATTTATAATTTCAAACTATTTTCTTATGAATAGAGCGGTAAAAAGAACGAGTGTGCTTTAGACCACACGACTGAAGTAAAACTTCAAATTCAAAAAATATGAACTTTAAAATGAATGTACAATTTCGTTCACTTTAAACGTAGAATATTTAATGTATTGAATAAAATAATAATTTATAAAATTGTTCAAGAACGAAATGAAATTACAAAATAATCAAAAAATCGCCGTTCGCGTAACGCTGTAAAATTTTCCTTTCCCTATTTTAATTTCCCAATTTTTGAAAATTTTAATTTTTCATGAAGGGCAGTTAAAAATTACAAATAAATTTTAATTAAACTCTTATTAGGTTTCCATGTTTTATTAAAAATAACATGATGAGAAATTATCAACAACATCTATAAATTAACAGATATGAACGTAATATATTTATTTACTTTCATATTACTGGAGAAACAGAACGCAACTTAAAGAGTCGCATTTCGGGAAATTCCCTGATATTAAAAAGGCGCTCCTGGCATCGTATTCCATTTTTATTCCCATCGATACGCTAGTCAGTGCAAGTTTATAATATTATGTGTTTTTATGATTTATTGATGTTGTTCAAAGTTGTGGTGTCCCAACTAAAAGTTTTAATTATTGTTATATATTAAGTACATAGAATGCTTAAATCGTTCAGTCGTTCAGTTCCTTAATGGCAAGTTATATTTTATTTTAATTGACTCCCGAAGGAAAGTTATAAATTTGCCCTTTGTATGTAATAATTATTTAACGAGTGTGCTTTAGACGACTGAAGTAAAACTTCAAATTCACAAAATATGAACTTTAAAATGAATGTATAATTTTATTCACTTTAAACGTACAATATTTAATGTATTGAACAAAATAATAATTTATAAAATTGTTCATGAACGAAATAAAATTACAAAATAATCAAAAAATCACCGTTCGCGTAACGCTAGCAAACTGGCATATACATATATATATATATATATATATATATATATATATATATATATATATATATTTCATACACTGGCTATGAGAGGAAGAGAGAAAGAAAATGTGCGCACGCACTGCTCTCTCTTGCTCCTACAGTGTGATACAGACAATAGGCTTGCACTGTGTCTTAGATATACGAAACATAACTGCCTATGAGAGAAAGAGAGAAAGAAAATGTGTGCTCGCACCTCTCTCTCTTGTCCTTACAGTAATATACGAAACGTAACTCTCTATCTTTCTGTCTTCACTAACTTATATCTCCCTCTCAACTTCCGCTCACCTCGCCCGATCACACTTTTCGTAACGCTCTCGTCACGCATTCCCCAGTTTACTCCCCAAGTCAAGCGTGCGTAAAGAAGTTTTACTTCAAAAATAAGCTAATTTATTTAAAGTACAAGGAACACCACCTATTCGACAAACCGGTCAAATATGCGTTGAAATTATGAGATTTGTATTCCATGTCAATAACGGATCAGTATTATCCTGCGCAAGGATACCCTGCGCAAGTATGACACGCAAAATCATGAAGCGTTCCACATTTTTACTGGTGTTGTGGTTGACTGTAAGAGATTGCTCTTGTAGCAATAAGTCCGCCATATGTATCAATTAGATACATTAAAGTAGATAAATAAATAAATAAATATTCAAATAATATTAATAGTATTAATACAAAATAATATGCGTTACAAGTTACAATAATATGCATTGCAAATTTCGTTTCCAATTTGTTATTCTTCCGTAAATTTGTTCTGCGTTCCTCATGTATCTAAAATAGTATTTGAAACTATTTTGACAAAAATAAATTATTTTTATGAAGCCTACGGACTCTCGTAATATTAGAAAAAATCGAAGACATAATTTTTGTCAACACTGTTCTTTTTTTTCAATTTTATTAAAATCCTTGCAGTAGTTTTTGCGTGATTGAAGAACAAATTTACACACAGACAAAGGGATAAAACTCTCAAGACAGATTTTCTGGCTTCTACTATTCTCCACACTAAATCCGTTACTCGTTTTGAAATATTTTCCATGTAGAAAATGCAATCTACTGCAATTTTATAATGTGTACAGATTCTTTAAAGAATATACTTTATATTTTGAAAAGACTATATTTTTTTCATCTCTTCTTTTAGTTTGAGTACTTCTTTAGTTTGGTACTTTCAGAAAAATATTAGTAGAAGAAGTGAGTGCCAATATTTTATTTTTTAATGCAGTAAATATGAAGGGGGTTCCTATATTTTTTCTGTGTTTTGGGTATCAACAAACATGTTCGCAATTTTTTACCTTTTTGCCCAAAAAAATTCCACTGATTTTAATCATTCTTTTCCTTTAATTTCATAAATATCTCAAAACACAATGAGAAGCTATTCTAAAGTTTCAATAAATAAATAAAAAAATTCTGATCAAAATTCACGTCAAAAAATTAAATATGCGTGTGCAAAAATTAGTAGCTGTTATAGGGACAACCTTTGTATTTTAGGTTTTTGTTTCCAGAATACATCTTTTAATCAGTTCACAATAAATTAAACTAACCGTAACTGAGCCCACGATACATTTTGATCAACGGTTAAGTAGAAGATGTTAATAGGATAGACATTTTTAACGGTAAATAATATACCATTTGAAAAAGAATTGAATGATAGCCATATTATCGATGTTTTATAGACCAAAAACCTAAACAAAACTCTATTGAAGTTGAACAACATGACACCTAATTTAACGAGACAGGCACATAACTTCGAGTTTATTTAGCGTGGCATCGCAACCAATTTTACTCCACGCTAGTATCATATTTACTAGTAGCACATCGTTATAACAACTTACTTGTGACTTAAAATAGTACCCGTACCTAAACCGATGTAAATGAAACATGTTTTTAAATTGAGAGGGGACTCGTTGAATGAATTAAAGGATCTCTGAAATCAACGAGACAATAAATGTATTTTACTCTGATCCTTTCATGTTAATATAAGTTGCATAATTTTCGACTCTTATTTTTTCTATATGGGATTAACTCAGAAACGCGTGGCTTTTTACATATTTACTTTCTATAGCATAGCCAAGACGTTTTGATTCTCATGTAGACTATATTTTGCTTAAAATATACGCTCGTTATATCCTTTCAATGAGTTTTGTATATTGTATCCTTTGTTAATTACTAGCAACATGTCACTTATAATATCATTTAAATTGTTCACCAGGTCTCACTATTATGTTTGTTTACCAAAGCGCTGTATCTCTTATAGTAAATAAACTTCAAATTTTAAATTCACATTAATTAATTTTCACATTAATAATTTTACGTAATGAGATAAATATTTTTACACAGACGAGTAGGATATCACTTTTCAAAGCTCATAACAAGGCAAAAAAATGTAATATAAAGGCTACACATTTAGATAAAACACATTAAATAATGGAGTCGAGAAAATTACAATTTTAAAAAACTTTTTGGTTAGATCTATTTTCGAAATCATTAAATTTAAATATTAGCTGTTGTTTTTAAAATAGGTAATACTGGTATGATACAACTATAGTATATTTCATGTATTAAAATATCGCAACAATCAGGAAGTATAACGGTTTCCGTTTAAAAAAAATAATATAGCTTGAATTAGCTATCTTATTTTTTTTAAACATCTCAGACTTCTCCACTGCGTGCTATAATTGTTTAAAACTTAAATTTCAGGGGCATCAAATAGGCAACTTATAGGAATATTTCCACACAAAATGTATAAATCTAAAATCTTTAAAATACATAATACAAAACAAGCAGGATACAAACTTAAAGATATATTTATATTATCGCCTAATCCTGAAGCGCAAACGGTTAAAAACGTTTTGAATCAGAAGTATTAGGCCCTAATAGACAAAAGGTCCGTGGCAAAACACCCTAGTTTGGGTACACAGAATCCTTTGTAAAGTTTATAAACAACTAATGAAATCCCGCTCATAAAAGGAAGCACCAGTCTACTTAAAGAAAATTGTCATAAAACGCTCGGAAAGGCGTCCAATAAATCGGATTACCTTGAAGAGTTTTATAATATATTACGGTTACAAATATTACTCGTACATACCACGGTTGCCACCGTGTTATTATTAACTGTTAGTTAATGATAACACGGAAGAGGCCACGGTAAAATGAACACTTTTTGTTGCGTAATTCGCTTTTATTACATAAACAGCTAAATAAAATGGCGCCCCCCATATTATCTAAATTGGCACAGGAAAAAAATGGCATCCTCAATGCGTTAAATTATATAGTAATTTTTTGATTAGAACTTATCAATGGGCCCTTTATTAGTATAAAACCAAGATGACCCGGCTCGAGAGGTGGGGATCAGCTGCCTTTTTGAGATTATCTCGGTAACAGCTGGCCAATAAAGGGAATACCTATTTTGTAGAAAAAACAAGGACCTTTTATTTTTCTTGGAATTTTTTTGTTGTATTATTATTTCGAGAGCAGCAGAAGGACGCGTATTCAGAACCAAACAAGAGATTTCTATTTACAACTGATAAGCTTATACATATTGCATTCGCTCTTGCAAAAACTGCGAAACCGATGAAAGAAACTTAAAATTTGAATAAAAGATGGAATTGAGTAAAGGAATCCTCAATTTTAACACAATTTATATTGAATATATTATCTATTTTAAATTCCACTGAAAACAAAAATAAAAACTTTCCATGACAATCATCATAGTTTCTGAAAATAATTATTTTCAAGCAACTCAAAATCTTGGTTTGAATAAATATAAAGGATATATATTTCAAATGTAATTACTACTGTGTGTGTGTAAAAAGTAATTACTACTGTGATTGATAAATGCGACATTCTATCAGACGATGGCGTGGCTCAAGAGGCGGAAATCAGCCGCCATCGTTAACAGCAGAAAATTTCAACTTTTAAATTTAAAAATTACATAATTTAAAATTTTATTTGATAAAATTTCACTATTAAAATTGGATTAATTGAAGTAAGTATTCCCGCGTAACAATCAAATGCAGTGTTAATATCTAACCAAAAATATCACATACCAAAAATTAACTCTTAGATTTTATCTGTGAAATATTTTCCACTAAATGCGCGCAGCTTCTATATTTTTTAATATCGAATCTCGCACTGATATCCGAATATAGGGACAAAAAAGTAAATTTTTAACCAGATCTCTGAAACTATTCAACAAATTTTAATCAAAAACCGTAAATACCGACGATTTCTCAAAGCAACAAAAACCTCAAACTAATTCCGTTCCAATCCAATAAGCTTTTCTCTAAAAAGCTATCAATGCTAATTAATGCGCGCAGTTTAAAACAACCTGTAACTAATTTAAAGAAATGTAATACCAAAATGCAAATGCTTTTCTTAATAGAAATATATTATATTCGGCAATACCTAAAGCGATGTCGCTGAATACTCCATATAGGACTTATTACGTTTATATAAAGGAAATGGAAAATCAATAAACGTATATAAAATTGTTCATTAAATTTCAAAATCTTTACCAGTTTATAATTTATGTATAAATGCATATATATTTATATATATATATATATATATATATATGTATGTATATATATATATATATATATATATATATATATATGTATGTATATATATATATATATATATATATATATATATATATATATATATATATATATATATATGTACGTTAATTACTTCATTAAAACTCCTCCATAAAAATAAACAAATCATCCTTGAAAGCAAATTCCAAGACAATTGGCGTAATGCATGAAAGCCCTGATATTCCCGAAAATAGAATTTTTAACCATACATCACAAAATAGAGTAAGAATTGAGAAACAAACGAAATGACAATAAAGAAATAATTCTTTTTATTTTAAGTTTAATCATCAATACCGATAATTTTTATTCCGAAAAAACTTAACCTTTCAAAATTATCTGAGGAAAATTTAGTCAACTTTTGCATACATAATGGAAGTAAATAAGCATTTTATTTCCGTGGTATTGTATTCATCGAAAACGATCAAATTTTCTTATTAACTCTAGCCAAATTCCATATATTTGCTTTAATACACTTTTCTAGTCAAGCTCATTGTCTTCAAACAACATGTTCTTAGTAATAACAGCCTCTAAACTAAATTTTCTCGAACGACTTTAATTTAGTTCAACCCGTTCCACATCCTGCAAATAAATATTCGCAATTTTTCACGAGCGCGCAAATGACATTCGCTGCCCTTTGCTTTCGTATGCATCGAAAAATCCTCATGTAGATGCAGTAGTGCACCAGTTGCACAACGGAATACCGAGCAAGCTTACTATCGGGCGAGGATACTCCTGAGTGAGATTGTCTTATAATTTCACCTTGTTTCATTAAGGAAGAAAAATTATATTTGTCACCTAAGTTCAATCTAATGAATTCAGAATTATTCATGTTCTTTGTTTATGAAATGACACTTCTTACAGCGCAGTAGTATATACGCTGATAAAAGCAACATCACGAAAATATGTGACTGAAAGTAACCTCACTGGTAACATCACAGGGTCAAAATATAAAAATAGCTCAAATAAAATATGTAGATATAAATATTCAAAATTTCAGTTTTATTGAAAAACGTAATTATTTCCACGCAGACCCTATTATAATTGATATGTTTATTACGTTAATTATTGAGAGTAAATAATGCAATTTTTTAAATAATCAAAATTTCAAACTCAATTTTTTTTGTAAAGAGTAAATTCTAAGTTGTATTTCTACTACAATATGTTCACTTTATTTCTGAGAAATATTAGCTTTTTACATTTTAGAATCGAGACACTGGAGCCAGTTACAAATCACGAAAAATTAGTAAATACACGTATTTTCAGCACCATGTTTGTTCCAGGGGTATAAATTATGGAAATATAAATTTTGTACTTAAAAACTATTATCTTTTATCTTTAAAATACCATATCAAACGTGTAGATATCTCTTATAAAAAAAAATACAACTAAAAATACCACATAATGAAAATTATGTTTTTTAAATATTTTAATTCTGATATACTATATATTTGGTTTATATATATATATATATATATATATATATATATCTTTGAATTAGTAACGGGTAGTTTTAAACAGTACCGATAGGTTTTTTATCTTCTTTTGCCACGTTAGTGTGTGAGTGAAATTTTCATCGCTCTTCCAAAGATTATATTCTTCACTCGAATTTGCTAATTCAGCATCCTTCATAACTCTTTACTGAAGGAAGAGCTCTTTACTCTTCACGTAATATGTGAATCGACGATTGTAGTGATAATTTGTCACATAACAGCCAAGTTATGCGAACGGCGGCTATTTCGGTATATAATACTTTAGTTTGACCTTTTTATATCTTACTATTATTCTTAAATATTTGCAACCACATCAACACCATTGAATGCCATGCCATTGAAAAATGTTTCAAAATTTAAAAAAATTATATTTAAGATTTGTTTAAAATGCGTTGGGAAATAATAACCTTTAAAGTTACGTGCAATGTCTCCCCTCGCTTCTAATTTTCTTAACTGCGGATTTCAAATATCTAAAAATTGTGCATTTGATTACAATTTTCAAATAAAATTATTTTGGTGACAAGTTCACTAACAATTTCAAAAGTAAATACAAATTAACAGATACAAATTAACCGAAATAATTTTAGTTGAATATTCCAACCAAATACTGGAATGTAATCAACTACAGACCAAGCTTTATTTTAATTTTACAACCTTTTAGCCAAAATTATCAAAATAATTAGGCAAGATATAATATTTCCACTGCAGAAACCTGTTTTTATGAATCAACAATACTTGTACAGTTAATTTTTGAAATGAAAAATCGGTTTAAAAAAAATAAAAATATCAATTGATTAACTATGTTCCAATTATAGAGGCGTAAAGCTTTATCGTTTTTAATTTCGAAAAATAAAAAAATACGTAATTTCATTTTCGCACATCACAGAATGTGCAGAAACTTATTAATATTTCCGCACGTTTGGGTCAATTAACACGAGTGAATTAAGTCCCGAATGGCTATAATTAAGCTTGGGAATATGGTAACACTCAATTTTGACCCACGCTATCAAACACTGCATTTTTACTCCCGCCCCAGAGGATGCTAGATGTCTAATTTTACATGACAAATAATTTTCAGATATTACATGACAAATAATTTCCAGATATTCAGTTTTAACAACCACAGTTTTGAAAATAAAAAGTTCTAGTGATTTTATAGATTTTATCAGGTGACAAAACAATGGAGACGTACAATTTATTCAATATTATAGTGAGTATAATATTTACTTAATCTAGATGCAAGTCTCTAATTTTCTTATCTGTATTTCTCTGGCAGAGCTCTCTTTTATCGATAATTTTAAAGAGGAATTAGATTCTTTTTTATAGTAATATTTTTGTTGGCTTATATTAATTCAACAACTTTTATGAGATTCGAACCTGAACACATCAATTAAAAAGCCAGGTGTGTTAGAATGAGGCTAAGTAGTATATTACTCCACCCGCATCGGTAGTAGACGGTCGAATAATCGACTTGATTTTCGCTTAGGAAAACAAAAGTTTTTTTTATCCTTAAGTATGTTTTTTTGTGATTTTTTTAAATACATATACAAAACATTTAATATTAGAACGAACAGATCTGTGCGAGATTTTGTTTAATTTAGTGCAGTGTGCTGGGCGTGAAAAATAATTAACTAAATAAGATCGTTCGTCCTTTATTTACCTCTTGCCCGTTACAGGATTACCTTGCCATTGATCTATAATTTCTAATTACCAAAAAATGGCAAGCATCTAATGTTGAAAAATTAAAATCAACAAAAAAAATCTGAAACTATGTTAAAAGAAATCTGAAACTATGTTAAAAAAAATCTGAAACTATGTTAAAAAACATTAAAAATTTCAGCTCTTTTTTTTCAAAACTAGCATACTGCTCCTAATTCGCCTGGACAATAATTATAAGATACATTCATCAAATTGATTGTTAGGATGCATATAAAAATTGGGAACTTGTAAATGTCCAGGTCCGATCCAAGCAATAAGTCGTTGCGTAATAATATATAATAATGAGTTTTAAGTGCAATTTTTATCGATCTGCAAATTAATTTATTTGCGATTTCTTATAATAACACGGAGCTATAATTAGGAAATTACGTAAATAAAATTATTGCTACGATTTAAGACGAATAATCTCATTATTTTATAAGATACATAATCGAATTATCTCCCATCTAAAATCAAAACTTAAATATTTTGTAAAATCTGTGTTTAAAGGAAACTTTTTTGTAGATCGTTTTGAGAAATACGAAGTTTGCGTACATTGTTTTGGTGTATCTTTAACAGTTTTGCCAACGTCAGTCGGCAAAGAGATGGGATTTCTTTTAAACAAACTATATTCTTTCGGAATAATAGTATAAATTATTCACAATGAAATGAAACTATGTGATGTAGTATTATTTCTACTTTCTTTAAGTTCTTTACCACGGCCTAGGTTTCGTTGTATTATAACATCTTCAGGTGGGCTGTTAGCAAAGATTGCTAATAGCCCACCTGAATGAATATGTTGTAATACAACGAAACCTAGGCAGTGGTAAAGAACTTAAAGAAAGTAGAAATAATACTACATCAGGTAGCTTTATTTAATTTTGAATAATGAATTTCTACAAAATTAACGTCAAATATATTCAATATTCAGTATAAATTATGTTCATTTTTGTTAAATTAGCATTATAAAGATGAAAAAAATCAAAATTGTTTTGGGAGTTTTTGAAGTTACCTCTTACATGTAAATAAAAAACAAACACCCACTATTATAGTAGTAAAGTTAATTGTTATATGTTGGTTTTCTGCAAATGTCGTTTTACCATCGACAATCAATTACAAACGTTTGTATCTGATATTACTCATTAAACCAACTTTCGTCAAAAACTATCATTATTTTCCTTACATTTTCTTCCAAAATATTTTCACATGAAATTAAATTCTCTCTTTAATTAAAAAGTAATTTGTAGAACTCAGTTTCTAAGATGATGGCCATAGAATAGAAGTTGTACAATTATTGTTGAAAGGTTCATGGATAATTACAAAATATGAAGATTAATATAATTACAAAATATGAATATGAAGATTACAATATTTGTAATAAATATCAGTGAAAATGGGAATAGAGTTAAATATTACTTTAGTTCGTTTCGTCCAAAACGCAAGAAAATCTTGTAAAACGACCAAAAATTAACTTACATTTTGAAAGTTATTTTTGATAAAAATAGTATTACTTATTATATAAATGGTCATAGAAACATATTTTTTGGAAGTATCCATATATTAACAAATATAATTTGATAAAACCTCTAATTAAAATTAACACCGTCAAAAGAAATACAAGTGTATATCCGTATATTTTTTGCAAAAATAAAACGCAAATCACTCGCTCGTTCCTAATTCTTTATGAGTCAGTAGTAGATATTAATCATGTTTCTTGACATTTCTATGTACATTTGTCACGAAATATAACTTATTTATATAGGTGTGGAATCAATTTTCACTCGCGTGACGCCGAACGACACTTCTATTACACTATCAAGCAAAATAGAAATATAATTGCTCTTCCAAATTATAAAGCTGGATAGTTTTATCAAATTCATTATACATATCAAGTTAGCTTTATTCTATCTTAAGTTAACTACCAATGAGCGCAAATAGGCGCTTTAAGAATTTTAACGCAATTTTCAAGCTTTCTCTATTACGGGCAAATATTTCATTCAACATTTTGTTGATCGAATACATTAACAACAATAATTTTCCGCCTCTTTCCACAACCTCTTTGACGAAAGGTTTTCTGCGCAACCATGTCTGAACTGATTCTTTGAGCTATGAGAGCTTCAAGATTTTCTGCAAATATTTTGTGTTATTTATGAAGAAAATGGATAACGTTATAGTACAATTAATTGCGTTTTGACTACATTTTGCCTTGGTCATTTTGAAAATCTGTTATCCTTTCTATTCCACAAATGTCACCAAGACGTTCAGTGGATTTCAGAATTTTTCAGAAATTATTTAATTCTCTGCAACTACTTTTACATTACTATTAGACGATTCTTTATAAACCAAAAATAAACAATTTTTGTCTTATACCAGTTCTACTTCTTGAGTTCCGCATCCATCTTCACGTTCCATCTAAATGTGAAGAAAGCTCTTCCAGTTTTGCTAGAATAGATGCCAAGATTATAAATATTAAATTGCCTTTTTGTTGGTGAATACGGCGAAACTGTGTGTGTACTTGTTGGTGAATACGGTGAACTGTGTGTTTTCTTTAAATTAAATATTGAAATATCAGTCTATACATTTTATATATTTTTATCTAGTTTTTCTTGCTATGAAATATTTTCTTTCAGTTAGTTCCTTAACGAGGTAACAACAAATAAATTAGCTTTGTCAGTCTCCTTTTTATCTTAAATTGTTTTCTACTAAGTCTTTGTTTATTTTGATGAAAAACGTCACTTCGGATACGAGCATTTTTTAGATTTCTTCAACCATATATTTTGAAAATTCTAAAAGGCATTTTTAAATATCTACGCTTTTCACAATACAAATCGCATATTTTTTGTAATTTAAAATTTGGGGCTAAATATTTGACGAATGATTGAACTGACAGAAATATGATAGTATTTTAGATTTTTAAAAAATTATGATCTTATTTTTCTGCGGTCACAGTATTACCAAGTACTTTGCATAGTATTACAAGTAACGCAATGAAAATAACTAATTACTACTTTGTACTATAATCCGGTTATATTTTCGGCATAAATGTATTCTTGCAAAATTTAATTTTTGAAGTAGAAAATATGCCTAAACAATAACATATTTGTTACAGCCCAAAATGAATAATTAATCTTAAGCCTTATTTTAATTTAAGCATGAAATTAAAAAATAATTACAAGAATAAGTTGGTATTCGCGATTCAAAACCATATGTTTGTGAAATAATACACAAATGTATACAGCATCCAATTAATGCCTGCATAATGAACATGGTTCTTTTGCTTTTATATTTTTTGTTAATAATAAATTTTGCATATATAAACTTCAATAATGCCTCAAACACAAGTGTACATAAAAGAAATTAAAAATTAAAAGTAAAAAAAAAAGTTTATAAAACTAGAACCCTAAAAAGGCTCCATGACCACAAAAGTGAGAGCGTCAGTGTGGTTGAACCCAACGGCCCTTTTGCAAAACGATACTATAGCACGTCGCCTCACATTATGTCGCCAGTCCATCGGAATAACAACGGAAAGGACAAGGGAGGGCTTGGCGTTAAAGTGATATCGCCTGCAGAAGCGGTGCGAACTTGTAACATTCCGTTACATAGGTGACACTAGCCTGAATTAAAAATAGCACTCGCTTTCAGCGCAAGCACTAACTTTATTAATGTTTTAATAATGCGAGGTATTCGTATAAATAATGCTGAACATGTCAAATAAATATTTCCAAGTCAGCATTGTATAATGACTCAATTTTTCTGAAATCTTTGCATAGTAATTTATTTAGTTATTTTAAGTCTGCAAATTACATATTGAAGCATCGAATACCTTATCGTCATTAACTCATAATTTATATAAAAAAATCCAGACATCGAAAATAAAATACCAAAATTATTATATAGTAGGGAGCACATACAGTAGCGAACACGCACCAGCGCGCATTAATCTGGTATTAATGGCATATACGTCTAGCATATCGAATATAATTAACTTAGATTTTTAATACTTCTACAATACGCCTTAAAGTATTTTTAGAATATTATAGTTGTACCAGTGAAATCCAAGCTCGATATCAACGTGCAATACGCTAAAACATTTGATAACCTAGTTTCATAACGCTCGCGGTCATAAATCAAACGAACCCCCACAGCCTCCTTGAGCGACGGAAACGTTAAGTGCTGTCGAGATCATGTCACATCTCCATGAGATCGCCTTTACGGGGGTCCTCGCGTGATTTGAGTGGACACACTACTCCGTGACGGAATATTAGTACAGACTTCTGTTCAAAGCAAATGTGTAATTATTTTGTCGCGTGAAATTCTAAAATTGTTTACTGTTTAATTATGTCGTTTTAGTACATACTTAAGTATGAACTCTATCCGCAACATTAATTTTAGTCATTTATTTTAGGTGAAGTGAAAAAAATAAATCCCTTCTGGAGTTATTTGAAAAATATATTAACATTTAGACATTAAATAACATGCTCTTTAAATTGTTTTAAACATGATTTTGCAAAAAATTATTAAAAAATTATTATACCATAAGAATTTTCGGGGGATTCGAGATCTTAATTTAGCAGTTGTTACCTTCATTTAATGTGGTAAACTCGATGGCTGCGTCATGTATAGTGAATGAACCCAATAAGATGTTTAGCCACAAATCAGAAGGCTTTCGCCCAATGGAACAACCAAGAGTACGTTAACCGAATCCGAGAAGACTAGCAGCATAAAAAGACGACTGGCGTGAAAGGTTATCGACAGGGTACAAACTCTTCGTGGACGATGTTAAATACTTTGATTTTTTATGATCAATACATGTAGCTTTGATATTCCATATCACAGAAAAAAAGTTAGAAGCGGCATATTCGGGGAACTGTACGAAAACTCATATTACCAATTTGAAACGAATTAATTTTAAATGCGCCAATTATATTACGGCGTACTCTCTCACCTCTGCTCAATTCATCGTGGAGATGTTTAATGCTTTCTCGTTTCCACACGCTTGAGTCACATATATTTATCCTACTCGAAACAATTTTTTTTAAATTTTAGTGTTGTTTACAAGTTTATCAACCGCTCACCACGATATTGAGCTAAAACAGCATAGTAATATATATATATATATATATATATATATATATATATATATATATATGTGTGTGTGTGTGTGTGTGTATAGATTTCATACAAAAAACAGGCTTTAATTAAATGTAATACCTAAATATAATCAGTTTACATCGCGCGCTAGATTTTACTAAGGGAAATAATTTTAATTTTAGTTGCTCACAATGAGATAGATTGACGAAATATTTGAGTTATGAAGAAAATTAAAAGTTTTTACCTTTCTCGGATTTCCATAAGTCGAAAATCAAATGTTATTAATCTGGATATACACGTGTATACAATAATTTTTCATTATTGCCATATATTGTTCAAACGACAGATATTTTAAACTTTGTCATTATTAAATTAATTTTTTTTGTCTCTCTTTTCAAGAAAAGGGAAAACATATCAGTCCTTTATATTTATACATATATTTTATGTAAATTCAACTGTCCTAATTTTGTTACCTCTCTTTTCAAAAGAAGGAAAAACATACCAGTCCTTTATATTCATACATATATTTTATGTAAATTCAACTGTCTTAAAGTACGAAACTTTTATATTATTAAGTTGATAGCCACAAAACATATTCACGTTATCGGTACTTATGCGATAATGACATCGAGTTCTTTCACTGGTAACGGGTACCGGTTCAGAGTCGTCGCCAATAACGGTTTTATTTAAAATGTATCAAATTATATTCAATTTAACCTATCGATTATAGAAAATTCTGCAATTGGTTATTTATTTTGCTGGCTTTTATTTTTCCACGTAATTATGTGGCAAGGCCCTAATGAACAATGAACGACTGAGCTCCATCACCTATGCATTCAATCTGCGATTAAAGTATACATCATCGCGCAGAGAACAATCTATGGTACGGGGATCATATCCGTAGTGCGCGTGCTACTCCTACTTATCATCTCTAGTTATATTATATACTCTGTGGTTACAAACCTATACGCGTACCCATTATTATAAATCTAATACACGCTGGGTTGTACTCGGGGATATACAAAATAATTTCGTTTTAGTTACTCTAACTTTTTATTCATAAAGTTATTTTGACTTTCGAGTATGATACATTTTTAAAGAATGCTTTTAGTTATTTATTTTTTTTGGCACGTAATAAACCATAATAAAATTAAATAATTCCATATTTTTATTTATTATAATATAAAAGTTATATTTCGACCCTGATCACTATGACAGGATGGAAATTGTGTATTAATGTCGTTTTTGTAGTTTAACGCATCAAAATGCTATACCATTCGTTTTAAAATTGATTTCAAAAATATAAATATGTGTTATTTTTAAGAAAAATATTGCCTCCAAAATATACTAAAAACCAAATAAAAGTAAAAAAACGTGTCTTACCACTCTCAAACTCTAAAACTAACTCTAAGTCAGATAAAATTTGAGGAAAACATAATTTGAATAAAATTCAATAATGGCATTAGGTGGCACTACTAAACATTGACATTCGACATATATCAAAACGCATGCATTTAGCAGCAATAAATTGTTTAATGAAATTCGACATTAAGATTTGATTGTAAAAGAACATTTTCAATATGGAATTATGAACGCTTCATTGCTTCATTCCACGCAAAATTGTTTGATTTAGCCACTTTTCTCAAATGTATTTTAATAAAAAAAATTTAGGAATTATTTCATACCAGAATACTATACAATTAACAATAAGTGGTGAGAGTGAAGAGATTAAAAATTAATTGTTCCACAACATGGAAAATTAAGCCTAACAGAATTCTCTAAGCGTTAAGGGATATGGATAGCTTAAAAATAGAGAAATTAAAATTTATAGCAGAAAGGAAAGTTATTTAAATCAAACTAGAGAAGTTTATTTGTCTCTATTATCATACTGCCTGTTTTTCTTTTATAAACTAAAGAATTGCTATGGAAATAACGATTTTACAACAAAGTGATGAAAATCTCACATAGTATCGGAACACTTATTCTATAATAATAAAGGCAAAAACAATGAAATAAAATACAATAAATGACCGAGTTTCTCAGAGGCTTAAAATACCAGCCATTGACATGACCTCACGTCATAGTGACGCAAATTAGTGGGCGTCAAAATGAAAAACCTTATTGGAAGCACGGGCGGTAGGAAAACCTGAAATTATATGAATAAATTTCCCAAATACCTATCTTGGGTTGGCATTTTACAACCTTCTAAAGTATTTAATAAAGATTATAATAAGTTTCACATTGAATCAAAACATCTTTTATATTACAAAATCCTTATCAAATATAACCACGACCCATTAAATTAAATTTGGTTTTCATAACAAACCAGCATAACTCTCATATTTACTTATACACCGTGTAACAAAGAACTGTCTTTACTAAAGAATGTATGAATGTGTCTATTATTTATACAGGCGATCCTCTGCATCAAACAGAGTAGAAAATC
Organism: Druceiella hillmani; assembly: GCA_039881145.1. NCBI lineage: Eukaryota > Metazoa > Arthropoda > Insecta > Lepidoptera > Hepialidae > Druceiella > Druceiella hillmani. Next base: position 10,403,602 of record JAYKKI010000047.1, on the reverse strand, counting down.
TTCATGTACCTAGAAAAAATTATCAACCATTTCTTAAAAATCAATGTCAAAATTGCAATCCCAACGTAAAAAATATACACTTTGTTACACAAGCATACTCATATATCGAATAAACTTGGTCCCATCCAAAAAAAACTAAAAACACGTCGAAATTTCACAAAACCTTTTCAATATCGAGAATATTATTGTAAAATCGTCCGACGTTAAAGTGTCAAGCCTATCCTAGAATATCCTACACGAAGACACGGTGCCAACGGCGTTTGCCGGGGCGACTTGTCTTTGGTATTTATGTTGATTACTAAGTATCTCGTAGGAGCGGATCGACAGTTCGCTTGGAAACGCCAAGATATGAACATATAAGTTTATTTCCGTTTAATAGCTTACAAAAAAGTTATTATTATGAAAATAATTTTGTTTTTTATTTTAATTCTCATATATCCTCCTGTGTGAGTGTGCGTGTGTATGTATTTGTTTATATTTGTTGATTTTTTTATGTTTATATGCCTGAAAGTAATTATAAGACCTATAATGTATCTACAATATATCTACATCCTAATGTTATTACATGGGTACTTGTTCATGTATCGAAAAATTATTTTGCATCAAACTCAACTGCTAGCACACCAACACTTAGCAATTAATACATTTTGCAATAAAACTTTATGGACTAATGAAAGCATATTTACTGGGAATGGAATGCATAACCAGAGAAACTCCCCTGTTTTGTCCCCATCAAATTGTACGCCACATCCGGTGGCAATAATAAGTCCGGTATTTAATCCGGTGGCAATAATAAGTCCGAGAATGTATTTAAGATACCAAGAAGTTATTTAAGATACCAGCCTAAAGATTTATGGACTAAAGATGCTAAAACGACGCGTACCGGTACGCGATTAAAACGCTATTTACAATTTTTTAAACACTCGGTAAATTTGCCGATGGCCTGCCCACGCCTGTGGCTTGCTAGGTCTGCTGATTTAACGCCAATAAACTTTTTTCTGTGGGGCTACATAAAGAGTATTGTCTTCCAAATCAAATATAATAATGCAGATGAAATGTATAATAACATAGTAATTGCGTTCGACATAATGAAATCGGAACGTAGAACCATTTTGCCAAGAGTTCATAAATCAACAAGTAGACGAGCGTGCATACGCCTATTAATACAAGGCCAAACTTTAAACAAGTTTTATAATAAAATACCTATAAACATAACAAGATACATGGATTCTGTTTTTATCTGAGCACTGATGTAAGAGTCTAACATTTATTTCAGTTAATATTTGTACATTGTGTGCATTATTTGTAGCAGTTAATTTGTTTTAACCTCTTCGTTCCTACTGTTGATCTGAATGGACATACTTTTATAATTCATGTAATATGGAACGGTGTTATTACAAACTAAATTTTACTCGACATCCTCGGCTCTTATATAAGAACGTTGTTTCAAACAAAACACAATCGGTCTTTATGTGGGTGGGTCATAATGTCTAGTCAAGTAATGACATTCGGCATGGATCAGTGAAAGGCAGGTAAGTCTTCAGTTTTCTTTTAATTTTTTCTTGAAATTTGGCTTATTTTTCATCTTATTTTTTTCTCCTAGATTAAGTAATTATTGTGGGCAACATGCAAACACAATGCAACAAAATAGTGTGATTAAAATATGCAATTAGAGATGTGTCTATTTCAATAGACATTAGGTCTCAAAAGTCGACAAGCTACAAGGTATTGTGAAATAGCTTTGAATAACATTTATTAGGTTTTAATTTTAATTTTTTATAGGTTTTGATCTTTTAAAAAGTCAAGATATAAACAGATTACTCGATGTATTAGAAAATGGATCAATATCAGACCTTGATATGGAAAGCGACGATGAAATAATACAAGACACCAGGAAATGTGGTTCGTGTGGTTATTGATAATGTACATCCAAACGAAACTCCAGTATTGATTGTTTTGATGAAAATAAAACAGTTCAAGAAGCAAAACCTGAAGCTGAATCGAGCAATAAAAAACCAAGTGAGCCTCAACATAAAATAATTACCTGGTTAACACCACCGCCTTCTGAAATAGGTAAGCCACTTGGACAAATTTTTTTAAAAATATATAACAGATTCCTTAGTTCAAAATTGGGTGTTCAATACGAATTTATATGCCACCGAAAAAGAAGTCCATAATTTCAAGTTCTGCACTGATACAGAAATTAAAAATTTTTAGGACTTCCTATCATAATGGGAAATCTGATATTTCCTCGTATCCATTTATTTTGGGATTATGGTTTAGCTATAAAACTATTTTTAAATAATATTCCTAAAGACCGGTTTCTTTAGCTGAAAAACAATTTAGATCTTAGAGACAATAATTCGATCCCTGCAGACAACACCGATCGACTTATAATAGTTCGGTCGTTATACAAATCGATTCGAAAAAATGGTTAGAATTAAATTTAAAACAACTACTGAATGTTGATGAATAAATTGTACCGTTTCGAGGGAAATTAGAAATCAAGCAAAACCAGAAAGGAAAACCTGAGCCATAGAGTGTAAAAATATTGATGATTTGTGCTAAGATTGGAATAGTTTATTATTTTAGAATTTATCAAGGTACCACTACAAACGTAGAAAAGAATGACGTTTTGAAATATGGATCATCAGCCGCTTATGTAAATGTATTATCTAAAAGAGTGACTAACCCTAGTCATTGTGTATTTTGTCATAAAGGAGAAGGACAATAAGGGTCAAATTTTGCAGGAATCGGAGAACAATATGGGGTAAAAAGATGGAACACAGTATTCAAACAATATATATCAGATCCACGTCCTGAGCTTGTGCGTTTATATATCAATGAAATGGGTAGCGTAGGTAAAATAGATAATGTTATTAATTTGTACCGCATCTTAATCAGATCCAAAAAATAGATATTATGAATTTTATTCCACACTATTGACTTGGCAATAATAAATAGTTGGCTGAAATATCAAGAATATTGCAAAACCTACAACGTTCCAAAAAAAGGATGTCCCAGACCTGTTACACTTTAGACAGCGAATTGCTGAGACTCTCATAAAAATGGGACAGCCACTAATGGCTACAAAACCAGGACGCCTTTCCTCTGTTCCCAGTATTCTGGTAAACACCCCAACCAGTACACCAAAACGACGTCTTCCCAACGGTGCTGAAATTAGGCCTGCGAGTGAAATTCAATATGATACTGTAATGCATGTAATGCAAAATGCAAGATACCGGAATTTAAAGGAAACACATTTGAAGTGCGAAATATATTTATGTTTTGCAGGTGACCGAAATTGTTTTGTATTGTGTTTGTCGTTTTTGTAAACAAAATTTTGAGAATTTCATTAAAACCACTAATATTTATTTTTATTTAGAAGAGATAAATGTATAAATATTTAATAAAAATATTAAATATTTGTATTTTATTAAGAAGTTAAAACCAACATTACTAAGCTTTTTATGTAATTATTACTGAGTAAAAAATAAATATTTGCAAGTAACTGAAAATTGTATGTCAAACTACATTGAAGACTTGGTGTCCATGTGAATAGACATACGATTTTTAAAAAACTAAAAACAGGATATAATTTTGTTTATACTGCAATTCATTAATTATTATCAAAATAATAAATAAATCAACTGAATTTTTTTTCTGACGCGTTTTATAAATTCGGGTTCGAAGAATGTAGATTTATTTCTCAATTAATTTTTCCATGAGTTATGAACTAAATAATAGCAATAAAATTATTCAAACATTTCAGCGTGGTGCAATCAGCGCGTCGGTGTAATTTAATAAATTATTGATATCTTCAACAGGATTGAAAAGTGTCATATGCTTCCTCAAATTTTTCATTCAGATTAGATTTATTTAGATTAGTATGAAGAATAGACACGTTCTTTGCTGAACATACAAAATAAATATACCAAACGTAAAACAAATTGTGACTGCAAATGAAAATAACGTAAAACAACTTGAAGATGACTAAAATATTACCTTTGCAATCTTTATTCGGACTGCGTTATATAATATACTATATACCATACTCGATGAAAAAAATAGTTTGCACCATATTCCTTTTGTGATTCTTTACTTCTAATTTCCGCTATTCTGATTTGTGATTTTTTAATGTCTATACACATTGACATTGACGACAAATTTATGACTATTACATTATATTTTGACGGTAACGTTATATGTAAAAGTTTGGCCAGTAATCGCGAAAAAAATCATAGTGTAAAGTCAAAATTAATTTGTATAGACTTAATAACGTCAAGGAAGTCGGAGAAAAATTAATTGGTGCTAGCAGTTTTGTAACGAATCATGGCACAACTATTACAGATGCAATAACACACTTTACATAAGAACTGTTGATCTTAGGAACGTTTGAAACAGCAACTACGTAAATTTCATGAATAAGCCTGGAGCCACTTCTTTAAATATAATAATTTTTGCTTCAAAAGTCGAAAATCGAAAAGACTTCAAGTTTAGGTCGGTTTATTATTCCATCAAAAAATATCATAGTGGTTTTAAGCAAATTCTATAGATAAAATTTCTCATTTATATTTTATAATTTGAACCAAATGTTTTAAAGAAACAACAAGTTTTTTGAAAGTAATCGAAAATAGAAATAATCACGTTTTTGGTGACATTTGATGCGATGTACTCGTGCGCGGGCAATGGGAATGGAAAGGGGAAACGGACACTTTTGACACGAAAATATCATAATCTCTTCATATTTTGGCGATAAGCCACACTCAGCAGTGTGGAATGTGATCGATTGTCAACCGTTCTGCCCAATGAATCATTTCACTGTATTCTAAAATAGACACTTAAGCATGTGAACGTTATATTGTTCCTTAAATTCAGTTAGATTGTCATCATGTTACTTTGCTTCTTAGTTATAGATTTAGGAAGGTTTACATTTTTTTTAGTTAAAATTTCTTTGTTATTTTGGTACTGTACGTATATGTTTTACAATTTTTAGTACAATACAATTTAAAATTTTGTTAAATACCTATTATTATACCTACTAATTACGGACATTCTTACGGAAATTTAGGGCGTACAATGTAGGTAACGGTCATTTGGTAGATATTAGTTATTTAGTTTTAATAAACGTCTGGGCATATCAATTAATAGAAATTTCTTTAGTTTACAAAGTTCAAACTTTTGATTGCGCGAGTGTAGATATAATTCTAAGATATAATTCATCCCATATAATCAAGGAAAAACCATTTCATATAAAAAATCTTTACAACACCTCTAAATCTACAAGAAAGCGCTGCATGTGCACAGAGTAGAAAAAATTGACAAACAAATTTCGAAATTTCAGGAATTTTACTACGATCCATTTGTTTTTAGTACGCTTCTAGAAAAACCGGATACGAATTGTTATTATTATACCAGCTATATAAGTATTTAAATAATTTCAAAGTTAAAACTAAACAAAAAATTATGACCGTGAAGCCCTGTGATGTGAAATAATTATTTTCTTTGGACTTCACCCGCTCTTTATTCATTTCTCAACGGAAAATTTAACAATTAAAAATGGGACTTAAAAAACCTATAAAAGGTATAAATTCTATGATGTACAGATTTTTATTTTTCTTTCACACTACCTACATATAATTATTTTTTATGCCTCAAACATTTTTTTTATAATTTATTTTCAAATCTTACAGCGTACATTTTGGAAAGAATTGCGTATATAAAAAATATGCAAAGATCTGTTTTTTAATGTTGACGATCGAATGGCGAAACAGATGTACTGAACGAAGAAACAATTTGAATAAAATTGTATTATCATACGGAATATGGAGAGAATCCTAGAAATTGATTTGCACATTTGATTAGCTACTAAAGTAGAACAATCAAAATAATTTTTGATTTAAATATTTTGTTTTTTTTTAAGAAGGAAAATAGTAAATGATTTAATTATTTGGAAATCAGATATTTCATTCTCGAGTCACATTGTCTCCTGTCTCTGACTACAAAAACCACGTTCCAAACTTCACACTCGACTCCCTCATTATTTAAATTATGTCGCTGTCATTAAAGAAATAATATTATGTCCCCGCTCTATTCGCTCGCATTGAGAAGCGAAAGTGGCACCACTTTCGCGTCACGCGACCGACGGCTCGTGGCACAATGAAACAGAACGCGTTTGCATCTGCCGACGACACCCGCCTCCTCGCAAAGTACGTTCTCGTCACTTCTCGTAGCTCCTTATCGCCTGTTCGGTTGCTAACGACGGAATAGGACGTCGAGGTAGGTATTTCGCTCGCCTGACGCACTCTCATTCGTCTAAAGACGTCGTAAACATTGTCACTTCTGTGAGAGTACTTAGACTGCAGTAAACGGATTTATATTGAATATTGTGTAATTTGATATGCCTAACGTAGATAGTTTGTTAATATTACATGGTAAAGATCTTAAATAATGAAGCGAAACATATATGAAACAATAATTGCCCAGCGTCGTTTAAGATATTTTTTTCAATATGTCGCTCTTGTCAAGCCTTACAATTTAATAAAAATACTAAACACACAGGCAGTACAACTTCAAAATTTGAGATGTATTTCGTTTTATTGTTGTTTTTAGAGTGCATTACCTCAAAATGAAAAGACTCTCGTAAAACGTACCCGTTTGTCCGCCTGACACAGCCAATTTTTTTAGAAACTACGAGACGCATAATCTTAAAATTTCGTATTGTTGTACACCTTGTTTACCCATATATTTTATATTAGATAATTTTTATAAAATAGCAGTACAAAAATAAAAGTGTGAAACATTCAATATTTTTTTTATTTCATATACCTCTTGAAAGGGCTAGTTATAAAAAATACGACTATATATATATATATATATATATATATATATATATATTTTTTTTTTTATCTTAGGCAACTTATAAACCCGCCATCTCCATACACAGACTTTTCAACTTTTTATATGTAGTTAATAAAATCAATCGTTAATTATATAAGCACCGTCGGTATCCAACAATTATCGCCAACGTGTGAACAGAGCTGAAGTTCGGTTATTGTAGAAATCTTTGGGCCTTTAACTGCAAAACCGGTGAAGTTCGATTTTGATATGACTTTTGTCTTTGAATTTTCTATCACGTAAATTATTAGACAGAGAGAGAAATAAATGGCAATTAGATGGCTAAAGATCTGGAGAATACGATGGGAGAAATGGTACTTTCTATCCGAACGAGAGTAGTTTTTCACGCGTTACTTTTGCTATGTAGGGTCGAGTATTGTCGTGTAAAAAATAAACAAAAAAAATCCTCTAAGTTCACTTCCAAATGTTTCCATTTCTAATTTATCCTTCACTCGCCGATTGCTCAATTAAAAACTGAACAGAAGTTCGAATGCCGCATTCCTATAATAAATATTCCAGAAGCTTTTATAACATTCCAGAAATCTATCGAAAAACGTGGCAGGCTTATAAATTGCCAACCTCATATTTTAAGTTTTATATTTAACAAGATATTCTAAAAATATCCAAAAGTAAAACATATCGCTCCCTCACCTTACTTCTTTCTACCGAATCAAAAATTATGAAAAAACAGAATTTACAGAAAATTTTTTACAATAATCGCAGTCCACATATTTTTTTAATAATGCGCCATATTTTTACGCCACGGAAAGATTAGACAATATATTTACAATGTGAAAAATTAATATTTGCAAATAAATTAATAGAAATACTATATAACAGTAAATGTTTAAACGTACCTAAACGTAAACGGAACCCTCCTAGTGCTAATTCTCCGCATACTTGGCAGGCATTTTTATATGATATCATTATTAAACCCATATTTCTATAAAACCTTCCGTAATTGATAAGAATATTTCACATTTTAACAAGAAATGTAACCAAATTTACAAATTTCAAATCTACGTTTTTAAGTTTTCGTTCTGAAGGAAGGAATCCTTATTTATATTTTAAACATATCCGTCCTTCCGTGCGCCACAACCTTACTTTATAATGTATTCAATTATGCAAGTAGATGCTCGAGGTGCTAATCTTAACGAATATATAACAGGCTCTGAAATATTTGTTATATTTATTCTGTAGAATCAGGAACAGTGAGTGAACATAAAACAAAATAAATAATATACCCATACACGTAATGTGGGATCCAAAAATAATTTTGCATTCAACCTATCTAGTAGAATGTTATTATTAAGGGCTCTCAAAATGAACTCGAGGTTTCATTAAACAAATTTAATTTCAAAGATGCGATGCAAAATACCAAAATTAAAAATGATGCATTGCAATGCACTCTCCTCATTGTTCAATGAGGAATTTGAAAGATCCGAAATAATTCTAGAAATTCTTCTACTTTTTTCTTCTTTTCTCTTCTGAATTTATTTATAGCATTTAATTATAATATTCAATTAAAATTATTTCGGTTTTCCCGCATCAACAATCGCATGGGACATCGACAACTACACAACTCTACTTATGTACTCTACTTTATGTTGCGTAGTTGTCATGGGACATGGACACTACGCAACTCTAGTTTATTTGTAACTTAACTCTACTTTTTCCGCAACCGTTTTTATGAAAATCTAGGATCGCTTCTCTTTTCAGTTGAAGAACAGAAAAAAATCCAAGACATCTGAAGTTGCACCATTTACCAAAAAAATGTATAGATGGGATCGGTTTACATTTATTTTCTTTTAATTTTTTTTTGTTGATGATATTCTTAAACGCTGGCTAAGCAATAATTTTGCCAAATACATTTATATTTTGAAACAATTCCTTATAATATAGACTTGATTAATAAAATACTCAACCTTACGTATTTACATTACATCATAATTGGACAGGCCTTTAAATTGAATAAATAGAATCATGAAATTACAAAAAAAATTAAGGAAAAATTGAAGCTCACACTGTTTGACTAAACAGCATATTGGCTACAGTGTTTCCAAATAAGGTTCTTACGCTCGGGTAGGCCTTAATTGGAATTTTCATAGTCCAACGGTTTCATAAGGTTACCCCACGAATTGGTGAACATATCATATCAGTACATGCGACAATATTTCTTTTGATGTAAACGAAGATCCCACGATTGTTTATAGCACTTGCTCGGCAAACGTTTAGGTAATTTTAAAAATAAGAAAGGAAAATATACATCATATTGCAAAAGTTTTCTTTAAAAACAATAATATAAGCAATCACTTTTTCAACGTTACGCAAAAATCAACCAGCCTAAATAGAAATTACAAAACATTAGCAATATGATTAACAACCACTTTAATTAACATAAAATTGATTCGTTATAGAGAGAATTATTTTGGACTTGTAAATATTTAAAACAAATTTCAAAATATAGATTAAAAAAGAGTCGTATGAAATTTACGTATAGTATCAAATTAAACATAAAAATTGTTCACCAATTTTTTTATATTTTATAAGGTACGATTAACGGATTTGTTTTTTTTCATTTTTTTGTTAACCCCGATTCCAACAATTTTTTCGTTATGACTATTGATTTTTAGCACATCTAGTGCGGATGAGGTGTAATATAAAAACATGCTGACCGCCCGCTGGTAAAGACTCTTTTTTAAACTATATTTTGAAATTTGGTTTACATCTTTTCAAGTCCATTCAAATTTATGATAAAAAATGCAAGTAGCGTTTAATTTTTCTATAGATTTTGACTCATTTCTCTTTACTTTATTCGTTTTTCATAAAATAAACCCTTAAAGAAAGCTTAAACTATACGAATGATTAATTGTTTTGACATAAAATTATTTCGAAATAGGTATTTTAATCACGACTATTTAAATGATTAAATGTTTAAATGATTTATGCTTACAGACAACTTCAGCATGTAAGATCTGAAAATGGATTAACGACAAAACATTGAGAAGACCAAAGAAAATGGGCCTGGTATTACGAGATAAAATTTTGATGAAAAAGTAAACAATACAGTCAGGAATGAACAAAAAATAAAATACAATTTGCAAACATAATACAAAACAAAAGAACTATCTTGTTAAACGCTTGTATAATATATTTTTAATGAATGTAGAATTGTTAGTAAGAAGGGAAATTAACAGTTAAAATAAAATAGATTCCATTATAACTTCTTAGAAACGATTAATGAAAAAAATCAATACCGATTTCTTATTTAAATTAATTAAACATAAAATTTTAACAAATGTCAACACATTCGTTTTATGATGTCAAACTGAATTGTTTTAAGCTCTTTCCATAAAATATTTCTTTTTTAGGATTCTATTGAGCCTGCGAGTTTTGTGTATTTGTGTGTTAAATTTCTGTACAGAAGGTACAAGGAGACAATCTGCACTTTCTTTCATCTCACTGCTTCAAAATTTTCGTAGAAATAACACACAGAATTTTGAAAAATATAATGACATTTCGTACAAAAACAATATTCGCAATTTTTCTGATTGACGATTTATTTACAACTTTTAAAGTTTTCTATTTTTCAATTTTCTCTACAAATGTTTCGTTTTTTTTCAGCATACACGTAAATTTACATAGGTATGAGACAAAACCTTACATCACAGACATAAAAAATACTCGTGTTGATGAAAGAAATAAACGCCAGTTATAAAATAATCCTCTCGTTTACAATAGATAGACAATTAGTGAGCCATACTAGAAGTCCCATTAAAATAAACGAGCATGATTATTTCCTAACCAGACGGAGTATGTACTTTGTACAGAGCAAATAATAATGAAAACATACCCCTTCTGCCCTCCCATATCCTGTGCGTGGCTATGCCTTCACGAGATGGCACGTTTTGTAATGCTCAAAAACTATCAATACACTAACGTTACATGGCACTAAATTGAATTAGGAGAAATCGATGAACCTTACTTAAGGCGTATTTTGATAAATGTTTTTCTTTTGTGTGCCTTATGATTCCAGTGAGCGACCTCAAAGAGTACGTCTCCTCTGCGTCTTTCATACGACCAATGCAGTTATCCGGGATCTGTCGTCAAAGGTTGTCTGAAGAAATTTTTCCTTTCTAATTCCTTTCCTGGTTTCCTTTTAAATCTTTTTTTATATTTGTTAAATTTTAATTGGTTTATATATCCCACTTTATTATTAGTATTGTTCTGTTCGGATTATTATATCGAAGTACGTTTTTTGTTATTTTTTTTTGTATAAATAATTCCATGAAATATTTTAAATACATTAAAAACTTTCAAATGCAATACCTTAGAAAAGTTGTAAAAAAAGGAATGTTTTTAAATAAGAAAATATTCTGGTTCATTAATTTAAATGAAAAAAAAAACATGTGTCGACATGAACTAGCATAGAACGACATTTCCAACAATATTAAAAAAATTAATACGTTGGGTAGAAAAATTTATCAGAATAACAAACTTAACATGAGTAAAATTCAAATTTGACATAGAGATGAGATATATTATTATGATATAAATGAAAAAAGAGATTTATAATGATTTCAAAACTGTATCTTTTAGAATTTTATGCATAACAATTCTATGGATGTGGGTGCAAATGCGCACAAAAATTTTTTAAGAGGTCACTTAATGTGGGATTTTTAGAATTGGAACAGTAACAAAGGTTATTAACACACAAATATCCTAATAATTAACTCTACGAATTATCATGTAAAGATTTTAGAAGAGTTACATATAAATATGTCTGAAAATCCCCGTAGTGCAAGGTCTACTCGTACTAAAATTTATTTTATTTTACAACTTGGTTAAACAAATTATACCCAACAAATCAATTCAATAAAAAATAGTTGTAATAGAGTTAAAAGTAAACACATACTCAAAGAAGCATTAAAGGGCAACTATCATACGTTTTAAATATTGACTATATTTATTGAGTTGCTAGGTAGTTCCCAATTGATCAATAGTTATAATGATATTTATTCGAATTGCTGTGTGTTTCTGTTTTATTTGTTATTATTACTGAATTTATACCCTATTAGCTGTCATTGTTGTTTAGCTGTAATTGTCATACAAGGTTGTGTTTGTATTAAACCATGTAATATTATATTCTTCTACATACCCACACTTTGGATAACTCTGAAAGTTGGGCATGGAGTTTCCAAAAAATAAATAAATAAGAAGTTTGTATATTTGTTTGGATGTTTGGATGTTTGACTTTCACCCACGCAAAAAATCCTGCCTAGATTTGTAAGAAATTTTGTATACAGGTGGGCAATGACCTGGAATAGGACGAAGGCTACTTAAAAAAAATCACCCTTTAAAACGGGGGATGAAAGTAAAAAGTTAACAAAAAATATACTGCCTGAATTTGTATGAAATTATACATACAGACATAGAATTATCAGGAATAGGACAAAGGGTTTTTTAAAAAAATCAACCTCTAAAATAAGGGGTGAAAGTAAAAAGTTAACGCAAAAAATACTGCCTTGTTTTTATATGAAATTTCACATATAGATCGGCAACGACCTGTAATAAGATGAAGACTAGTTTAAAGAAATCAACTCCTAAAATAGAGAATGAAAGTAAAAAGTTAACGCAAAAAATACTGCCTAGATTTTAATGAAATTTTGCTTACAGTTAGACCATATCCAGGATAGAGCTAATGAATGCTTTTGATCCCGAACCACATGGACAAAGTTGCGGGAGGAGGCTAGTAAATAAATAAATAAATTTCGGCCAGTCTGTACTATCTTTGACAGGTCAATATTGAATAAGGCTCGATTAGATAAGACAGTAACCATCAATGGCTATTCCGTAAATTTCCAAAATTCGTCTTTTTGATTAGGACTTGAGCACTGCTACCCAGTAGTGTGCAAAAGGGCAACAGTAACTTTACTCTTAAAATGGTGCATGTTAAGACCTATGGATATAGTATATTCATATGCACAACTGTTACTAAGTAGCATATAACTAGGCAAGAGTTACTTCACTCTTAAAACAGTGTAACGTCAATGAATAAAATTCATTCATTTTGACAGTTATGCTAGTCAGCATTAGGCAAATCCATGACATTTGAAGCCTTCGGAACATCTTACATCCACAAATATTTCCGCCAAAACAACATCATTGAACATCTTCCTTACTCACAAATACGTTCAACTTTACTTTCTTTTAAAACAGTCTTTAACTTAAGGTCTTTAAAATAGACTATCTAAATTCTTTAAAGATTGATAAATTAACAAAGTACGGTCTCTTAAATAACATGAAATACCGTATGACTGCACCTATGCCGACGGTTATTTTCAAAAATAACCTATGCTCATGGGGTCAACAAAATATGCCCACTGCCAGTATTTCCGATAAAAAAATAATAGTAATAACAAACTATCAATTAATCTTTGTTTATTCGTGTTCGATATAATTTAAGTCGCCAGCTATTAAAGTTATACTGACAAGTCTTAAAATATCTCCATGCAAATGACTTAATTTTATATCAACATGATAAGGCATCATCAGTTCCAAAATCCCAACACCGAGAACTACTATCCAGGAATTAACATACTTATAGAACACATTTCCATTATAAACACACGGAAATCACAAATAAAAATTGTTCGGAGGGCGTTTACTTTCTCACACTGGTAAGAGTTAAGTTAACATCAAAACGCATTAAACCTGCGCGAAATGTGAATGCTGCGCTATGCGAAGCAACGAGATGCGAGAGGACGAAGTAAAATTTGTACTGTTATTCATTATGTAAAACGCTCTAAGGTGTCCATTTTCTTCATAGATAACAAGCAGCTTGGGTTAAAGGTAGATGAAATTTCACGAAAATTAGGCAATGCGTGAATTACTAGTAAGTTAATAAAAGTATGATTTACTCAATATTTGATACTAAACTAACCAACTCAATATTATGTCAGAAGCATGGTTAGATAACTTTGCCTCAAGAGTAATGGATTTATCCCAGTTATAGCAGAAAACTATAAATAGCCTCTAGAATCTGAGCTATGTCATAATGTAATCGTAGTAAAGGCCAAAACATGGCAGTTATCTTTATCTATTATACGTGCGCGGCCCAGTTGTAGTTTCTACTGTATGGAAAACAATTTTTTACCCTTACCTCTGGAAATATCTTTCCCATAATAATTATAAACAACAGATTATTTCTACGGATAAATAAGAATAGCCTGCAATTTTCAGGTTCAAATCCAATTAGTTTTTGAAGGACATGTTCAAATTTTTCGGACGCAGAACGGATCTTCGAAGGTAGAACGGATCTCATAAATTTAACGTTTCATTTGTTCTGCTGAGTACTATTAAAAATAAGTCCGCAGTTGATCAGAGGTTCTCTTCAAATCTTATGAGTCTTTAAACGTACATACGTATAAACTTGATCTTCACGGAATCCGATGTGATTCATATTTATCGACTCTTATTTCCTTAAAAAACCGTTTTCCAATATTTAACAAGTGGGGTTTAAAAATTGGGGTGTTGAAAATGCAAATATTGTTTTATCAAAACTTATTGATTACATTAAACATTGCAGGTTAGAAAAAAAAGTGAATTATCTAGAAGAGAAAACTCAAGATTAACCGTCTAAAAAAATATCATTCACGAAAGTTAAATTAATCAAGGGAAGTTCCTGAAGACAATACGTTATTGCAAACCTAAAATACTTTCCACAAATTGTTACCTGTCTGCCCTCTTTATCTCAAGATATTGTCGGTTTCTCATTTTGCTGTATTATCTCAAGATATTGTCGGTACCGTCATTTTGCCGTATATCCCGCTGAAATGCGGAATAAACTAGAATTTTATATTGGAAAATCTTCGTCTTTTATGTTTCCGAAACCCACAAAAAGTTTGAATTTATTGCTCTGTCGGCCTCTCAAATTTCCTTTCCTTTTTTATGCTTTTTTGTTATCAAGGAGGTCTACGCCAATGTAAGCCAGAATTTCAGTAATAAAATTTAATTTTTGTCTGGAATTTATTTACGCTTTTATGGTCTATAGCATTAATTAAACATCTTCTATATTACGTTTTAAAAAATAACGCAAATGAAAATATACCATTTTTTTTCCAACATTTATATGTGGATAGGGCTCTCAAAAATCAGGCACCAAAATAAGACAAATAGTCCACAACTAAATGAAACGACGTGATGTAGTAATATTTCTACTTTCTTTAAGTTCTTTACCACGACCTAGGTTTCGTTGACCGAGCAATGAGTAAGTGCCAAACTTTCAAGTCCCTTACGTGAAATAAAATGGATTTCAATGTATATATTATTTACGGACTCTCCTATTCTATGAATTCTGCCTTAAAATTTTCATTGCGAATCCATAAAATTGCCAAATTGCATTTTTATCAGTTTGATCAATGTAAGAAGTGGAATCAGATGCTAATGGATTTTATCAAGATATAATATCAAATTTGAAGAAATTACAAAAGTCTGCTATTGTTTCTATTATTATTTTCAAATTACTACTTAGCAATTATTTTCAATTACTAAATCTTCTGTTAATTCTATTATTATTTTCAAATTATTAAAGTTAAGTTCCTGATTGCAATTAGATAATATTGATGACTATTATATAAAAGGATAAATTAAAAATAAATACTTACGGCATGATGTTGATATAACGACTGTTTTTGCATTTAATCAAAACAATATTCAATTCGTTTTCACTCTTATTAAAAATTTTAATTTTTATTTCTGGTAGTAGAAAACAATTTTTTTATTTATCTTTATTTTATTGTCGGGTGAATATATATTTTTTTGAACTATTAGTACCTCTAGTATGTTAATATTAGCAGCTTATTTAAAAAAAAGTAAGAAATATCCCAGCCAAAATAGTTTTATACGTGGTAACTCCAATTACGGTACAAAGATCGCAATAATAGCTTAACTGTTCCTGGGAAATAACAGCGTATGCCCAGATTTCTGCAACACAGTCCATACTTTAAGAAGAGATATGTATGTATATATATATATATATATATATATATATATATATATATATATATATATGTATATATATATATATATATACATATACATATATATATATGTATATATATATATATATATATATATATATATATTTATATATATATATACGGTATCTGGGAATAGATGCCGGACAAAGAATTCGTTGGCCATAAAGGAATATTTTTTTCTAATTGAGTGCAAAAATTATTACACATAACTCTTTTCAACACTCCCAATACTTGCCCGGAGTACGGTGTTTATATTTTCATGCACAAAGTCTTAAACATAGAAAGTGCGAGAAAACACGTGCGGAGGGACATGAGATTGTTATAAGGTACGAGTATGGAATCTAAAAAGGAATATGATAAGAACACGATGAAAATACGACTAAATGAAACAATATCTAAATTACCTATATTTATATATAAACACAACGAATATTTTATACCGTCATTGTTTTAAAATTCGCTTCAAATTTATTAAAAAATTGGATCTTTTTAAAGTATCCGGATAACAATGATTCGAGAACAAAGGTCAAAACGCGTCTAATACCTGACGACGTTTCTTATCGCATTATACTCAACGAACGCCCTAGCTTAACTTAGGTATAAACAAATTTTCCTTCTGTCTGCATAGTTATGTAAACTTCTATAATTGTTTGCCAAGCTACGTGTTTCGTTACTTAAACTTTATTTTAATATAAATGAAATATATATTTATTGTCTATTAACACAAAAGCTATACTAAAAATATATAGATTAACGTGCTGTTTTAAATGATTTATATCAGTGGCTATAATCATTGACTTTGTTTATTTAAATATTTATTTACTATCGAGTTTGATACTTTTTAGCTGCTATTTCAAGTTGTCAGCAAGACATTTGCAGACACTGAGGGTAAACTTGAAGCGCTAGGGTAGTAAAAGGTAGCAACTTATTATTAAGATATTCTTTCGTTTTGAATTATTTACGGAAATTCTTATTTATTGTCGATTAACACAAAAGCTGTATTAAGAAAAATATGTAGATTAACGTGCTGTTTTAAATTATTTATAACAGTAGCTTTAATCATTGACTTTGTTTAAGTAAATATTTATTTAGTATCGAGTTTGATACTTTTTAGCTGCTATTTCAAATTGCCAGCAAGACATTTGTAGACACTGAGGGTAAACTTGAAGCGCTAGGGTAGTAAAAGATAGCAACCTATTATTAAGATATTCTTTTTTATTATGATATTTTGAATTATTTATGGAAATGTTTCATGAAGGATAATGATTACCATCTGCTATGTGGAGCACCATTATAAAATTCTATTCGGTATTTTATCAATTCTTATTAACGTTGTTAAAGACAAAGAAAAAAAGTGTAAAGAATGTAATGAATCCATATTTAGACTTAAATTTTGGTTTTTATTCAAGCAAAATCGTAGCAGCGCCATAAATTTGAAGAAATGTGTTTCCTTGGGGAGCTGTGTTTATACGCAACTCCTATTCGTTACCCCATTATACAAGATATTAACAACCAAAATGTTCATACGGATCGGCTCGTATTTAAAGAGTCATTTAGAAATAAACTCATAAATAATTAAATTATTTTGACATTTAAAACATTAGTTAGGATTATTTTTGTTAATAATAAGCAGATAGATCATAAGATATCACATATAAGATATTTTAAATAATTTTTGAGGTAATATTGAATCACTTCGATCAGATTAGATTATTATGTTACGGTACACAGTTAAGAATATTTTATTATCTATTTCGTATGTATAAATATATATATATTTATATATATATATATATATATATATATATATTAATAAATAAATAAATATATGAATAAATAAAACCAGAGATATGATGAATTATACTATATAACCTTGTTCTAACTTCGAGATACCTTTATTTTCGTATAAATATATTACAGAGTATAACTTCCATTTAGTTTTACACAAGAATATTTGCATTGTACAACCTCATATAATAACAACAATTGAATTTATTACCCTCACTAAATACTGGTATATCGTATAACTCTCGGAAATATAATAAAACCTACACCGCTCCCCTACAATAAACCTACTAACATAAGCAGTGGGAAAACCCACACAAACCAGGCTTCCGCTATTGTACTTGAAACATATAAATGCTGTTGGATGTTCCTAAGAGTTAATCTTTGCTAATAGCCCACCTGGAGATGTTGTAATACAACGAAACCTAGGTCGTGGTAAAGAACTTAAAGAAAGTAGAAATAATACTACATCACGTAGTTTCATTGAATTGTGAATGCGTATTTCATTTATTCATTTCGTACATAGCGAATTTTAATTAATGACGCAACTCAGTACTGCATGCAGATGTAGCTGCATCGGACAAGGATGATTGGCGATCTGTCCACGTCTGTCGAACTGAGTTTCAATTACTGCATTTAACGAGCACTCGCCTGTTATTTTTATATTGGCTGCCATCTAGATTTCAATCTATCACTGCTTTACTTGGAATTAGTTTCCATGCCAGCAATCTACGTATTTTACATTTCAATAACTTTGGTATACGTTTGTGTGTTATAATTATGGAAATTTTTGACAGGTTAAAGTACACGAAATTAGGTGGAATACATATAAATATATATATATATATATATATATATATATATATATACATATATATATATATATATATATATATATATATATATATATATATAACATATACATGTTGATTCACACATATGTCAATATCGGAAACTTTCGAGGGGGCAAAAAACTTGTGAGATGTCGATTGAAAGCGCACATTATAAGAGAAAAAAATTACGGAGCTCTATGTAAGAAAGTTATTGTTGAAAATGTTTTACAAAAAATATATTTCCCACCCCTCTACGTCCAAAACTCCTATAGTCAAAAATCTGAAAAACCAACCTCATTAGAAATTTTCATAAACTTTACCGAAAAACTGTTGCAAGGATTCTAAATTTCGTAGTTCTTGAAATATTCACAATATCTTCACGTCCACGAAAATATGTTAAACAATAAATTTACATAATTTAAAACACTATTATCTGTAAACACTTTAAAAGAAAATAAATATATCTTTAAATGTTTATATATTTCTGACTGTCTACGGAATTCTCGCGGAAAGTGTTTTAACCGTACTTAATAGATTTTCCTCTCGAATTAATTGCTAAAAATGGTTGACTTTGCGTATTACAATATTTTATTTAATATTATAAATATGTCTTTCAATTTACGGATATTATGAGTAGGGCATGTAATATAGGACCGAGTGTCACTTGCATAACTAGATTTCGGTATTGAGGCTTAATTCCGACATTACTTCCCGTATTGATAGTTTTTGAAAAGAATAAAAAGAAAAGTTAAATTCTTTTAATTATTAAGATTTTTTATTTAATAAATCATTGAAAGGATCGAAACACAACAATATTAATAATGAAATGTTGTGTTGTACTATGTATAATAGATAACAGCTTAGCTACAATCTTAAATTAACTGTGCCATACGTACTATATGTATGTGCTTACTCATTTAATGAATCACTACGGTTAAATCGCAACAGATTAATATTCAACAGTATTAGCTACACGTACGTGAGTAGAAGAAACAAAATGGTGCAGGCGAGCGGGACGGTGACCGCAGTCGAATGAATATGTTGTTATCGGAAAAATGCGTGCATCACGGTTGCATCCACTAAAGAATTTACACTGGAAACCTTTATTATATTATGTAACAACAAATATAAAAATTATGATATTGCGGCTACTCAATTCCGTAAATCCGGAATTAAGTATTCAAATACGAAATTCCTGAATTCCGAAATCCATGCCCTATTTATGATGGTATGTCGTGTTATTTTTTTTATAAAGCGTATGTTTTATGAAATTTTCATCATTTACGTTATTCTTTGGTAATAGGAAATTTCATTTTTATTTATAAGAATTTATCTTCTTTATTTAAATATGTTGTGGTTAAATGATGTATTATTTTTTTGTATCTAGAACGGAAAACCTTACGTATTACCATTTATAAAATTTAGAATATAGATAATTCTTGCCAATATATTATTTACTCTTCAGAATATTTAATCAGTTCTTGCTTTTGATTCATCGCCATTTTCTGAATATCTTCTTTCAGAGTTTATCTTCTTTCGTCTTCTTTCAGAATATCTTCTTAAGAGGATATTTTCTTTCAGAGTTTTAGAAATATTCTGGAGTCGCCAGAAGTACTCAATGCATATAATGCTCGGTTTTGTTTATCATTGTTAACTTGTATGATTTTTATTTCGAATCTTACCTTAAACAGGAAAATAAGAGTAGTATTGAGTAATACGTTCTGTATGAGTCGTTTAAATAAAATGAGTATTCACGTTTTTCATTTAAACTTTTCTAAAAGTTATCGATCTTGATCATAAAAAAGCTAGTTTACTCATAAATTTATTATAGGCACAAAATATCATGTAAATTCAACCGTATTTTTAATTAGATATATAATGTCGTATCGAACATCATTCAAAAAATATCATAGGTTAGGAATTTTTCACCGTAATAAAGCTAAATTTACTGTAACTACGACATTATATAGAATTAAAACTTCTTGAGTTAACCTTTCTCGTTTGTCTATCATTATTTCAGTTGTTAATTTGTTACTGAACAACTATCTTACAGTATATAATTAATAAATTCTTTCGACATAGGACAAAACAAACTGCTGAAACATTTTAAGAACTACGCTGTTCTCTAAAACTCATGGCAAAAGGTTTTGATATATTTATTGATATTTTTATCCATAAAACAATATTTAGAAGTAAAACATTTCAAAAATGCCAAAGCATGCAGATTTTTGTACAATGTTGCGTTAGTTTCCCACTAATAATTTATTTTTGAGAAGACCATTCTAAATATTTTAAGAAAATTGTAGGTTTTTTAACGTGTTATAAATTGTCGAACTTTCTGAAGGTTTCTTGAAAATTCTGATTAACATCTTTATAAAGAAGCTATTAAAATATGTTGAACCGATTTCGCTACAGCTATCTCCACACATCGTTACGTAACAATAAATTTGTGTATTAGGATGGTCGTATCGACTGTCAGTTTTCAAAAAGTTTGTTGTCACAAAAATGGCGAGAATCATACCAAACTAAAGGGTGGTTTTTAGAGGTATACAACTTTAAAATGAAAAAAATAGATAAAAATCATGGTAATGGCCTTGGAATTGGCTTTATTGAAAAGTTAATTATATTCAATTAGTGTTTAAAGCGACATTATTTTAGGTATATGGTTGCCGCGACTGGCTCGAATAAAGCGCAATAATGAAGTCTAATTCTCAACCACTTTTTTGAGCAATAATTTATTCAGCAATGAGGCTAATGTTTAGTTGAACGACTATGCTAATGAATAAAATTGTCAAATTTGGCGTGAAGAAGATTCAAGTGCCATAATTGATACGCCGTGATAGCCACAAAAAGTTACTGTTTGGTGTGCTTTGTGGACTGGTGGAATTATCTTCAAAGATGATGCCGGCGAGAACATTACAGTCGATGAAGAGTGACTTACATCCATTATCACTGATTTTTTCGTTCCTAATTAAATGACATTAATATTGAAGGGCTTTGGTTTCAACAAAATGAAGCAACACACCACACAGCATTCGACACAATCAATTATTCGTAGAAAAAAATTGATGAGCGCATAATTTAGCGTAATGCTCTTGTGAACTATCCTCCACGATTGTGTGATACTACACCTATGGTTTGTTTTCTGTGGGGATATATGAAGTCGCTAGTTTGTTCTGACAAACCGCAGACGTTGACAGACTACTTGGAAGACAACATTGTCTGCGTTACTGCCAAAATACGACCATTGGACTTTCATATTGAGCTCCATTTGAGCAAGCCGCGGTACTCATATGCCTGAAATCGTATTTAAACGCAAATTCTTTTTCAATATCATGGCCATTATCATGGTTTTTATTGGTTTTTTACATTTGAAATTTGTGTACACCTAAAAAACATTCGTTAGTTAAAAGTAATGTTTATATTGCTGTTATTATTTTTCTCACATTGTTTTTTATTTCATAAATATGTTTATTCGTATTTTAGAAATAAAATAACATGTTAAATATGAAGAGAACACGCACTACGATCTTATATACGTTTATGTATGTCATAGTGCATTTTTTAGGGAATTTGAGCGCCATATTTCTGTTATTTGGAATCATAGCTATATGTTCTCGGTAAACGTCTACTTGATACTGTTTTTGGAAATTTTACTACCGAAGCTGGAATATATTACTCTATGATCAGATATCATAAACCTATCTGGGCGCGCATAGAGTTAAATAGCACGATAGTGTACATTAATCAAATCACAGATTTAAGGAAGTTTTATTTCATGTATCTTTAATTTGAAAAATTATGTACATCTTAAAATAAAAAACTACAAATTATTATTCAACTTATTCAAATCAAAAAGAGTTGATAAGTTAAGATATGTTCGTCTAAATTCATCGTCCCTCAATTACTTTGTCAATCTATACACACAAAAGTAAAAATATACCTTAGTGCCTACAAAATAAGTTTAATATTATTTAGTACTACAGAACCCTTCGTGTGCCAGTTCGACTCGTACTCGCTCGTTTTTTTACGGTTCGTTTTTGCTTTTAGTTATTTGCTTCAAATGAACTATAATTAATGAATAAATGAACTATAATTTATAATGTAATAATGTAATTATAATGTAATATAATTTATAACTATAATTTATAATGAATAAATGAACTATAATTTAGTTATTTGCTTCAAATGAACTATAAAAATATAATTATGAAATATACCTCAGGATATGCATATGCAAATGATGTCAGACATAATTACAAACCAAAAATCAGTGCAAAACTTTGAAATCACTAAGAATTTCAAATATAAATAAAAAAACAAAACTATATATTGACGTACAATCAATAAGTCAGTTGTGACTAGTGTACTTTGTCAATTGAAAATTAAATTCTGGCTTCATCAAAGTGAGCACTTATATTTTTAACTATTCCTTATTTTTAGCATTATGTTTATTCATATACTAGCTGTAGCCCGTGGCTTCATTTACATGGAATTAGCATTACTTAAAACAAAATATATTTTATGTTTATATCATATTATAAATTAGGTAATTTGAAAGCCAAATTTCGGGAGAATCGATTTTGTAGAATCGATTTAGTAAACCACAACTAAAACTCATTATCACATTTATTTCATTATTTGAATTAAGTTAGAAAGGATTGATTTAAAAAAAAATTTAACGATAACTCTTAGTATGTACGAATAACTTTTACTTATATCCAAGAAACTGAACAGGGCCACTCTATCTATATTATAAAAAAACTGACATATTCTCCATTGTTATACCACTACATATCTATCAATCAAATAACTAGAATGTAGTGTTTACTTAAACTGTATACGACTAAAACCAATAAAAGAACATCAGGATGGGGTTGATTTGCAAAATACACACCACATTTTGCAAATCAACCCCAGGTAACACATCACATATAATTTTAGGGGTGGATTTCTTATCAATTTTTAATTTACATTTCACCCTCTTAGAAGTTTATTTCCAAAAAAATGTATTTAGTTTGCACAAAGCTTCAATTTAATAGCATCATCTAATTTTTTTTCATACAAATTTCGAACTCAATTTTATCCATCTATGGATATATTACCAAAAAATTATATAATATTTTTTATCTTATGTTTTTAGAGTATTTTCATCATGATTCAATTTAAAAAAACCATCTAGTATCTTTTTCATATCAACTTTTTGGTCCCATTTCACCTCTCAAACGTGATTTCCAAAAAACTGTAAAATGGTGTTTTTATGAAATTTCAAGTTAAAAGGAACATTTAATTTTTTCTTTCATATAAATTTTGAATCACATTTCGCTCCTTTTAGGGTTAAATGTGGAAAAAGCTCTTCCTTAGTGGATATCTATTTCTAGAACCTGCGATTTCGGCTCGGCAATGACGAATCTGTCAGTTAGTCAGAAAATGCTTATTTCATACATATTTAAAAAAAATTAAACTGTGATATTAACTGCATTTACATTGCAGTTATTTCCTCAACTTTCTTGACTAGACGGAGTTCACCGGTTCATCCTATTCTGATTTGGTGGAAATATCATAGATAATATCATAGATAATATCATAGATTATACGTTTCCATGATAATTTTACTCGAAGAATCCTTGATACAGTTTGGATGAATTCCTAGTATAGTTGTAGTACGGAAAGTTCCAATTCTGTCCGAAAAAATTTAATTTGGACTACATATTTTCTTCCAGAAACATTTTAAATGTGTTCTATATATAGTTTATATTCTCATTTTGTAAGAATATGGACCTTCAATTACCTCAGAATTATGATCAAATCAACACATGAATTTTGGAATATTGCAAATTTCTGACTTTTCTTCTGTCTGTTTGCTGGTTTATTTTCTGTTAGATTCAATTATCTGAAATTTAGATTTATTCAAATCAAAGTATTAGACTAATTTATAAATGTTTTATTGATTTGGAACCAATTATATTTAAAAGTTAAAACTTTCCTTTATCCATTTTGGAGTAAAGCAGTGAATAAAATTCTATTCGTGATCGTATTAAATATCGTATTATCAGTGATCGTATTAAACATAAATTTGATTAGACCAGCGCATTCCAGGTCAGGGCGTGCCAGGCTGGGCGATATTAGGTTATATTATGTTACTTTAGGTTAGGCTAGGTTAAATTAGGTTGGGTCAGGTTAAATTAGCTTAGATAGGGTCAGTCTAGGCTAGGTCAGTTAGATTAGATTAGTTTAGTATGTCAGATTAGAATTATTAGGTATGGTTTAATTAGCTTAGAATTGGCTATATTCAGTTATGTTAGGCAAAGTTGTATATGGTTAGGTTATATCATGCCGTATCACCATGTTATGTTACAGCATGTCATGTCAAGTTATATCACGTTTTGTTTAGTTAGGTTAGTTTAGGCTGTTAGATTAGGTTAGGATAGGTAATATTAGGTTAGGTTTGGTTAAGTTACGTTAAGTTAGGTTAGGTTACGCTAGGTTAGGTAAGGTTATGCCATGTTAGGCCAAGTCAGGGCAAACTAAGTTCGATTAGAGTAGGTTATGCTAGGTTATGCTCCATTATATTATGTTGTGAATGATGTGCGGTGCAGTACTACGCCACCCTGTGCTATGATACTTTATGCTACGCCTTGCTACACTATGTTACGTTATGCAATGCTATGTTATATTAGGTTAGGCTAGGTTTGGTTTGGTTTGGTCAGATTAGGTTAAGTTAAGTTAAATCAATTTAGGTTACGTTAGGTTAGTTTAGATTAGATTTGATTGTGTTATGAGAGTATGTGTTATCTTAGATTATGTTATGTCGGGCTATGTTATGTTAGGTTATGTCAGAACACTTTGTGTTAGTTTATAATGTATTCGGTTGATTTGGGGGAAGGTTATATTGGATTGGAATGGGTTATATTGAGGTATAACATCCGTAAGGTTGAGAAGGTGTTTAAAAAAACCCTTATTATTACTCTATACTTAAAAAGAAGGTATCACTTTAAATTTAATATTACAGAGATTAAATTAATGACCTCAGCCGTTGAACTTGGAAAAACCTGTGGAGTATGACTCGATTACTTGCAATAAAGTTACGTCCCATGAAAAGTAATTAACCAACTTAACTTACTTTTTTCAAAGACTTGTTTTCAGGCACATATTTTACTTTTTCATAATCTTGAAATGATGTTCAATTTATTTTATTCAAGTTATCAAAATAAGAATTATAATACCTAGTTTTAGGAACTAAGTTTTTTAACCAAAGGACTAATTGCGACAACTGAAAAATCCTAGATTATTTGGATTTATTATCAGACGTTTAAAAGTTCCTTTTACCACTTTCTTCTTCTATCATCATCACCTACCGTTTATAACAGACACCGCAGGATACATTGAGATAAATAAAATAAGCCTGTATTCAATGGGTACACTGTTACTCTATCCACTGAGAAGTTTCTATTACCGCCTCTTCCCCATTATAATATCAGTCCAATAGTATAATTTTAGAATAATGCCATTAGAACTCCATAAGTTTACAAAGTTTTCAAATTGAAACAACAATTAGAGGTATATGAAAATCGACTTGCTAAATTTGTTTATATACATAATTACATATAAGTAAATCTAATAAAAGCGTGTCACAATAATATTGGAATCTGCTAAGGGTGTACACCGTGTGATATTCCACTCGATCTGCGTCGTATGCTACGTATGATTTGCCTGTATCACTAATAAATAAGCAAGGCAAATTTGTATGCCAGCTATTTTATTTCGCTCCATTGAAAGAGTTCCGTTAATAGTGGTGAATCGTAAAACGTTCGACGAGCAACTGACTAAGCTGTAGGATTTAATAGCGGCGAGAAGTGTGTCCCTTGGCGTCTCGCACTCATTAAGCTCTGATCGTAAGGCTTGAAATTACTTTATGATTACAAATTATCTATTGGAAACCTCTCAGATATATTCATACATTTTAAATGTGAATGTTAATAAATTTGTGTTCGATTGTTAAATTATATTTGAATATGGTTTTTGTTAAAATATCACCAGAAATTTTAAAATATTTGTGTTTCCTACGCCTTGGGAAAGGAGGCGCGCTGTGGACGGAATTACAGATGAAATGACTGTTTCGGTTTCAAAACGAATGTGTGTCATTGAAATGACGTAGGCTTATGTCATTAGATTTTACTTTTAACTTAATTCAAATTAAAAATTTTATTTATTTGTTTTACTTTAAATTATCTATATCTCTATTGTATCTTCACGTCATTTATTGCCGAGGTCAAGTTGAACTTTGGTTTTATATTTTACTATTATGTTGCGCCTGGGAATCTTGGGAAAGCTCCGTCGTGCCTTAAAAGTTAACCGCAACACATAATTTGTGTTAGATGTGTCGCGTATCACGCTGCAATAGTAATTATTGTTTAGTCGTAGGTAAATTTGTAATTTTGAAGAAATTTGTTTTGTAATTAAGAAAGTAACAAAAGAATTCCTAGTCACGGCAAAGCGCTTTTGTGGGCAATGGTCATGCATTCTTTCTGCGCTATGGCAGTTACCAATCATTTATTTATATGCCAGGATTAGATGACTATTGCACTTTGTTTAAGTTCTTTCACTGTTATTATTAATATTTTTTTCGAAAATTTATTGTCTTTCAAAAGACATTTTGTCTTAGAGTCAGAGTTTTACTTAAATTATTTTACTCTTTCAGAGAGACAAATGAACAATAACATTAGATTAGTATGAATATCGTGTCAGAGTTAGGTTTAAATTAAAAGTTTCGTAAGGGGTCATCGACCCGTTAGTGATTCAAATATTTCTACGCAATGTAATTCTAATTGGAATACCTGGAATTACGGCCAAGAGAGCTTTTCATAATGTATTTGGATATCCATATAAGCCAAAGAATAGTAGGCACCGTGAATCAATTATATAGAAACCGTGGGAAAGAAATAATGGAGTCATAAAACAACCTGCAGAATATTGTGGCAATAATTAGAAGCGGATTTCCAATACAGCGAATAAAACACTAATAATAGTGACGTATGTTATGCAAAACAACGTAAAGGAAAGCAAATGTGAAGTTAACAGCAATTTAATTAATTGTATTTAGAGAGTTTATTACTAAAATTATATATCAAATTTAAATAGCAAACCCTATCGGATATTAAACTAGGATAAGTTGATTGCCGAATGAAAAAAATAGCGATCTATACAAATCATTAATTATAACGAGGCATAGTCTATGTGCGTATCATACAATAGTTGCTAAACAGATTTTAATCAAATTTTGCAGTCTTATATCTTGCAGGCTTGATCAACATCTACAACAGAAATCATCAAAATTAGAGCCAAATTCTTTCATCATCTAATTAATTAAGAGATTACTACTTGTTTAATTGAAAGCACTCTACTCTTATTTTATATGCAAATAATGTTGTATGATAGTTTCTCAAAAATATGTCTAATTTAATAATGCTTTACATTTATGCACTAGAAATTATAGTATCTTCAATATCGACTAAACTCTAGGGAACCCCTCTGGATGCACTTAGAGGGACAAAGGTAGAAGTTCTAGAAATGTATAATACTGCATAAGATGCGAAGAGTGGGCAAAGTCGCAAGTTGTAAACTGTGATGTGATTAATGGCTCCTTTCATGAATAACCTCGACAAAAATTCAATCTCATCGTTGCAATCGGCATTTTTATTTTCTATTTTTCGCATTTTTATTTTTTATTATAAATATATCAGACTACCCTTAAGAACCTCGCCCCGATCTGGGCCATTTGGCGAAAAGTAATGTGTTACTTATCTGTCAATAGAGCGATTTAAGTACAATAGTAGAAAACCAGTACACTAAAAAATCAACATTCGCTTTATGCGCTGTGATATACAGGTTATTATTTTATGTGCATATTTTATTTACTATATAAAAATTCATGCATTACCAGACTATTGGTTAAAGTATCAAGTACCTTAAATATTTTTTTTCTATTTGTTGAACAGCGTCTTAAGAGACTCTTTAAGATGCTTACATATCCCAAACATCACATAATAGTGGATGTAAGATTCAATCGACCAAGGTCCATTTTCACAAGAACAGTTATATAGCTTTGCTTTGTCTTTTGCTTCAATGATCCATTAAACTAATGCATAAAGCTAATCTTTATATTAGATAACATATCTAATTTTATAACAACTTTAAAAACGTTTGCTAGTATACCATAGAAGTAAAATCTAAAAAATGATATCCGTATAATCTTCTATCTGATAAGGCATGCTCTCGGTAGCAACACTTAGCTTGGTTTATTAGGTAGATTTTCCAGAGCTTTTAGATATATCCGGGTGTACTGTAGTATATCATCAAGTTCCGAGCAGTTTTATCACATATTGTACTTGTTACTGAAAGTGCTTCGCAGCTATTACGTATGTAATTTTTATAATATGTATTGGTGAAGTAACAAATGTTCGTATTTGCATTCGTACTCACGAATATTTGCATATTTCTTGACATTTGCATTCCCAAAATTCATGCGAATATGAATGTAAGGAAAATACATAATGCGTAAATTCTATAAGTTCTATTTGATAAATAAAACAATTTTTTTAAATTTCTATCATATTTATTAGAAAACCTTTTCCTTGTAACTTACCCAGACCTTGTAATTATATCTGTAATCGGTCTTCAATTGAATATTTTGTATTACCCATGTTATACCTATTATATCAGATAATAAAGCTTTAGACTTAGATTTGCAATTTACAATCAACTTCTCTTTATAAATTAATCGTTGGAAACCAAAAAAATATACTATGTATTTAAACAAACAAAACCCTATTCTTCTGATAAACTTCTATCACTCTTTACACAAATCTAAATTTCTATCACTCTTTACACAAATTCTTTCATTATAATAAAAATATTATTAATAAACAAAGACAATATTACATAAAAAAAAAACAAAAAATAAGGTACATAACTTTAAACAAATAAAATCGACATTCCTCTCTTAAACTTCTTTTAGAAAAGAATTAACAAATAAAAAAGTAATTATTTTCTCTCAATGGTGGTCTGAGTAACTACTGCCTCCACATAGGGAAAAGAAGCCCGTACTTCTGCCTGTACAACATGTTAGAGGGTCAATGCCATTTGCCACGCATGTTTCAGCTAAATATTCTTTATAGGTTCTCGAATTAAAATATGAGCAAGAGTTTGGTAACTAAAAAATTAAATTTTGATCTTCTCCTTTACTTTCACTTATGTCATCCATTAGTAAAGTCATTATGTACCTCAAAGATATACTTTTATTGTTTACGGAATCTCTAGTGCTAGATTTAAAAACTAAATATTCACATTCGCATTCGCAAATATCAGCGGCATACACTCGCATTCGCATTCACGAATGCTTAAAAATTAATATTCATTAAGTCACTAGTTTGTGGTCAATAATTGGAAAGAGTTTCAATGTTAGAAATATCACGAATGTGATTAAAACTGTTTCAAATAAGTGAAAAAATATAAATGGAAAATTTAACCAACTATGGATAAAATTACCATATTGATGAACCTGCGAAAAAGAAAAGAAAAACAGTTAATAAGAGGAATAAAATATAATGTAAATAGATAAACATTAGCACGATCCAATCGCAGTCAGCCGTTATACCTTAAAGAAACATTATTGTAAAAAAGCTAAGTTTTTCTTATAAAACTTCTAATAGAACATAACTCTAGAAGTGCAGATGAGTAAGCTTTGCGTCTAGATTTATTATATCATAACAATGAAATGCGCAGTCATATTTTTTACGAAAAAATATGGACTTGTCATCATAGAATTTATCTGGGTTCAATATTTTCAGTATATATATACGATAACGATTCGTTCGCTCCAAACATTTATATTCTTTTATTTATGTATAAATGACCAGCTCGCAAGAGCCGCTTATACCGATTTTAGTTCATTAATTATTTTGATGTTCATAAGCAATTGGATCGATCGGAGGCAGTCATATGTTGTGTGTAACAAAAACATACGCGGTTCAAAGATCTGGAGAATTAATAATTTCTAGTTGATATCGAGGTGATATTATATCAGGAAAAAATTGTAGGAAGCAATGGCTCTTATATAGAAAAGATTCGTTGTGGATTTTAGAGCTTGAGACTGAATACTTTCAATACTTATAACATTCAATGGCATACAATTTAATTTAGTTCACTGCTAATTCTACATCAGTCAATTTAAATAATGTGCTACATTAAGCATATGACTTAAGTAGTCTGTAAAGTAATGAATTATATGCTTACATTTTTATAACATTGCTACAAAGAAAGTTGAAATTGATAATTGGGTCTTAAACGGATTAGTTTTAATAAATTTAGTCTAAGATAGGAAATCCATCAATGTATAGGCAATAAAGTTATATTATCATATCTTGTTATGTTACATTACGTTACATTACGCTACACTACTCTACGTTCCGTTTCCTTCCATTACGTTACATTTGGTTACGTTACGTCATGCTGCGTTACGCTATATTACGCTACGTTACGTTACGTTACGCTAGGTTATTTTACATTACGATACGTTACGTTACCCTACGCCACGCTACGGTACGTTATGTTATGTTATGTTATGTTATGTTATGTTATGTTATGTTATGTTATGTTATGTTATGTTATGTTATGTTGTGTTGTGTTGTGCTGTGCTGTGCTGTGCTGTGCTGTGCTGTGCTGTGCTGTGCTGTGCTGTGCTGTGTTGTGTTATGTTGTGTTATGTTGTTTTAAGTTGTGTTGTGTTATGTTATGTTATGTTATGTTATGTTATGTTATGTTATGTTATGTTGTGTTGTGTTGTGTTGTGTTGTGTTGTGTTGTGTTGTGTTGTGTTGTGTTGTGTTGTGTTGTGTTGTGTTGTGTTGTGTTGTGTTGTGTTGTGTTGTGTTGTGTTGTGTTGTGTTGTGTTGTGTTGTGTTGTGTTGTGTTGTGTTGTGTTGTGTTGTGTTGTGTTGTGTTGTGTTGTGTTGTGTTGTGTTGTGTTGTGTTGTGTTGTGTTGTGTTGTGTTGTGTTGTGTTGTGTTGTGTTGTGTTGTGTTGTGTTGTGTTGTGTTGTGTTGTGTTGTGTTGTGTTGTGTTGTGTTGTGTTGTGTTGTGTTGTGTTGTGTTGTGTTGTGTTGTGTTGTGTTGTGTTGTGTTGTGTTGTGTTGTGTTGTGTTGTGTTGTGTTGTGTTGTGTTGTGTTGTTTTGTGTTGTGTTGTGTTGTGTTGTGTTGTGTTGTGTTGTGTTGTGTTGTGTTGTGTTGTGTTGTGTTGTGTTGTGTTGTGTTGTGTTGTGTTGTGTTGTGTTGTGTTGTGTTGTGTTGTGTTGTGTTGTGTTATGTTATGTTATGTTATATTAATGTAGGTTATGTTTGTTTAGGTTAAGTTGTAACACATTTGGTTAAGTTAGGTTATTACAAATTAGAATAGGTCATACTAGGGTATATTAGGTTATTTATTAGGGTGGGTTATTTCATGTTG
Source organism: Druceiella hillmani (assembly GCA_039881145.1). NCBI lineage: Eukaryota > Metazoa > Arthropoda > Insecta > Lepidoptera > Hepialidae > Druceiella > Druceiella hillmani. The sequence goes on along the minus strand of JAYKKI010000047.1, from coordinate 10,371,541 downwards.
TTTATTTTGATTAGGCTTTATATGATTATGTTGGGTTAGGTTAGATTACGTTAGATTGTGGTAGGCCATGTTCGGTAAAATTAAGTTGAATTAGTTTCGGTTGGCATAGGTTAGGTTGACTTATATTGGGTTAGATTATGTTAGGTAGGGTTACTTTGGGTTGTTTATATCATGTTAAGTTATATTATGGGTATTAAAATATCGTTAGGTTAAATTTTCTCATACTAGGTAAGTTATATGGAGTATAGTGGATATTTGGAAAACAGAATAAATCGGACTCGTGCAATGAAGCCTACGAATTATGGACGTTTAATTAATCAGCCTATGTTTTAGAACTATTATTTTCAGTCTTTTACGTTTCCTATAATCTTGAATTTATTTTCCGTTTATGACTAGTAGAGTTAAGTAGAAAATAAGAAAAAAATTTAGTCTTAAACAAATATTGTTTTTTTAACAAGAGGACGTATTGAGTTAAGCCAAACTCTATGGGTTTGTTTTAGTTAGTGAAAAGTTCCCATAACAACTTAATTCCTTCGTCATCATATATTGTCAGTTATAATATGTAAGGAAAAGACACATTGAGACAAGACAAATGAGTTTAAATTGATAGGTTTACTGTTAGCTACTACAATTTTTTTTATGACCACCTTCGTTCCATGACCATAACATATTAATTCTACAATATTATTATGATACCATAACAAGTGTATAAGTATATAAGTACATACAGTAATACAAGTGTAAAATAGGCTGAAATAATAATTTGCATCCGTACGTATTTACATACAAGTAGAATTTATAAAAGTGTTTTATAATGGGATTGAAATCTACTAAGAATAATTCTTAGCACATTTCAACCCCATTTTAAAACGCATTTATTTACTGTACTTCATTTGATACTTCACTCGAACTGGTGTAAAGAAAATACATTAATCGCACTGTATTTCCCCTGAGATAAAGCAAAACATTTTCATGGTATTAGTTGTCTCAGCATCGGGTCTACGTTTGAACATAAAATTTATGTGTTTATACAAAAAAATATCCTCACACCATGAAGATACAAATGGACGAAAACAAAATATCAACATTTGAGTAATTTTTCACTAACTTGGCCAGGAAACCGGATAAAAAAGTTTGTGATAGAGACTGTACCCATATGATAAACGGAGAAAAATAATGAGGAACTAATTAGTGGAATTTACTACATTTTTAGTAATGCCATAATTAATTACTGTCTTTACATTTAAGATTGAATTTGTGAAAGTTAATTGTCCTAAAGCAAAGAAATTTTGTGTTACGTAACATATCTGTTTAACCGTCAACTTCATTTCGTACTTCGATTGACAATACGATGCTCTCTGATTGAACCCTATTTCATTTATAAGCATAATCTAATCATCGGTTCGCACAAGATTACGAATCATTCCCTATGAAATAGTCTAGTCAATAAAGCCGGTTTATTTGAAATTTTTCTCAAACTTAGTAAGAATCTTTTTTTGGGTCGCGAAGAAGGAGCGCTTTTTGGCCGCTTACCAGAATTTAAAAAATTAAAAAACAACATTTCTATGCTTTAATATTTTCAGCTCTGAAATTTTTAATGACCCATACATGTTCCAAATGATATTTTAAAGCTGAAAGATAAGTAGTTTTGGTTTATAAAATTTAAATTTACGCAATTTTACTGATTTTTAGTCATTTTTAACTGACTCAAAAGTCTCGATTGACCAAGAAAATATAAAATTAATTTGAAGTTTTGAAGTTTAAGGTAACTAAATATCATGTAAATTTCATATTTATATCTCGTAGCTAACCTAAATATTTTAGCCTAAACAATGCAATTTTTCAAAGATGTTTTTATAAAGGGTAAGCTGGACGAGTCGATTGTGGTTTTACAATGTTATGTTACGTTATGTTACATTCCGTTATGTTATGTTACGGTATGTCTTATTATGTTATGTTACGTTATGTTGTGGTATTATTATGTTACGTTATTATGTTATTATTATTATATTACGATTAATGCACTTTATCTCTGAAAAATATTAGCTGTTTACTATAGATATTATATATACTGGAGGCAGCTAAAAATTACAAAAATCAATAAAATACACATGTTGTGACCATCGTGTTATTTTTTAAGGGGTATTAATCGTGTGAATTTAAAATTATACATAAAAACCACTATCTTTTATTTATAAAATGTCGTCTTTTACGTGTAGATGTCTTTAACAGAAAAACTTGAACAACTAAAAGTGTTAAAGTATAAAAAGACGTATTTTCAATGTTTCAATGCAGGTAAGCAAGGACTGGGGCATACGAAAATTAAATGACGCTCGATTTCCTTCTTTAGGACCCTAAAGAAAATTCTTATAAAGATTGAACAAAATTAAAAATGATGTAGTAATTATTTTTTTCAGACTATTTCGTATGGCACGATTCTTAATTATATTACTTTCTATTATGCACACGTTATTTAACATTCGTAAAAGATTAAATCAATTTTCGAGGATTTTTATCGAGATAAATTGTAGTACACATAAGCTGTAAATATCGATACTTACACTTTGTTCGTAACTCTAATAAATAAAGTTTATCTGTTCGATCCTCACGCTATTTCACTTCGCTCCGATTGGCTTCCATAAATGGCGAATCGTAAAATATTCAAAGACCAGCTGATTTAAACTGTGGGACTTTATGGCGGCGAGATGTGGGCGCCTCGTGGCGTTTCGCGGTCTCGCGGTCGTAAAGCTATGCACATCTCTTCTGTCGGATGCACCGCCTCTTAAAATTACCTTATGATTACAAATTGTCTATTGGAAACTTCGGATACACATTGGTACATTTTGAATGAGCGTTATTAGAATTTAAATTCGTTTAAATAAGGTTTTAGTTAAAATATTGCTAAAAATGTATTATATTTTGTATCTCGTACGTATTTTATATTTAGAAATATTCCGGTATTGTCGAATTTTATGTTATGATAAATTTGAATGAACTGTCATGATAAATTTGAATGAACTGTCATTAGTTAATTTAATCATTAAATTTGAAAAAAAAATTTTGTGTATTTATTCGTCTTAAGTCATCTCCTACAATACGTCTTCATGCCATTTCTCGCCGTGGACAAGATAATGCTGCGTACATTTTACATCTTAGTGTTTACAAAGAACCTTGCTATTTTACGAAAGTTTCTCCATACCCCAAAAATTAACCGCGGTACATAATTTGTGTTAAATGTAACACTTGTCGCATTGTTGTCGTTTAGTAATAGGTAAACTTTTAAGTTAAAGGAATTTGTTTAAAATTCAAAAGTTAGGGGATTAATTTGTAATGAAATCAAGGTGGTCTTCTGGGGTAACCGTCATCCATTCCTTCTATTCCATCGCAATTAATGGTTTTTACTTACACATCAGAATTCGATTGACTCACCCCATAACTGTAGTCGCATTCATGTCATTGAAAAATAATTCTCTGCCAAAAACATATTTTTCCACGAGCTATAGTTTTACTTAATTGTATCATGTTGTTTTTCAAATACATTACTGTTTTAAATAGACAAATGAGTGGCAAAGTGAGATTAATAAGATACTCACGTTATAGATGGGGTTAATTAATTTAAAATTATGGATTATGTATTAAATAATTGCGTAAGGGGCCATCAATTAATTAATTCTGCAAATGTTTCTGTTGAATAAAATGCGAATCAGAAAAACTTGCATTACGGGATGAGAAATTGTTATGAAGAATTTGTGAGAGTTGAAAAATAGCTTTTAAAAATATGTTTTTTTTTAATTCAAGTTCTTATTGAAATTTGAATTCTATTACAAACGAATGTGCGTATTTTTACGTATTATTTTATATTTTATTTGAAATTTTTATAATGGTAATCTACCGCAATCTTCCCCAATAAAGTATACTTTTAATACACTACTAATTATTTGTTTGTTGAAAATTCGCGAAAGAATACGGAAAACAGAGTCATATACTAAATATAAAGAAACAGATACGTAAATAAATAATTAGTATTGAGTTTATGTTGTCGACATACTTATGAAATCATTAACATGCGAGTTCGAATCCGCTTAACTTATTTTTTACTTCCTGATAACTGTTTTATATGCCAAAGTTTCTTTACAGTTTGCAAATAACGATTGTAAAAAAAAACTCGTTAAAAAACGGGAGCCTTTTCAAATATCTTCCTGCATAGTCCTATTTAACACATAAATTATCACAAAATTATCAATTACCTATTTATTCATTTGTTCCATCATTTATTATTATACTTCTGGTAATAACGACAAGCTCGCAGCGGCATCGTTTTCATCACGATCATGTTTGTTTCCTAAATATTTTGAAGATGAATAATTTCTAGTTGATCTATTATCGAGATAATATTATATATGAAGGAAAAAATGGAGTAAGTAAATAATATCCACTCTTTCATACAAAACATTTGTTTCAAGATTTTATGAGGATCTCAACAATCGCTATTGAATACTTTCAATGTTTATCGCGAACCTCTAATTAATTAGCAAATTCTACATCATTCAAATTACATCACGTGCCACTTTAAGTACATAGTTAAGTCATTGTTATAAGAGTGCTTCAGTTTCGATTAACAATAACGTCTTAAGTGGTAATTCCAATTTAACAAATTTAAATAAAAATAAATACGTCAGTAAATGTAAAGGTATTAAAATTATTTTAATAATCATCATGTAAACTTACGGGAAAAATTCAATGTATTTTTCAATTGAAAGAAGATTGCTTTCTTCAAATTTGTCCTATAATAAATATTCTCATTTGTAATATATATTTTCATAATATATACACAAATTTTATAATAAACTATTTTGTAAATACTTCAAAAAACACCACGTAAGGATATATTTAGTTATCCTTTCTTTTTTTTAGAAGAAATTTCTACACAGTCAAAAAAGAACTCTTCCGCTCGCTCGTTTGTCTATCCATCACATCCACAGAGTTTTTATAGTTTATACCTATGTATATAAAATATTACAAATAAATGCTTCCTATGGAAATCTCTATATATCATTGCACATGGAGACCCATATATGTAAAATGTGAACGATTTGTTTTGGCGCGCAACATCCACTGACTAGGACTTTTGAAATGATATAGAGGTTCTATTTATCATTTTTAATTTTTAAGCTACACAATTGTTTGTATTTCTTCTTTAGTGTATTAATACAACTGCGTCGTTCTACATCGATATATTTCGCCGACATATTCTGAGTTATATGGTTTATATTATACATAAGTTTTCAGTTTATGCAAAATGATATTACACATAAGAGACATTGGAATAGGGAATTTATTTAATCTATACATATAATAAAATTGTAACAGAGTGAATTCTGCACATTCAAAATATTATAAAAAGCCTGATGATTTTGTGGAAAGAATGCTAATAGCGGTCAGTAAGACTTTTTTTAGAATTTTTGTCTTTTTATCTGTATGTTAATTTAAGGAGATATCATGCAAAATCTACTGGACAGGTTTTGATGAGATTTGGTATGGCAATAGTCTTAATTAATTTTTTATTTTTTTTTCTTAATTACAATTTTTTTTTCTTAATTACATGCCAACAAAGTCGCAACTACTGATTTAATAAAATATTTGCGTTGTCTAATATTTATTTTTTAAATCATGAAATAACGAACGAACGAAGTTCAAAATACATCATCCCCATTTGATGTTCTTTGATATCGTCGTCATTTGATGTTCTCGAATTCGAGGTCTTGTTTACAACGACTATTTACCCTTCTATACAGATTCATAAACATGTTTATTACATAAAATTAAATACTTTAATTTAATTCTATTCAATGATGAATATTCTGATGCTTTTATTCACATATTTATTTACTGGTTAAAAGACTTTCTTTAATATCGGCACAAATTAAACTGTTCCGCTATAAAATTAAGACCATACAATTCGTGTAGTGTGAAACAAACAGAAGAAAATTTAAATACTCTGAACCGTGCAAGAAATGAATTCAGATATGTAGAAAATGATAGGCGACAGTAGTTCATTAGTGGTTCGCGTTTGTGTAACGCGAACCACTAATGGGACCGGCCCGCGAACGGCAAATTCCTTGTGATGTGTGCGTTCATATCCGTTTTTCTCTGACAGTTTATTAATATCCATTGCTGACCTATTAAATGCTGATCTATTAATAATTGGGTTACCACATTATTTGAAGACTTGAATGTGATCTGGTTATATCGTGTATGTATTATTCCTTGAGACCACCTCCACAGGTATAATTAGTTACATCGTATCGAATAGCAAGAGAAAATTAAAATTAAATATTTCTGGAATTCTTCATAAAATGTATTTTTGTTTTTCTTATTCAGAATAATGGACAAATCATAAATCATCGCTTGCCCATCGCTAATAATTGGTGACTAATGTACTTCATCGTTTTTATTAATTATAATGAGTCGTTGCTTTCAAATTCAGTTTGTGGATTAAATGTTTAATTTACAATAAACCGTGTTAAGATAACTTAGATAAATTTGCGTAAATTTCAAACTTATGTAGGTTTGTGGGAAAAGCATAAGTACTATGACGAGTGCTTTGCAATGATTTTCATTACATTATATCTGAAAGTTAAAGAAGCCTATTATAATGGACGGCAAAATTCACTAGACAAGTGAAAAATTCGTACTTAATGCTGTGTATATAATAAACCCATATACAAATACACATAATCACGAGTCAAAGGCGTCAGTCTTTTGATGCAATGTCGCTAACAGGATTACGCGTACCTAAAAGTGTGTTTTTTAAATGTAATTTATATATGGGGTAACAATAAAGTAATGTTACTAATTATTATTATCAATTAAATCTGGTCAAATTATTTCGTTCAATGGTTTTACTTATGTGTGTTCAGAAACATCAAGTTGCCATACAATTTTTTTATCTTTAATATATATTAGTTCAATTATATTGAAATAAAAATATACGGTAATAAATGTAAAACGCTGTAAATTTTGCCATTTTTAAATGCTATATCTTTTGTTTTGGTGTGCTTTAAAAAAATAGCGCAGAAAGTTCATGTTTTCAGAGTAGCCGTTATAAATTTGTCAGGAACCATTATAATTGCATCATGTCCGTCTATCCGTTCGCATGTCAGAACATTATAAATTTTCAATACCAGAAATAAATAAATTATTTTTTTTAATACCCTGCATTGAAATTATGTACAAACATTCTTTCCCTGCAAACTCCACGCAGTGTGTATCACTAAATAAGTATTTTAAAATGCTTTCCGTTATAACTACTGATATATTTTATGAGTCCCGAAAGCAATTTGTTAAAAATATACCGTGTTAACCGCAAATGTCAAAAATCTGAAAATAATCAGTATAATAATTTCTAATGTATGCCTGAATGCAAAATTATATCGGTAAAATTCATGAATAAATTTAAGGTATATGAGAGACCAAGTTTCATATTTTACACCCGTGAAAAATAAGTACACTAAACAATATATTTACAATGTATGAAATTATAATATTCATAAGCGTTTAGTAGAAATACGATGTATTCTTAAAGGTTAAAGTTCTACATAAGTGTGTCTGTAATCCTTTTATTTTAGTCGTGTTTAATATATCTATTTCATCTAGGTTATTGAGATCATTAAATCTGCTTATTCAATAGCTAATATTTTAATGTGCGACTCCGTATTCATTAATAACAGTCACAAATATATAAGTCAGCAAACCAGTGGTCAGTAAGATAAAACCATTCACATGTTTAAAAAAATAATCAAAAGCAGTAGGAGTTGACGACAATAACTGTTAAAAAACCTTGAGGAAAAATGAGAATTTTTTCAAGGAATTTTCACAGAAATAGAACATTTTCATGGACACTGTTTTAAAAATAGTTAACCAGACAGCAGCACGAGTTCTCCACTCGGTTGACCGCCATGTTAGGTTAAGTATTAGTTTTTATACATGTTGTTGATACAATAAATAATCGCGTTTTTCAATTAAAGTGTTTGATTTGAATGCATTAATTAATTACCAACGTAGAAATACAACATTGGGGGCGAGGAACCTATTAAACTGGTAACTAATACAATGCCAATTTTTTCAATGACTTATGGAAACTTATCAATTATCTATGGAAATTTATTTAAACTGCACGGCATTTAGTTTTATGTTAATTTAGCAACTGGGGTTCGTTGAGTACAGAACAAACAAAATGTGTAAATTTCATGAAGGAAATTTAAGGTATTTTTGATTAATAATTGTTTAAGGTTGAAAAGTAAGTGAAGTGACACGCAATGTGCGCATAACAATGAGATAAAATGGAATCTCTTATACACGGTTAAGCATCTGTTTCATAGATTCAAAGAAGGAAATTTTAATCTCTCGATAATCGTCACCCAGGATATCTTATATTTAATTTAGGAAATATCCCAAGTTAATTTCTCATTATATGGCAGAGTTTATCTCATGGTCTCATACTGCGATTGAAAAACAACTTCATGATTTGAAAAAGAAGTGGGTGTGTTATGTTTCTACATGATTTAACACACCTTCAACTTCAGAAGAACGCCGACATATAAATAGAGCTACTGAGTTCCCATCGTATCAATGCTTGATTAAAGTATATTACTATATAAGATGAAAAATGGGTGACACTTCCTGTTAGTGCAATTGGTTAAAAATTGGAGAAAATAGTATAGCTAGACCTAAATGTGACATTAGCCAAAATATTCTTTTAATGTTATGGAATATAAATGGCATTATTTACTGGCAAAAATTACATCTAACAATATAATTACCGTCAGTACTTCGCTAAACTTCTTACAAACCAAAGCAAAGTGTACTTTATACATGACAATGCTTGAATCACTATACTAACGCTTTTATTTAGATGGACAATGGTTCCTCATCCATTCTGGAGAAAGTGAAAAATATATCTCACCCAACGCTCGTGGTGTCACTGACCCCCCTATCTTCCGCTATATTTTCAGGTCTAGAAACTAAAAACTAAGCATTTTATATCGTACCCACATCTAACGTTCGAGGAGTCACTGACAATCTCACAATCAGATACAATTTCGAATTTTGCGCGTAGGCTCATTCAAACGTACCCGGCTACAGCACAGTCAGCACTTATTTAAATCGTTCTTTTCTTTTTGCTGTTGTGCAATCAATCAATATTACACGGCTATTCGTTTACGTTTTACTGTCCCTAGCAATATAGCAGGCCAATTAAGTTAAGGTTTTGTGAAACTATATTCAAAACGAACGGTGCTTAATCGCCTACTCCATGTCTGCCCAGCTTTTTAGTCTTAATTGTGCTTGAAAATCACAAGGTTTACCTAATGGAAAAACAATAAATTATGATATGATTCCATTATATTTCTTTTGCAACCGGTTCAGAAGAAGCACAGAAAGTTTATAACGGATTAATAGGCGACGAGCATTGTCTGTACGAAACCCAATGCAATAGCAGAGTTATTCACAATATCAGAGCGGATCTTCTCTACATTGTCAGATAATTTTTTTTTCGGGACAGAATTTTCGATTGTGATTCAGAATAATGAGTATATAATTTATTTCGCATTTTGCCTAATTATTTACGCCATGATTTTAAAGGTGCAGGCTGTTTTAATACTGCGCCAAATTTTTCAGTCGAAAGGCCAAAGAATTCAAGAAAGGAATAATATCTATGGATACATACTAAATACAAGTAGAGATTGATTTTATGAATCCAACATAAATAGGATTAATTTCTCTGGAAACTGATATAGAGTATTTATTAGTTGTCAACTTAATATTTTTACGTAACAAATGAGAGTTTAGTTAATATGGTAACAAATTATATATCAAAGCCACATTTTACGTGAGGACTTTTAAGAAGAGCGGGGCTTTTGTAATCAGTATAAATACACTTATACGCCATATTTTTATTTCATTGAAAACCTAAACTTTAAATTCGAAAGAAAAAGTTAAGTAATCAGAAGTTCAACATCTGGGCGGTCTTTTAAATCGCTTATAACTTTGCATTGTAATTATCCTAAATATTATGTTTTCTGACCCTTACTTTCTTAACAAGTTGATTTATTTTTGGAGCCAGATAAAAGTAACAGGTCCATCTTTAGCTATCTTAGGAGTCGGTAGCAATAAAATATGTTTATCCAGGTAACTGATTTTTTTTAACATGCTACAAATGAATAAGTAAAAAAGCTATGGTGAATTCGATATCATAAAAAAGGTATGCCTTCTATTGATACTCAATTGTGCAGAAAATTTCAACATGTATGTTTTTGGGAGATTTTTAATTAGTACGTAGATACGGTTATCAACAATTAGGTCGATATCAAGTACAAAGGTGATCTACAAGAGTTAATCCACTCTACCAATTACAAAAGGAATCCCAGCGCTAATTATTACCCACTGACGGGAAAGTGTTCAGAGTTACGGTCCGTTTTCGTAAGGAAACGTTTTCTTATGGTTTATAACAAACTTTACTTCATTTAACCAAAAATGTTAATATCGGAGCCTTCCTGTAGTATTAATAAAATAAGTAACCTAGTAATTAGTCACAAAAAAAAATTCAAAGCTGAGCCGGACTACAAACATTTTTGTTTCCAAATAATGTCAGTTTTAATTGACTTTATAAATGCGAAAGTGGGTTTATTTATTTCCTAGTTTATTTATTTCGCTTTCACATTTTAATTATAATACCAATCTCTGGAAAATTGTGTATACAAATGTATACAAAAGTCAATGACAGTGTTATGAAGATGAATATAGGAATAACATTTATTCCGGAATACATTTTTTTAGATAAATAAAAAAATCATCAGTTAGTGGTAAGAGAGTTAACATAAATATGTAATAATACATCGTGGCAAGCTCATCGTGATTAGGTGCCTGTACTGCAGAAACCATATTTGTCTTTTAACACCATTTCTTCATTTCTTTGCATCACAAACTATTTTTATATAGATAGCCATCTATTTCAGCGCACAGATTTTTTCTTTTAACACCATAACCTAAAATCCAATTCCTTTAAAAAATATTTTTTCCTTTTCCACCAATTTTTCCCTTTTCCCTGCCTGCGAAGCCTTATGAATATTCTCGTCACCATACAAATTTAAATATATTTCACATTTAATGTTTATTTCATTTTCTTTAAGGCATCCAAAATATATAATATAAAGGTTATATTTAGAAAATTGTAATAGCACAATTGGTAATTAAATTATAAAATTAATAATATTGTCTTATATAAGTAAGAAAAGTATTGTTCGAAAGCCACTGGGAACTAAGGTTAGGTGAGATTAGTTTTGTCTTCATATATACATATTTGGTAGTCGCCATGTTGAAATTCCAGTTTTGGAAGCTAGAATATTGGATTTTATATTTGATAAGGTTTGAACCGGGTCTTTGCTTGTTTACTTGACGTGTGAAAAAAAGAGAAAATAAAGTAACCCTCTTATAAATTTATATATTTATAATTTGATCAGTGTAATTTTAATAAATATTTAAATAGAACTATGTATCATTAAATGTTTTATGTACCTAAGTGCGTACGGAACCCTCGTTGTGCGAATTCTATAATAATACACAGTTCCATTTGTGACACAAAAGGCTTAATCGAAATACATTTATCACTTTATCAGTATATAGCATTAGGATGTGTCTTATCTTGAAGAGGTGTTATGTATTTATCTATTAACACAATAAAAAAAATTACATGAAAATGAAAAATTTTAAATTATGTAAATATGTTTATTTTCAAAACTATGCCAACCAAATTAAAAAAATATAAAATATTCTTCAGTTTGAAACATATATAAACTTTCCAGAAAAAATATATTAAAACCATATTTATTACGAATAATTAACTTTCATTTAAGAGTATGAGACTAAAAATGATTTTTAATAATTAAAAATCATTTAAAACCTTACATTTAAAACCTTTTTTGGCACGTTTGAATGCATAAACGTTTACCTTCACGTGTTTCAGTGCAGATTAAGTTACTTTTACTTTCTGCAATGTTAGTGGGGAATACTAATGTGTAGTTTTTAAGTACTTATTCTAAAATATAAATTGTTTTACCCTGTTCACTCTAAATCCATGAATTAAAATGATGGGAGAAAAAAGTATTTCCCGTAATTAGCCATTTTATTAGTATTTAGGCAATGGACTTCCATTATTATACCCCATCTTTTTTATAACTTACTTGCTGCTGAACTGTTACCAAAGTAATTCATCAATGATGTCACTATTCTTGAGAACATTTTGTTAAGTAAACACACACTTTTGTGATAAATGTTTTATTTCAAATATATTTAATTGTTTTGACAAACATTTTTATTAATAGTATAAAAACGATATGTTAGAAAAAATTTGAAGTACTTAGAAGGAAAAGCTCAAGATTAGTCGTCTAAAAAGAAACCTTTCACGAAAGTGAAATTAATCAAGTGAAGTGCCTGAAAACAAAACATTCTTGCAAACCTAAAATACTTTAAATAACGTGTGCCAAACTGACCTCTTTATCTCGAAATATTGTCACTTTCTCTGAATTGTCCTGTAGCCGCACACCAAGTAAGAGATTACTCTCGTGGCTATAAGTCTGTTATATGTATCAATTAGATATATTAAAGTATGTGAACTTAGAAAGTAGGTTTATTAGTTACCAACTTAATATTTTTCGTACGACAATTGACAGTTTAGTTTGTATGATAACGAATTGTACATCAAATCCTATTTTATGTAAGGACTTTTAAAAGGAGTGAAGCTTTGTAAATAGTTTACATACACACGAGTATACGCTAAATGTATTTCATTCGATTAAAACATATAAATAATTAACTGGGGTAGAAGAAAACCAAGTAATCAAAAGTCCAACATTATTAGGTCGACCTTTCAAAATGTATGTTCTTGATATGTTGAATGCATTTTATTTGCGAAGTGTGCGTTTAAAAGTATGCGTCCTTAACTTGCCCCAAGAATATGCCCTTAATTTGTCATTTTTTTCAGTATACTATGAACGAATGATTAAACAAAATTACAATTTACTTGATATCATAAAAAGGTACTCTATTCCTTGAATTGCGTAACAAATGTCATAGCTTGTAAGTTTTCAATATATTTCTAATATATAATGTGAAAACGGAATCCATAGTTACGTCGAGATCGCGAGCTTTGCTCCTGACTATCAATTACAAAAGGAAATGTTATTTTATTACAAAGGAGGTGTTAATAATCACCCACAGACGGGAAATTGTTCCGAAGTACGACACGTTTTATTATTAGAAGTCCTTTTATAAACCACTTTGACTTTTGGGTTATAAAAACTCTCACTCGTTAAATGAGAAAAAATTAATGTAAGAGAGTTCGTGTGGCCTTAGTTAAACAATGTTTGCAAAACGGTTCAAAGGTGAATAGCTTTATACTTCCAATTCAGTTCTGAATTTCACTAACTCAGTACTTAAATTAAGTTGATGAAAGACAAAATTAAGAATTGAGTTGGAAGTATAAAGCTATTCGCATTTCAATCATTTTAGACGTAGTTAATATTTTAAATGTGAAAGTAAGTTTGTTTGTTTCGCTTTTACGCATTAACTAATCAAACAATACGGTCAGAGAGTGAATATAAAGTATGTGACATATCGTAGCAACGTGTAAATTTACGGCCATCTACTACTGTATGGTCTATCTCTTTTTTGTATCGCTTTTTAGATTATATACATCTAAAAATACTTAGCAATATTTTATTCTAACCATAAATTTTATACCAAAATTTTTTATAATTTCTTCGTTAGTTTTCCTTGTCCATGTGAGTGAATCCGCTGGGCAAACTTAGTATTGTATACTGTCTTATCACCATAAAGGATCACCAATGTTTCTTATCAATGCTTTCATGGCAATCAATGTTATTATTTACAGCTTTGTATATAATATATACGTATATGGCAAGCGTCCTATAGAATTGTTAGGATTTATGTTTTTTCCTAGCTTTCAACCACTGTTTCGCTAGCAGGGAAAAGGTGGAGTTATTAAAAACTATTCTTGTGAAAATATTGACTGTCGCCGTTGGAAATGACTAGGTCGTTTGCGATGCACAAAGCCGGAGAAATGACGTAAAAAGAAAAAAGCCTGTATCCTGTGATAGCCGTAGGCTACTAGAGTCCACATATTACTTTCTTTTACGTCGTATTGGTGGCCATAGGCTGTATTGTCGCGATATGTGACACGAACCTATTTATATTCACGTTCTCACTTATGTTCACGCCTTTATCCTTATCATAATTAATTATATTACGAAAAAAAATATTCCGATACTGCTATAATATACGAATATACATTTTATGAAGTTTGATTAAGTAGATGAGGTATAAAATCGACACAAATAAAAAAAGAAACAAACGAATCCATTTTTGAATTTATAATATTACATTATTTTAAGTTGTAAATTATATTATATAATTACACATTTATACAGTTATATCAAATTAAATATATAATTACGCGATTTCCATTTTCTTTTCACTGAGTTTCTACTCACTAACTTCGTAAAGTATATAATATAGAGTGTCAATTACATTTTTTTCTCTAAAAGGTTACTTAAATTCTTCTTAAAAGGTACAGTATAAATCCTTGAAAATCAGGTAGACTTATAATTGAGAATATGTTGAAGGGCCAGGGAAGAAGAAGGAAAAGGTCGAGCGGCAGATATTTACCAACTTTAACAATACCTTACATTTGTTTCAGAGTCAGCGCGGGTCATTTAATAGAAATCCTATCAGCATTTAATAGAAATCCTATCAGTCTGCCGTGCTTATATATGTGTGTAATATGTTTTATTTTTACCGCTTCATTACTTAAGAGATTAAATACCCTTTATCTTTTGTGATTAAAGACCCTATGTCTGCCATTTTATGTATATTTGTCCATAACATTTTGTTTAATTATTTTGAGTCGATTCTGCGTTGTATTTATGAGTTTTAAGTAGATTTCTCTTTTCTGTTTAGAATTTAAGATTAATAGGTCGAAATGACTATACGTATAATATAATTGAATTACTTATTCCCTTCTAGACTTGGAATATTTTGCTTGTTTCGTTTTGTAAACTGAACAAATTACGGTAGTTTAGAAAGAGTTATACTAAATACTCGCTTATTGTAATATAATATTCTAATATTCATCATAAATGGAAAATATTTTACCAGCGTCTGGAAAAGATAGCAAAGAATATAAAGACAAAATGACTGTTAATTTCTAGAGGAAATCAACACATTTTTTTATGATAAAGACCTTTAAGGACAACTTACGAATGTTTGAATTTAGTTGCAAAATCGGATTTAAACTTAACTACAGGCTATAGTTTATTTATACATACATATTGTGTACGTAAATATTAAAAATAACATGTTTTAAGTCGCAGCTTTCGGTAGATTCATCCCATTGTTTTTTTTTTCATCTTTTATAGAAACAAAACTGACATAAATTCTTTACAAATAGCTTCGTAATTTTGTTATTTTAATTATTTTAGTGAAATAACCATCATCTGCGTCAATATAGAAATAAAAGTTTATGTTGAATAATTTTAAATTATTGTTGTAAATAATATCTAAGTAATAATGATAACAAAAATTATTATTGATTTTTTTACCAGAGACATTAATAAAAAAGTTTACTCAAAATAGTTTTTTTAAAAATATATTAAAATTTTTGTAACGAATCAAAAATATAGGAATGAAATAAATTTATTTTATTTTTATATTTAATTTGTTGCATTGAATATACAAGTTTACTGTAAAAATTAGTATTTCTTTGAAATGAAGTAAATTTAGCGCCACGGTTAAAGAGTACACTTCTGGTGTCATTACAAATTTTCGAGTTTACAACAGGCATTAAAGGATAGAATCCTTCATATTATATGTGTGTGTGTGTAAATATGTATATATATGTGTATATATATATATATATATATATATATATATATATATATATTAAATTAAGAAATTTTGCTCACTACTTTATTCTAAATTTCAGCTAAAATTTTTTGAATGGAATTGAGGTGTGGACAAGCGTCCAGCCCTCCATGAACGTAAAGCGTTTTCATTTATTTGGGATAGTCGTAAAATAAATTCTCATTCACGTATATCAATAACTGAAAAACAAATGACTGAGGTGACTGCTATTTGTAACACTCAATTATGGTTAGTATTAAATGAATATACTCGTAACAAACTTTTCTTTCAAAATTTATTTTTTACATCAAAGGTATTTTTACATCAAATTAAGTAGGTAAAAATAATATAAACTTTTGTGCATATTGAGAATGTTCCAAAAAACCCTGACTGTTAAATATTACAGATAATTGCATTTAATTTTTTTGTGAGTTTATTTTGATATTTTTTTACGATTATATTACCAAGATTATAGGACAAATCTGTGAGAAGAACTATTACCAACATTTCATGCAAATATTCCTAATAATTTCATTGGTGCTTTTAAATATGTTTGGAAAGCAGATTTATACATAAAATACTCAATAAAAAAACCAATATACAGTATATGGATTATGACATCAACATACTTATAAAACCATTGACGTCTGAGATCGAATCGTTTTCATCAGTCATTTTTTCAGTGTGTAGCCATTTCAAACGTCAAAGTTTAATTGCCGTTTGTGAAAAAAACCTCAAAATCTATTAAAAAAGAACTCAAATCTATTATAAAATTCTTTAGCAAAATTATATTAACGACAGATTAAGTTACTCCATTTAAGTTACACCATCTATAAAAATGACAAGCTCATAATATCATCATATGCATGACGATTATATTTGTTCCATCAATTATTTTGATGTTATAGGCGCAGTCGTATGTTATGTTTAACAAAAAGACGTGCAGATCAAAGATGTCAAGGATTAATTATTGTCAGTGCTTATTGAGATGATACTATATTCGAGGAAAAAATTGAAGTATGTAAATAATGTCCAATTTTCTATAAGAAAACATGTGTCCCAATATTCCTTGAGGATTTTGGCATTCGGGACTGAATATTTTCAGTATTGACTGGTGAGTGGATTAGTGAGATGGAATCATTGGTCTATCATTCATTTAAGTGATTGACAAATTTTACATCATTCGACTCATATAACGTATCACTTTTAGAACACGAGTCAGGTAATCTATAAAGTATACAATTTTGGCATGGTATGTGAAAATTTGTACAACATGAGTTCAAGGAAAATGAAAATTGACAATTGCATCTTAAGTGGATTTAACTATAACAACTTCTGATAAAAGAGGAAAATAATCAATGCAGTAATATTTGAATTATTTTATCATTTATCCTGTCAAATTTACAGGGCAAATTCAACGTGTCTTAAATAAGCAAGTAACACGAAGTAATATTACTCAAAATTTGTCATTAAAACAAATTATACTAAATGTTACAATACAATAACAATACTAAACATGCATCTCCTCTTTTTTGCAACTCCACAGCTAAAACATAAACTAGTTAGATTCGTTCTCTTAAATTGCAATTTCGTCTCACTAGTCCATCCGTTAGTCCGTCCAACCTATGTGCATAAAATGTTACAAGTAAATGCATCACATAGAGATCTCAAAACATTAAACAAATATTTTAGTCTTCCGCCCCATACAGGTATGGGGCGGCATAGTAAAATATTTTTTTAATGTTTTGAGATCTCTGTATGATAGCAGGTATAATTTTGTTCGTGCACCCCATCGATTTGGGCCAACTATTGGTAAGGACTTTCAATTAAATTGAGATTTGATTTAAAGTTTTGCTATCAACTGGCACATATTCCTCGAATTGGAAAGTTACCCGGGTGACATCTACACGTAAGCATGGCACGGCATCAGATGTAACTAATTTCAAACCGATCGCTATCCTCTCTGAACCGGCTAAATTATTTGACTTCATTTTATATTGCAACATCTCTTCGAGATGAAAATGAAAATTGTTATGCGCAGCACTGTTTTTATGTTGGAATTTTGGTGATCACGAACTTTTTATATCTTCTTATCTATGTTTTTTACCATATTGATCTCTGGGTTCAAGTTGATATAGCATGTTTTGACTACCAGATAGATTTCGGTCGTGTAGGCGACGATATTTTAATAAATCATCTTATCGTGGGAGGATCTTCAGTTCCACTTTCACAATTTCTGTCTTCGTGTCTTATGGATGGAAAACAATTCGCTAAGGTTCGTATCTTGTGTATCCACTTTTCACTATTCTGCTAAATTATATTTGTTGCTTAGTGAATATCGCATGTCGCGGAAGACATTAAACTTTAAACCATAAAGAATGCAGCAAATGGGGAATAGCTCCGTCATGATATCAACACCATTGCTGCGCTCCGTTCGCTAAGTGGAACGTAGCGATTTACAACTTAACTCAAGAAAATGTTCAATAACGATTTACAGTAGAACGCACGCACCATTTAAATACTAATATACAGTCAGTAAAACTCTATTGCATCTTCTGAATGTGGTCGTTGATTTGGGAGTCAGGATTGATTTGAGAGTGACGTTTCGTGGGTATATGGTAGATATAGTAAAAATCGTTTCGAAAACTTGGATTCGTGTTACATAATTCAAAGTAAACATAAAATATAAAAAAATACCACAGTTTTTATCGGCGATAGTGTTACTTAATAAATTGTTTGTGGAATAATTTAATAAAATTAAATCAAATTTGTTGATAACACAAAATTACCAAGATAACTTCATCATTATCCCATGTTTAAATTATATAAATTTTATTTATAAATACTAATATTATAAAGATACGCAATTTTGAAAACCTATAGGTGACAATCAAAAGAGGATGACTTTGAAAGTTCGACTAGCTTTTATAATTATTGTTGACGTACACCTCAAATTAATGTTATCATAAATTCTTTGTTTTGATTATTACTAATCTTTATTATTCCTTACTATTCTGTGTAATGGAAACAAAAGAATAATAAATAGAGATCATAACTAGATTACATTTAAAAGTCTCTTAGTAATGTTTGAATTAAAATATTAATAGATAAACAATGAACCTTAATGAACTTTCAAATGAAGCAAATTGATAATTCACTAGTAGCTGCAATTATTTGTTAATGGAATCTAACTCTCATTGCATTTATTAGAGGAGACTCTAGCTAGAGCTTACATTTGGATCAGAAGGAACGTTCCGTTTTACATTAAGTAAACGTCAACCACTAACGCGTAAATTCCTTCTGTCATTCTCCAGGCATCTTTCAATTCAGTCATTTGCACTCCCAAGAATATTACAATTTTCTCCTACTTGTGTAAACTGAAATGTGAAAATTTTAGATGGTTAAATAATTAATTGGAAAATTTTAATTTAACAGTTCAATATTTTATTTCGTAACGGTATTAAAGAAAGGCTTCAAAATAAATAAATAAATATGAAGATAATATCTAAAGAATATTTATCACTGAAGAGAGTTAAATTTAAAATCATAAATATATTTAGTAAACTTGTTTATGAATCGGGAAACAAGGTTTAGCATTCGCTGTAAACGAAGACTTTGAAGTAGAGTCCATCAAAGCAGACAAATTGTTTTGAACATTCCATATTTCTCGTTTTCAAAAATACAGACATTTATTTGAATGCGCAACTACTTTATTTCATCCTTAATTGAATCAAAAGAATCTAAAAAAGAGGATACAAAGTAAGTGATATGATCCGTGTCCATTTAGAACCATAAAATAGCCTCCGCCAGAATTTATTTACTGGTGCTATTATGCCACAAATATCGATAAATTTCGATACGTTCTCTGAGGTGAGATAATAAAATAATATTATTTCTCTAAAGTTACATAATAAAAAAGTATTTTACTTATTATATTTTATAGATATTCAAGTATTAGATAAATACTTGCGGATTCTTCTTTTTGCTGCATCTAGACTCTTCGGGTTCGCTCGCTTCGATGCAGCTAGATCGTTATTTTCACTACTGCTCCGCTACTTGACGTCATAGTATGGTACATATCAGAGTTCACCGCTGGGCCTTCTAGTTTCAAAGAGAGAAAGTTCTTCTCACGTTGTTTTAAAATAGTTATATTTCAGAGGATCAAAACAAAGAGCCATACACAGCTAGTAAGTAAAAAAGCTACCCATTTCACAATCTTCTATAATATCCTAATTAATGCTGTCATATGGCAATAAGGTTACGAAATGGAGTTTGAAAATATATTTATTATAATGTAAAAATTGTATGCGAAGTATGTGTAATATTATTAATAACTTATAATGTTTATAATGAGATTTTTGCCAAAGTCAAATAAAAAGAAATAAAAATAGTATTGAAATCTATTTATTATTCAAAAACTCTCCATTTAGTAAAGAATAATGGAAAATTTTACATTTAAATATTTTTTTATTATACTTTCGTTAGTAAAATATTATGATCTCTATCAGGATCAAAGTTGAAATGAAATGAACATTGAAAATGTTTTAATTTATCCATTAACAATAATTTATCAATTATAATCAATTAACCAGCTCGTTAAGTCGTAACGGATACCCGATATTAGCTCTATGAAAATTTAATACGTATTATTTTTAAAAAAATTTTGAGTACAAACTGATATATATATATATATATTATATATGTATATATATATATATATATATATATATTATATATATATATATATATATATGTATATATATATATATATATATATATATATATATATATATATATAATATATATATATATATATACAGCCAGTTTGTACTCAAAGAATTTATAAATTGTATTATTTTTATTATCTAGGTAAAAGTAATATTATATAGCATCCTCTCTACCTATTTAGGCTTCAGACTTAGTAGGTAGCAAGGATGCTGTAGGTAGCAACCGAGTTAGTTTTATTTATATAATACTCAGGGCTAATTCTACTTAAATATATTGAAAGAATCTCTTAAATGGCAATACAGTTCACTGTATTCATGCGTGCGTTACTTACTCTATCATGGTCCCTTACCTGTGCTTGGGTAATTTTATGAACAGGTAAATATTACAAAAAAACATTGTTAATTTACAAGTAATACCAAAAAATAATTCAATAAATTTAGTTTTCCTTTGTGCTCTCTCTTGCATGAAATTTAAATGTTTTAAATAAATTGAAGCATCGTCAAATTTTAATTTAACTTCACTTCAAAATTTTAGGGCCAGCCTGTGGTATTTTCGTTTAAGCGAGCACTCAATTCAAGTAGAAGATGACCGATTTCCTCAAAGGCGTTGAAGATCCTAGAGGTGTTGGTGTATCTGTAAGAGTTGTCAAGTGTTACGGGTGTTTCAAATTTTCAGGAAAGAAGGTAAAGAATTTCAATATATTTTACTTTCAATAAATTTTATACTTTTGTGTATATCATGTATTTTTATTAGTTTAAATTTCTCTTGGAAAGATTGTGATAAATTAATTGGGGGCCATGAGTAAAGAGTAAAGGTTAAATATTGAAAGTGATTGGTAAACAAATATTGCAAAATTATATTGATAGTCATTTGTACAGCAATGAGAAAAGGTAATAACTTAATTTATCGTTTGTATTAACACAGGTTTTACTTACGATCACGACAATGTGTCTTTACAATTGTCCACAAAAAATGTGACACAGCTCACACTAAAAAAATAAGTACTTAGTTTTTGTTAACGATGGTATACGAATTCAGTTTATTTATTTATTTTCTCTTAGTTCCTGTTAAAGGAAGATAGCCACGAATTTTGTTTTTCAAAATCGCAGGAACTTTTTTTTTTATTTTAACGAACTTTTGATTTTATGTCACCTGTATGTTAATCAACATACAGGTGAGATAAAATCAATATTGTTGTTCTATGAATTGTCATTTTTCATTCTTTCAAACTGTTTTAACTGTCTTGTCCGACTTTTGTTACCGTTTTATCCTGTCATTGTTATTAAAATTTAAAATTGTAGTAGCATTAAAAATGAGCTCACATAATTTATTTTCCCTTGATCTTTACCCTATAGCTTTCTGATATTATTATAAACTAATTTAGCTGTTTCATAATTAAAGAGCTATTTCATAAGTAAAGATTTGTAAAAAGGTACTCACATTCTGAAAACATCGCAGAGTTTTTTGTCTGATATATTTTTGTATGTGTATTGGATTAAAAGTTCGCGATCTGTTTTTTATGTGTATTGCAATTAAAAAATATCAAAAATATATTAAACAATTTGCCAAATCCATTTTATCGATAGCGTCATCTCTGAATATATAACATTATATTTGGATGTTTTTGGTGAATTCGTACAACCTTGATAAAAAACTTTCCATATTGTATATTTTTATGTATTTAACCTAAAGAAGCAGCCAAAACTTTTTTTTATAAACTTTAGTCACTATTATAGAGACAAGGCATAAATTAATGCAATGATCATAAAATTGCGATCTATTATTAAATGATCACGCAGTCTGGTGAGTGACGTCTACGGCAAAGCGGTAAAAGTCTGTGGTAAAAAGTAAAAGGGTTTTTACAAGTTACTGTTGTTTCTTTCTGGGAGGTTGCTTTCTATAGCATTCAGAAGAGAAATAGTATTACATTCTTTAAGCAATTATGGTTTATCCATTTTCAATCTCTTTCTCTGCAACGGTTAACTTCCGCTATTTATCTACTTCGCTAAAACTTAACATTGGACCGTTTTTCACAATCGGAAATTTAAGTACAGTATAAAACATATAACTCAGACCGTGCTTATGGATAGACTACGAAGTACATTAATGTAGATCGATCTATTTGCATGAACACGCTGAATTAGGACTTTTAAAATTGAAAACTGTCTTGAGAAAAAAAACGTGTAAAGCACAAGTGTAACTAGCATTACAAGGTTCCATACACATTTATACGTTTAAAACATTTAATGGTGTATAGTATGCCTTTTAAACTATTTACAAAATTCTAATTTCTTAGCACGAAAATATATTGCCTAGTATATACATGATCTAAATCAGCGGGAAGTATCCTATAAGTTTTGGTTTATTTGCAAGTGTCAAAATATGCAGCTTAAATCGCTGGAACAATCACAGGTATATATTTCACAAGCGCATATTAAAAAAAATTGTTTATGTGACTTAACCACAAATTAACAATTTTCGCATTTTTTCTAAATGTATGCTGTAAAACCTTGCCCCTTAACAAATTTGACGACTCTGGGTTGACGAGAAATACCTTATAGGTTTTGATATTATTTGCGCGCGTCAAAATATGCAGCTTAAATGGCTGGAACAGTCACAGGTATATATTTTACAGGCGCATATTTAAAAAAAATATATTTTTATGTGACATAACTACAAATTAACGATTATAGGATTTTTTTTCTAAATGCATGTTGTAAGACATTGGTCCTTAACAAATTCTATGACTCTGGGTCGACAAGCAATACCTTATAGGTTTTGATATTATTTACGAGTATCAAAATATGCAGCGTAAATGGCTGGACCGAAAATATCCTGCCTTTATATAGCTTTAAAATGCGCTTATTTAAAAAAAATATGTGTCATAACTACAAAGTACATTATTAACAGATTTTTGGTTTTTTTTCCTTTACTTGGGCCGTGAAACTTTACTTCTTGCCAAAGTTCGTTTTGATTGCATTGAATTAGAAGGTTGGTTTTTTTACAGCTCCAAGGGACCATAGACCTAGTTTTTGATATTAATTTCAACTTGATACCTCAACACGTTCCTAAAAAAAGGGTCTTGACAAACTGCCAGACAGACGGACAACGAAGTGATCCCATAAGGTTTCTTTTTTCCTTTAACACCTTTTTTCTTTTTCCTACGGGACCCTGAGAATGGCCAAGCGCATGTCGGAGAAAGCATAAAGTAAGGGTTTGTTATTGTCTCTGTCTCTTGAAATTGTTGAAACAAAGAAACTTATTTTTTTAAAGATTTAGCTTAAGAATTAAATATTTCTAATTTTATTTTTCTGTATATGTATGTTGTATATATATATATATATATATATATATATATATATATATATATATATTTGTCGTATATGTATGTCGTATATATATGTGATGATTTGCGCGAGCACAGGAATTTATCAGTTACGAAAAACAGAATGCTAATAATATGGAATATAGGATTTTTTCTTTCAATAGTTGGAAGATGAATTTTATAAACCCAACGTTACCTCTAAGTTTTAAAGAATAGAAACCTATGCTAGTTTTTACCCCAAGAGAAAGCCGGTGAAAAAAAGGAAAGTAAATACATTTACTTTATATAATAAACACTTGCAGAGAATTTGGTTTCACTTACGTTAAACATATTTTTATCTTGTGACCTAAATTGTTTTACTTTCATTAAGTAATACCACTAATAATAAAAAGTGTTGCCTTTTCTATAGGAATTTTATGTCTACTCTGATAATCTTGCCGTTTGAACCCCGTCCTATATGTAAACCTGTTTTTTTTCTGACTAATATTTCTTAAGCAGTAGAAAAAAATGTTTGCCGAACAAAAATTTGTCATGTTGTTATTCATAACTTCGATGTTGTTTTATGTTAGGAACTGAGTTTTGGCTAGTAAATAACGAACAAAATAGGGAAATTTCACTGTTTCATGAATCTTAGGTTGAAAAGGAAATTTAACTTAGCAAAATGAAACAGTTTCCAAACCAAACATCCAAGAGATCAATTAATTTAAAATTAAGAAACAAAATGTGGCCAGATCAGGTTTGCGTTATGTGGCAGAACTTTTCTCATGGTCTGATATTGTAGCAGAAATACAACTTCATGCTTTGGAGAAGAAATGGAAATATTCCGTTAGATTACTAAATGAGCTAATGCATCTTCAACTTTAAAAGAGCCAAGTTGGCATGAAGCTATTTATTGATGACTATATAAAGATTTTGTTGTAGTATTTTATTATAGGAGATGAAAATTTAATGAACAAAAGCGCCACTGGCTAAGAATTGAAGATGAGGGTGTATCCATACCAAAATGTGACATTAACTCAAAGGTTTTTCAGAGCATGGCGGTGTGTGAGTAAAAATATTCACCGGCAATTCCTTCCTACTAATAGTACAAGGATTGACTTAGCTAATTATTCAGTCGAAATCCCAAATAATTACATAAAGGAACATTATCTATGCAAATTTGCTGACGACAATATATATATATATATATATATATATATATATATATATGTATATATATATATATATATATATATATTTATTTATATATGTATGTATATAAATGTACGCTAGATACGTTTTCTTCGATTGAAAATTTATAAACTTTTAGAGCGAAAAAAGTTAAGTAATCAAAAGTTCAACATCATGTCGGTTTTCTACAATAGCTCGCTTCGAAATGATCGTGTTAAATATTGCCTCTTCTTGATATGTTGAATAATTTTTTGGTTAAGTAATTCCTCCATAACGGTTTAATAATCGACGATATGAACATTCTTTTTCTTTTTAGGTAACAGAATTATTTCTCAATGCATTAGGAATGAATGAGTAAACAAACTATTATTTGCTCGATATCATGAAAGTCTTCCCTCCCTTGATTATAAATTGCTTAACAAATCCCAATACCTTGCATATTTTTATTACACCATGTAAAACCGCAATCATAATTATATCGAAATCGTGCAAAAAGGAGACCTCTGTAAATGTAGGGTCATACTGTTCATTACGAAAGGAAACCTAGCGCTAATAATCACCCACTGACGGGAAGGTGATACGAGATACGACCCGTTTTTATGAGAAAAAGTTTTTTTATAAACCGCTTTGACTTTCGGTATAAAAAAAAATCTCGCTCATTACACGAAAAATGTTAATGTTGGAGAGTTCGTGTTAATGATGTAAGTACTAAGTTAGTGGAAAAATAAAGTTCAGAACTGTATTTAACGTGTAAAGCTGTGTTCTATGTTTAAATAATGTTAACTCTGACTAATATTACAAATGTAAAAGCGAGTTTGTTAATTTTTTCCGCTTTCCGCCTCAATAACACAAATAATTTCCATGAAATTTTGCGTCTAACTGTCCAGTGACAGTAACATATGGAATGGACTCTAACATGATAGTAAACTATTTTTACTTTTAGTAAATAAAAAAAAAATCATCACGTCAAAGGTAAAAGCGTGCACACATCGCGACTATATTTAAGCCTACGACTATCTGCTGCTGGGTTAATGCTTTTTCTTTTCAAATAATTACATCATTTCTATGCATCGTAAACTACTTAGCAATTTCCAATTGTAACATTAAATTTTTCTTGTATATTATTTTCATATTATCACTATTATTTCTATTTTTCATACGAGCGAAACTGGAGGCAAAAGATTTTTATTATTATACATTTCTTGTCACCATTTATGGTTATCACAAAAAATTGTTGGACCTTTATTTCGTTTTCCTGCGGATATACAAAACATAGATAAAATAGAAAAGGAACAGAAAAACAAGTGGCAATTTAATAGTGAAATCAACAATGTAAGGCAGTGTTAAATAGTAAAAAAATGGCATAAAAAAGCTTCTATGAACTAAGATGCTAAGTTGACAGTTTTATTTTCATGTACACATATCTGATAATGAAATGCCAAATGATATGAACCGGTTGGTAAGGATTTATATTAGGCTAGTTTAATTTAAAAATAATACATTCCTGAAAATATTGGAATTTAACACTGGAATAATCTAAATAATTTTAGTGGCACAAAATTGAAGAAATTATATCAAAACAAGAAATATGTGCCCTGCAGTAGATGGTCATAGACTGGCATATCGTTGTGATATGTGACATGAACCTAATTAAGTTTATGCTCTTATCTCTAATGGGCTAATTTTTTTATAGGATTTTTGATAGGATGTCACCTGTAACAGGTAGGCTCACAAGTGCCAAATACGACAGAAAAATATAATTTGTTATTGAAGTGAAAGTTTTTGTACATAAGGAATTACGTAAATTCTTAGGAGAGGTCGTTTCCAGCATTTTCAAGTCGGGTTTCAATTGAAGCAATCCAAGTATGGAAAACACGCATACATACGTAATAACAAATGTGTTCTAATTTTTTGGAAAACCTAGTGTACATCGAGGTCAAAAGTTCGCCCTCAATCATGCCTTCAAAAGTATTCAATTTATTTGTTTATCTAGTTCAATGTATCTAACTGATACATACGGCGAACTTATTACTACGATAGCAATCTCTTATAGCCAATCAGTTCAGCCCCGTTCGATGGACGGCCGGAAATCGAATCCGAATCTCCGCGGTGCGCCGCGCAAAACACCACGCTGACGTCAATTTGTGAGCTTGCCGTGAAATTGTAATGTTCGAAATTGCATTTAACGACTATATATTTTCTTGACACGTTACACAAATTTCGTGGAAATGTACTTTTGGAATCCACATCCTTATGCTTATTATTCATGAGAGGATGACTCAAGATATCATGCTTATTATCTTATATCATTTTTTAAAATCTGGTAGCATTTAATCTAGTCTTATTAGCCAGTCGTGCATATGTAGATATATAATAAATTTTAAATTACTGTTTCATTGTTTAAAAAACCACTTTTTGGTCTGTAATTTTGTTAATATTTATCCGTAATATTTCACATAATAATTTTAAGAATTTCCTGTGTTGTAGCACCTCTAACTTCAGTGTTCTACGTATTCCATCGTGGAATTAAAATGTGGAATGCTTTATTTTTAAAAAGAACCAGGCAATTTTGTATAGAAATATTTATAAATTGTTTAGAACGAGGTCGGAAATTAAAAAGTTAATATCGAACGAGTTGTGATTGTATGTAATAATATTCTAATACTTGCCATAATTATAAGATACCAGTGTCATAATATAGTTATCAATGTCAAGAAAAGATGATAAATAACATAAAAACCAGAACGTATGTTAGTTTTTCATTAGTTGCTTTAACACCTTTTCATGGCAATTGTAATAATAATATGCCATTTTCTTTAATTTTCTATTCTTTCTGTTTTAAATAATACTTATTAAATAGCACAATTGTTTTATAGTATCAATAAAATACATGGCTATTTTCACTAAAATTTTAAACAAAGACCAAATACCTTTGCCATAAATGACGTTACTCAAGTCTTGGGGCTTTAGATGTCGAGAAATTCTAATGAAATAAGGGTAAGAAGGAAAGAAAGCATAAAATTATAGGCAAAGGAAGGTGTATAATAATTAATACATTACATATATATATATATATATATATATATATATATATATATATATATATACATATATACATTTATATATATATATATATATATATATATATATATACATATATATCAAAGTTGTAATTACAAGTCACGACTAGGAGCAATCAGTTAAATTTGCAGCTCGGAAGCAAAGTTTATTTCAGTTAATTGAAGTGAATACCAAAAGTATAGTGAGTGCATACATCAACAATACGAAAATAGCGTTTACAAAAAAATTCTTTATAGCAAAAGTAATTATATAATTAAATTATTAGACTTATATTAGCCATTATTTTAACGCCAGACAAAATACATTTTATAAATGTTATAATAACAATATATTGCCTGGATACGTTATAATATTTATTCACAGAATAGCTAATGGTGCTTTCTGACATAAATAAAAATGCTTATACTAACAAGAAAAATAACTCAGTAACACTTTTAATCTGGTACCTATTAATTAGGTGTATAGATATAAAAAAATCATCTAAAAAGGGGGCCACAGTGAGTATACAACTTTTAATATTACTGGACGTCCAAACATCAATATTGGGAGCAATATGGATTGAACTTGCATTTTCTTTTGTACTTTAGTCATTCCGTCACTATGAACGTTTGATATGAAATTTTCCGATAATGTTTTCCTTCTGGGAAGCTGGTAGCCTCGATAATATATTAGTTCATTATTTTTTGGGATTTTGCCACATTTGACGATGTTGAAATGATATATTCTAACTCTGAAGTGAATTTAAATTACATACAAGACAACCAATGATTGGTTGTTTTTCAATTATTAACGGAATCAAAATATATTTTATTTTCATTTGCCAGATTAAAATTTCCAATTGAGTCTTAAATTTCCATGCATGTCGAAAAATATTTATATTTTGCTTTTTGATCTCTTTCTTCAGTGAAATATGTCCAGAGAGAACTATGTTTTCGATTTGATGACATTGTATTACATATACTAAAACAAACCACATAATATGAGTTAATGTAAATTGCAATGACATATAATAGATAATTGCCTACCTAACTCAAATATGCATTCACATTATCTGTATTATAAAATTGATATATATTATGTCACATTACAAAGTAAAACCACTTTTTACAATTAAATATCTATGAATATATTGATTTACATTTGACAAATAAATTATTATCTGCCGTGTTGTTCTGCGAATTTATTTCCAACCGAGCGCCGCCGCGCCAGCCGAGTACAAAAGATGAGCCAACTCGGAATTTCATCAAACAGAGTTAATCGATTTGAGAAAAACGTAAACCGAGTTTCAAGTCGAGTAGGTCAACTCGATTTAACAAACAACGTTCATTAGATTTTTCGAGAATCGATTTCAATTATTTAAAAAGTAGTTGTTGGATTGTTGAAGAATAAGGGCGGTTGAGTAATCGGAATAATACAAAATCTCTCAGAATTCTCAACCTCTAGCTTAAAATTCACCCATACCACTTGATTCATATAAATAAAGAACAGTTGATCCGGAAACTTATTTCCGTATACGTCATCATAGTGCGCGTATTCCCGGAATGTTTATAACACAAAGAATATTTTCTGCGCACAATTATTCCTTCCGTTGGTTTTTGAAAAATCATTCAAATGTAAACTTCTTTCTCGGACCTAGGATTGTAATTTAAAATATATGAATTACATGATTAACAGATTTAAATAAAACTTTTATAACAAAAAAACACAACATGAACAAACTAACGGAAATAATTTATTAAAACATACAAGTAAGGAATGTACTCGCAGATAAAAATAATAAAATATGTCCAAATGGTACCCGAGAACCGAGTGCTTTCGTTTTGATGCGAACATGCGAGTGATGCATTCAATTTGAATATGCGACCGATCACGGACCGAGCGCAGTAAGTGATCAAACGATACAGGACAACTCGGTTCCTAACAGACGTAAATCGGTTTAACTCGGTTTAACCTCAACTCGGTTTACAAATTCGAGTCGTCATACCGAATAAGCCATTGAACTATGAACAGCATATGCATGATAACGTGAAAAACTAAAACAGCGCTGCAGTCCTCGCACTCTCGCAGTAACAAGTCGATTTTGGAAGCGAACGAACGAATTAAATGTCAGAGGTAAAAAGTTACTCTCGTAGCCATAAACTCGCTTTATAGACTATCTGTCATTAATATTTGTAAATAATAGTCCTACTATCTTTGAAACAGAGACATAACCACTTACGTTGACGATATCTCATTTGAAATCTAATAAAATAACTATTAAAATCATATAAAATCAACTATTCTCACATAGGCGTACTAAACTCGATAAAGTTATTTGTGGTCGATTGCTCATATTAATTGTAATTCAAATCTAACAACAAAAAATTTTTGATTTCATTTATTTGTTGTCCCGGATTTCGTGCTGACAGTGTCCTAGTCAGAGTTACAAAAAACAGTTGAGATGGGTCGCGTGCGATTAAGCCTTTGTGTGTACGATTAGACTATACTAGGTTAAGTTCGGTCAAGATTATTCATGTATTAGGTTAGATTATAATAGTTTTTATTAGGTTATGTTGAATTAGGTCAGGTCGAGCAATGTTGAGTTAGGTTAGTCAGGTTAGGTTTAGGTTATGTTGGGTAGATATTTCAAAAATGGAATCATAACACGTGTCTACATTAGAAAGAAATACCTAATCCAAATGTTTTGTTTCAAAGATTAAAAACATGGCCGGGATAACAGAAGCTGAAAAAGTTTGGCCAAGTGTGACTCGAACTTATTCAACGAGGTTTACATATCATGGATTATTAATAAACTAACTTAACTTCATAAGTCATAAACAGTTCTTTTACTTTTCGTAGTTACTTCCTTCCTTTTACTTTTTCCTGGTTACAAAATGTAACCAAAGAACTAATTGAGACAAGTCGAACGAGCCTAAACTCGACTGGTTCACTATTAGCTATTGAGAAGTTTCTAAGACCACCTCCCTGTCTGATCATCATGTCAATGGCTCGGCAGAACAATATTATTATGCTATCATAGGAACTAAATAAATTTGCAAAATTTCAATAAATGTGATAATTAGGACTGAATAAGATTCCACTTACTCTATCAAAGCGGCGAATCGTAAAGCGTTCCAAGATAAACATGAGTAAGTTGTGGGACTTTATGACGGCGATGGGACTTTATGGCGGCGAGATGTCGTAAAACTGTGCACATATTCTTCCGTCAAGTACGCTGTCTCTTGAAAATTACCTTATGATTATAAATTGTCCATTGGTAACTTCGGTGATATATTGGTATATTTTGAATTTGAATATAAACGATTTTATATTTATACCCTTTTGCAACAAAACGGGCACCTGAAACTTTTCTTTACAACTAATAAATTATGAAAAATTGGTTTTATATGCACTCGAATAATCGAAGACATAACGTTCTAAGTTTGAAAATATAAATTTTTTTTTAAATATTCCATTGGAATCAAAAGGTTTGTTAGCGTTATGTGGTTAGATGTTGTGTTGTTTTTTTTAAATGACTGTTATTGATATTACTATTAAATTTTTTAAAATTTGTTTCTCATGACAAGTTTTATAGCGTACTGTGGCAGA
The DNA here is from genome assembly GCA_039881145.1 of Druceiella hillmani. Taxonomy (NCBI): domain Eukaryota; kingdom Metazoa; phylum Arthropoda; class Insecta; order Lepidoptera; family Hepialidae; genus Druceiella; species Druceiella hillmani. The sequence goes on along the minus strand of JAYKKI010000047.1, from coordinate 10,339,674 downwards.
TATAGCCAATAATCGATAGTAATATAGTGAATGTTCTTGACGAAACCTGCACTCAATGTAATATTTCAAAACGATTTAACGTAAGTCAATCTACTGTTCAGAGGGCTTGGAAAATATTTTAAGAGAGCGATTCATTAAAAAAAAACAAGTATTGGGAAAAAAATAATACACCAAGCCCAGGGATAACCCATATATTATGGCTTCGAGAAATCAAAAGTCTACCTACACAAACATCAAAAACAAACTCGAAGAAGTGAGAGATGTAAGAGTTAGCTTATAGACTATTAAAAGGAGATTTTAGAAGTTGATATCGACAGCCGAAAGCCGAAGATTATATAAAGGATATTACCCGTTGAAGGACCACTTTTTTGTTAAAATGAATAATTTCGAAAAAATATTCATAGCTCATTTTTTTACCCTTATCCAATAGCATTTAATTCATTTTATTACATAAAATCTCAATCCCTACCGTTTTAAACTAACGAAAAAAATCGTGAGTGCCCGTTTTATTTTTGCGAAGGAAGGTAGTTCATGTAGTCAGTAGAAGGTAGAACATGATCTCAATCTTCAGACTATATAAAAAAAAGTTCTCATTGTTAAATATTTTTAAGGGACAACATTAAAAATATATAATTAAGTGCATTAGTCCAGCTTAAAATCTATTACTCCACGATGGCTGGAGCCTGTGGAAAATAAAAATATTTTTTATTAACGTTCGTCCAAACTAAGTTAAAGCGAGTTTGTTTATTTGTTCCGTTTCCACGCCTGATATACGCAATAAAATTATGCTTACAGTGTATTTTATTCTTAGTAAATAAAAAAATCAACATGACAGGTATAATAGATTGAACGTAAATAAAAACGCAAACAAACAAGTTATTAGATATCTACTGCAGGACAAAGGATATTTTCTTTTTAAACCTTGTTTTCGACTCTGTGCACACCAAACTACTTAGCTATTTCCAATATTGCCATTCAGATTCATTAAATTCGTGACACATTTTTTTTAAGTTTAACATAAAATTTTCCTTTTTCGTACGGGCCAAAGCTATTTTTGTATACTTTCTTTTTATCAAGCATGGTCACCAATATTTCCAACTAGACTTTTGTTAAAGTTTAAAAAATACAGCAGAACGATAATATTTTGAAAACTATAAATACATACTTGGCAATTTAATAAGAAAACTAATAATGTAAAGAAGTATTAAATAGTAAGTATTATAAGAGAAACCAATGTGAAATAAGATACTAAGATATTGTCTTATCATCAGAAACGGTCTTCAAAAATGAAATTTTCATACATGCATATTTGGTAAGCATATTATTGAAAATCCAGTTTAAGGATATAGTTTGTTGCGGGTGTAATCATAAGAGCCAAAAACAACACAACAACATAATTGATCATTGAAGTGTCGTAAACTAAACAATTGAATGAACGTTAATATATAATATTCAGTATTTTTTCGTTGTGTACAAACACTCTCTTCTACAGAATCATATAGAATTCATGTCAATAACCGTTTTCACGAAAAGGTGACATTTTTACAAAGGCTGAAGACGTTCGCCATAAACGGCGTTATTCAAGGTTCGTTCTGAAGACGTTTTACATAACTGCTTAGTTATAGATGTCAAGGTATTCTTTTGAGATAAGAGTTACGAACAACTGTTTTACCTATTAGGGATCGAAATAATATTGTGACGAGAAGAAATAAAGGAAAGTACATATGTATTTCTCAATAGAGTTTAATTATTTTTTTCTATTTTATGCAATTATTTAAATATAGTAAAATATTGATTAAGGAACAAATGAATTTGTTCCTTATTCTTATCCGTTCTTTTATCTTTATTTCTTAGGCTAACGAAACCATAGCCAATTTAAGACTTTTTCAAAGTGCTGACAACCAATCCATATAATTGACTTCGAAACATTAGTCATGATCTCTTTACTCTGGATAGTCTCAAAAGAACTACTTTGAGAATAATACTACCCCTTCGTGATTAATGAGACATAAAAATATGTAGAAAATGCGTATACAATTAACATAATTTACAATAGTGTCAAACTCTTCAAAAATATTTGATTTAGACAATGTATTAAAGCGTAAGCGATCAAAAAAGTAGAAAAGACAAAAACTACATATGGCGCAAATTGCTTTTGCGGTATGGTATACCGCTGATTTTCAAACATTTCTAGAATTTTACATGGTAATTTATGTCGGTATACTTCATCAAATTCACTGTCGTGCTATTTTTTTACAAACTATACTTGTACGAATTTCTATTCTAATGAATTATCAATCATAAACATACGTCCATTCTAACATAGGAAATACTTATCAAGGAAGAATTGCTTACTATTATACAAAATAACTCTTTTACAAAGTTAGCAAAATATCAATCGATTAGTAACTAAAAAGAGGCTGTCAGAACAAAAAAGTAATAGAAGAACCAAAAAATTCATCAAAAATCGGCAAAAAAATCACAAATAAAAAGACGGCGGATGTCGGTTCGCCAATAGAAAAGCACGACATTGCTTAAAATCGCTGATTACTGAGTGAACACTTCAGACGTTTTAAAAGGATTGATATGCGATGTAGGGGGAGGAATGCAATGCGCCGCATAGGCCACAGTGTAGGAATTGTCTTCCTGTGTCTATCGAGTTTGTAAAGTAACCATCTGTCTCTCCGGTAGCTTAGTCGCGGAGATTCTATACTTGTTTATTAGTCATTCTCTTTATATTTGTTGAAATAGTAATAAAACTATCATAAATAAAAATCGCCTATGTCCTCCCGGAAAACACCGTCCTTCTAAACGTGAAAGAATTTTTTGTAATCGGTTCAGTGATTTAGGAAGTATTTTACAAACTGACAAAATTACAAACTCACATTTCCTCTTGTGTAATGCTTTTCCTACAATACTATTAGTGTAGGAAAGAAACCTAGACATGAGCAAAATAAGCAGTAGAGGCGCGATATAATTACTTTTGTTTGTAACTCCTGTACTTATATAAAATGAAACGAAGAACATAAGGGAAAGTTGTCAATAAAAAAATTGTTCCAGTGATCATTAGAACAGCTTTTCTATTGAAACTCATGAGTAACTCAAAAACAAAGTACATTTAGACAGATTGGTGACATAAAGAAGCAAGCGTCCGCATCCCGCAACACTTCTTGGTTACTGTCATCTCGTGGCAACGACAAACAAGTGACCTACCTTGAACTTGATATTTATTCTATTAACTTTCTTTTATTAAATTTATCAATACTGAAAGCTAATTTGTTGTTTATTTCTTTTATGTTGATATTATTTTTTTGTATTAAAAAGTATCTTTATAAAATGTATTAAATAATAAATTTACTTTCATATAAAAAATAGAGATAATTTCATAAAAGAAAGATATTTTATAAATTAATTTTTGTTTCAAGTTAATGAAAAGGATTCACATATTTAATACTTGCAAAAAGAAATACTTACACTGCAAGATGAGTATGTGTTATAAGAAAACCTGTCAAGTACGAGTGGTAATCACATTGAGAGGGTTTCATATATATTTAGGTATTCATAAACATTTAATGGTACATAATATTCCTTTCAAACTATTTTAAAAAATGTAATTTTTTAGAATCAAAATATATTACTATATCTGTCATTTACATTTAAAAAAATATGTCATGCACATTTAAAAAAATATTTTTTATGTGACTTAACTATAAATTAACAACTTTCGAACTTTTTCCTTTACTTGTGCTATAAGACTTTGCTTCTTGCCAAATTTCATGACTCTAGGGCAAGTACCTTATAAGTTTTGATTTATTTGCGAGTGTCAAAATATACGGAATAAAAATATATTGCCTACCATATCTTTCACAGCCAAAAAAAAACCTAAAATTACTGCTATTTATAGCCAAAAAATGCGGTATAAATAGTTTTAATTGTAACCGTTATGGATGTAACACTCTTTTTAATTAGACCTATCAAAATTGAAACGTGATGAAAAAACTTTACATCAAACTCGCACTACAAGACGCAAATTTTATTTTTTACCACGTCAATATATTGCCTAATATACCTTTCACAATCGTCAAAAATGAGACATTTTCATAAATTATAAGATCTAGGATAATCGCTCCAGTTTCCCTACAGCCTTTGCCTAGATCTCCGAAACCCTATTTTCTTATAATTGTACTTTCCGTAGTTTCGGAAATAGGGGGCGGGGGAACACATTTTTCGTATATTTTTCACTAAATCTTCAAACAAAAAAGAATGTATTTTTGAAGTTTTTATTTTTAGCCTTTTATCTATCTATATCTTTTTATAAAGAAATGTTTTATTATTTTCATTTTCAGCTTTAAAATAACATGTGTTTATTCTAATATAAGTTACGCGTTATTTGATCCAAGAAAAACTTTGCTTAACAGTATATTTGATAAATTAATTAAAATGTAAATCGTTTCTTTAAACAAGATAAAAAGGTTTTGACGTTACTAATTTTAAAATATAAAATAAAAAAAATTCTCTTGCTTCTGGTATTGTCTAAACATAAAGTGTTGTTAAGTAATAACAATTACATAAAAGTATCATGTTTTATGACTAATAAAAACAAAGCAATAATTTTTATAGAGGTGTTATAAGACATACTTTCATATTTTTTGCACAATTTAAAAAGTTGTTCCAGTCGTTGAAACATGACGAAAGTTTGGGTTAATGTGATCTGTGTCTCACTCCGTAAAATTATTCGCGAACTGGAATTTTGCCTTAAAAGTATGCAAAGTAAATGAAAATTGTTAATTTTCAAATACGTTAACCTAAAGGGTTTTAATTCGAGGTAAGGCGGAAATGTAGGTTGATTCGCCGTTTATGTTGATAAGACCTCTTAAAAGCACAGATGTCACAAACGTGGGTTGATTAATTTAAACCACGAAAAGATTATCAATTAAAGTCTCTTTTTCTAAACATTTTGATTTTTAGTAGAGACCGGATTTAAATACGCTTCTTATCTATTTAAATATTTTCAAAGTAAACGCGATTATCGTCGTGATTTTAAAACCTGTAAAAACTGTGAGGAAATAATTGAAGAAAGAATTAATTCCAAACAAGTAAACTCCATCTTTAAAATAGTTAACATGTTATTATATATGACATAAATAATATGACGTTGACAAATATTCTATTAAGTACTTGTAGGCACTCTATAAATAACCTGTTATAACCACGCCACAAATAATTTAACTGCGTCGTCCGGCAATGCGCACAGAAAAAAGGTATTTATTGAATTGTATTGGAATGTCAATGTATTCACATTTATAGATGAATGTAGAGCTCCTATCTAGTTTATTAGATTTCTTATAGTTATTACTTTATGTTACGCTTATTTATAAGCGACCTTTATTATTGTGAAAATAAGTTATTTTCATGTTTAGATAAATATATATATATATATCTTGCATTTTCTATTGTTTCTATTTTCTGTTCTTGGTTTAATTTATTTAAATGCTAAAATGCCCAATAGCATTTTTACTAATGATGAATCATTTTTACCTTGGTATTGTACATGTACCTGGTATCTTGGTTTTGTACATCTATATGTACATTTTTATCTACAAAGATATGTAGCAGAAACATTGATCCCTTTTTCATGCAATGTTCACTTGAGCTCTAATATAAGTGCATAATTCTTGCACTTGCATTAATTTCTTGCAACATCTGTCTACTTACGTTATGCATTCTCAATAGTATTTAGTCTGTTCTCTAGTTTAACCTACTATTAAATTATGATGTAATAATAAACTAAATAATAATAATAAATATGTGAATGAAGCGTGTTAATGAAAAATTAATAGGTTCGATATGATCCGTAATATTTCCCAAATATTTCACTCAATTTATATTTAGGTCGATGTAGAAAATAATCTCTATTAACGATATAAATGTCTTTTGTAAAATCATACATCAATTATAGACTTATGGTACAAACTCGTGTAATTTACTTAAATTTTGTATGAGAGGTATTTTCTATAAATTTTTCCAGGGGTATCATTGGGATCATTATTCACTAGTAATGGGGAATAATGAAAGAAAATTCTTCGAACCGTTTTTCAATAATAATTTAATGTTATTTTGCACAGTACTTACGCGAAAAATTTAGCATATTGAAGAATACATTAGGTTCGCAAGGGTCATGCCTTCTCTTTCCCTCATCTTTCTGTGTATCTCTTAAAGCCCCGACCCTCGAATGTGGGATGTTTAATATCAATAGTATCAGAGGAATAACGATAATCATGTCAGTAATACCTATATATAAATTTTAATTGCCTAAAATAAACACGGTAATTTGTAAAATGTGTTTCAATGTCGACAACGATAATGTTTCCGTTGCAAGATCATGACATTCGAATTTGGACGATACGCACATCATCCATCATTGTATGGTGGTAAACATAATTATATATCATAAACTTAATATAATATGTAATATTAAGTCCATGTCACATCATGCTGATGTGTGCAACAAATAGAAATCATTTCAATATATTCGGTGGGGGACTTTCCAGCTTCGATGACTTAAATGAAATATATATTACTATTTTAGGGTAGATTTTGCCTCCACACCTGAAATATTGTTTCAGCATCTAAACTGTAATTTAACACGAGAGCCATGTCAGGAGACTAGAAAACCATTTTGAAGAGTATTGGCTGCTATAAATGTATTTATTATGCTTATTTATTTTGAAGCAATACTGCAAACAATTAATATTTACAGCTTGAATCGTAAATTAATTCATTAATACAATAAAATAGTTACCTAGATTATGACTTTCTAAATAAAATATGATGATTAGTAACAAAAATTTGGAATTACAGATGAGGTTATTATAAGCGTGAGTTGGAAAATGTACTCGGTATGCATAAAATTATAATAACAAAGAATAGTGATGATTTTTTTTTTCAAAGTAGATGATGATGCTGTAGATTAAAAAAAACTAAAGAAGACGAATGAGAACAAAAATAATACAAAACAAAAAAATGTATCTCATATATTATATTTTTAAAATATGAAGAATTATTAATAAAAAAGACAAAAAAATAAATATCCATTGAAGTTGATAATAACTTATTAGGATTGATAACAAATACAATCAATACCGATTTTTTGAATCCATTTTCAGCCATTGTATAAATTAATAAAAATAAACTGTTAACTGATATTAATATTCGTTCTGTTGTTATCGAAATGAATGTCTTATTCGGTCTTTTTGGTGAACCTGTCTGAACTGTGAGGTTCATAGGTTAATACGTTACACTTATGTATGGAGGATATAACAGGACGCCATCCACTTTTTGCTTCATCTCGCTAGTACAAAGAGGCCCGTAGAAATAGCATTTACAAACCATTGTGAAAAATAACCTTACTTTTCATAGAAAATACCGATTTTCTCATTCCTTGAATAAAGTAGCTTATTTTTTTTATTTTCATTTATCAATCACCTCGGCCCAATTCTATATGAATATTTGCCAGTTTCCTTATATTATGAATTCGAAAATACTTGGTAATTAAAATCATTGCTAAAGATAACAACATTGATACAATTTTCTATAAATATACTCGTAAAAAAATATCGTTTATGAGATGAGACTAAAAAAGTATATCGCATTGCTGTCTTGACTTTTCAAAAGGCTGAAATTATTTTTGTCCGGGACGTCATTCAACATCAAAGCCTCGTCTTCACTTTTTACGAGACACTCGATGGCAATAACATGACATCAATATTTAAGCAATTTCCTAAAATTGTTTGTAAAATAGGATACTGTCAAGAGAGAACTTGTGTTGTCAGTTTGGCTGAGTTTGTTGATAGATTGAGCCTCAAACTCGCGTCGCGATCACAAAGTTACAACGTAACGCTTCTTCGTTAAATATACGGTACTTTTTTTGCCTTTTAAAAAACTCGATTGGTCTTATTTTATTTTAAACCTGAACAATTTTAAATATATTTCACAAAAATAAATCATTTTCATCATCATTTTCAATTGTATAAAGTAGTAATGGTAATATTAAATAAAGTATACAATATAAAAACTGTTTGTTGAAAATATTATAAGATTGTTCATATGCAAAAAAAAATTATTTGTATACATTTGTGTGATTCCAAAAGTAATGAAAAAAATTAAAAATTAATTTTCCAGGCTTGACCGAGTATTTGAAACTAGTGCTTAAACAATTTTGTCTTTGATTTTCAATTACAAACTGAATTTAACAGATGAGCTATTAATAATTCTGACTAATTGTCAGTTGTAAAATACCAGTCCAAAGTGCAGTTGGAAGTGTTAAAATTTTAGAGAGCTATAAAAAATTAAAACGTCTATGGCTAACTAATTAATGAGACTAAGTGACCAGTTATGTCAAATTCATGACCAATTAGAGGGTATATTGTATTCTTCAATCCATCTTAGATGAGAGCTCTTAGTTTGTAGAGCTCTGCGTAAGCGATAACATTTTATCATGCCCCTGTCTGTATCAATCCATTCGCAGTATAAGCTCTGTCATCTTGTTGTCATGTTACAAAAAGGTCCTGCTCTCTTAAAGTGGCTTGCTCTTCTTATTTCCAAATACATTACTATTTTGTGGAAAGTCGTTTACTGCCCAAGTCGCAAAACTTTGGAAACGATTATACACCGACACCAACAATTAATCCTTTATGTGAGAAAATAGTCTGATAAATCTTACTTTTCCAATGTATCACTTTTCTACCTTTTTATCCTTTCTTTTCCTAATATCAACTGATGACATAATTACAAATGTAATAAAGATCACCTTGTAGAATATTCGTAAAGAATACACTTATGAAAAAGGTCTAATTATCAGTAAAGTAAGTAGATGTTTTGTCCTGTCAAGTAGTATTAGTATTTCCTAATATTGAAATTCCGACAAGAGACTTATTTGTAAATCGCCGCAGCGTTGGTTGGTATTGGTTCGATACCACGCTGTGTATGCAATGTACGACATTTAACCCTTTAGTTAACATTAAAAAAAAAGGTATTTGGAACGGGATTATATAAATAAAAATGGGCAAAATTACGAAACAATATGTTATAACAAATTTAACATAAATATATATTCCATTTAAATTAGAAATACTTTTATTTTTAGATTTATATATGTATTTAACACTAACTGCTTTGGTTGACTAAATAGTATTAGATATGTTTTCTATTGCTAGTTTCGTAATAGAGGTAGATGCAATTTTAAGTGCATATTCATCAAGCTCATTTTGTTACTAGTCACTACTATAGTTTTGTAGCTAAAAGGAAAAAAAACTAAACATTTAGATTTTTCTAGTGTAGTTTATATATTTTATAGCTCTTGTTTATATTTTTTATCTTACAGCCACATAACCAAAGATATTTTAAAGAATTTTTCAAAATACTCACCTCCCTCCCTGTAGACCATGCTATTTACCTATATATATATATATATATATACATATATACATATATATTTATATATATATATATGTATATATGTATATATATATATATATATATATATATAATTTTAATTTGTAGCTCCACACACCGCGTACAAAATCCAAAGTTAAACCAAATGGTAAATTGCATATATGACAAAATTCCATACTTCTAAAAGTCGACATTGTCGACATATAGTCTTAAACTTCTAAATAGAGTTACAAAAATACTCCAATAACATTGCCACCACATTCTGATGATAATCAATATCCGTTTCATCTTTCCATCGCCTGTGTTACAACGTGGATATTCAATTTGTTCCAATCCTGTTTATATACAGGCGTATTTTTCTTCACGGAACTGATTCTTCCCATCATTCTGAACGAAAATATGTTTGCTCAATATGGAAAACCCTATTGTTTCCTTCACAACCACCTTTAAATTCAAAATTAAGAAAACAAATCACATTTTTATCATAAAATCACTTTCGTGAATTTATTACGATTATTCCTACTAATTTCAAAGCTATTACCTTTTCAACCTTATAATAAATTTAAACGTGATTCATCACATTATCCTTAATAGGAAAAACATGAAAAAACTGTGAAACAATACGTCAAGACCTCGCACTACAGGGTACCTTACATATTTAAGTTATTTTAATAATCTACTAATTTATTTACAAATACTAAAATTTCTTTTTTCTTTTCTAAATATAGACAATATTTTCACGCACGAAACTCACAAAACTGTAAAATTTAGGATCATCGCATATCTTTTCTGTAATCTTATAGTCAGATTCCACCAACCAATTTTTGCAGATTGGGTCATATTTCGGAAGGTACGTTACTTAAAATTCCGAATAAAATATTTTGGTTTTTAATTTAAAATCAAACACAAAATTGATCAAACTGAAGAGTGAACAACTTGTAAAACACTAGTTTTAAATACTTGGTCAAGCCTCAGTAATTAATGAACGTTAAAAATAATTGTTTATCTTGTATATGCGCCACAACCGCCACAATTTTTAAACCGATAATTTAAAACAATTTGCAGATTTTTTAGCCATTTAACTTTTAAGTTGTAATTTAATAAAAAGAGATTTTTTTGAAAGACGGTATTATTTAGATCAATTTATTATAAAGTTTATTGGAAAAAAATATATCAAGATCTGCTATTAGCATTATGACGCATCCACTATTATTTATTTTTGACTTAAAAATAACATCCAATAGGTCAACAATTGGTCAATTAATCCTATTAATTCCTCAGAGATGGTTTTTTTTTAAATTTAATGTTTCAGTTGAGAAAAAATTAGTTTGACGACAAATTTTTAGGTTATGTTAATAACATTCTTTTACCCTCTACTACATGAATTATGAACCTAAGTTGGATTTTTTTCAATTTTCCTCAAATTATTTTTTGGTACGATTTTCGTAAAACTGATACAACCTAAATTAATACATTAGTTTTGAAAAACTAATTTCAACAATTAAACAAACATTATATTTATTTTATTATTTTAATATAATTAATAAATTGTTCCAATATTGAATTATTCCACATTTTTAATCATTCACCCATGACATAAGTTATTGATTGATTGAAAATATTTTTTTTTTAAATGTCAGTAAGATGGTTAATGTTTTTATCTCAACTTTTAAACTGGTTTCAAATATTTTTCTTTCCGCTTTGGGGCTCTGTATCAGTGATCGCCCTACTCTTTCTCACCCCTAAGAAAATTTTTCATACAGATAGTTTTTGAGTACAGTTTCGGCGAGTAAAGAAAGATTATAATAAACTCTTATTTCGAAAAAGAAATAATGGAATAAAATTTGTTCATGAAGAAATATTAGAGTACAGTTTTATTTTGAATAAAGAATATTCGATTAAAAGAAAACACGAATAAAGATTTATTGTAGAAGTAGGCAAGCATAAAAACGGCGGATAAAGAAGTAAGGAAAAATATGTTGAGAGCCAGTTAAAGTTTCATATACCCACCTCTAACTTATTTGATGAGTGAAGCTAAAGCTACATTTGCTAAGCTTTATTTGCCTACCTCTTATCTATTCTGGTGAATAAAGATAAAACTTCATTGGTAAAGCTTCATCTGATCTATTTCGGTAAGTAAAGGTAAAGCTTCATTTGCTAAAGCTTCATTTCTGAAGCTACATTTGTCCTCTTATGATGATTAAATTTTAATCTTTGTGCTAAAATTTCATTGCTAAAACTTCTTTTTCCCACCACTGATCTATTTTGGTGAGTAAAGCTAGAGCTTCATTTGCTAAAGCTCCTCTACTAAAGCTTCGTTTGCCCACCTCTGATCCGTTCTGGCGAATAAAAAGCTATATCAATATTGTTTTTAGACTCAGTACTCTAGGTCACTTGTTTCAAATATATAATAAATTGAATAATTCCATTAGCCATCATCACAGTTTAATTATATTTTGATTAAAAAACAATCGGTTTATTAGAGATACAGAAAGTAGAAAATTGAAAAAGATAAAAATAGTTTTTTATTAGTGTGTTTTCATTTTTATGTGACATTATTAACATATATCTTAATGAAAGTATCATAAAAATCATATAAAATATATTTTACTAGTATAAAAACAAATCAACTCATTCCTAATTACCTAATAACATTTATATAAATAAAATGAAATTGTGATGAATTTGTAAATGGGAAAAATAAACAAAGCTGTTAATTGTAGTCACAAATAAAATATTTAATATATTCATCTCTGAAACTAAAACTAAATAGATAAATACAAAAACTAAATTATTTTAGGAAATTATATTCTGATTATTCATCTTCATTTTCACCACTACAATATTTGGAACAAAAATATAAAAATCATCAATCGTATCTAGCCACGCCTTGGGATGGAATCAGCCGAAGATGTATTTCAACAAATTAAATAAGGTCGGAGCACAAAACCACCATTGCCTATTTATAGACTAATCGAGTTCGCATTACTTCCGCCCTCAGGCATTGGCGCATCGCGTCACATCCGCATCGTAAATAGAGAAGTCGAAGATAAAAACATGATGGTCTTTACAGTTTCCGCTTGTCTTTGATCGATTTGCCTTTGAGCGTTTTGATTATAAAATCTTTGAAAAGTGCACGGCATATTAATCAATAAGCGAATACGCTATCGTATAGAGATATATTTTAAGCATAAGACTAGAGTTGAAGGATAAAGTAATATTTTATACCATCGCTACCTACCAAGCTCTTCACTAAATTAATTAAAAACTTAAACTTAATTATAAAAAAAGTTATAAAACTTTTTTGATATGTTTTATTTTATTTATTTTCACAATACTCCTTATAAATTTTAGGTGTTGTGTTTTCTTTGAGAAATGATTATTAGAAAAGATTATTCATCTTGGAAATTGCCAATAGCAATAAAAGTTTTCCATCAATAACTCTTACATGGGGATCTAAGTATAAAAGAAAATTTAAATATATATGACAACACTAAAATTACATCGAGTGTTCTTGATTAATAAGGGAAAATTTCATAACTTTAGTTTTGTTTATTATTGTTTTACAACCCTATCGATTATCGAGAACCTGACGCTCCCCGAATGTTAACAACGATTTATATAGTCTGTAAGGTAAGTATAAACAGTACCTTACAGAATTTGTTACATAACAATAGAATCATCGAAGCGAACAATTACATCGCTTAAGGATGTAAAAATATGTACATCTAAGAATAATTTAAGGCTTTTTAATTAACAATTAATTAAACAAAAGTAGTACTAGAATATCGAATACCTAATGCAATATGGAGAAACTGTAATTATAACAATAATTTTACTAAATAATTTAAAGAAAATTTGATTTTCTAATCACAAACAATAATTGAACACGTGGACCAGAGCCGCTGCCGACAGGTATATAACGACCACGCGGCGGAGGCGGTATAGGTGGGGGCAGCAGCACACCGCGCGTCGTGTGGAAGGGGTAAACCTGAACGTCTACGAGCGAAAACCTCGAACGAAAAACTATAAAAAGATTTGAGGTCCCATCAAAAATGTTTCTCTTAATAAGCTACGAGATCTCATGTAGGATCAAGCTCTAAATAGTCTAAATCTGGGTAAAATAAAGTTTTAAGGCTTGGTCGTGTCACATAAATAAATAAAAGCGGTATTTTGCCCTTAACTACTTCTATTCGTCAATAGTAGGTTGTCATGCTTTGATGCTACTGTTGTCCACATTTATAAGGTAAACCCTCATTAAATTAGACACCCTCGAAAGAATAACGTTAGCCTGCCACAAAAATATATCAATAACTCACAATATCAACACATAGTTTGCGCGCCTCTCAGCAGCTCGACGGTGGCGCACATTGCCGTTATCATGTTTACTTCTCATTCTTAACATTTCTTTATACATTAATATAAGCTGATATACTACATTTAAATTTCCAAGGTCTTCGGAGACTTCTAGGGAAATTTAAATCTAATACTTTCATACCTATAGAGTTTCACCTTCTCTCTGTGCAGGAATGAAGGGGGAAAATCACGTTTTTTTAATTATGTTATTATTTGTGCACTAACCTCAGTCCGCATACTAAGTTTCACAAAATAAAGACATGACGAAGTACCCTATGGATTTTGATGATCATAAGTGAGTGATGAGTGAATGACTGGGTGACAAAAATTTTAAACTTTTCTTATTAATAAAATCTAAAGTAATTGAGATAAAAAATAATATTTGGCCCATTTTTTGGTATGTTTAATAAATCTAGCCACTAAATTCGGTCAAACTATCAAATAATATCTAGACCGAAGTTATGAAAGTTCAAAAATACACCGAATTGCTTCGATAAAAACAGTACTGCAATGCTCTATTCGTCTTGGCTTGTCTTGGCGTAGGTACTACCGTTATGTTTAAAGAAATTTATATAAATTTCAGTTAGTAATACTGAATATAACGTAATATCCGATTTACTAAAAAGGTATTTAAAAATCCTAAAAATTATTCGCCACAAAATTCATGCCATCTAGTGAGTGCTTTAGCCGGGTTATGTCATGTAAATATAATGATCATTGATTATTTCCAGCATAATTTTCAAAGAAGTGTTGACCTACCATTCGACCGAACTAAAATACACACATAATAATGACTTCGACAACGCTTTTGCATAGCATGAATATCGTTAAAGTTTTCTGGGCCATTAATGGTTAATTTTTCGGTCACCTACTTCCTTTCCCCCAACGTTTTATCACTTCCCGGTGATAAATTTCATTATTAAAGGTCAACGGGAAGTATTCAGCACAGAACGTCGATATCAAGCAAAATTGTAATTAATGAATCGAAGAAAAATTCTGAAAATCCTTAATTTGTAGTTTTATTACATAAACGAATATTTATTTTTTAATATGCGACTGTGAAAGACAGATAATATATTTTCGTTCTAGCCATTGATTCCGCATATTTCAACACTCGCAAATAAATCAAAATCTATAGGATATTTCCCGTAGACCTAGTATCATGAAATTTGGCAACAAGGGAGGTCTCACACCACAAGTAAAGGGGAAAATCCGACAATCGTTAATTTATAGTTTTATTGTATAAATTTTTTTTGGAAATATTTTTTAATGCTATCTATTGAAATTTTTGGGATTTAGTTTATTTTATAACGATGCAAATTAAATGTTTTCGTCAAATACTTTCTGAAAGAAAGGGTGTAGGTAAAAAAAAACCTACAAATACTTTCTCAAAAGGAAAAAAAGATTCCTTATTACTTCACTATATTGGCTATCTGTCTATCTACCTGTCTATCAAGACTCTTTCTCAGGTACGCGTGGAGGTATCAAGTTGAAATGAATATAAATACCTATGTCTACGGCTCCTGGAAGCTGTAAAAAAATCATACTTTTAAGTCATCACAATAAAGAAAAGCCTTTTAAAAGTACGGCTATTTATGCCGCATTTTTTGACATTTGCAAACGAATCAAAACCTACAGGTTACTTCCCGTTCATCTAGTCTCATGAAAGCTGGCAAGAAGCAAGGTTTCATAGCACAAGTAAACGAAAAAATCCGAAAACTTTTTTAAAAATATGTTTATCTCATAGATACATTTTGTTTAAATGTGCACCTGTGAAAGATATAGTAGCCAATATATTTTCGTTCCGGCTATTCATACCGCAAATTTTGACATTCACAAATAAATCAAAACCTATAGGGTATTTTGTGTGGACCATA
The DNA here is from genome assembly GCA_039881145.1 of Druceiella hillmani. NCBI lineage: Eukaryota > Metazoa > Arthropoda > Insecta > Lepidoptera > Hepialidae > Druceiella > Druceiella hillmani. The sequence continues at coordinate 10,323,988 of JAYKKI010000047.1, read as the reverse complement.
AAATGTGGCAAAAAACAAAATCTCACAGCACAAGTAAAAGAAAAAATCCGAAAATTTATAGTTTTGTCACGTAATTTTTATTTTAAATGGGCGCCTATGAAAGATATAAATATCTTGTAAATGGTTTAATAGGAATAATATGTACCGTTAAATATTTATATGTCTAAATATGTACGGAACCCTCGTATTGCGAGTTCAACTCGCGCTTAATATGTTTTTTGTAGTTCCGCAGCCAAACGTGAAAAATTAAACTATTACAATTTCAAACCCAATCAAGTTATTGTGAAATATGTACGTGGTAATTAATATATTTACGTAATAATATATTTACGTTTGGAACATTAACATTTTTTTGCAGTGATAAAATATTTTTGAACAATAGCACAAAATAAGCGAATGAAAACTTTTGACATGTTTATAATTTTTTTTCGTCTCTCTTTCAAATAAGTTATTTTCTAGCAACTAAAATAATTTTTGTCGAAAGCACTTAACCTTAAATTACAAACATCGACAAAGTTAGAGATTAGACAAAGAATAGAAAGAGGATAGCAGAAATAAATATTAAAACATTTATATCGTTAACATTATAGTTAATATAAACTAACCTAAATGAAATTTTGAAAATGATATCGCACGGCTATTTGTATTTTATATCAATTAACTTAACTACACCACTTAACGAAACTATATTTAAATTAAATTTGACTAAGACTTAATTTTCATTCGATTTAAGTTAATATTTTTTCATTAAACCATGAAAATGTTGGTTTGAATCCACAATGATAAACTTTGTTGACGACTGTTCTTGTTCCTAATGAAAATTTTCGATGCGTAATTCGCTCTGCTATAATAAATCAAGCGTTAAAAAACTGAAGGACTCACCATTTCCACGGCTACGTTATTTGTCACGATATTGTTGCTATTTGTCTTGACCATATCTATGCTATTTATTACAGTTATAATAAAAACGTTTACTTTAAATTTGTGACCTCTACAAATCTGAGCTCTAAAATCTAAAGTCTGGACAAAGATTATGCAATGGCAATTGGTCACGAGCACATATCAATAATTAAATTAAACGAGACAGTGAACAATTAAATTGCAAACACATAAATATTTATGTATTCATAAAACCGGAAAGAACATTAGTCGAGAGTTTCACATTTGACAAAGGAATAGTGAACATACGAGTAATATCAATAGTGATTTGTATGCTAAGTATTAACCTAGAAAATCAAGGGACTGCGTAATTTTCGGGCACTCAAAATCTCAACTAAGAGCATGAGAATTTGTGAAGATTAAATTGGTTTAAGTTAATTGAAAATTTTGAAACACATATTTTAATACTATCAAAACATAAGAAAAGGTGTAGGTAAAAATAGACGTATAAATATTTTAAATAGAATTAAAAGAAATGGAAATGGTAAATAACTCGCCCGACATATAAAATTTCCATAGAAATATTTTTATTTATTATCTGCTGAAATATACAAATATAAATATATATATATATATATATATATATATATATATATATATATATATATATATATATACATATATATATATATGTGTGTGTGTGTGTGTGTGTATATAATCCTGAATCAATAACACGCGGATAATTTTAAAACATAAGCAAGGATTAACGTCCTGAAACGTTAAGGTTGGAGACGGTATGATTCGTGTATTGGATTTTAATCTCTCCTTTATTTTTAAAAAGAAAATAAATACTAAATAGGTGATATGAAATGAAATAAAACAATATTAAAATTTATGAATACCTAAAACATTTGTGCGGAGTTGTTTATTTAGGTTTATTTTACGGACCCATTTTACTAGCAAATATTTAATACGTATTAACAAATTATAATCACGTTACATGTTATATATTTTATATTTTTATACATATTAATTGGGACCTCTGTATGAAGCGTCTACATGAAAAAAATCATGCAAATATATCTAAAATAGAGGAAATCATAAAAATAAAATAAATCATAAAATCCACTTAAACATTTTGCAAATTTTGCCTTAAAATATTTTAACATTAACTATATGTTGTAATTTTGCTTTTGTCAAATTGTTATTGTAATAAGAAGTCGATCATTCTTATAATCTAAGAAAAAAATGAGAATTAATTTCTAAGGTAAATAAAATGGAATTAATGTGTAGTTAATGCGCCTTAACGATGCAGGAATAAATTTTAGGAACTGAAGTTGTGAGAGAACATGTAAAAAAGGAAATACAAAATTATAAAACTAGTAAAAACCAATATGCAAAATGCATATAATCGCGTATCAAACGTATTTATTTTGTTACAAAATAAAAACTTCATATTTGAAATTCACTACATTGGTATGGTCGTGAATATAAAACTTTGATCAATTTGTGTGATTTAGAATGACTTGAACTGAAACTTTCATTTTATCCTTCCATTCACAACTGGAAAACGAATTTATAGATTCATGTGTAATATAATTTTCTTTAAACTTAGCAACCACAGATACGTTTTGAACTTCATTAACAACAAACGTATAGTCAATGAATGTAAATATTGGGTAGACTCATGAAAATCCGTCTCAAAAATTATAAAAAACTATCCTCTCCCTGTGCCCGCACTCATATTTATTTATTAATTACAAAGAATTTATTAAATGTGTTAATTAAATGCGAGAAAAGTTAGAGAAAATATAAATTTGTTGGCATTTTTTAAAATTTTTGTTTAAAACGATGCAACTCATAAAATACTAGCATAGTGCGTTCTCTTTTGTTTCCATCGATATGTGCTATAGCACATCTAACTTGTATTACAAACGAGTCTACCTCTCTACTCTAGTTGACTTAGTAATATAAAGAAAACCTCTACTGAAGGTAAATAATCGACATAGAAGAATAATTGAGCAATGATAGAATTTGCTTAAACATGTAGGGATGTGGACCTTGGAATAGGAAAAATATATTTTAACTTTTTATATTATTATCCGACGATGTTAAATGTATAAAAAATCGCTAATTCAATTACGATAAAATCATCAGACTTGTACCCAGACACGCGCACACATACGCAACCACCTACACGGATACCGTGTTGAAAACTCTTTTCTTTTTTCCATTTTCTACCACACATGAAGATAATAACAAAAAATATACAAAAGGCATGACATAAAGCTAGCAAGCTTGAACATTATTATTGTAATTTCAAAAAGTCCTAACAGAAAGTTAGACAGATTAAGGAAACATAAATAATTTTAGACTTCCAAAGAATTAATTACATCATTCTAAATCATAATAAATTAAAAATTATTTTCAAAACCTTGTGCAGAATAAACTAAAAATTATTTCTAAAAAATGAGATAATTTTCAGACTAATATTTCTAAATGATTACCTTGTTCCCGTTCCCGTGACAACCCTCGATTCCCATGACATATATTACAATAAATATGCGAAAAATTTATTGCAATTCCATAAAATATCTATTAAAGTATAGTGAATTTAATTCAAACTAAAAGTGAATAAAACGACTCGGTTGACAAAAGTTTCACATGCATTATGTCTCAGCATAATACGCCAGTCGCTATCAAGATCTGAATACTTACACAATTCTTCCACATCTTATTAAATTTAATTATTTGCACACCATCCGTTCAGATGATTTCGTTAATATAATAATATAATAAATAATCTTTAATATAATAATGCGCTCCAACCAGGACCTCACAAATCGTATCCAATTGCTATCATGTTTGTTTCATAATCATCATCATCATATATATTAACACGCTAAGGTTAAGATGTTACTCTCCCTTTTTAGAAAAAACCTCACAACTAATCCACATAAATTATATATCATTTTATAGATAATTTCTTGCTCTACCGGCATCCACAACTAAAAAATTTATTATTGCTATTGTTTTTTCAAATTAATTAATTATTAAAATTATATACACAAAACAGCAATGCTGCCATCTAACGGCTCAACGTCAATATGATTGACGGTCGGTAAAATTTTTGTTTAATTTCAAATCCACTCACGTATAAATAAAGTGGCGCTTTAGCTCAATGCTTTTGATACTTGTGCCTCTATATGTCAATTTTAGTAAAATATTTGTTTGATCTGTCATCTGAGCTTCATAATGGAATAAATAATGCGAAGACTTCGCACGGGTCACGCTAGTTTATGTTAATGTTATTATATATGTGAACTCTGTATTACATGTATCGATGAGAAATAAATAAGATCTTTTATTTCCTATACGAAATATCAATTACTTACATATATTCAACGTTATGTGTTAGAAATCGAAAATATAAAAGTAAATTGATAGTTTCGGCTTTTTAGTCCTTCTAAAATTATGACTGACATTTATAAAACAAAACGTTGAAGTTTTGAAAACAGGCAACCTGTGTTGACGAGTTATTGAATTTAAATCTGAGAAGATTTTAATTAAAATAAAGCGAAGAGTTTGAATACTGTTTCGCAGTCGTAAACAAAGTTTCTTAATTAAATTTATGTTATTAAACTTTGTTCGTTATTTCTAAATGTAAAAAATAATATTTAACATGGATAATTATCTCTTCAAGTAAAAATTTCCACCGTACGGCGTAATCGCTAAAATATAAGTGTTTCGGATTTCACTCATTTAAAATAAATTATCTTTCAAAATCTCGATATGGGATTAATTAATTTTTTATTAATATAGGTAATGTCTGCAAATTAAAATAATTTTATAAATGCACTAATTATTTTGTACGTCATTTCTCAAAAGTTATTAGGAAATTTATTATATTTTTCATGTTATTTAATACATTTTTAAGTTTCTATTATAACAAAAAATTGTATTTACTTTTTTTTCCTTTTTTGATTGTTAATTACTTTTTATTCTATTTATAACACCAGATTAATTTTCGTTAATCCCCTTCCGTATATAATTTCAACAAATAACCCAAAATTTGTCTAAGTCAAATTTCACATAAAAACAAAATGAAAATGTTATCAATTTCTATTGCTCTTTAAACAGCATTAATATCATCATAACCAACTGAAGTATTTTACAAAAATATCCAGTTTTAAAATCGCTTTAAAAACCACTTTTCATGTAACACATTGAATATTGGTTACAGAATGTCACTGAAAATTTTATAACACTTAGACAGACTATACAATTTTGCATCATTTGCCGTATGAGAAATTGATTGATGTTCTAATGCCCTTCTAATTTAACTCTATAAGTTCACAATCAGGCTATTCGTTTTTATTGCTGCCCGGGTAAGTACCGCACTCCAAGTAAGTATTGGATGTGTTAAAAAGAATTATGTGTAATATTCTCCTTGCACTATGTTAGAAAAAGGGTGTGTTTTACGTTTACTTCTAAAGAAAATTTACGAGTATTCCTTTATAGCCAACGAATAGCGTTTTTCTTTGTTCGACATTTAATCCGGTACACCGTGTATATGTGTATATATATATATATATATATATATATATATATATATATATATATATACACATATCATTGGAAGAGAAATCTATTACAGCATTCCAGACACAACGGAACATTAGTCCCGCCCTGGTCGACGAGCGATCGAGAATCGAAACCGGGTGCACAGCGCATCCAATACACACCAAACCAATACACTATGGCGACGACGACAACAAATATTATACCATTTAAACCAATATTTTTAAACATAAAGGAACAAAGTAAGAAAATTTATATCCATACATATAAAACCAGCCAAAATTGAGATTCAATGCGAACAAGGGATCCCTACCCACAACGCTGAAAGCCATACACATTTTAGAAGAATGCATAATTATTCCTTGCTTCAAAAATCACAACGTACATATAAAATTTATTTTTTTCACTTCATTGAACGTTACAATCGATTATATTTGAAGGTTATTTATTATTTATTATTTAAATAAAATATATATGAAATACCGTACGTAAACGTGTGTTCATGTAAAGATAATTACAAATAGAAAGAACTTAAAAACATTAACTTATGCTTTCCATAGAAGACAAAATTTAACTGCTTTTCACGCGAGAAAACTTGTTCTCTATTGCATATTTTACGTGGTCCAACTTATTCAGTCTAGCGAAGTCAGAAACGGGCTTTACTTTTAGATAATATCACATATATTAATATGTGGATGTAAAAATTTTATTATATAGAAAATTGCGCTGTTATCCAAAAACAAAGCCCTTTCCTGACTTCACTAAACTACCTTATTCTGGAGTATTCTAAAACTAGCTATAAATTTAGGATAGTTGCCTATAAAAGAAATAGATATTTCTGTTACATAATTAAGTAACAGTAGAATTGAATAATAATTTTTATGATCTGTGTTGAAAATGTTGACATGGATCCGTCTTGTTACTATTTTATGATTTATTATTACTGTTAAATGTTTAATTCATAAAAATGTCTAAACCCTTTTCTCATATCGAAAAACCTTGACGTAAGCAGATAAACAGCTTGTATAGAACATACAAAATGTTAAATCAGTTCCCAGTTAAAAAAAATGTCAGGTTGTATTGAAAAGGGTACATTGATACCCTCTCTACAGAGAGAAGAAATAGAGGCGTTTACTATTGATAATGGCTATGTTTTGTTAAAGGGTAAAGTTCAGATTTCCCAAAAATTTTCAATATTGTGCTACAAAGACTTTAATTGGATTCTAAAAGGATAATTTTATATGGTTGTAAAAAACAACTTTATAATAAACCTGCGTGTTTTTTTCAGCAAACTAAAAACGTCAAATTAAAATTAATAATTAATTAAATGAAGCCTAAAATTAAAAGTGGGAAAATAATATTTCGTATGAATTGATGAAAAGGAAAAGAAATGATTATAAATATATATATAATCATAGATCCTGTTTACAAATAAAGTAAAAGTATATGAAACTTTTCAGATCGAGGTCAGATGCACTTGAGGCTGAGAATCTGGTTTCAAAATAAGCTGGGCTACGTGAAAAGTAGTAAAAAAAATAGTAAGACATTGAAAAGAAGGTGAAGAATTTGATTCGTTTGATTTCGTATCTGGAAAAAGTTAAACTGCAACCTGTAGTTAACTTGTTGCAGACACTAAGCACTTAAAACGTTTTAAACAATACAGAATACAGGAGCTATGAAATTATTCTAACTTGAATAAATTACGCGTTTATTTAAATCAACTGAATTTCCTAACGTTGTTTACGTAACGTTTTGTAACGAATTATCAAAGAAAAACGAATATTTCAAGGATTTTCATTAAAATATCTATTCATAACAGAACTGTGTTTGCATGTTGAAGATATTTACGAAAAATTATATAAGGGCGCATAATAAAACTAATAAAAAATATTGTTTTCGTATTTTCTTTGTATTTCATATATATATATATATATATATATGTATATATATATATATATATATATATATATATATATATATATATATATGTATATACATATATATATATATATAATATATATATATATATATATATATATATATATATATATATAAATATATATATATATATATTTACTTTACTGTAATGTATTATTAATGTTAAAATAAATGAGAAGAGGTGGGTTGCGAGAGTGAAGAAAAAGGGTGAGGGCAATAATGAATATATGTGAAAAATTGACAATGTTTCAGAATATTGTAGAAATTTCTTCAAATTTCTAGAACTTGTAGAAAAAATTGGAACTTTCATATCGGAAGTCACATTTTCGTGGTCGACTACTTTCAGCCCATATATGTTTCCCACCATAGTAGTTATCGACGCGCAACCACCATAATGCACAATGAGAGGGTCATAAGTGGTTTTGGCTGCAGAGTGAAATATAGGCACACGACCAATTTTGTATAATAAATATATTTATATATCTACAATACCAAACAAGCGCCTAGCTACTTGATACGTCGCAATTGCACAAAGGTATAGTGCATATGTATGAATAGATTATGCTATATCTTTTTTTTTAATTTCGCAATGAAGTTTTCCACCCGGACATACTTTAGCAAAATGGGCATGGCCAGATATGAAGTGTGGAGTGGTGCGAGAAAAGTAGGTATTTAAGTAAGCAATTTGAATGAGTCTTTCGATGTGAGCTTACTTTTATTTCGTCAATGTGTCTGAAATGTTAATGTGTTGTTAATATTAATAATTTAATTGTTACGTGCTTTATTGCCTGCATATGTAATAAAATTATGGAATTAGCGTGTCTGTGCATTAAATAATAATTATAATAAACCCTTTTTAATTTTTTGTCAGAAAATAACAAAATAAGTTATCTTAATGCTACATTAGTAAGTTATATCTTATTTAATAAATGATTAATCTGCAAAAACCCCTCTACGATTAAAGGCCTCCTCCAACGAAACCCAATTTTCCTCTATCTTGGGCTGTTTGCATCTAGCCCGTACTAGCCGTTTTGCTGATATCGTCCGCCCATCTCGTAAACGGATACGCATAAATGATCGACATTTCGTTATCCTTTATATTTAGGTTTAGTAGTGCACCTCTATCAGAGATACCGATGAAGCTTTCTGTGCTTCTTTTGTGGTGTAAGTTTATTAAAAAAAACCAACTTCATATTGTCCCTGAGTGAGTTCTATATGGCAGAGTGTACGGTTTTCATATTTTTCTATTTTTGTACCTAACCACATCAGTTTATATTTTTTATTGCTTCCATCAGTTCTAGTAGTCGTCCATAAGATGACAAGGTTCTGACATTGTATGTTAGTATTTAAAGTTATTTAGAGTTTGATTATTGTTTCAGATGTAGAGTTTGGTATTTTTTAAATTTGTTTTCTTCAGAGGGTTGTGGTCATAATTTTTCACGGTGACCAGCCGGGTTGGAAGTTGTCTATTTTTGGTTGTTGGAATTGCTTCATATCAATAATCTATGCGGGACGGGGGGCGTAGCTGTTTTCTCTGTTTACAATGTCCTGCCTATGTGTTGGTTGCTTGTATTTTTGTTAACTAGAAAGTCTAAGGTTCTTGGACTCCTTCTGAAACGCTATGCGATCTTCGCGCAGTAGAATGTGTTTTCAACGTTTTTATTCTTTTTCTTGGCTTGTGTACTAGCATCGCCTTGTGGTCGGGAGTAATTTGCCGGTGTATCGGAAAGAGACTCCTTTTGGATTTTATTACGACCAGTTTATCATATTTTATTATCACTTTATTAGCATTCTCTTTCTCCAATTTCACTTGCTATTTCAATTCTCTCGTCTTCTCCAATACTTGTTTTGGGTAATCTTCCTTCAAATAACATTGTGTATTAATAATATTTTCCCTTGAAACTCCTTTCTCTTTGAAAATATTAATCTTCGTGCCGAGAAGTTTACAATTATTGGACGAGGTCTGTCCCCTAATTTCTGTATTCTTTTTATCTCTTGTATATCCCGGGATTCTCTGTTAATAATGAAGCTTTCTTTCATAAAGGTGGTTATGTTGTTTTGTAAGTTTTCATATGATGTTTCCTTCTCTTGGATTCCAAGGAGCCTATATTCCTTTGTCCCCCTTGTTTTTCCAAGAAGTAGATTCTTTTATCTTGGCATTTTATTTTCTCTTCAATTCCTTATGTATTTTTTTACTTAAACGGAAAAGTAAGTAATTTTATTTAGAACTGCCTGTTTCTGGCGATTACGTTTATTTGATTTTTTTATTAATATAGCGATATTTATTGCTAACTAGATGTGAATATCCCTCTACCCCTCAATAAATAATTTAGATTTCAAACATGTCTTATGGGTTTATTCTAAGGCTGATCAAATAACTCCAATTTAATCTTGTACGAATTATATTTATGATATATTCTCGGATTACTTATTTACCTAATATTAATTTAAATCATGAAATATATCTATGGCGAGATTTTATAAAATTATGTCCATTTAAATGAGACTGAACAACAAATATCGAACACAATTTTTTGCTATCTGTATACCCCCCTAGGTTAAGCTACGATCTCCTACACAGACTATCCACTTGTCAAATTTAATAGCAATTGATTGCATGGTTATAGGTAACAAATAAACAAACAAACATTAAGTAATGAACGAACAAACACAATTTCTTGTGTATGATACTGATTATGATTTAATTCTAGCTGTCGACATAAAAATTGTAATTGGTGTATTTAAACATTATAACTTATTGTTGCAAGCAGACATGCGGAATGAAGTATTGATTTTGTATTTCATTATTCATCCGTTTGCGGTACATACCGTACATAACGTATCAATAATTCAGTCGAGCTTATAACTTAAGATATTTCTACATCAGGTATACAAGGAAGCATCTTCCTGTGAACATGTCAGCTATCGTTAGAATCTGAACGCCGGCGCTCTCACGTCTCACTAAATTGAATTAGTCGCTATCCATCCACGTTAATGTCATTAATATAACAACAACACGCCCCAGCGACGTACTTGCAAACACTTTCACTTTAATTATTAATATGGTGTTTGTTTCATCAAATATATTTATATTATATATTAATTACCATATGTGAAATGTGAAAACGTTCTGAACAAAATATTTATTTAGGCGACACGTAATAAGATGATATTATTTAAATGTTAAGAAAATATTTCATACGCAAAATAAAACTAAATGGTAATTTACAAGATAGAGAATTCGTTCAAGTTTTCGATTTGATCTCTCGTTCTAGGCTGCTTATAAAGTATCTCTGAATGATATGATATGATCTCTGATAGACTAATTATAGAAAACGTAATTGAAAGTAGCAAGTTTTGTTGCCAAATATTTGAACGCAACAAGTTGAGTGCCAAAAAGTCCCCGAAGCAAATTTCTGAATGAAGTGGCAGCGCTGATGATTGAAAGTAATGTCTTTTTTATGTCCCGATTCCGTATTCGTTGTGCAGATTTTCTATCACGATTTTCTACGAACTACATCTGGCAACACTACATATAAATTAGTATATCTTCTTTGTAACACCAAAAAACTATTTTTTGGGATTTATTTTTATCCGTTCGTAATATAAAACATAATGTTATAGAGACTGTAGCTACGCGCGGCATATAAATATATATATATATATATATATATATATATATATATATATGTATATATATATATATATATATATATATATATATATATATGAAACTGAGCTTATTACAAAACGTTTTAATATATACTTACCAAGAAATTACTTCGGTTTCAAAATCCACCTCGCAGTTAAATAACCATTATTACTATTAGTACAATAGCGATATAAAACCACCATAAAAAACTCATAACATAAAATGAATAAATAATACTTTAAGTACTTGTCAATTGAACGTCAGTAATTATAACAGAGTGCATGAAACACTATAGAGTAAAATTATGAAGGGATCCGCAAGTACCAATTGTAATAACATGCTCGACGAAATTAAATTAGACTTGAGAATAAAATGGCCGCTAGCCATTTGCAAACTAATAGGGTTTTCATTCCCGGCTCCTCTTAGTACAGCGAGCTATGCGTCACGTCGCGTCACATTCGTAAAGTAACAGAAATTAAGATGCGATTGTGTTAATGTTTGATAACAGATTATTTAACACAATATCAAGAATGTAGTCATTACGTTCCAAGCGTCGAAATTTTTTTGTCTGTTATTTGGATTATGCTATTTTTATATAAAACATAATTTCTTGGCCTTGTATTGGCAAACAATTTCCACATCAACATCACTGATCTATATTGACAGTTATCAGCATTAACCAGTTTGAAATAAAAATGAATACATGCAAACACATGCATGAACATATCATTAGCAATATACCATGTCATCTGTTTTTTTAGAAACGGTTCTCAAAAGATACTGTTACATCTTTACTAAACCTTCATTTAGTATAAATTGCAGCTACAAGTGTATTAATATTTAGTCTGTTGTTAGTATTTTATATAAATATATATAGAATTGCCTTCCTGCATTTTGAAAAAGTGACGCGGATGTAAGTCATGCACATGGAAATAACACTGGGTTTGAATTATTTACCACATTTATTTTTAAATTGTTTAGAATTTTCTAGAAGAATAAGAATAAAATCACCATAATAATACAGCAATATTAAGTTATTTTGCTCACACAAGCAGTATGTCTTGAGATACAAAATATTATTTTAAGAACAGCAGATCCTCAAGCCTTACAGTTTAGGCAGGAAGTATCTTTGTAGCGTCAGGATTCAGGAGATGAAACCAAAAATTTGATAACAGGGTCTCTGCTTGAGATCTACAATACCAATTTGAAAGCAGCAGACCCTCACGGTTTAGGAAGTCAATACGCTAGCAGCATCAAAAACTGAGGAGCTGTAACCCAAAATTCAATATTAGATTCTCTATTTAAAATCCGCAATACTAACCTAAAAACAGCACGTACACAAGTGTCTCGGTTTATGTAAGCAGTAAGTGCTCTTGGGGCGCCAGGACTGAGAAATTTGAAGAACTTTGGCTTCAATGACAATGTCTTTGTTCAAAACTCACAATTTTATTTTAAAAATAGCAGATCCTTAAGTTTTACAGTTAAGACGGGTAATACTCCTATAGCACCAAGACTGAGTAGTTGAAACTCGGAGTTTAATGATAGTGTCTCGGCTTGAGACCCACAATATTAATTTAAAAACAGCAGATCTTCAAGTATCACGGTTTAGACAGGTGGCACACCTGCAACTTCAAGATTTACGGATCATAGGTTGAAATTATATTGTATGTGCTCGTGTATGTTTACACTCCTGCTTACTCTATTAATTTCTTGGTACGTTAAGACAAGATAAACAAGTTTAAACTTAATGAGTTTACTATTCATAACTGTAGAGTTCCTATCACCACATTTTAGCTCCATAATTGCAGCTTGATTTTGCTTAAGACCAACTTTATGTCATCCTTAGTCATGTTCTATTAGATTATCATTTGTCTTATATCATTGAAACTCGATACCGGTACCTATACTGTTCTATATTGGAAAATTCTTTGGCATATCTTCAATTTTCATAAACACAATTTAATCAAATTTTCATGCAACTAAATAAGTAATTTACATTTCAAAATAAAAAGAAAATTTTTCAAATTGGTTAGACCCATATTACCCAAAATTCGGTTACGTCTGTGCTATTAAATTTTGATGAATTCTATGGCATAACTTCAATTTCTACGGTTACACTTCGAAGAAATGCATAAAATCATACTGGTAGCATCCATTCCAAATAAAAAAATTAAAAATATCGGTTGAGAAATGCGGGAGATGTGAGATAACCTTCAGTCGAATTAATAACCTCTTCATTTTTTGAAGTTGGTTAAACATTTTGAAATTTAATTTGTCGCAAATCCAGTTTTAAAATAAAAAATTATAAACAAAATCTCAATTTCATTTAAAAAAAACTGTTCTATGACAATCCATTCAATGGGTGTGAAAAAAATGCTTTAGATATCCGATACATCTAAAGACATGAAAAAAAAATATTTTTATTATCGCGTTTTAAGATTTAATTAGATAATGCTAAAAAATTCAAACGAACAACGGAAACTACAATAATTTTAATTATTCGGCGTTAGTGGAGTCTATAGCTGTTGAAATTAATATAACTTAAAATAGCGTGGATCCCATTTTTAATTAAATTGCATATTATTTTTTAACAAATTTCGTACCCTGGTATTTGTCCCCCAACTACAAAGCAGACTTTAATGAACTTTTGCCGCTTTTGTTATGGAGATCAACAGAGGATACTTTTTGCCTCAAAATACATTTTTTATTGATTTTTGTTAATTAAAAAGTGAGTAGGCTGCGTCAAGTTACCGCCCGTAGTGTTTTTACGTGAATACATCTTTAGTGGAGAAAGCAATAAACGAAAATTATTAAACAAAAATTATTTTTCCAGTCACAATGACTCAAGTATTATTTACTTGTACCGGAATTTACTTGTACTCGGCGTTTAAGATAATGTACCATTTCTTTCCCTATAGATTTTCAGCGAGTACAAGTGACATATTATACTATTCATCATTGCCTAAACTTGAGAGGCGTATAAGTTTTTTCGAATTTTGATTATTTATTTTTCGCGTAAAACACGCCATACCACTATTTATTGTTGACTGACCACTATATATAATATTTTAACAAATTTTGGGTTAATTGTCATAAAATGTTGAAAAATCGAAAATAACATCATGTGCCAATCCCTAAAACGAATTACTACTAACTTTCTCAGGTTTATAAATTTGAACGTGCTGTCTAACATCTGTATTCAGTACCGATGTTAAAGACATATTTTAGTTAAAATAACCACCAAAAATATTTAAATAATTCACCACCAAAAATATTTTTCAGCAAAATTAAAAAATCTTTGTCCAACTAACAATTTAATAAAAAATAATAAGTTTAGAATATTGTCTTTTTAAAATATTAAGCTTGGAATGGCTTAATAATATATTTACGTAAAAAATTTCTTAATAATCTTATTGTCCATTTACGGCACTATTTTTTTCTTTCCCACAGGATCAAAGCCGCTGGTTAAAATTATAAGGAACTTTGTACACCATAATTTTGTCTCTTTCTTGTTTTTCATATTGACAGAATACTTGAGAGACAAACAATTTGAAATTAAGGACAATAAAAACATATTTATCCCGATTCATATTTAAAATGATCAAAAATAAAAGTACGCTTCGAAAAAAAATAACCAAATGGACCTAAAGACGATTCGAGGAATGAAATTATTTTTATCCCAAAATATAGCCTTACTATAATTTATATTATTAGTTTTAGTAGAATTAATATTATTAATTTAAATGAAAACTCATATATAGCAAATAATTTATAGCAAAAAATTTTATCCAACAAATAAAATAGCTATAAGTAATGTGGTGGTCTACAACTTTCTCAGGCAATGCATGAAAATTATCAAAACATATTTAATTTCTTCAAATGTGTCATTATTACAAAATTATTTGAATGGTTTTTTTCTCATGAGCATCATTGATATTGTAAAAAACAGATTGCACACATCTCTAAGGAAGCTGCTCAATGAGAATGAGGTGGATATGGAGGATATCTAAAAAGGAATAAAACACCTTTGTCATTATCATTTAATTATCGACAATTTGTGGTCAGGAGACTCAAAACATGCCTATTGATTCTAATATCCCTTTGAGCGGAAAAATTTTATGCATTTTTCCTAATTTTAAAAGTATTGCATAATTAGCAATAAAACTTATAAACGTGTCGAATTCTATAAGTATACGATAAATAGTTCCTGAGTTACAATTTGAAGGTTTAATGAAACGACGAATCCTAAAATCCAATGTTAATGTAAGAGACGCATAAATCTAGAAATGACATATTATCCACAATTGTTATTATTGAAGTTAAGTTTGTTATAGTGTATATATATATATATATATATATGTGTGTGTGTGTGTGTGTGTGTGTATGTATGTATGTATATCTTTAATGTGGGGACGTAAATATTTAATTTACCATTTAATTTAAGGACATCAATAACCTGTCTAACTATAATCAAAGTCTCGTTATCTTCATCTCGTTTTGCTTCATCTTATTTTGCTAAATTTTAAGTGAAAGCCATATTATTTCATTATTGCAAATGTACAGTTTATCACACCAGGTAAAAATATATACAAATTTCAAAGTTGATATGACTAGAAGATAAATTAAATACATCATAGTTTATTTCTAAAGGGATATTTTTACTGGAAACTTCCAAGTAAAAAAAAATATATGTTTGTTCGCGAAAAGTAATTTGACTTAGCCGTCTAAATATTGAAACTATTTTGGTTTAAAAGTATAAGTTAAAAGAAACTTGAGCAAAGTTACAAATATAAAACTTGGAAAAGTTCCTATGTAACGAGTCTGTCGCTGCATATACTGCCATCGTACGTAACAAGTCGGATATTCATGTGATCATACTTTAATTTGTTTTTAATTGAATAAAAACGGTAACTTGTGAAGTGCGGTTTAACATGGAAGTATAGAATTCAGAGGAAGATTGCTAAATCTCAAAAGCGTCAAATTTAATTGAAGGAAAGGTAGGAAGAAAAAGTAAAAAGATGTAAATTCTAGTTGTACAATTTTTTTAACATTATTCCATCAAGTATTATCACAGATCGCTTAATGTGATAAACATATTTTTTTATTTAAAATAATATGATAAACATATTTCATGTGAAGTTTACTTCAAGGGATTTGTATAAAAAATGTGTTTGAAAAATATAAATCGTCACTTTTGATGTTTATTTTTTAATAGCAAAAACATGAAGTAGTACAAAAGAGCTGTGACAATCGACAATAACATACTACGGGTCCCAATTCACATTAATAATAGCTAAGTAAAGTTATAATAGATTACTAATCTTTTGAGGATAACTTTTAGATCGCAGATCAGAAAATATAAGTAGCACATAAAATATTTTTATATCACTATGTTGTTTAAGACTTAAACTAAATGCCACACTTATAACAATGCCAAGGACGATACCAAAAATGTTGTGTGTGTGTATAAATACAGTTATGTTAAGAAAAAGATAGTCTTTTAACTATGGATGGAATAATAGTGGTTATAAACAACTTCGAAAATTAAGGAACATTTTCATTAAACATTTATATATCTTTCAAATCACCCTTATATACTAAATCTGTGTTCCTATAACATAAATTAAATTAAGTAAAATTGTGGTCGAATTTTCAACTTCATTTTATTGTAAGTTAACAAATTGGTGTTGTAATAAAATAAACATTGCAAGTACATCGTAAAATGATTTTTATTATTTTCATTATAGACATTGTCCCGCCCAGTAATACCCCCTGGCGGTACCGACACAGCCACAACCAACCTCTCTTTATTTTATAATTAATTCTTTCAATATCATTTTCCATCCTGCAAAATGATATTCGTATTAAAAACAGAATATTTGTTAAAGATACCTGTTTTACAAGAAATAAAGTCACAAATATACACGTCACGTAATTGTCACATAAAGACATCAAATCGATACAGCGAACTGCACCACATGATGTTGTTCCAAGAGAATATTACGTTTCATATCATTGTTACTGGCAACTGCCGAAGCGACAAGTCGCCAACAGAAATTATCTTGATCTGTCCCATTAAACATAAAATAGTGTCATCTTATTGTAAATGATGCTCACGTTACAAAGCGAGCTTTCAGTAGAAAAAATTAATATATATTCCTCAATTTCTGAGAGAAAAATTGGTTCATTTTATTGCAAAAGTGAAAAATATCCGAAGTATTGCCGCTTCCGTCAAAATGTTTTGTTAGGCTCCTTGTATCCTCGCAATATATTTGCAAAATGGCTAATTAGTTAAATGAATTATTATTATCTCTTAAATCAAACGGTTAAATGAATGACTTCGCACTTTTGGTAAAACGTTTTCTTAACAGCAAAGATTGTTAACACATCGATGGGCTCGTTTCAGAATCAAGTTTTATTTATAAGGGATTTTAAATAAAGTGAAATTTTATATTATATCCATATATTTTCTTTTGCAGATATTCAAGCACAACTTTTGTTTAACTAACTTGATTTGAACTAACCGTTTTGTATTTTTGAAAGACATTCAATGGTAGGGTTGTATCTTTATGTACAATGTCATTACTGAATGGGAAATACACAATAGAAACACTAAACTAATTTTTCTTTCTGAAATTATTGAACAAATAGTTATATATTTGCAATAAAAAATTCAGTATTTTCTTATCCCACAAAGTCTATAATATTATAGACTTTGTGGGATAAAAAAATATTAAACAGCAACACGGACCTGATTTTGAAAATCATGTTTTAATTAAATTTCACCTTTTTTGAGTGCAGAAATTGAGTCCATGTTTTATTAATTCGTTATAAATTATGAACATTTTCCTTCTCTGATTCTGTGACTGATTTGTAAACTCGATTCCGACATCAAACTTACAGTTAATTCAAATATTTAAAAATC
This sequence comes from Druceiella hillmani, assembly GCA_039881145.1. Classification (NCBI taxonomy): domain Eukaryota; kingdom Metazoa; phylum Arthropoda; class Insecta; order Lepidoptera; family Hepialidae; genus Druceiella; species Druceiella hillmani. The sequence continues at coordinate 10,306,013 of JAYKKI010000047.1, read as the reverse complement.
GCCTGAAACTTCCTTAACTGTACTTTCCACATTTCATTTCTTTTTATATCCCTCTCCCTTAACCTTTCCCTTTTCTTTTCTTAACCGTAAATAAGTTTATTTTATCTATTTCGTGCTTCGTTTCGAAGTTATTACACTGTAGTTTTGGTTGAATGCGACGACAATCAGTTCGCCAGATGTGCAGGTTCATGGAAGTGCGTAACTATATAAATAAATTATGATCCAGCGAGTTTACATAAATTTAACCGCAATACTATAAGTCATATGTGTTTTATTTAAATATACAAGAATACCATAAAACACTAGTATTATGACTAGTATTATAATAGGACAGTATTAATTAAAATTAAAATATAAATTTAAAACTTATTAACGTAGTAATACTATGCAAACTTAATAATTTTGCAAACACAGTGACATCTCCACAAATAAATTTAAAACAATAAATGAAGATTAAACAGTTTTAAAGGATTTTTAATAACGCAAGTCTTCGCAATGTGACAGAGCATTAACATTATTTTGAAATGCAATCAGTAATCAGTAAAATAATTTTTCTAACAAATAAACGAAGAATTTGAAGACTCAAAGCCAAATATCATTGTATTTGGAAACGTAATACATTCGTATTTTTTGCAAGAAATTTAGTTACAATTAAAACCAGCCTAGTGTGTCTTAGGACGTGCACAAAATATGTCTATATCTCTGAAACTGCTGAAACAACTAAACCGAAATATTTCTATTTCAAATTTTCTGTTTGAACGAAGTTTTTTTACAACTTCCAATAAAATCTAGTTTTTTCCAGATTTTTGAAACTCGTAATTTAAAAATACAATGTGTTGAGGACAGACTACAAGATACTTCGATCTTAATATTATAATTTCAAAAGACTTATTCAATGACATCATGCTCGAAGAGATATTTAAAAAAAAAATGTTATATGTATTAGAGGGTTTATTGAACATTTTTTTTGAGGATCTTTTTACAAATTTCATTCAAAATTTAAAAGCTTTATACATAGCATCTACATGCAAAATGTCATGCACAAAGGTCTAAAAACAGTATAAAATATGAGTTTGTAATAGAAAGATTGATAGGCGGATACGAGTTCATTATACGGTTTACTTGTTTTACCACGGAATCCTAAAAAACACATTACTACTAATTTCGACCAATAATCGTGCCAATAATCGTGCAACAAAAAATATACCAAAATGCCCAAATTCTCAGACTAACATTTTGTTAAACATCAGATATTACAGAGAAGTAGACATTTGTCACATTGTACATTTTGATTTGTAACATCAATTAATATTCTTTTTTCCATTTCACATGGATAAAAATCGAACTCATCAATTTTAATCTTACTAAAAGGTTTATAGTATTCGGCGGAAGCGGTGTGGCGGAAGCGAAAATAAATTTTATATTTATAATTAAGAAGACTGAAATAAAGGGCTTTAGTACGAAATAATACTTACATTCTTTGTCTTAACTGGTGTAGAGAATACTATGTCATTTTTTTGGCAACTCAACTTGTGTTCTGTTGATACACTCAGTTGCAGCGTAGGGAAAGAGGAGGAAAGCATCCGATAACATTCGCCATGTTTGCATTACAACACTTTTTAGATTTTAGTGGCGTTAAATTACTATTATTTGATAATTTGATTTATGAAAATTAGAAAAATCTAAAAATTTTTTTTACGTGGCGTTTTATTTTGGAAAAATAAATGGTTCTAGGAATTATTGTTTTTGTTTAATTACTATTATTCTATTATTAGTTATAACACTTCATTGTTAACATGTCGCCTTGCCCACTCTGCTGGAAAAGATCTCGTCTCCTTTTTCACACAGCTAATTGATGCGTTTGTTACATAGACATAGTTAATCATAAAACTTTAATTCATAACACACGTTGAGTGTGAAAATAATTTACTTAAAATAAAAGTTCATCTCTGTATAAAGTGTTGTTTTATTGCCTATCGGTGTGCCGGAACTAGGTTGTCTTTGAATAACCATACTTCTTGTTTATATTATACACTAAATTAATACAAAACATACTTTTCCATAAAGAGGATATTTTGTTACAAATATGGTTCCTTCACTATTTTAGATTTACGAAAGTTAATGTTAATTTTCGAAATTGGAATTAAATATTACTATTTGCTGAAATCGTTGATCTGCACGAAGAATACCCATACATACATTTATATTACAATAACGCCATTTCCGATAGATAAAACTAATCTTCTTTGGTGCTATATTTATTTAGTAATAAAATCAAGTAAGGAAGAACTTTTTCTTACATAGACCTTATTCGTTTCTAAGGACATGAGTAACTTTGAGAATTGAATATCTAAGGGAATTAGCTATGTAAGTCTAACTGCGTATGTAAGGAGATTAATTACAGGAGGCCTGAACCAACTTCCATAGCGAGATCTGTGGTTTCAACCGAGTTACTTTTGGAAATTTGTTTGATCTACCGGAGAAGGTTTGTGGCAAACTAAGTCTACATTACATATTATATATAGATGCAATAGACTTTTCGACGATTTCCTAAAACTATTCCAAAATTCTACCATCGTGCGGTAAACGGCAAATAGGAACAGTATTTTCTGCAGGATGGGGAAAATTAACGACTACGATTATTTGCTTCATTTCAAATAGACATTATATGCCACCAATATTTTTTTTTACCAGATAGCGTATGAAGCTAGAATTGTTTGATTGAACTCCGATTAGATCGGGGAGAATGTTATGAATCGGTTTGAATACTGGGTTATCGTTTTTGCGCTGATCAAATAGATTTATAGAATGGTCACATGCCACCAAAAATGATCCAGTTTTTTTACTATAAGATAAATATGCGACACATATGAAATCTGCTGAGGTGATTGATACAGCTCGGGAAAATGGAGTGGTTTTGTCGTGTTTCCTACTTCATTGTACTTACCTTCTTTAGCCGTTAGCCTTAGGCTTTATGAAGCCACTTAACACTTATTATGATAATGAAGTAAAAATAGCTACAGAGCCATCCAAGTCTGCAGCATTATTTAGACTAGCTTTTGTAGCTGCAGTCACATTAAGAACTGAAAAATAATAAATACATACAAAAAGGCAGGATTCTGGTATATGGATCGAAATATTTATACTGATGCAGATTTTCCACCAAATGAAACAAACAATAAATCCAAATCCGGACAGAAATTCATACCCTACTTATTTCCCACTGAATAACTCATAAATTGCTCTTTAAGTCATTCCATCTACCTGTACTAAGACACCACAATCGACAGAGTCAACTACAAGCTGTTACCACCAAGAAATACAGAAAACGGCTCCAATATCAAGCCAAATCTCTCCTCAATCTGGGTGTTCTTGCATGGATGAACAATCATTAACTTTTTTGATATCACCTGAGCAAATCGTGACATTACCAGAGCAAAAAAGAACAACACAGAGGTTGGCAAGGCAAAAACCTCCTATCCTCACTGAATCACCATATAAAAATGAATTTCTTGCATTGAAAGATGCCAAGGAAAACAGAAAACAAAAAATAAAGACCATCAGAAACTAAAGATTTTGATTTTATAAAAGAAAAGAAAAAAATTAATACAGTTAAGAAACAAAAAGATAGAGAAATCTCTAGATGATGAAGATGCCGTATGAATCTATTGTGGTTATTTGTGATCTCCGTCGACTAAAAGTTGGATAAAATGAAAAGAATGCAATCGTTGTGCACACTGCCTTTGCGCTGGAGAAGAGGATAACAAAGCTCATTTATGTGCGTTTTGCATCGATAAATGCGTTTTTTGAAGATAATCATTATTTTAAAAATTTATTCATCATTTATCTTTGTTTTTGTTCATCATTTGTCATTGTTATTGTTAAAGAAATAATTGTAATTAAAGATTTATTTCAATAATTTCTTTAAAAACACCTCACAATACTCACCCCTCCCCCCTCTGGTATCCCGCTTTGCTCCACACCAAAGTGGAGTAAATCTCATTATGGATGTATTTCATTCCATCAGGTAACCTATTACTTCTGAAATGAAAATTTACTTGTTCGATTTTGCCACACATGCTGTACCAACAATTTAGCTTAAGATAGTAAACCTCCCCTCTTTCTCCTCCACTATCTTTGTGCATATTTTCATGAAATGTACTATCATTTCAAATTCTTAACTTATAGGTGAATTCTTATCTAAAAAATCTTTCGATATACGTTGATGTTTTTTCCGAAATCAAAACTATCCTATTAATGCTTAATAAAAATATTTAGTATACGCACATATTCTTATTAAAAGTTATTAAGATTTTTATCCGATAAATTATTAGAACCTGATACATTTTAATTGATATATTTAGCTCTCCTGTGGTAAGGAATCACTGGAGTACCTAATTGTACTAAGAGTTGTTGCTAGTATCCATCCTCGCATAGCACCAATAAGCCCCAAGTTGGTCTAAAAGCGGGCGCTGTAAAAACTTGTTGCTGACGCCACGCCCGATAGCCATTATCGACTTGTGTCCGTTGATTTATTGTTTATAGCCGAGCTATTATTGCATTTATTGATTTCGTGTATACTTTTGTAAAGTATACATGAAGGCAATATGATTTATTTTCAGCAAATATCTGTCTGTGTCGAAATTAAGGGATTGTATTAATTATGAATATGTACTAGAGTGAGCATATTTAAGGAACTGAATAATAAAAGAGAAAGTGAGTTTTAAAAAAATTATATCATCAATCTGATTACCTGAGATGTTCCGTCATCGTCCAGCAAAGTTGAGTACGCACTGAGAGTAAAGCACTGGATTGTTTATTTTTAATAATAACTTTCTTTACCGATGGTCTTGTATGATCATCTGTTAATGCGGCTCCTTGTATTATCATCTTAATAAATTTACTTTTGAGGGAGCAAATTGGTCATAAAAATGTGTGGCGAAAGTAGCGAGTGGGACATTAGAATATTTTAAATTTCAAAATCTGAACTTATAAAGAAGCAAAAAACAATTGGAATGTGGGATTCTTTATGAATGGCCCTACAATAAGGAGCAATAATTCAGAAAAATAATGCGAATGACACATGGACAAGCATGGTGATTATCATTGCTAAACAACCATAACTGCAGAAATAACAGTGTGGTGGTTTTCTGGTGGTTAAAAAAGTGCTTCAAATAATAGAAGCGTGCCCAGTTAACTTATTCACTATGATGGGGCGAAAATACATTGAAAATTTAAAAGGCGCGAAATTTGTTACACGATTCAATTTAAAACATCAAAATAGTATGTCCAAAATTTCTTGTTCAATGTTTTTCCTTAATTCAAGGACTGGGTATCATGTTGGAACAAAAAAAATGTCTCTAACCAAAAGGCAGTAGGATTCTTCAACAAAGATTTAATTAATGCTTTCCATATTCTTTCAATATTAGCAAACAAAATTGTAAAGAAAGTGTGATTGAGTATACTTGAGAGTTGTGTATTAACTTGTCAATATAACAATTATGATAAAGCGGTATGAGTAAACACTGATTCTATAATCCCATATGTCACATTTCGTTAGAGTAATTGTGTAAGATCATATAAGTTAGCAGTTAACATTGGCGCACATTATCGAAGCATCACTGAATAGCTTTGGAAGTAAGAGGACAGAGGAACATACTTTTTAGTGTTTTTCAGTAGATTCCTCAAAATATAATACCTAAAATTATGAAAGGAATATGTTTAGACCCTTATAACTAACCCTTTTAAATATTACCTATACATGGAATTAAAAACAAATTTTCAGTTACTTAATATACCCTCCCTGAAATTTCTTAATCAATATTTTTGTGTTTTAACTGTTGCTGTATGTGCAATAAATATGTTTTATTTCTGTGCCAAATTAAAAATTGTTTCTACAAGCGGTTTCTGAGAAAAAACGGCTGCGACAAGTGAGTGAAATCATAAGGGTTCCGTTTTTTTCTTTTGAGACATGGAACCTTAAAAACTTCTGTTATTCACTAAAAATACACAGGGAAACATTTTTCTTAATGACGTCCCTACACAGGAACGACTTTGCCCATTATACCTTTAATGAAAAAAATTAAATTTTCTTTAATACACTTATTTTTATTTTAGTATTTTTTTTTATAAATTAATATTTTCATTTTAGTATATTTTTGTTTAGAAACAATGGTATGAAGAGTTATATTTATAAGGAAAATTTTGTGAAAAACGCCACGTCAACTCTGCCAATCGTACAGTTAATATTAATATGGAAATATACACAATTTTGAAAAATAAAATAGATATTAAAGTGTTTTGTTTTAATAAGATTAGTCGAGTCAATTTATTTTAAGATGAAAATGAAACTTTATATTTTCGAGACTTATAAGCGATTATTTTAGTAACGGTTACTTTTTTTAAGAAAAAATGCGTCTTTTGTGAATTATTATTACCTTTAGTGATTATAATGAAACGCAAATGAAAATGAATCAAAAAATCAATTAAGACCTTAACTCGCTTATTTTGCCTGTAATTTTATGACCGTAACTAATAGCGTAAATTTAAGTACAGAGTACATAAACTCATCGTCATCTAAAGATCATTAAGTTTTCCTTCCCCCCCCCCCCCCCCCGGCCCTTCGTAAATTAAGATGGCATTTTAAGAAAATATTTACAATAAAACTCTAACGTTATTTCCTTCGTTTGTCGTTTCACCGACAAGAATTGTATTAATTACATTAAATTAATTATTTAATTTAAGAAATCGAAAATCAGAAATGATTCCTTTATTAGGAATGCCAAATGAAAATGGACGAAACCCACTATATACTTTATCAATTAATTTTAATTTGTTCTCAACCGTCAGCGACTCTCATTGTGTATTTTGTATCCAGGTCAATATTTTATTATAACTAAATTTAAATTAGTCTTAGATGTACTCACTAAAATAACTGAAACGAAAAAATAAACAGTAGTAATTAAATCCAGTCAACGCATCGGTACAGAGTTGTCTGTGGGCTATTTGTATAAATTAAATAAGGTCGGCACACAAAAACGTTCATTTTCTATTTACAGAATGAAGGTGTTTTCATTACATCAGCCCTCCAGCGGCTGACGCGTCGCGTCACATCCGCACCGTAAAAGTGGAAGACAAAAACATTATACATTATATAGGTTCCGGTTACCTTTGATCGACTTCAAAATGTTTTATAAAGTACAAAGCTTGTTACTGAAGTAGTGAATGTTCGCAATTTTGTTAAGCACCAAAGAAGAACTGAAGTTCAAACATTGCTTATCATCTTATCTTAATTTTACTTCTCTACAAAAATTATATATGAACCTTTACCTTTGCGTGCGTGCATGCGATCGTGCGTGCGAGCGTGCATGCTTTCGTACGTGCGTGCGTGCGCGCGTGCTTGCGTGCTTGATGTGCACTATTATGCCATTTTCTGATAGAAAATTAAGTAAGTAGATAGAGAAAAACTTTTTTACATCTAATTAAAAACTATTTGTCACTACGGTTAACGATTTTCCATCCTATTCATCCTCATTTTCAGGCTTTTAGGATTTGAACTAAAAGACAATGTTCTATTTCATAAGCCTTATTTTTCTGGAGATTTCGTGACAAGACAGTCAGTAAGAGCTATTCATGTTTCATATATGTATATTATATATATATATATACATATATATACATATACATATATATATATATATATATATATATATATATATATATATATACATCCGCCGGTAAGAATCTAGATGAAGGATGAGAATTCTAGAAATAATTACACTTGATTGCAGTGCACGTATTCACAATTGAATATATTATAACGTCCCTTTTAACTTATATGTAAAAACAGAACAATTATTCGAATACTATTTTTTAACATGTGGACAGTCGCTCGAGGATTCAAGTCAGACTATTCAAAGTGTGACCTATGGAAGGGATTCATAAAAATAAACAAAGTAATAAATTTAAAAAGATTGATTTTTTTAATTAAAAGCAACTCAAAGTTTATCGAACCATTAACATTGTTATTTGAATAACAATATGAAATGTATTAAGTAATTATACCCATATCAACCAAGCATATAATGCAACACATACATATAATTTTGTCCAACTAAATCTAAACTAATAATTTCATTATTATTATTTAATAAATATATTGATAACCAAAACGCACAATAACTGTTTTATCTAAAAGATTTTTGACTATGCCTTTTATAATGTTAACGTCGGATTTCAAGTAGGTGTTGCACATTGTAACAAGCAGAAAAGTTTCGATCGTGCAGACGATACTTTTCTAAATCGTTTTCGGAAGAGGGTTCTTCGTTCCAATTTTACGATTTTTCTCTTCATATATTTCGGTTAGAAAGCAATACATACATACGAGTGGGTAACTTTACATATCAAGACCTATTTTACGCGATCGGGAGTGAGCTAGTGTTCGAATCCGGGATCTCTATTTGTCTGATAAATGACATTGAATTATTGGCCACTTCTCTCAGGAGCTGAAGTGCCTTTGATTTGATAAACAATTTTTGAACATGAAAACAAAGAAGTCTTTGTGTTAATGTCGATATCTATATAATAGCAAAATATTATGACGATTAGAAATTATAAAATACCGGGAAAAACAATATGGATCTCTATTCAAAGATATTATACAATCTTATTGTCTCAGTTGAATTATTTGACATAATTCATTGCTGACAAGAATAGGTGATGATGTTATTATATTAGAATCTAGTGTAATATGGGAATATAATAGCTTTGGTTGCACCGCGATTCTCTATCTTTAGACTTTGTCGCCCCGCTTCTGTACCTATAATAGTACAATCTCGCGTGGCGCCGAGAATATCTACATAGGATCGAATTCAAATATAATTATGAGTACTGGTAAAGTGTAATCTATTGCTTACAAATGCCCATATACTTCTAAGAAAAGACCCATCTAATCACATCGGGTCGGGTCGGGTCGGCTCGGGTCGGATCGGGTCGAGTCGGTTTGGTTTTAGTTAGCTTAGGATATGCTTCTGAGAAATATTTACATTTATGCATAGATTTATTTATATGCGTACATAACGATAAAGAAGCTAGTAAGGAACACATCGACATATACCAGAAAGCGGCACTATTAAAAGGCCAGGTCATTTAAGTTGACATTGCAATTCGCAGTGTGCAAAATTGCATTTTGCATGTATTTGCATGTTGCAAGATTAAATTATTAAAAAGGATCTTTCTCGTTTAAATCTTTCTTTTACCATAGCTTATCTAACTTCGTTAAGAAGGTCAATTTGACCGTTTTAAAACGCTACTTTAAATTACATTAAAAAAATAAATCATTTAAAGCGGCGATCAAATCAAAAACGAATGAAAGAATTCTGAGCTCGATCAAATAAAAAAGAAATGTATTTGTAGCGTTAACTTCTTCTCGATTGTCGATGTCGTTCCTTGAACAGATAAAGGCAGATAAATATACTTCAAATTTTGATTTTAATACCATCGATTGGCTACTTCCTACATCCATGAAATAATTTTGCTACAGTTCACCTCGAATTCTACTCAGTTTTGTGTATATAACCCTTCGTGTCACCAACATTTCAGAAAAGGGGCTAATCAAAGAAGTAAAGGACGATTAAACAAAACATTATTTCAAAGGGGCGATGAAAATAAAAATGAATGAAAAGTCAATGAAAGTAACTAGTGATTAGGAAAAGTAATACATTCCTGGGTTTTTGGAAAATTATATTGAATTTGTTTAAGGGTTCAAGTAATTCCACCGTTTTAGCAACTTGAAATATAATATGTAAGTGTTTACGAAACATGTCCTCGAATATGTATATGTAATATAAAATTAATAAGATGGTTGTTTGAGATAAAGAATATTGTATATAATATAATATACAATTGAATCTCATAAATGTATCAGAACAATAATGTATGTTATATTTATTAAATTGTATTTCAGTCAGTCTTTGAACAATTGACATATCTTTTATTATTTCTTGATCAAATATTTCCCAGAGTTGGCGAACCATCCCACAAACATTTTATCGAGTCTTGTGTGCATCTTAACAATAATGATGTATTGTATTTTCATGTATATTTCCGCATTCGCTATACGAGTCAATGGTAAATGGCATGTGTCAAAGTATCAGAGGTGCCAATTAGAAATATTCCCTAATTACAATTCAATATTTAATTTGTGAAACCCTTTATTTTCAAGTTTTGCAAAATGTGACATGGTATATGTAAAAAGCTATGAAGGTTAATATGAACGAAAGTGAGCGACAGAGCATTCAGCACATCGTCGGCCTAAAATGTTAACCTGCTAAGTCCATTTTTGGTCAAAAATTACTTTTTTGTGCTATTCGTAAATTCATACAATTTTACACCTTATAGTTAAGACGTAAAGAACGATAATCATTTTTAAGGTGCTAAAAATGAAGTCACGTAAACCTGCTTAATATCAACTGTCATATTTCTAAGGATAATTCCTTCCAAGTCCCCATTCAGCGGCCATTTTGTTTGGAGAACGGCATTAGATTAACGTGTTACAATTTCGCGCTAGTTTATTTTAATTTTACGGTGAGAATTCGTAAAGTTTTGTGGTGTCATAGCATTATTCATGAAAGGTAAGTTTTATTTTACTGCTAGAGTAAGTATTTAATAATGCATTCATGTTTTAATACCTAATTTGATCCCTAACCTATAATGTATGGACTTGACAGGTTTACGTATTAAAAGATTTTTGCTTGTTAAGGAGTTAGCTAATTATCAGTTGTCATTTCTAGAATATAATTAACAACAAATTAATCCGACTGCTTAATTAATAAATTAACTAATTAATAAAATTTAATTTTTAAAGACTTTTTTTATTTGTTGGGTACTTAGGCTTAATGCAACGCCGTTAAACATTATGGTTTATTTATTAATATTTTTATTACAGAATGTATCGGGGTAAGAAATTGGTTGGTCTTGTTACCGACTTACAAAAAATACAAGAAGACGAGCCGAAAATAAATAAATCCTTTGAGACTGAACAGAATAATAATTATCAGATTTTAGAAAATGTTCAGTTTGAATTTATTCATGAATTAAATAATTCTGGAGTCGAAAACTTAAACAATGAAAACTATGAAACAGATTGCAATTTTACTTTACAGACAAGTGATACAACTGGTTTGATTTTAGAAAATACTGTGAGTTCAGATTACCTCGACAGTCTCAACGTTTTTCCTAGTAAAATTTCGGAAGATGTTTTTAGTACAGAAAATAGATCGACACAGAAACTCGAGATTGATGGTACCGATATTCTCCACAGCCAAGTTTCTGTTAACGAGTCTAGTGCTGCAGCAAGTATATCTCAATTGGAAAGCCATTTTGATAGCAGTATTCTTCCTGTCGAAGTTTCAGCCGATGAACCTTGTCTAAAGAACAGGTCAGATATGGCAACCCATTCTGATGTAACCAATATTCTCCCTAGCCAAGTGCCTACAGAGAGTATAATGATAAACAATTCTACCGATGAAACTTGCGCGATAACCAGATCAATATTGGCAATCAATCCTGATCCTCACATCTCAGATGAAAGTGATATTGGCAGAAATTTGGTAGATTATTCTGATACTTATTCAGCATCTAGTGTTCAAATAACAAAATCGAAAAGCGTAAGAAGCGATTCCAAGTAGATAAGACTGAATGGTTTGCTGAGCAAAATAGAAAAAGAAGAGAGAGAGGTGAAAAATACTTAGGTCGGGAGAAAAAAGATGGTTCTTGGAATTATACGAAGCCAAAAGAAGAACGAGCAATGAAATCAAGGTGTTCCTGCAAGATATCAAAATATAGTACATTGAAATGTGAAACTATTGATGAAAGTACCAGAAAGCAACTTTTCGCTAGATTTTGGAATCTTACTTGGGGAGAAAAAAAAACGCTAGTCAATGATTGGATAACTACAAAGCTAGCAGCAAGACCTCGTAATCGGAAAAATACTGACTCGACAAAAAGAGCAAATTCGTTTGTGTATCACCTCAAATTAAATGAAGAAAGTGTAAAAGTATGCCTTAAAATGTTTTTAAATACTTTGGGGATAGGGAGATGGACAATACTTCATTGGAAAACTTTAGCAAATAATCCTTCTAGAACTCCCAATACTTACAGAGACAAGACAAAGCAGAAACCGAACACCGAAGAAAAGAAAGCATTGTTGGAATTTTTGGAGTCCCTCCCTGTAATGGAATCCCATTATTATAGGTCAAAATCTCGAAAATTGTATCTCTTACCAGAATGGAAATCTAAAGAAGCTATTTACAATTTTTATGTTAATGATTGGTGCAAACAGCGAAATTCGAAGTCTTTATCAATTTGCACATTTTCAAACTTGTTTGAAGAAAAGAGATACGCATTGTTTAGGCCCAAGAAAGATGAGTGCGAAAAATGTGCTTGCCATAAAGTAGGAACAGTTTCAGACGCAGAACATCGGCAACATATAGAAAGAAAAGAACACGCTAGACAAGAAAAAGAACGGGACAAAAATAGTAAAAAATATATATTTACAGTGGATTTACAGGCAGTGCTTATGGCACCAAAATCAAACGTGAGCACTTTATACTATAAGACGAAACTTCAAGTTCACAACCTGTGTTTCTTGAATATTAAAAATAAGGACGGATTCTGCTTCATATGGAATGAAGCAGAAGGTGGTTTGAATGCTGAGGAATTTGCTTCCATTTGGGTAGATTTTTTGGAAAATACAGTAATACTAGTGATTAATACCGACGAAAACAATGACAGTAAAACTATAATTATATACAGTGATGGTTGTACGTATCAAAATAGAAATTGTGTACTATCCAATGCATTGTTAAATGTTGTTTTGAGGCATAAAGATATTACTATAGAACAAAAATTTTTGGAGGTTGGACATACTCAAATTGAAGCAGACTCCATGCATTCCACAATAGAGCGTTATGTAAAAGATAGGGTAGTGAATGTACCTGCCGAATACATATCCATCGCAAGACATGCGCGCAGATGTCCGGCGCCATACGAAGTAAAGTATCCAAATCATTGCTACTTTAAAAAATTTGATAAGGTTCAGTTCTATAAGAGCATTCGTCCCGGAAGATCTAAAGAGGATCCTAAGGTTACAGATATTAGGGCATTACGCTATGAACCAAGTGGACAAGTATCATATAAAATTTCCTTTAAGGACGAATGGACCTCTTTACCTCAAAGAAAATCTTCACAGGTTAAATCTTGTACAACTGATGAGTTAACTCAACTGCATGAAACAAGGCGAAAAATAACTGCACGCAAATATGAGGACTTGCAACAGATTAAAAGGACATTACCTTCAGACTACCACAAATTTTTTGATGATTTACCTCGCGAGTAGCGTCATCTTAAATGATTTTAAGCAAATGGCTGAAAATCATTTAAGATACAAGATGTTAAAATTACTTTCAATTACCTATTTTATGTTCCTGTTGATTATTCTGTTTTCTAAAGCTAACATAAGAATGCAATTGTGCAGTTAGGTATCCATAATTTTATAGAATTTATCTAGTGCCTTTGTCATTTTGTGATAAATAAATAATAAAAGATCTCTTAGCATTGTGATAACTTGATTGATTTTGTTCAGTTTATTATTTTAGGGAATGGTAAATTAAAAAATTCAAAAAAAAAGAAATAAATTGTCTTGGTTGATTGTATGTTAATTCATAGTACAATAATACTATGATTTTATATTTTTGTCTGATGAATACCTACTAGAAATGTTAAAGTAAGAAATTATAATTTAGAATACATAAAATAAAAAGAGTTATAAGCACTTTCTACTTTGTTTTATTTAAACTAAACTAATTTAAAACATTCAAAGTGGCAAATACCTAAACTGCTTAGTCCTAAACTCATACTGAGCTATAAAAAGAAAAACAGACAAATCCATGAAAGTACATATTACTCTAAAACTAAAGCATATTTTTCACTTTCTATACATTCAAAAAATCAAATAAATTTATTTTCATCTACCTTATAAAAAAAAACAAACAAAAATGATAATTTCTCAAAATTATTAAGTTTTTTTATCGTCCTGTAAAGTTTGATAAAATGGACTTAGCAGGTTAACATTTTAGGCCGACGACATGTAAAATATGCTAGATAAATGTGTGCACTTGAAATGCAGACTTTGAGCTAATTCAATTAATTAACCGTTATTTCCGGAACGCCAGACGTCCTGAATGATGCAAGTATACGAAATATTAAGAAGCACAAGTTCAGACTAGAATTGTCGGCGGGTTCCAAGATTAACATCAACATTGGCAGGATTACAATGTGGGCACATATTTTTGCTACGGCTTATTCCTAGCTGTTTTAAATTCGTTATTTAAGTATTACGCTTCCTATGTATGGTGTGCAAGTTAACCAATATTTTAAAAACAAGTTATTGAGCCTAATTTTATACCGATAGGTATGTGCAAAAAGAAATTTGTCATAAAATAAACTTTACTCACTTCAAACTATATATTTTTTTGTGTTTGAATTTAAGAATGTAAAGCAAAATAAATGGAATTCTGTTTCAAATATTTATATCGTTACGAAAAGGCAATCCAACAATACGAAATAACGAAAAGCGCTAAAAACCCCAATCAATCAGATAGGTGGATTCCCAGGTTTAAATAAGTTATTAAATTTGTGCCAGGAATAAATTAAATCCAACGTCTTAACAACTTAAATAAAAATGAACTTGTCCAAATATCGCTAGCGAAAACTTTACTAAATATTGTACATTTTATTTGTAAAAATGTATTTTTAAAAACGAAATTAATTACTTGATAATTAAAATTCTTTGAAATAAATTACGTAATTTTAAGATTCATTTTATTGTTAGCAACTTATTCAATAGAGTATTAAAATATAATACTGAGATATTTCGAATGAATTGTATTTGATAAAACTTCGCCAAAACTAGTGCTTAAAGTCGGAATAAATATTTATGATCCAATGAAGGAAAAGAGTGAAAATGATAATATTAGTCAATTTTCTATTTCAGGTGTCAAGAAGAAAAATTAGATTACACAAAACGACAAAATTTAAAACAACTTGTTATTTAAAATGACTCCCTTCCATTTCTCATTTCCTTAAATAAGGTCAACAATACTCGTTACGAGCGCCCGGGTAATTATATTTAAAAACTTTCAACAAAAGTCGTTCATTTTACTTACTTAATGTTCATGATGAATTGTATTATTACATCGTGGCAGGCATTTTTACATCACAGAAGTTACGTAATGAATACTTTATTTGGAAAACAGACAAGTTAATAAAAAATATCCTTCAAACACAAATCTTAACGTAATATAACACAAATGAAGGCTTTCCAAGCTATTTAACACAAACAAATATGGTCATTAATTTATTGCGTATATCGGTAGCTTGAGTTGTATTATTTGTTATAAATAAATTATTATTATTTCAATATATATATATATATATATATATATATATATATATATATATATATATATATATAATTTATTTATTTTTGTACTCTAACATTAGATACGTTTATTTTATTTTATTATGCGAGAGCAGTCTTTCACAGCCAGCCAGAACAGCAAATCCGCTCGGCGAGCGGCCGGGAATCGCACCCGGAGCTCAGCGATGCGCCGCGCAGTCAAAGACCAATATATAAAATATATATCTGTATATAGATTGGCTTATTTATAATGATACAAAAATAATTCCGTAGGGGAACGTAATAAACGATTTGGAGGACAAACACTTTGATTAGGCAAAGTTTCTTAGATGTCATTTGCCCTTCTTCAGTAAATACATCATAGGTCTGCAAGTTAAAAAAAATTGATGCTTTCTGGAATTATGTAGCTGATAATGAAGTTTTGGAATCTCATCGTTACGAATCTGAACTCTTTTTTTATCACTTGAGGGTTTTTACAACACGAAAAAAATTGTAATTATCCAAAAATTAGGGGTACTCAAAAGAAAAAAAATCATAATAAAAGAAAGTTAGTGTGTAGTTTATATTTTTATTTACATAGATTTATTGCACGCGAATAAATATTTTAAAATATTATAGACGCTTCTATTGTAAGGTTTTCTTTAGTAGGCCTTGTTTGAATCATTACACTTCAGCATGTAGCAGTTCAGACTTAAATTCTACTTACCTTAGTAGATATGTTCCTTTTAATTTATATCCTGGTGAAATATTTGCCATGTTCTTTGCTTACAGCTTCTATGCTATCAGGGAAATAGCTAAATGAAAATGAACGAAGTGAAGTTTAAGGCTAAAAAAGCAACTTAATTTTTGGAGTTTTGAAGCTTGTAATTGATATTTCTTCATAATTTGAGTTATGGATTCTCTTTAATCATGTTGTAAATTCAATAGGGTTTAGTTTTCTAACAAAGTTATTATCTTTCATTATTTTTTAACGGGAGCAGAAGTAACATCCTTCACTTCAGCTTCATATAAAGATGGAATATTCATATTAAATACTATGTTCATCGCCTTGTCTACTTAAAACTTTAATGAATTGATCCATAATAACAAGTACGTATTACGTGCAAAAGCATAATGAAACTTTGTCAAGTTGCCCAAAGCTCTGTCGAAATAAAATTTAACTTTCTGAATCTTCATTATTTTTAACTAGTCATTCTTTTCTCGGATAATGTTGTACACTCTTCCTGCTGTTATATTCGCATAAAAACGTAAATATTTTGTGTAGCGACACCGCTGTCCTAATAACGTAGAATATTTTTATGAGTCCGTTTATTAAAAAGAAAAAACGGAACACTCATAAGACCCTTACGTAGCCTTTCGCTTGTCCGTCATAACTGTTTTTCTCAGAAACTCTTTCTCAGACAATTTCTTGGCATAGAAACTTGAAATTTGCTATAGTAATAAAATATTTTTCGTATATTTATTTGGCAAATATAAGGTATCTCTGAAGTATATCATTTCAGAGATTTACTGAAAAATATGTAAAAAAATATATCCGCCTCATAATTTCCTAAAACTACTCGGTCCAAAATTAAGAAAAAATACGAGATTTTAAAAGCACATGCAAGAACCATGTTTATCTAGATGTCATAATTTTTTAAATACGCCCGACGCTTTTACGCTTTCGAAAGATATAATAGGCAATATATTTTTTTTTTTTCGTTCAGACAAATTTTTCAGAAATTGTGCAACATGGAAACCAGAAATTTATATATATATATATATATATATATATATGTATAAACTATTGGGCCGAAAATTATGAAGAAAACGGCTGTGACAAAATATGACTAGCAGATTACAAGGAAACCATAGCGGTTATCCTATATTTTACATTTTTTTGAATATGCATCATATGCCTGTTTAGGAAATAGGCAATATATTTAAGTTGTAAAAAAATACTGATATGACATTGCAA
This sequence comes from Druceiella hillmani, assembly GCA_039881145.1. Taxonomy (NCBI): domain Eukaryota; kingdom Metazoa; phylum Arthropoda; class Insecta; order Lepidoptera; family Hepialidae; genus Druceiella; species Druceiella hillmani. The sequence continues at coordinate 10,288,578 of JAYKKI010000047.1, read as the reverse complement.
TTGCTATCTTTACAGTTCTGCACCTTAAAAGGAAATAAAGAACTCTTAGAGGATCATTTCGTTGTCCGTCCGCCCGTCTGTCTTTCTGTCAGGACCCTTTTCTTAAGAACGCGTGTTAAATTATTATTAATGTTGTAATTCGAAAGAAAAACAAATAAAAATACGGTCATTTGCGCCACATATTTTGCCACTCCCAAATAAGTCAAAACCTATAGGGTCCCGTTGACCTAGAAGCACGAAATTTGGCAAAAATCAAGGTCTCACAGCGCAAGTTAAGGAAAAGTTCCAAAAATCGTTCATTTGTAGTTTTATCACAAAAAAAATTAAGTATGTGCCTTTGAAAAATATAGTAGACAATATATTTTCGTGCAAAAAAATTAAAATTTTGTAAATAGTTTAATAGGAATATTAGGTATCATTAAATATTTATAAATACCTAAATGTGTGCAGAATTCTCCTAATAGCGTCCAACCGAGTAAGAGAGTTTGTTTTAAATCCATGTTGCTTTCAATAAATTATTGCAGAAAATCGTAAAATAAATTGAATGCTTACTTAATACAAATATTTCTTATCTACATTATATTGTGAACAAATCCCGCTCTTTCCGAATTTAAAATGCTTACTGAGGAGTACGGTGAAAAGTTACCGTGCGATTAGCTAAAATTGTCGCGATTTACTTTACACTATCACGATTTTTCAAAAATACTTTTATTTCATATTTTATTTTATACGTTTTCCTGTTACTTAAATTAGCTGAAATTAATTTTTAATCGATTTTTTATAAGTGATTCAATGATACTATCTGTATAAATTGTATTTGTTCACACAAAATGTTGCCACAATGGAGAAATGGGAAGCATGACTAAGGCAGTTGACCAGTTCGACAGAGTTGTAGCGGCTAAATTTGAGCCATAATTACGATGCGATATTCAAAACCAAATTCTTGCAAGTGTCTTTCTAAAATTGTCGTGCCTCGGTTACCGCATTTACCCAGAATGTAAACTACCCTAAATTATAAAGTATGCCGTTTATATCGTGAATGCAAATATTAATATGCCTTTGATTTCTGAAACTCGCCCATTCATTGATGATTAAACTAAATCAACATAAACAATTTCTTGAATCCCTTTGAAGTGAATCTTTTTAGACAACGATTCGAAAAAACGATAAGTGGATGGTAAAATTGAATGAAAGAGAAGAAACGTATGACGTAGAGAGAACGTGAAAGAGAACTATATATTCCGATGCCATGGAAGTGGAGCAAAAGAAAGCAACGTATACACAACGATACGAAGCGATTGTATAAGATAGTGTCGCGTGTGCGCGCGTTTTAGATGTACGCCTCAGACGCTACATATGAACAGCTGAGGTACCACGCATACGTTGTGTTATTAATATTTATCATTGTATTTTGTGATTATTTCAATTGACATTTGTCTATGTAAATTTATATGAGGTTTTTATTAGATAATTCCGTCAATTTACAATGGCATTTTATTGATTTTTTCTGAACGTATAGTATTCAAGTCTTACTTAGTATAATCTATGAATAAACACGTCGCATATTCTCCCTCTCTGCTGTTTTACCCTTGCTATATTCTTACAAATCGAGTAAGAATATAGCAAGGGTAAAACAGCAGAGAGGGAGAATATCGTTTAAATCGCTAAAGAATATTCTCTTCTATCACGTGTACTAAATTGCACGCGATTTTTTTTCTTTTTCTTTTTTAACTGCTGTGTACCTTTCATTTAATCTGACTCATCCCTAGGTAATTTTGAAGAATAAATTCTATCATAAAATCACTTTCATTAATAGCTTGAATCAATGGACCATCTTTTGTAGCTAAAATTGATATAATTTCGTTTGGGGATTGTTCATTCTGTGGAGTAAACTTTAATGTCCGTTGAGAAGCAGTTTAATCTTTTTATTTTTGGTTCACTTTCGTCACCATCGTACCTAGGGTGCTCTTGTTTCTTTTAAAGTGTTTTACAGAAATATTGTAGATATATTCAAGCTCCTGACCAAACTACTCATATTTGAAATCATCATTGTTTTCTTTTCATGACTTTTAGGAATTGGAATCATTGATTTTAGTAAAATATTTACAAAATTTGATCTTTTCCATAATATTTAACCACAAAAAAGTTATAATTTGACTTCTTTTCATTGTTACTAATTACCTACTTTACGCAATTTATAGCGACATTTTTGTTGAGATACTAAAATAGCATAAATTTGTGAATGATATCATAAAAAGAACAATTTTGGAAATTTATTAAGTCAGAAAGTTTGATTGATGTTAAGTCAAAAATTATATAACCAGAATTGATTCATAATCATTTTCCAACAAAAATAAAGGAGAAGTGTATGGTCTCAGCTCGATTGACTTAAAAAGCGACTAGAGACGACCGCGTGTCCGCTTACAGAAATTATGTCAAAAATTGATAAACTTTCTACAAAGTATTTGGTTATACTCACTCCTTAGATTTCTATGTCCATATTTTAAACATACGATTCTCATTGTTATTTTACTGCCAAATCAAATTTCCAAGAAAGTCATTTAGAAATTTATAGATACGTTTGAAATCTCACACGAAAGCAGATGTTTATATTACAATTTTGCGAAACGGGTTACCGAGCGTACTCAGTGATGTCCCATTAGTTGTGTAGCAGCGTATATGGTTGCAAAATTATTACGAAAGTTACCACTTTGCTTCATTAACAAGGCAGCACTTTAATACCACCAAGGAGATGAACAGTTGTAGTGGTACAATTCTAAACTAAACTCTCTAGATCTTACTAAAGCTGATTATTTTATCTATGGTTATTTGAAGCATTTGATAATTTTGTATGCCTGTGAGAATTCTTCCCAATTCAAATTGCGCTTCAAATTTCAAATTGCCCCCAAATAATTCACGTGTCAATAAACAATACGGCGAAACTTATTCACGGGATTCAGAAATTTTTTTTTAATGAACACATCGGCTACGCATTAGAATGCGAGGAAGACAATTTGAAAATTTACTGTGACATACATTTTTTTATTTTTTTTTATTTGAGTATCATTATACGCATCCGGTTTCTTTGAAACAACAATATAAATATCGTTCCGTGGATATAGAACTTGCCGGTGGGGTGCCAAAAATGAAAGGCCAGTAGCATGATAACGTCTCGCTCCCTGTAGCATTCTTAAATTACAGTATAGTTTTAGTAAGACCAATGCGGCCACGTGCACAAGTATGTAGCGGGACATTAGTCGATTGGTCATATAAGAATCTTTTGGAGTATTTAACGTCCTTTATCAATCGATTTAAAAAAGGGCATATAATTTTGAATTGTGACCTTTATTTGTTTAGTTGTATGATTTTGTTTTGATATTATTAAGAAATGAGTAATAAGTACGTAGGAAAAACATAATTTTATGAGCATCGGAGAAAATGAGATACGTCATTTAATTTAATATGTTTAAGCTCATATCTTATATTCATAATTATTTATGCGGGAAATAAAAAATACATATTTTAAATCAAATACATCGGTTATTATTAAATGTGTAATATGTATTAAACATATTTATTTGTTCAATATCTGCCAGTTGTTAGCGCTCCATAACGCATTAAGGAAACTTTACAGTTTCGATAGTTTTGTACCTATATGCGTGAAGTTTTACAAGTGGAGATTTTCTATTAGAGATTTCTCGTAATAGAATAGAAATTTTAAGAAAATGAAGCCGTATGAAAATGAAGTACATTTAAAGTAGAGGTTCTGAAAAACCGGAACTATTTACATTACTTATATGTTTATTAATGTTCCGTGGTAAAACTGTTTAAACGAACACGTCTAAAATAATTTCGGTGTCCGTTCTTCTGAACGTCTATCATAGATAATTTTTTTTAGAAACTATTGGATGTAAAAATTTCAAATTTGGGCACAGAAATAGATTATGTTGACGTGAAGTATATAAAGTTTAATTTTATTTCTGGAGGTTAAATAAATTAATTTAAGGATACAGCGAGTCGTTAAGGGTGCCAGATGAGAACTTATTGAAGCACTAATTCAAAAACTCATATAATATTTTTTGTTTCTTGAATTCGCATAAATATTTTTCAGGAAAATTATTTACAAATTGCCGTCATCCATCCTAATCACAAAAAGATCGCTCAGAAAAATCGGAGCAGAATCATGATTGTTAAAAATTATATATAAATTGGACTAAACTTATCAGGATTGAAAAATTCCGGCGTGATTAATTGTCACAAACAATTTAATTGCCTATTTTCTGATCATAATTCAACCATTTAAACAATTTTTCGTCAAAAAATATTTCTCACAAAAAATGAAGAACGACATTTGAGCTTACACGTTTTGCAAATTGTTTAATTTTCCCCAGTCGAAACGCTCTTCATTAAGTTCCGTGCACACCCGACGTGATACAACATGGGCGTAGCCGGCGGTGGATGGAGAGGCGGACAGGCACAGGATCTAATTATTATCAATTTAAGTGGGGGACTGTATAGCACAGAATACTAATTTTGCAATTATAGCTTGCACTTGATCGATTTTATTTAATAACCTTTGTAAATTACCAAAACTGTCTCATTACTTTTGTATTAAAAAATAGTAATCACTAGGGAAATAAATTGAATAAGGTAATCATTGTCTGAGATTCGTGGAATCTTGTTTACTTTATATAATCTTCTTAGCTTTAAAAGGAATGAATATCATAATCATAAGTACACCGTCAACCAGGAATGTAATTTCAAATCCAGCTGTCGTTAGTTTTCGAAGCAGCCATTGAGTACTTAAAAGTTGATTCGTATTTTGTATAACTCGGCCATTTAGAATGTATACACACAGCATAAAATAACATTATATGAATAAGTTTTGTTTTTATCAAAATATCTCATTTATTAAATAGGTTTAAGGAATATAGGTAAGAAATAATGCGAATATAATTATTTAGCGAATGTATGTTTTTATAACATAATTGAGTAATAAGTTATTTTCCTTAGAAATTGTTAAATAAAGGTTTAAAAAGTTTGGATAGCAATGCGTCGGGAGGGTAGATTTAGCTGTTTACTTTGCTTTGCTATGGAGAAAGATGAAATAATGACAAGTGTTTTAATTATGTAATTTCGAGGAAATAGTATGTACCATAATAAGTTGTGCATTTTATTTTCAGTAAAAAATGTTGTTCAAATCAATACGTATTCCGATTTCCTTCAAATTATTTTAAATTTCGAAACATTTTTTTAACCCTGTAACCATAGGAAGAGAATATATATACCAACAAAATTTAAAGTCATCGTGTGTGGTTGTGTTTTCTATTGCCGATATCGAAATTTTTTTTTAAACTTTTCCCGTGATAGATATTCATAATAAGATAATTTCTAAAGATAGTTAAATTATAATTAATATTAGTATTTATAAAATGAAAAACTGAAAGTGAAAACTGATTTTGACATTTTTTTACCTCAATCAAAGTAGATAAAAAGTCTCAAATAAAGTAAGGAATGTTTTGCTGCATACACATTTGAAGTCAAAATGTAATAATTTTATCGAAAAATGCAATTAATGCGTTTTAGAACATTCACTAAGTTTATAATGTAATCGCAAAAACATCGAAGATTTCAATCTCATAAGTCTCAGCATTGCGAAATAATACCCAAGCTTACGTCCGCCTGTTTAACTATCACATCTACATTTCTAATTGTGGGACGTGCAGATACGAAATTGATTAAATTTTAAATAATTTAAATTTATTGACACGCCAGTAGTGGTAATATATAAACGTGAAAGTTTGTTTGTTTGTTACCTAATAACTAAGTAAATGTTCTACTGATCTTTGTGAAATTTGGTACTCGAATACTTACTTAGTAATTATCAAAAATACCTTGATATACATGTAAATACTTTATAATAATCTGTAATGAATGATCAGTGGTTGCAATGGTTTCTTTACATAATGTTCCCTAAATTCTCAATTTAGAAACGCATTCAGCTTACGTTCTTCTCACAATATGTGAATACCTTGTTTCGAACGTCATAATTTTATATGAGGTAAATAATCTGGCAGTCAGATGCAGCTATATTAATACAAGAGTTATAAACTGAAAAAAAAATTAAAAAAAAAAAAAATAAAAATGCCCGTGTGCAGCACTTTAAACGGGTATTTGACCTTCAGATCTGACGATTTAACCCAGTCTGGGAAAAATCCGCCCCTTCATGTCATCAGCCAGCGAAGAGGCGGCAAAAACCCAGACCCTCGCTTGGCCCAACGGGCGGCACCGAGTCCGCCCGCCCAACCACAGCCTAGTTAGGCCCGGCCTAAGGCCCTAAATAAGTGATCTTCCTAAAGCAACCTAACTTTGAAAAAATGAGGAGTAAAATACAAAAAGAATAAAATGTTTACTTTAGTTTTACTGAAATCTTTGCATGTCTTTATATTTCCTAAAAAAGGAAGGAGATCCACAAGGAAAGAATACTTTTCATAAAGTTCGTAAAAAATAAATTAGTTTCAGGTAAAGTAGCTATTTTTTGTACTTTAGGACATTTCTAGTAATATTTTTCCTATTCTATCTAGATTTATATTTGTTCACTTGATAATTTTGCGCACGATTTTTTATATATTCATGAAAATATCATAAAGGATATATGACAAAAGGAAATAAGCACGAAAATTTTATTCCAGTTCCCTATTATCACAGAACTTAAAATGTTTACGTAGTTAATACAGTTACTATACAAAATTATACTATTTAAAATGAATATATGATGAGCTCATAATAAAATATTAAATAATTTGAAACTCAACTATACAGAACCTACAACAGCTGCCATTTTAATCTTAAAACATTTTTATTGCTATTTTTTCCCAAACTTCATAATTTACTAACCTCTGTGGAGGAAAGGTCATAATATATTGACAGACAAATAGAAAACGTCGTAATATTACAACTCGTAATATTCCGTTGCTACAAAATAAAAACAAAGAAACACAAAAATCGCTGCGTAAACTGCTATTTTGTTATTAAAAAAATGTTATAAAAGCAAACGCCAACCAACAAGTATTATGAAACTATCGTATCGTAATTTAGATGTAACCTTACGCCGGGGCCGAAAAATTTGAATACCCCGTCCAAATCTGATTATTTACAAATTTATAAATTAATTATATCGTATTCAATTTGCGTTTATTTGAGGTCAAGATAAACACTTGAGGTCCTTGACTTATACTTATTAGTCGTATTTAATGAAATCGGCTAAACTCTTATTTCCCAGTTTACCAAAGCTTTTGAACTGCGTTTATAAAAACGAGTGGCAGGCGGCTGTTAGCGCGGGCCGTATCTATCCGGTCGATTAGTGCTTTTAGTCGGGTTTAACTTGCCCGACTGCGGGTAACTTCTATTAAAAGCTCCACCATATGTTTAAGTTGGCCATGTATAATGGAAACTTTGCGGAATCCATTCGGCTGTGAAAATGCAGCAGCACGGAGCATCTCAGGCATAAAGTAGTAAATAGAAACGTGTCATAATATTTGTGACAATTTTCAAAATGTGGGTTCTAGGAGTGACGGAAATGTATTTGACAAAAAAATAATAATAGAAATCTTTATGCCGTTTGAAATCCGTATTTTACATAATTTATTACTTAGTTGCTTACTATTGCGTAACTAAATAAAATAGGGAATTAATTATTTATAATATGAATAAAATATGATCTTTTTTATTTTTCAAGTCAAATATTATTTTGTCACGGTAAGGTAAGTTTTTAAGTTGATAATAACTTTACAACGAAAAAAATGAAGTGCTATGGTCGTTTTTAACGTAGAATGGAAGGAAAAAAATGGAAGAGAGAGGTAAAGGTATGAAGAGGAAGGTGGGACAGGGTGAAATGGGGAGAATGTGGAGGGAAGATAATGGCAAGATGTTAAAATGACATGAGTAGAATGGCGCAGAGAAAGCATCGAAGAGGAGGGTGCGGTGGTGGGGAGGAGAGAAGGGAAAGAGTGTGATACTAGAGAGTATCCTACTCACAAACAAAAGATAATGAAAAATAAAAAAAATCACTTCTAACGCACGTGGCATCCACACATATTTTTAATTTCTTTGCAAATTGAAAAATCTCATGTCTTAGCCTGATGGTAGAATGGTTAATTCAACAATAAAAATAAATACAGCTACAAATACGAGACCGCAATTAAAATAATGCTTCGAAACCTAACGTATAATAATCAAAGGCAGACATACGGTTTTTATATGTTCATTTTTTTCTGTCATCAAGGTAACATTTAAAAATTTTTTTTTTGTAATTGCGTATTGTATTGGCCCGTGTATTTCTTAGAAACTTACATAGAGAAAATGAAAATAATAAGCACCTCAAAAGTTTTATTTGAATAATCGGATAAATGAAAAATCTTGTATTTTTATTTAAACTTGCTATTCAGTTAGGTTGTTTATAATTTCTACGGAATTCTTTGAACGAAGAAGATGAAACAAAGTGTAGATTTTGTCTCGTTATATCTTTGTTACACAGATTTAACATACTAATCCTTGAAAGCCGCAGGCCTAACATGTAGAAATTGTTACTTAAAACCCATGAAGAACTAAACAGACATTAATTTTGACAACAACACAACGAAGTTCAATATCAGTTAACAATTTATTTTTAATTAATATGGCAATAGCTACCAATTTTAAAAAAATATCAAATTGGCACTGTTTGCGTTTCGCGACCATTTCTTTACAGATATTACGTACTTGGTTAGATCTGTATAGTTATTTTTAATTTCAATTAATAATTATCGATGTATTAAAAATATAATTTACCAAGATATCTTTTCCATGTTTTGTATTATGGTCACATATTTTATTTTGTTTTCCTTCCTGATCGTCACTCGCTGAATGTTCTTCTCTGATTAATCACTCGCCAAATGTTTGGTTTTTCATACTCTAAAAAGTAGCTGTTTTAATAAATATACAACTGTACTCTATTTCTGTCAGGTCAGTCCCAATTTCGCCCATCTCACTTATTTAAACGAGAGGGCCTATTTATTTGTGTTTTGCAATGGAATATTAATTATAACTCTGCCGCATAGCTCATCTGTTATTGGCTCCTAAGTGCTATAACGATCACGTTTCAAGTTATTGATATAATTAATGGCAGACTGCGGAATCGTCGGCGGGCGACGGTTGTGTCCGGGATGTGTTTCTATTCCATTGTTGTGATTTTTCCGATTAATTGTGGTCGGGCATTACGAGGAGCTAACGATTCGACTGTTGCTTAGCTGATTCTTTTATTATTTTCACTCTAGTTTAGACAGAGTTTCAAAAAAGACGAAACGTTTGAGTTTATAGATTATTTAAAGACATTATAATGTATGCACGTATGAAAATAGTTCAAAATACTTGATAGTAAGGGTCAGAACTATAGGTTAATAAATATTTACTCATTTTATATGACATGGATTAATTGGTCATTGTATTAACAGTATACCCTCCAGGGATACCGTATTGGTATCATGTAAAAGCTATTAAGTAAATGCCGATAATCTCGCAAAAATGGCGAAGCGGAATTAAAAACTACTGTTATAAAAATTGTATCGATTTATAGAGCGGTCTAGAAAAATAATCATGGAAAATAAGAAAGAGTGTATTTTTAAAGGAATTTTCGATTTTTGCTATACGAGTAGCGTCAGTTAAAACATCTTTGGACAGGTTGTAGAGAATTATAAGCTTCTCGGATGAGATAATGTTCGAGTCAGATGATCTAGACGCAAGTAATTTTGTTTCATTTCAGTACCAGACTTGCAAATATATTATTGATTTTTTTTCAAGAAATTACGTAGCAATGAAGTTTCTCGATATGGCCGGGATATAAATGATATTGGGTGTTTTTCCGACGAAATCAATGAATTTCATTTAGAAAAGTATTCGTATGTATCATTTTAAGTGTTTTTATTTTACATGAAAATTTCACAGATGTATTCTATATATTGTAGCTTACGTTTGATTGCTATATCAGCTCCATTAATCAGCATTTCGCTCTGTAAACATCACGCTCTCGCGAGGTGTTCCACGTCATAAGTCATGTCAGCATCTGTCTGCATTTACCGCGTGTTCCGGCCCGAGTTTATCCGGATGAGTACATAATATGAACAATAAATAACTAAATTTAACTTTTGCTTGAATATAGCTTTGCAGAATAAGATTGTTGTCAGATCAAAATATCTTAATTCACAAAAAAGTAGCAGGCAGACTGGCAGATAGAATAATAGCGGTTCATAGCGAGCTTCTAATCTCTGTAGACAGCTGCATCGGGATTACAAAATTCAAATTCTGGTATGAGAATGCGAATATTTACTTCTTAGAATGAACGAAAAAATACTTGGTTTTCGATTGTGCAATAAGGTATTTTTGATGTGTATTTTGACTGGTTTAGTGTTTGTCATTAGCACATTAGCACGAAGTATAGTAAATTATACCTTCTTTGGAGTGAAGTATACGATAGAATATGTATGATTATATATATATATATATATATATATATCACATGAAGTGTTGTTCTGAGCTCTCATATTGCTCAACATACGTTCATTACGAGAAGCATATCGAGCAATCCAATCTTGCAATTACGGAAATGTTCTCCAAATTTTTCATAATTTACTACATAATTCGTGACATTTGCACAAGAGAAACAAATTTGATGCGCTTACGACAGCAAAACAAAGAAATGCGAACATTTGACTTATTTTCGTTTCGATGGAAAAGGTATTTAAAAAAAATTATGTAATTATCTATGGAAAATTTTGAATATGATTATGATCTATTGTTTATCACTGTATTTCCTCATTTTTATAATGAGAAAAAAGGTGTGTGTATGTACAGTACTGAAATATTTTTGACGTATTGATTGATGTATCATTCTTCAAAATTCTATTCCTATTGAAATGATATGGTGCAAAACTTCTCCTAATTTGTAATTTATATTGATATTTATATTATATTCCTCCTTATCTCAATGATAATTGATCTCTCTATCCATCAAAATCAGGCTATTTCTTTAGAATTGACGTGGTGAATTCTATCTCCTTACTCGTAATATATATGGATATTTTTATATTTTTCTTTATCTAAATATTTTTCGATGTATTATTATCAAAATCGGTCTGTTGTTTTTGAATTAACGTGGTGTGCAAAATTCTACTTCCGCGTAAAATACCTGTCGATGTTTTTATTAAATATATTTCGATATAAATGGTGTGACATTTTCCATTGGTTGCATTTACTGTTGTTGAATAAAACATTGTATATCAAGCATTAGTCGTTTTTTATCTATTTTTTTCATTTCAAAACTTTTTAATTAACAGCCTTCTTTTGCGTATTTACAACATATTCGATTTTGAAAAAATACAAATAAATTGCTAAAGTTTCAGACTGAGAGAATATTAGAATCGTTTTTTGAATTGAAATTTTTTTTACTCATAATTTTTATACTCTTGAAATACTAAGATTAGATTTCATAGTATTCTACTCGGATATGATGTCATACATCATCTATCGGTCCGTTCATATAAGTTTTGATAGATTATTTAAAAGAAAACGAACGTTTGTCACATACGAACAATTTCAATGTTAAAACTTCTGGGTGAATATTTTAAATAACAAGTTGATCCGTGTTATTTAAAATATATAAAGTTAATATAATATCCGTAAATAATTAAATTAGAGCCGTAAATAATTAAATTAGAGCTTAATATGATTATTAATGACCATGTACAAACATAACTAAATATGATCGTTATATGTGCAACTTATCACATTTTATGCTACTCACGACCTTTGTAAAACGTAATTAATGTAGTTAACACTGTCTGAAATAATTGTTGTTTTATTTTTGCAGTATAGTATACGGAAAGCACACAGTAATTTCTTTAAATGTTTTTTTTCTTTCTAATAAAAATGATATATTGGCTAAATCGGTCATGTTTCTGTAATATGAATTATTTTGGTTAATTAGAAACAAATTTATTCTTGACTTAGGGAACAGATTTATCAAGATTTTTGTTTCGGGCTTCTATCCACTTCTACCTTTGACTGTAAACAAATTTGTTATCTTTGTGTGATTCCTGTATTATGGTTTCCTTAAATTTACTATGAAGATAAATGGCTATTGCTTTTGAACAAATTTGTATGAATTATACCCGTTCAATCTCTTATATGACAGGATCTCAGTTGTAAGAAATGGAACTCTGAAAATAGGGTTTAAAATATTTTTTAGATTATATTTTATTTTTATAATAAATGGGATGTAGGTATCAGGGAACATTTTATATTTCCACGTTTACGTATAAAGTAAGGGATCGTAGATGTCTATATTGCTCAAAATTGTTGATACTAGTTGACCGAAATAACTTTAATTGAAAGTTCTAATTAAATGCTGGTAAATACCATTTTAAAGGTTCAAGAAAATAGAGGGTACAGAAAAAAATGCACGTTAACTTGAAGTATAATAATTCCTAAACAAGGCATAACAATGAAAAATTATAAATGAAACATTAATCTAATTTTTAAACTTTTTCCAACGTTTTTGCACCTTGCAAACAAATTTTTTAAAGCCTCGCCTTAAATTTAAAAAATATTTTAAAAAAATTACTACATATTGATTAAGAGCTCCATATAAGACATCTACGTGCAAAATTGCATGTAGAAAGTGATGTGATATACAGACGTAAAGATCATTATTATTTCACTATGGAACCATAAAAACTTAAATAATAACTAAACTTCTCGTTTTCTTATTTCCGACAGTTATGCATGAACCTTTTTTTATGAAATAAACTTTTTAAAATGCTTTGTTTACAAAGAAAATCGCTTTAGAATTTTTTTTTTAAATTTGAAGACTTATTCCAATGTGTGATTTGTCAGCAATCTATATTTTTGAATTTTCAGTTGAGGATAAAAGGTAGAAATGAAGGAGGCAGATATATTATCTGCATTCATGTGTAGACATGTAGTCTGCTAAAGTTATTATTGTGTATCTGCCAAGATTTTCAGGGAGCGTTCGACCCCGGCGCCACTCCCCTCTGCCCCTGCTGGAGCTCGAGCGAAATTCAGCAATTAAAGGGGCGTCCCGCGATGACAAATATATTTGACTGTTTACGGTCTGAATGTCATGCTAATTTGAGTTATGTTTGCTTTGTTAATGGTAAATAAATGTTGAATTACTCGGCGGTTCAGTGTATGAAAATTGCTTCTGTATTTTACAGGAACACTCGCTTTATTCGAAACTGTTTTAAATTATTTTAGAATGCTGATAATTAAGAACGGCACAGTGCTTTATTTTGTTTTAAATAAGATGTACGTTATCATAATTGCGTTATTTGTATCACTCAGTCGCTTTGAATGATTTGTTATCAGAATTCTATACAAGCAAGGAGTTTTAGATCTATACGTATGACATTTTGTAAATAGCTTGTTTATTATAAAGAACTTAAATATCATGGAGCAAAATGTAAAAAAAAATTAGCTTAATTTTCTCTGTAACACTGGGGCGATTTTTTTTCACCCATCCTATTGAGTGGTATATTATTTGGAAGGGTTTTTTAAAAATAAACTTTAGGTTTCATTTAGCAATTTATTATTTTTGATTCCGTTATGAAATATTACTTTCCAATGTTAAGTAACATTTTCTTTCTTAAGCACATTTTAGATGAATCCATTGGACTATGACTTGTTCCGAAAGTTAAATGAACCCTTATGGGGACAGTCATTTTCCGCCCTAAAGGAGTTTGCTGCAGCAGGTTTACAGCGAATTCGACAACTCAAATAGAAGTAGCTGTTGGTATAACAATTTTTTTAGACTTGGAAATCACTCAATTTGAAGTGTGCGGTCTACATAGAAAAGTAGTAAAGAGCCTTCGATACTTCTACCTTGCATTTTTTTTAATTTTGGCCAGTATATTATGTCATATCTAAGAAATAAATACAACTTTAAGATAATTAGACTTTTTTTTCAAGTACCTAAAATGACAAATGTAAGGAAAAATTAAAAATGTATGTACTTCCTCTATTATCTGTTGGAATTAACATTGTCAAGCAAGTATATTCAGTAGCTGAAAAATTTAATAGCTTATATAATGTTGTATAGATTATTATGAAGTCGTCATAAAATAAAAGTAATGATCTTTCTGAAACCATCTTTTTTCACTATGCCTATCTTAAAAATGCAATCACGTGGGAAGCTGGAATTTGATTCTAATAATGCTCATATATTTAAGCAAGAAATATTAAAAGGAGATAAATATAAAATATTAAAAAGTTATGAGTAATAAAACCAAAGTGTTTTTGAGAAAATTACCTTTCTACACCTTTGGAAAACATACTAATCAATATGTTGTCATTGTGAAATAATGTTCTTATTTGCGAATAATTAAATACAAAACACATGTTACCCTATGTACACATTTAAATTTAAAAATTTGTATGTAAACGTAAGTGTATATGAAACTATATTAATGCGAGGTGTATTCGTAATTTACTGGTTTATTTTTAGTTGCTATCAAAATTTTAATTCAATCATCTGTTCGAATTAAAAATTGTAATTCAATCACTGTTTTGAATTTTGAAAAATGTCTTGGCTTATGAGTTTCAAACCTTAATAATTTCTCGGAAAGATACCATAAAAGATATTTTGATTAAATTGTATTTATTATCCAGGCAACTGTTAAATAACGAGAATAATGCCGATCGATATGCCTATGTATAGCGGGAAAATGAATCCATTCTACAACCACCTGCTATACGTTGCAATAATTTCTAGTAATTGACAGACCAAGTGTGGAGTGTTTGAAAGACGCGCTATCATGTTAAATAATACGGTTATTTCCTTTTTCCATTTCTGACTGATTTCCTGCCGGATATGCTAGGTTTGAATTGTCTACAACTCAAAAGAGAGTTTCGTGAAATGAGGCCTTTAAGAAAAGATTAAATTGGTCCTTCTTGTAAGATGTAAAAGATATCAAAAAATTATTTTTGGATTCTCAATAAAAAAAAAATATGAATAATTTTTCCGACATTACAAACAACAAAAACAAATAAAACATTTAAATACAAAAATAAATAAAACATTTAAATAGGCAACATTTTAGAATTTCTTATATATTAAATAACATTTTAGAATATCTTAGATATTATTATAAAAAAATCACTATTCCTCGCATAAGGTATCTAGAATTATTAAAATTATCTTTGATGCAATAGCTTTCCTCGTTAGTCCTTAGTTGATCACTTTGAAGAAAAATCACTGTCATTGGATTCTGATGAAAATGCAAATGGGATTGAGTTTTGCCCAATTTTACTGACTACACATGCAAATGGCAAAGAGGGATTATTGTCATTCTGTGTAACAGAAGTCTATTACAGATTATGTGTTCTGGATCTTCACACAGCTATACTACGCAAACTATACTTCCACGGATTTATCGTAGTAGTAATAGGTAGTCGACACTCTATTTTTATTTTCATGAAAATGATACTAATAATTGAATAGAAACTTCCCACAACAAATTCTTAGCTATATAAAGTAACGTATATACACACACATATATATACATATATATATATATATATATATATATATATATATATATATACATATATATGTATGTATATATATATATCCATTATTTTAATTCAAAATCAGATATTATAATTGCGGTTTCTTAATCCTAAAAATGTCCTATATATATTTTTTCATAAAATTCAGGAAAAATAACACATCATGGAAATTAGTGTGAGAGTGGTTGATGGTACATACCTATAAAGACTTTATCAAAATGTTGCCTTTATTTCCGGGACAAATAATTTACCTTCTCAAGACAATTTAAAATTACATTATTGAAGACCTAAATTGGGCCAAATTTACCCCTTTATAGCACCCTCCTTAATTTTACGATCGTAAAATGTAAAGATGTTCCGTGTCGTTAACAAGATTTTCTGTACACCTTCTTCAAGATTTTCGATTTTTGTATTGAAACGTCATATTGTTGCAATGTGACATTTGAAAGTAAAAACATAGAAATTTTCCTTTTTCTGACGATATTCAACTACTCCATCATATGCTTGCGATGGTATCGGATATGTTATATTTATAACGAGTAGAAAAAAAACGTTTTTTAATATGTCATCGTTATTGGTTTATAACATCGTACATTTGTATAGTCTCTTGTCACGAATAAAATTTCAGCGGGTTTTCTAACTTTAGAAATAGTAACATAATTTAATATTATTTAACACTGGACTCTGAAGGATAAAACAAGTGATTCGATTATGAACGATGTAATTGTTATAATACCGCAATCACTTTTCTCTCGATTTATTGTGGGACCAAAATCCAGCGCAATAGATTCTAGTCTCTTATTAATTCGCCAGGTCTTCGATGACACCTGAAAGATGTATTCGATGGACATGAAACTTTTCTCATAGTATAGCTTATAGGTAATAAACATAGCGTGCATACTATCTACCTAGTTGAATGGGTAGTGAAGAAAAATGGTCAAACTGTACCAAATTTTGAGTTCTTCAATCATCAAAGCCGGCTCAGTCCATTGCTGAATCTCTTCTCTCCCAAACCGGATCATTGAAGGAAATACCCATAACCGCCACACTGGACAGCGATCTTATTGCATAACTTCTCGCACCAGTAGCGCTGCTGCTCTGCAGTGGTCTATGGCATGTTAGTTACGCTATAATAGACTCCACTCCAGCCCTGTTCAACGAGCGGCTGGGAATCCGGGTCATTGTGATGGGCTGCACCTTCAAAGCCTGATTAATAATTTTGAGTTATAATTATTTTGCCCGTTATAGTTAGATTAATATAATTCATTAGATATTTAGATATATTGAGTGATTGTAGATAATATAACGCTTCACAATAAGTGTATCAGAATGTTTGCAACTGTTATTGTTTGTCATAAACGTTCTCAAGGTAGAAAATTCAGCTCGAGTATACACGACTAAATTACAGAGAAAATTATTGAACGGCTAAAAATACCATTAACAATTTTATTATTATTATCATTTAAAAAAAAACAAGTTTCAGTTATAGGACACATTTTTATTGAGGAACGCTGGAACGGATACCTAGTATTATATAAAATATCTTACCTATTAAACTTTACTTTTTAAAAAAATATAATAACTTACTGTTTGTAAAGGTATAAACTATTATTTCAAGATCTCTTAAGTTACTTCCTCAAAATATTATGCGCGAAAGTGTGAAGAATTACCTCCGAGCGAGAGTTTATTTAATGCTGTTCATATAAGATTACCGACGAAAGTAAATATTAATAAATTTTAGTAAAAATATTTACCAGAAATTACTTTGGTATAACATTTTGCCCAGTAGTGTAACATTTATACTTTCGAGCGACAGTAGAAGTGAAGAATGGTAATAGTCAAAAAATCGAAGTCTAGGTTTTGATGAAAATCGATCTTGTCCAAATGGATTTTAAAGTTCTAATAGAATTTGAAAAAATATAGAAAGATGAAGAGTGTGTTTCTATGTATCTTTCATCCGGTCTAGCGCCTAAACCGCCGAAATTCAGACATTTTTCATAAAGGACTAAAAACTGTTTTTATTTTTATGTAACATCTACATTTTCAGGACCTACCATGCAATAAATTATTTAATTGCTTTTTTCGATCCTTTTTTGTGAATTTGTTTACATTGTGTGTGTAATTTCACAAGAAAAAAATTGTATTAAGGTACCAAAATTTTGTCCAAAAGTGTTAAAAAAACAAATTAAATGCATTCATATAACGAGGGGAAGGCACAGCTGGGACAGGGTGGGGTATGCGAGTAAATGATTAGTGCTTTATCATCACAAGGATACAAATACTTTATAAAAAGAAAAATGTATTGCAAAACATATATGCACGCATCAGTATTTTACGGGAAAGTATCTGCAGTATGCGTCAACAGTTTAATTCATTACGTGTATTTTAATTTTATGGCCACTTTTAGAAATTAATATTGAACTTATTAACAATAGAAGATGATATAACAAGTATTAGAAACTGCTTTGCTTGTAACACGTCCATTCACAAATTTTCCCAATCCGGTCTGCATGAACCTCCATATGCAAGCATTGTGGCAAATATGTGAAACAAACAATTCGCGGCTGCTTTGATTAGATTAGGGTTATCAGGTAACGTGATATAATGATTTCGGAATTAAATAAATCAAAGTAACTCGTATTTAAAAGGTTGAAAAGAAAAGATTCGTAAAAAGGAAATATTAATCTACTAACAAATAGTGAACGGGCGAGTGACAGGATTATTTTCTAAAATTAATTGATGTAAACTTAATGATTAATAAATTTGCTCAAATTAAAAGTAAGTGCCAAATTGTATATAGTCAGTAGATAATACATCATCAGATAAAGAAAGCTGTGTATGAATTTTTAATGTTTATATTATTATCACATGATTATTATATTAATGTAGTATTGTACGTACTACATTAATATAATCATTGCTAAAAAATAACAATTTTAGTAGAATCAAAAAATAATAAACAATACACAGGACAATAATAGCAACACACGCCGTGTTTTTACTTCTTTTTGAGAGCGTAGTTTTTTTAAAGTGATACAGATTCACAAAAGATAAGTGCCGAATTTCAAGCTTGCTTTTGGTAGGTCCAAAACACATTTTTATCAAATTACGTTCGCACATTGTTCAGAATAGGATTTGTTCCTTTACTGTGTAATCCTTGCAAAATGTGAATATGACAGCTGATTTTATAGTCACCTAAATTGATGTGACTGTGACTGATTTTTCTGATCTATCTCTTTTTACTTTGTATCTGTCTCATTTTACTTTAAATTATTAATATTTCTCTCCTTTTTCGTGACCAGCTTAACGTTGGATAACGATGGTTTAACAAGTAGCAAACTATTATTTGCATATTATCCAAATTATCCATTGACCGTAGCTAAACTATCACCATGAACCACCGAATTATGCAGGCGTCGTATAAGCTTCGTATACTAGCTTTATCCTCATTTTGTTACTTAGATATAATTTACCCTAAACAGTTGTCTTTGGACTTATTTAATTGCAAACTTTTTAGGTATCGAATATGTAGCAACCCTATTGTTTCGATCCACTAGCATGCACGGCGCATGATTTCCATACGGATTACCGGTGAATTTTAAAGTTCAGCCCCGAGCTTATTATTGTTGGGCGGGCGTAGCAAACACTAGGCGACGAGTAGGCATCAAGTTTATTGTGCTTGTGAAATCGCCTTGCACAAAATTTCGTAGCAGGCACAACCCGTATGCAAAACAGTTTAGTTTTGTGAGGAATTACGTAATGCATTGTTACATTAGATACATTACTAGCTAAGTATACTTTCACTTTTAGTTTGAATGTCCGTATGTATTTCCTTAAGGAAAAATTATAACGGGTAGATATTTACTGATATTTAAATATGACTGCAACTTATTTCAGCAGAAATTTAAAAAAAAATTGTTTTGTACTATGTTTCGTTTGGATTACAATTCTTAATTAATTAATTATTTTTTAATTACTTTTTTCATTTCATTGATACAACCTTCGTTCCGCTTGCGGCTTAGTTAAGAAATTAGTTGAAAAAATATATTTATAAAGCGGAAAAATATATAAATACAATGATTATAAAACAATTATTAAAAATATAAATTAACCGCAGTGAAAGTAATAAATTAGCCGTGATTTACTCAAACATTCCGAGATATTGACTCTAAATTAGAATTGGACTGATGCCTCTAACACTGTGCTCAGTAACTTAAGCACGGGGGTGATCGTGGATAGCAGACTAATGGTGGTACGTGCATGCGAAGTATGAAATATTAGGTGTCTAAGTACTCGTGCCAAACAGTCCCGTAAAAACTATTTCAACCTAAACACCGATGGGTATTCAATCCAAAATTAACAAGTTACATTTTTAATAAATAACAACCTGGTGAAAATGTCTTTTTACTTGCAGAGATTTAGATACAACCATACACAAACTATATCCAAGTGCTTGGATTGTACCGTGACATTTCTGTGTAAATTATAAATTCTCAATTTGATGAAGATGGGGAATAAAAAGGCAATAATTCTTATATGTTATTTACTTTGGTAGTAATATGGAGTACCCGAATGGTTCAGACTAATTTTTAACACACAAAGTCTTTCGTAATTATTTTAATGAAGGCTACAATCTGAAACAAATATCAACTTCTCTTCACATGTTTAATGACCAAATATTTCACTTATATATTATACCGTACTTATTGTTGATAAAAATAAAAGTATTACTTTTGCCACATATCTATGTAAGTAATAGAGTTTAGATTTTTGGACCTCATAATTATTAAAATATGAAATGGAATTAAAGAGTTTTGTATAGGTTTTATGGAACTTTAAAAAAAATAAATTATACTTTTACTATTAATAGTATCCTAGACAATGTTACCGTGAGTGATACGATTTTATTATATTACAGGCTTAATACTGTCATCAGTTTACACCTAGGACAAATTAAAGCACATTAATATGTAAAATAAATACATCCATATAATTTTCAGCAAAATGTTATTTTCTTACGTATCTCCAAACACAAGATGAAGACGAAAATTGAGGAGTCTCAAATCGAATATTGAGGTGTCATTTTATAGATCTTTGAAAAAAATTGAGATTTCGATTTAGTTTCTTTCATTTTTAAGCCCCGTTTGCGAAACATTAATCTTCAAAGTGATATGCTGTAGTATGTCCTCCCCTCCAATTTTTAACCGCAGATTTGAAAAACTTACAAAAATTATAGGTCATAAAAATGCTAGGCATTTGATTAGATCATTCATTTTATATTACATCGTTTGATTTTGATGAACGATTTCAACAGAATATTCTGATGCGCACTTCGACAATTTTTTAATGATGTTTTCGTATATACAGTACCGTGATCTTCCAAATTTTATGAACACTAAAATCAATAGCGGATATAACACCTCGATTTTATGTTTTTATATTATTTGTTTTTACAATAAAGTTATTTTATATTTTAGAAAATTTCTTAAAAGTAATTAAAAAATTGTAAGAAATTAATTTCTTTGGAAACTTCCGCGTTTTCTGGAGTTTTAAATTTTTTAATTATATATATATAAATATATATATATATATATATATATATATATACGCACACAAATATATTAATATGGGATGACTAATACAGATTCGATAACGTTATGGATTATCACACAACCCATTCACGGTCCTTTTTTGAGATAACCTTGAGCGTATTCATCATAATTGTTAGCTTTTTCCAATAATCTACTAAAAATGCTGCATAGTGTTCAATCTGATTCTATGAGTTTGTTCAGAACATTCGTATAAAAAATAAGAAATAGCATGAATATTTTGACGCATGGTCTACCATGTGAATTACCTTATAGGTAAAACATATGGCCAACGTATAAAAAGCTTGATAGTAGATTCGTATTTTTTTAATCATATAAATCTAATTTAATCGTATAATCAAAAATAAAATTAATCAATTGCTTCTTTAAACACAAAATTCCTCTCAGCGAAATCATGTAGTATTTTATTTTAAAAAAAAAAACTTCATTTTATTAAATTACTGGCTGTTACTCACAACTTTGTGTAAAAAATTATTTTGATTGTTTTTAATGTTTCGTAAGTTGTATTATGAAATTACAAGAATTCCGTAGCGAAAATGCAAATATTATAATTTATTATAACGATACTAACAATCGGAAATTCGAGGCACCGGAAATACTTTCTAAAGGCAGACGTCATTGTACAGCGGTATTTGCTCGTTTGAGTAGAGGTAGTTTGCGGTATACACCCTGTTACCCACCTCAATGCGCGTCACTGTTATCACCTTTTCATACACCACCTTGTGAATGTGAACCTACTGTTAGCTCCACTGTGAACTTGTTCTGTTGTTAATGTATGGAACTTCACAGAATGTTATTTATTTATCCGTAGCTACTATGTCTATGATAAAATAGATGTGGAGTATTGTATAACAGGTAGTTCATACGTTATTGAGTTATTTATTACGAAATATGAAGCTTTATGCTGTTACTTTGTAAAGTAATACATATAAATAAGTTTTATTTTTATTTATGTAATTGGATAACTAATGTACTTTTATATTCCACACACTTGTCACTTTTATTTGGTGCTCATATCAAAGAAACGCGATATTCTGGTACGTTCACTGTAATGTTTTAATGATAATATCACATATCCTATATTTTTTCTAGATGTCAAGTTATCACTCTGTCAAATTTTAATAATATCAGATTAATAGTTTAAACTTAAAATGTAATAAGCAGATGTATAAGAAAAATTCACTCTTTCATTTATAATATTAGCGTGAATTAGTTTTTATTGTTTTATTTGGATTAGTTTCTATTTGGTGACTTAGTTGTTTATTGGTTTCAGATCTTCACATTAGTTGGGTTAAAGATAAATAGTGTGTATACATACAATATATATATATATATATATATATATATATATATATATGTATATATGTATATATATATATATATATATATATGTATATATATATATATATATATATATATATATATATATATATATATATATGGGAGATAAATGAAGAAAAAAAATGTGACAGAAATCTTGTTTTCAATTTATGGAAAAGTCATTTACGGAATGCACGACGAAGTGAAGAGTATTTGAATTAAGTCATGTACACCTTACTCAACACCGGATAGTTACAAACTTTGCTGTATGCTGTTTCTCAACATTTCAACTAAATATGACTGAAGGCGGCTTCAAAATAAACATTCGCAAGAGAGCCATTCATCTTGCTCCGCCTTTTGAACCCCGATATTAATTATGCAGACGTATTCTAGTGCTAGTTTTGAGAGCTAACCGAGGGGTAAATAAGTTGCGGTTTAAGTTGGTCGACCTACGCACGTAAAATGAGGTATATTTAATATGAATATTTATAATAAGTTTTTGAGCTTTTTATTATGTATATTTGTATGTCATCTATCCGTTGCCTCTGTGGTGTAAAAGTTATTTTTATGATGCAAAAATTCTGTATTTTTTCACTTTTAAAAAGCAATGTCTTGAGTTTAGTAAAACCAAATTCAATGTCATGTGTTTGCGCCCAGCTATTTAGAAGTTATAATATGGCCTAGGACGGAAAAGGGGTCCATGTGGTGTTGTAAGTGCTACGTTTTTAAAGTTTCATAGTGAAAAGAGGAACCGTTATCGATAAATCCGTTCCTCCTTTGCCTCCTTATTAGTTAGCGGGTGTGATATTATCTCGTAACCGTTTCGCATACGGCGTATGATATGGTGCCGAAATAATTTGATTAATTTTAAATTGCTAACATTTTAAAGATTGGAATTGTTACTTAAGCGTAGCGTTGTTGTCGTCACTGATCGTAAATAGGAAGCTAAGGAAAGCATTAAATCTACTGCGTGAATTTTTTGTTAAGACGGTTTTTTTCAAAGCTGCATTTGCTTTGGTCCAATGAGACTGACGCAACATCTGTTTGTGAGTAATCTAAAATAGTCCGTGCAACCTGCAGTGAACGAAACAATCTCAATGAAAAGTAGCTTCAGTTGTAGCTTAACACTTGACGAGTGACTTCACATTTCTTTTGTCGTACAGTTTCCCCCATTTCTTATTAGACGATTGACAGAAATTGCGTGTGAAGAACCCTCCGATATTATAACATTTCAAGATCAAAGGTTTCTCTATTATCTTATTTCCAGATCAAAGATCTCATATTTAACGTGAAATTAAGATTGAGTAACCTACATTAAGGTAAAACCCGTCGAAAATATACCGCGTTTTTAGTGAGATTTGAGGTTAATCAAAAAGGAATCAAAAGTTAAGTGACAATCCACAACTACGAAGTCTGAGAAAATCGAATCATCAGCGAAGCGTGAAATTTTTGTTGGACTTTCATGATGAAGATCATCACGTGGTTAACTACGTCTAAGAGAATATTTTTATGCAGAAGTGGAACAAGACGTGACAAAAGTAAGCCATTTACTAGAAAAATCGTAAACCGCTAATTCTGCAGGACAGTACGTGTCGTCATATTGAGAAAATCGTGATTGATTCGGTATATCACTACGAGTGGAAATCTTGCCCCATAAAAACCCAGACTCGAATCTAACGAACGAACTACGACTTATCACCGAAGTTAAACGAGTCTATGTATGGACGGCGTTTCCACCGGCATTTCTGCCTAACAAATTAATAAGCTAAACATAAATTTAAGGCGATAACAATTTTCCAAGGCATTAAAAATCGTTCGTTGAGAAGTAGGACTCCTTCTATATTACCCTAGAAAGACTGCAAAGTGATACCGCCTAAGATATCAATAACATTTGAAAAGGTTTAATAGTCTGTGTTATTTTTAGAATATATCTTGTATTGTATGACTATTTTACTTTTGCATTGAAGAAACAAACAAAAAATATTGTAAAGTATTGGACGAAATTCATTATGGCAGTTTATACCTATTTAATATATTAACTATTTCTTTAATTGCATGAGCATTGCATTTATGATTTTTTTGGTGTAAAGTTACAAGTAAATTAGAGACAGAAATAAGTGCGGAAAATCTCCATAAATATTCAATTTTACTAGAGTTTGCATTGATAAAATATTTGCCTTGTAATTAATACATACATGCCATTGTGCTTTAGTCTGGTTAATGGTTGTGACATTATCATATTTTCCTGAGGTACAAAATAAGGTTTCAAGCTTTTTTATCTAAAATCAAGACTGGGATTAAAGTTTCTAAAGTAATTTTGTCCTGATTAGTTATAATAATTATGTACTGATTCGAAGTCCGATTCACGTTGGCAAAATTTTTAAAAATCAAACGTCTGTGGATCGCCATTTTGTCTCGTCATCCTCTTTTTCTTGTTTATACTTTGGCATTTTTGACTGGTTATATTTTCTGCAAAAAATGTATTATTAATTTTATATTTATTCCTTTTACATTTTATATATTTAAATTGTGGTAATTTTCCCTTTGAACTATGGGCACACAATTCTAAAAATAATTTGATTTTAATCTTTTGTGAATTGTTACCTGTTTATCGTTTCTTGTTGCACCTAAGTTATTAATTAGTGAATATTTGTTTTTAAATAATAAAATAGGAGTTAGCAAATATATTGCGAGATCAGTATTCGACCGTAATTGAAGTAATATAAACACACAGGTTTGTGGTGAGCATATAACACATATGCATCGGGGTACGAGGAATGTTTTATAATACCGGAAAGGTTTTTACGATAGAAATAACGTTTTAATTTGTAAATTAATTTTAATATCAACATTTCGAGAATTAATTACCGAGAACTTAGCTTATATCGTTAGTAATATTGACTATTCTGCAAATCTGTAGTAAAATAAAATTATCATGTATAGTCATGCCGCAGTATAATAGAATCACTTTTATCATTTGTATGGAGGCAAAAAATTATATAATAAATACTTGAAATCTTCACGCACGGATGAACCACTTTAATAAGTTTAGGCGAAGAACAACATATGATTTATTTCGATTAGGGTGAGAAGTTGCGGGTGTTATGAAAGTATTAGACTGTTATACTAGATAAGTTAGAATAGATGTGGGTTAGGATATCTGGTCCATCTTTCAATGAACACTATTTCTTACAAAAATAAAACTGTAAAAAAAGGATTTTTCAATCTATTTTATGCAAAATGAAAAACGTTTTCCAGCATACACGCGTGTTTACCACAAGTTTTCGTAGGACTATTCAGTGTTTAGATTGCAATTAAAACGTTTATAACAACAAAGTAAAACGCGTTTTGAATTTAATGTATAGGTTTGAACTTGATAATTGTTTTACACTTGTAGATTTTTTTAAATTTTAGATTCCTGTAAAAAAGACTATGTTTCAATCAAATACCTACTAAGTACAAAAAGTTGTCAAGTTCAAACCTGAATATTAAATTGAAAACATATTTTCTTTACTTTTATAATATCTTTAATTAGAAGCTTATAGAGAAATTGAACTTAGCAATATTTTACATTTTAAACCTTTTTGTTGCACGATGTTTCAAATGTCAAAATTCTAGGTATATTGGAAGTTATCGATGGGATATGATGGTCAGGGAATCAGCGAGATAACATTTGTTAAACATTTTTTTTTTAAATTTCGAGACATCCAATAAAGCCAGATCAAGAGCACAGAAAAGAGGAGGGAATTAGAAATTTTGGAGTCAAGTTATCAGTTAGACGTATAGGAAGTCAAAATTGGCTCAAAATGGTTCCTGTTGATAACATATAGTTTGCGCACTGCCGTGTTCTTAAATAATTATGCGAGTCTGTATTCGACACTTAATAATATTAACAATACAAAAAATATAATATTTACGTTGTACACATATCCACTATCACAGATTACAATTAATATTATGGTGAGATATTGGAATCGTTGATTTGTGTGGCTTTGTGGTAGAAGAATGGTTGACCACCCTACATACTATTATCCACCAGTACCTATTTACCTCTCTTTGTTGGAAGACATTAAAATATTTTCTGAAATTTACCTTAAAAATACTGCGTTCTTTTTCAAAACCACTTTATTTTCATCGCGTAATAAATTCGAAGAAAGCTTAGAAATAATGAAAAATAAAAACCAAAATCTTCCGTGATATAATAAAAAAAAAATATAAAGAAAAATAAATATACAATGAAAAATAAATACGGTGTACGAATACTACCGTATTGCCAGTACTTGTATTTCGTATAGAGAAGTAATAAAAATATCACTTTAATTTTCCGCCTTCACAGACATTTTGATTTCTTCATTAGAGGCTGGTTCATAATACCACGGCTACAAAGTGTTCACACCGCTTTGAGCATATAACGGAGGATAAATTTCGATATTACACTGTGTCTCGCATATATAGCGTGTAATGTATCTCCACTGATGTGGGAGGAACAGAATAACTTCATGCGCCGTAGTAAATAAAGATCCGGTTTCAAGGTTCGCTCTCGCCGATGGTGTGACTAGACGAGTAGTGAATTAGATGTAACCAAATTATTTTAAAAAATAAACTGCAAAGTGAATAGTGCTATTAATTAGAGATGACCTTCTTGGTACTGTGGTATCTAATTGAATGCCCTGATTAAGCGTAACCTTTCAGATTGCACCAACTCGCTAAGTTTCTCAGGACGTGGCCGTTAACAAAGTCTCAAATATTACTACGGATTACGAACATGCATGTTTGCACATTTTTATTTATTTATTTATATTTTTATTTATTTATTTATCTACTTTAATGTATCTAATTGATACATATTGCTACGAGCGCAATATCTTGCAACTAACCAGAACACGCGTCCACTCCCGTTCGGTGAGAGGCTGGGATCGAACCTGGGTCCCAGCGGCGCGGCGCCACCAAAAGACTTGTGACCAACCACTCCAACACATTAGGGCGACGATTTTTACTAGCCTGTTATGTTAGCCACTAGATATGTACAAATTTTGTGATCGAAATTTTGCCAAGCCGGGTTTTGTATTATTTTCATATTTAGAATAATGAAACTAGTAAAAATATTAGTAAGTATTAATTTGCTAGTAATAGAGATGACTGAAACGTGTTTTCGTTTATATTATCCTTGACCGTTTTTTTTTCTTTATCTGCTTCCCTTACGTAATAATTTGAATATTTTTTTTATAATGGCCAGTCCGTTAAGTGAGTAAAAGCTTAGTAATTAAATAGTTCGTCACAATTATTAGCGGTTACTCATTTTCATTTCAAATAAACGTAATGATTTGGCACTAACTGAACTTGAGTAGTGAATGTGGATTAGAATGCGGTAAATAACAAAGGTTAGTACCTACGTGTTTCATTTTCTGATGAAATTTTAAAGGATTCTTGATTGTGTCTACGTAATCGAATTTTTGATATGAGACAAATATAAATAAAAGAGTATATTGGTACTGATCTAGCTAACAGTAGTTCATCCAAATTGTTGAGTTTTGTTCTACAAACACACTTCATTTTAAAGATCTTAGTTTATACGCAAGGGCAAAGCTAGAGAAGTTGGTTTTTTTTATAATATAAATATGTACTTTTTAATTCTTCCCAAAACCAAGGAAATTCTCCCAAATATTTTAGTGTTACATATAAGTTACTAATTTATTACATAGTTACATATTGATTACGATCAGCCGGAGAGCGATCGTGGAAAAATATTTAACGGAACTTGATATGTTTCCATCTCAATTATGGGTGGCGTGTCTGCGCCAAGTTAATTATAATGGAATTATAGTCTGCGAAACCACTTCTCCGCTTCCGGAACCGCCAACCCCTCGGCTCCCCCTCAAATATGGATACAGCGAGCAAATCTGTAACCAATTGTATCCGATAACTGTGTTTCATCGGTTCACCAGCACCCAGAATTTTTATTGAGCAAATGAGTGGACAAAGTCTATTTTCATTTCTGTATATAAGGGGTCAACTGAAATCTAGCTGAAGTATCCTAATTTTAACTCCTATTTCATGCCAAAATCATTCTGAACATGTTTATTTGATTTCTTTTGCATTTCAGGAGAATCATTTTTTCTGAGATGTGTTTTTTTAATTGTCGAATGAAAATATTTTATTTCCTGTGTCTTTGGGAATATCCTCATTGGTCATACCTAATTACTCACATGCTTGCATAATATATTATATTTTTGAATTCAAGAGTCCAGCTTAGTATTTTATCGAAACTTCTCCTTTTAAGTTTCATTAGCATGAGACAAATTACTAGATGTGAAATCAAAGTGGGTTTCCCTTATGATTAGTAAAACTAAATTAATGGTCGTACTGAAAGCATGCTAATTTGTTAAAGAAAGTTTTGTTTTCTTTTTCACGTGTTTAGTTCTTCGGAACTGGCCCAAAAACGACTTCCTATTGACTGGAAATTTTTTCCACCATGATGTAGATTTTAGTGCCTAGCCCGATATGCACATTACATCCATTTAGAAAATGTGGGTGATTAAATACAACAATTTAAACGAAATGATTGGACGTATATACACCTGTGTAAGTGTATCTTTTAGTTACATTTTTGAACTATTAGAGCCGTATAGAAATAGTATAGAAGAGGCTGCTAAATCGGTTCAAGGAGTTATTTTTGAGCTACGTTATAGCTAATTGAACATGATTAAGAAACCTATAAAAAATTTTCAAGATATAACTAATTCTTACAGATTGTTATAAGTGTTTGTATGTTACACAATTCAGTCGTACAGTTCTGTTCTAGTCCAGAATACTAAACCGTTGAGAATAGTGTTAATGAATTGAGCGTATGTAACAGTTATAAAATATTTATCCCCGTGGTCTGAATAGCACTGTTGGGTACTGCACACTTTACCCAATTCGCTTCGCAGCGATTTTGGTATCTCCTTAAATTAGGTCTAATAACAACTAGAACATCTCTCTATTACTTTTGGAGATATTTAATATAAACATATTCAAATTAGAAGCTCGCTTTTCTTATATAAACTGAGCTGGCATTAAAACCTATGAAATACTAGTAGAACTTTGAAAATTAGTAAATGTGTACTATTTATGATATCAATAAAAGAAAAACACTAAAATCTGAAAGTTGTTTGCTAGAAATGAAGACAAAGTATGTCAGCAAATACCGTGAGTTTCGTACTTGCGTAGCAGGTTTTTACTGCTCTTTATACAAACTGTAATGACAAGTGTGCATTGAGAAAATATTAAGTTTTTAAATAAACTAAATCAATTTAGATCATGGATTCCCTTAGTACTTCTATTCGACATGGACGGCGCTGTGTCCTTTTTTAAACTTGCTATGGAGTCGTCATAAATTTCTTCATATAGGCGATTTCTTTATGCACGACAGTCCTCTTACTTAGGCACTTAGAGACTTTACGACAGTCCTCTTACTAGTCCTCTGACTTAGGATGTTTTCTAAATATAAGAACAATTTAATTACAAAAAACTCATTATATCATTTTGTCTTTAGACAATTTAATTTGTTTTGCGAGTAAATGGGAAATTGGTGACATTATATATATATATATATATATATATATATATATATATATATATATATATATATATATCACAATATTCAACTTGTCCGCAATAACTGTATGTCTCTCAATCTACTTCTCTATGATGGAATCTACACATCCATTAGAAATTTCCCTTTGCATAACTCTGGTTGTTAAATACTGTAAGCAATAAATCAAAACGTAAAACTCCAACTTAGTCATCTAAACTTCTTTAGTGAAGTTTTCCAAGGACTTGGCTACTTTTACCTTATTGCTACTTATTGGGGCTAACTTTTAAAGAGGAACTTGGCAATTTTCACACCAATGTTTTTGAAAATGATGTTATGATGATATGTTTAATTCGTTTTAGTCTGATTACTTACATTTGATTGGTGCTAGTTTCAATGACCTAAATATGGGTCACGCCCGATGGGCTAAAATTATTTCACCGACATATAAAAAGTCCTTTGTATTGGAACTTACATAACTACATGATACGTGAAAAAATGCTTTATTTTCATAATTATTTTATACTTCGAGATGTGTACATTTTATTTTCATTCAAATGTTAACGTCAAGCGATATTAGAGAGTAACGATTATGAGGGACAAACTGACGGGTGGTGTGAGTGATCTTACTCGTTTATAGGTTTTGTTTTTTCTTTTGGACAGACAAAAAACTAACAGCTTAAAAAATAGGTAACATTCAGATTTGTTTACATAGAACGTGCATTTTTAACGCGCAATATAATCTTTGCACGGATATTGAAAAATTTATATTCGTTTTCAAATGACTTCTCGAGAAATAATTTTGTTCCTATTTGACTAAATCAAAACAAATATCTTGGTCAGACTATATACCAGATACTATAAACATTTCATGTTATAATATTTTACATGTGCTTTGGATTTATATTGTGTTTATAAGTATGACTAGGAACTACTATTAGATCAACCCATTCATACTTGATAATGCAGAGGGTGCGCTTTTGGGTGTCCATGGTGTAATTATGAACTAAGTGATTTAGTCGAAGCTTATCTATACGAAGAATAACAGATTTTGGGGTAACTAAATGAATAATTCACGATTTAGAAGGTAATCCTTGGCAGGACGTTGGCAAGGAATGAGTTACTGGTTATTACTATGATAAATAAAACTGAAATGCAAGGTTTTTAAATTATTATAGTCTTATAATACTAGTCATTTAGTTCGATAACATCTATATATACATAAATGCCGTTTTGATGCAAATTAAAAAAATAATCAGTTTCATACTGTTTAAGGTAAAGATGAGCGAAATTCTAATTGAAATTAGGTAAATTTGATAATACTGTTATTGTCATATTTTTTACTGTTGTTTTATTGTTGTATAATTTAAATATTTAATGTTCCTGTGTTAATTAATTAACTTTTCTTATTTAGAGCAATTAATCACACATTTTTATATGAGAGAAATCAAGGTTTGCGTTGTTTATTTCTCATACACATAATTACTTTATAAGACGTATAATTGATTTCAGTATCCTTATATTGGCAGAAACTACAGCATATATTTTATTATTTTTTACTGTTTAATTCAATTCAGTTTTAAAGTAATTTTACTTATCTCGAGATCACGTCGACTCGCTGAGTTTGCTCAGGTGCGGCGGCCGCGTCAGGGAGAAGTGCGACATATTATGGGGGGTGCATGGGCGGCGCAGCATTGCGCCGGGGCCTTCCGCTCCGTAAATTCATCCGCGAGCAGAGCACCGCGTAGATACATGGTCCGCTGTCTAGCCGCAGTCCTCTTTGTATGTCGCCGTTATGGCGTGATGAGGGTTGTTTGGGGTAGGGGGTTGCATGCTCGCGAACAATTGTGTAGTCCATATCTGCATATTAGAGCTTTACTAACTGTGTGGTTTTTTTTCAGAAAGAAAATACTTTAGTGAAAAGGAAAATTACTACGCTCTTTTTTCTATTTTGATGAATTTATAAAAACCGTTCAAATACAAATACAATTCAAAGTCAAGGGTTAAATCTTTTTTACTATTGCTTCATGTTGAGTTTTTTAGAAAAAGAGACAACTTTGAATGAATTCATTGCCTTCAAATACTCTTAAAAAGTTGTCAGCTTTTAAAAAATGAATACGTCGAACGTTTTTGTATATTTTATATAGTAATTAATTAAATTCCATCAAAAACCTATCATGCAAAAAACGGAGCGAAGACTCGTGATACTTTGGCCATGAAAATTAGTGAAATCGCATATAAAGCCAACTCTATGTATTGCGTTCTTTTTAACTCATAGACATTTTATTAACATATAAATATCCAAAATTATAAATATTTTCTTGAAGACCATTTTGTAACTTGGTAGTTAGGTAGTACTAAAATGTATCCTATTAATTTTCAAAAGAGTTTTATGAAGAGAAATTAGCTTTTTTATCTATTGAGCACTGCCTAAATGCCAAATTTTAAGTATGTGGGACTATTGAAAATATATCAGATTTTTCGTTGGATCTGTAAATTAGTCAGCATCAAACTAGCTAAATTTTATATTGAAATATATTTAGTGTTCAAAATATAGGAATATCATTTTGGAAGTTTGATTCAATTTGAAAATGATCGATATAAAGAAGTAAGGGGTGAGGTTTCTAGTCAACTAAAGTGAAAGATATAGGCGTGGGCGCAAAATTACACCAAGGTGTTTCGATTAAGCGGTGAGTGCTTGCTTGACTTACAGGGGATACAGCCTCACTCCAAGATGTATATTTCTCTACTGAAACTTTAACGAATAATAATTTATGAAGGTACCTTTTGAAACTTTTATTGTTGCCCTAATGTTCGTTTCTGCTTGTTTTCCATTGAGCTTACCTTAATCGCAATGGAACAAGAAAGGAGAATGAGTACAATTGTATGGGAAATTGTCCCAGGTCTAATAGTGATATGATATATATACCAAAGGAGAGATCTCTTTAAGAAGAAGTAGGAGCGTGGGGGAAGAGGGCGTACGGGAGGTTGACACGGTGAAAGGAAAGGGGTGGAGCAGGGGTGCCATACTGGAGGTTGACGTGTATCGATTGCTATAACTCAGCTTTGTGTAACTATTAGAAATGTGCGAAAAGGACATCGTAATTAGGAAAATATGGAAGTCGGATTATCATATAAGCAGCTATATTTGAATTAATTTAACTCCGTATGGACTAATCAGTGAGAATTGTGATCTTTCCATTGGTTTATATATTTTTGCTATTGGGGGATGGAGCAGATTTGTGTAACCAAGCCAAATTTTAGCTTTCTAGCACTAATATTCTGCAAGTGAAACGGCTACGATATATAGATAGGCAGATAAACAGTATCACCAGCCAAACTAGGATATTTATAGGTTGGCCATGTACATCCATATGTACATGGCGAATCTATAAATATCCTAGTTTCGCTGGCGAACCCTAAAATTTAAATATTTGAATTAATTCAGAATGTCAATATAGCCAAGAAAACTAATAAAAACATTAAAGAAAGGAGATAACCAGTACTGCTTCATAAATAAACAAAAACGTTAGAATTCATATTTTTTAAAAAGACGGGTGTTTATATTAAAGGGTACTGATTATTATTAGTTTTTTATTGCAATGTATATTTTTACTTATACCTTGATCTTATCTTTACACTGACTATCGTTTCATGTTTATAATCGAATATAAAACAAAATTACAATGTTGTGTACGTATCTCATCGTTTCGAGCATTTACAAATATTCAATGTAAATTTTGTTAATTATATTAAAAATAATTTACTGAGTAAAATTAATCCGTTAATAGCAAATGATTGCAAAGAACAATGTTTACAAAATATCTCCAAAAAAATTCACAGACTAAATCATTTTCACCATAGCAGCGAAAGCGCCACGAGAGCTCTCTTTCTATTATTATCTATCTCTATCTTATTATGCTAATATTCTCCTATGGACAATGAATCTTCCAGTTTCTGCAAGAACATTCGATAAAATCCATTTACCTAAATATGAAGATACGGTCAAAGAAACATTAAGCCAAATATAAATATTTATTGTAATTAAACGGAACCACATCATTATGCACATTATCATTGTCGTGGCGTATATCTTATTTCATTACTTTATAAAACAAATTAAAAGAAAAATAATTGTGAATCTTTTACGTGTATATTAATGCGACAATGTTTAAAGTACTTGGAATTTATCTAAAGTAATAAAAAATAATGTTGTATAACAAAAGGTAATTATAATAAGTAGATACATCGCCACTATACTACATAGAGGTGTCACGAATAATCCAAAATTAAGGTAACCATAATTAAGGTAACTTCATCCTGTGCCCATCACTTTGAATTTATTACCTATATCAGGAGGTTGTCTCTCAATTGTTTTATTTGATTATATTTTATTTTACACAAACACGTCAAAATGCCGTGTTATGCAATGTGAAAATCTATAAATTCTATCCGTGCAACTAGTAAAAGTGAAAGAATAACATTGCACAAACTAGGATACATTTAATTATCTTGGGTAATAATAATAAATATACTTTGAATGCATAAGTGTGACAATTTTTCAGACAAGAGTAACACATAAAATTAAACATGGTAATAAATTTAATTTTTTTCTTGTTTTCTCGGTTCTATTTCCTTGACATTATACTTAGATGCGTTGGTAAAATAATATTGAAAAAATGTATATATACATTATTGGCGATGTCAAGGTTAAAATTAATAAAATTAAACTTACATTTTTAAAATTAAAAAAAAATTAAATGTTATAATACTCTCATTCTACATATGGGTACATATCTATGGCATGTTTATGATACTCATTGACCCTATCCTTCTATTTATATTGTTTCAGGTACATTGCTTTGTAAATATTATTTAATTATATTATATTATTTTAGTTTATAACATTTGTTTATTTCTTTAGTACAAAATGGGTAAAATGCAAGTTATATAGAAACATATCGACTCAGTCAGGATCACATTGAAATTATATTTGTCACATGAGGAATTCCAAATTGTTTATAACAAGTCTGTCGCAATATACTTCAAAGGTATTATAAATCAATATTATTTAATCATCTGGAACTCTGTTGTGTTTCGATCTTTAGAAAATGTTTCCTTCTAATTGCTTTTCATCTAAAAATTAGTTATATTAATGCTCTTCAGGTATACATACACACATACACGCACGCACGCGCATACGCACACACTGGCATAGGATATATATGGCATAGGCATAGGCATATGGATATATATATATATATATATATATATATATATATATATGTATGTGTGTGTGTGTGTATGTGTACACATATGTAAATATACTCATTAGAACGGCTGAAATGTTCAACTGATAGATACTGCTGCCATTAGTTTACGAAATCCTTTTGATCTACTTGTAAAATCCTCATCCTTGAAATATGCTGAACTAATTCTTTTTTACGATATTGCTTTATAATATTTGTCATTCCTTTGTCGTCTTAATATTCGACTTCACCCTTCTTGATAAACTGGAAAATTACTTTAATAACCCACAGACATTGT
Source organism: Druceiella hillmani (assembly GCA_039881145.1). Taxonomy (NCBI): domain Eukaryota; kingdom Metazoa; phylum Arthropoda; class Insecta; order Lepidoptera; family Hepialidae; genus Druceiella; species Druceiella hillmani. Next base: position 10,252,911 of record JAYKKI010000047.1, on the reverse strand, counting down.
TCGTTATAAATAAAATTACAACGTGTGTGTCATTCATGTATAAGCTATGTCAAAAACTATATGAGTTGGATACATTTAATCACTTAACAACTCAAATCTATGTACCTTTTATATTTACAGTCATAATTTTAAGATAATGGTTTAATAATTTTTGAGTTATTAAAGTGGCAGATAGATGGACAAAATCATTTTACTTGCAAGATTTCCTGTTTTTCCGACATCTTACAAATCATTAAATTTTTAAAACTCAACACAAACAGAAATGAATATTTTAAAAAAGTAATGTATCAAAACACGTCCTTACAAGGAATCAATGTTGGAATTCATGTAATTTTCGAAAAAAATTTCCCTTTGAATGAACCCTTTTTTCAACAAAGTATGGATTAAAAACGTATAAAAATATGTATTAAAACGTTCAACCGATTGTAAGGTACCTCATCTTTTTTCAAAATATTCGAACTGTAATTAAAATATGTTTTTACTACGCAACACGGAATTTTTCGACAGTTTTCAGAATAAACTTACTCACGAGAATCAAGATAAAACTGGAATTAAAGGCTGCTAATTTCGCCATTTAGTACTCTTTTTAGTGGAATATTTTTCGGTTATTATGAGCCTCTCCTTACGAAATAATGTGTCTATTAGAAAATGTCTAAGAGTATTTACGAACTCTTATTTGCCGCCCAAGAGTTTTTTTTCCTCATTCATTATTTTAATTTTTAATTTAAATTAATGAATACTTTAATACAATTTATTAACAATAATAATGAATGTTAATTAATTATAACAATTCTCGTAATAATAAAGAATTTTTTTCTTAACATTGTGATTATGTGTAATTCAATAACCTAAAGCGTTATTTTCGAATTTTATTTTTCCAGTCCGAATTAATTTCAATTTTATTCAATATTTTTAGTTAGAAAATATTATAAAAAAAATTTGGAAAATATTTCCCTAGTTTCTTATAATACTTCTTCGCGTGACTAAACTTAGCGAATTTTTAACTGTATAATATACGTCAATGTTTACACCCCAGTAAACAAATTTCACCCATCGAAGAGAACCCAGATCAGAATCCAGCTGGCACAGCGTCAATATTCTGAGTGTCTATATCTTATGCATTACCTGTCTACTTCGTAGATAATTTAAGTCATCCATCGCCCTCGTCGGTCCTCTTAGTTCACTAGTTTGGTAAGTCGAACTAGCGAGTGTCCTGCCGAGTGAATAATTAATTTTCGCACCATCTTTGAGTGGCTTCGCAATAAACATCTAATCCGCGGTAATATAAAATAATAAAATGTCTTGTTTATATTCACTTAGTAATAATATCGGCTAATTACTTGGTAGATTTAGAAGTTATTATAAAACTAATAATTCCAAATATTATCTTGTTCAATTAAACGACTATGGCTTAACAATATAACGAAAGTTGTAACCCAGAAATCAAATGGAAGGAAACAAAATACAATAAAACTTCAACTCAAAAAGAAAAAGATGATAACTCCATGAACTCTCCATTTTTTAAAAGTATTTTGTTGGTAATATCAAATGTAATCTTATGTATTGGACTCATGAAATTCTTGATTTATTTTTTAAACAGATTGACTACAACTGGTTGTCAAACTTTCAAATATTGGAAATTTTATTTGTCTGTATATAGAAACAACTGATTCGATCTGAACGGATCAAGAAATGATTTAAATGCAATATTGAATATTTTCGTGCGAACTATTAAAAGTAAAAAGAGCAAACTGAATTAGTGTAGTTTTTAATATATACCTGTATTCATCCTTCCTGGAAGTCACACTTGTACCATTTTGTTTTTACACATTGACACTTGGTAGCGATAAATAGAAAAATTGGTAACATTATCAATTATCTGGAATAAAACCTGTTCTCACACAAGGTCGTATATCAAACAAGGGCGTAACTTTTGTATTGTTTCAGTTAGAAATAAAACGCACGTCATCCAAATTAAAAGAACCTCATTTTACCTCTGGCTGTTTCATAATATAAAATTCAACACGCACGTGACATTGTTGAAACTTTTTGAAAGAAAACTGATTTAAATGCAGGTCGGGTAGAAATATCTGTGCTTTTCTCTAACTATGTTATATCGACAATATAAAAATAAAGGGAAATAATATTAATAGTTGGTTAAATTTTGTTAACGATTTTTGTTTCCCGGGGCCCATAATTATAAACTCACCTCCAATTTAATACATTTTTAGGAATGATAAAATTCTATGAGAGTAACTCCCGTCTCAAAAATGATCATGCAATACCTCGTAAGAATCATTCCCTCTTATGTTTGTTAACCTTAAATATTTATTTAACTTTAAACATTTTGGGTATGTTATTCATACTGTGAAAAAATGTGAATCTGAGCGTATTCGTTTAAAGAATTAAATATCAATAGAATTAAATATCAGAAATGCCACAAAAGCATTTAAATTTAGGCTAAAAATAAAACAAAAATAAATATTGCACGTTTCTATCGTGTCCAATCGGTTCCAAAGTGCAATATTTTTGCTTGCAAAATCTAAATATATTGGTAAAATTTTAAAATTGGATTGAGTGTAATAAAACGTTGTTATTTGCGACATTGTATTATATGAAATCTGAGCACTTTTTTTAAATTGACAGTTAAATAAAACTAAAATGCGCTAGTAGTATTCGCATACGGCGAAATAAAATCAACGCAAAATAGCCCACCTCCTTACGAATGGCTGTTGAATATAAAAAATATAAGGTAAACAAATCAATTAGAGATATCTCGAATTACAATTAAAGATAATTAGGGGCAATTAGTACATAATTATTTCTTCATTGATTATTAGAAGATCTAAATGAAAGTAGCTCGAACGTTACGAATGTTAATCATAATTGAAATTGCAATTATAAACATTTTGCTCTTATTGAGATTGAAATATAGAAAACTCTCCTTGTACTTGAAGGTGTATTAGTGACTACTATGAAACCTTTTCATAAAGGTATGTAGTTTTTGTACTGTTTAAATCACAATAGTTTATGTGTTACGTGGTTAGACTTTGAATGTTTTCTTTCTTATCCTTTTCATGATATTTCTGTTTCAAAAATCTAAGAAAAACAATTGCTTGTTGCAAACTCAATCATATTTTTTCATAATTAATACAAGTTTTCAGATCTATTTATGTCAATTAAGTGATACTTTATGGTTCGCAATAAACATAGCATTTTTTTCAGATGTACTTCTGAATTTATATAACGCCGACTGTTTTTACGGGTGGGAAGACAGTAAAAACCCAGGATAGTAAAAACACAGACAGTAAAAACACAGGACAACAAAGGATGCAAAATAAGGAGTTTTGAAGAAGCTCTGGGAATTTTTTGTGATTAAAATAACTATTCTGATGAGGATCAAAGAGTTGTCAATGATAAAATTAAAGTTTTTTCTATAGTGACAAAAAAGTGGACCAAATCAAGACAGAACTTGAATAGTTTCTTAAAGTAAAATAGTGTACATGTGGCTGACTGAAAAATTTGAGCTGCCAACTACATTGGTAAAGAAAAGCTCAGTCCTGGTCCTTCATGAAACAGAAAACTAAAGATGTTTTATGAGTGCGCCCATTTTACGAAGTGAAAAAAACGGAGGTTTGTATCTATTTGGTGGTGTATATCTATTCCGCCTCTGAGTTGGCGCTGGTCCATATTGCGTCTCTAGAAGCTGAAGGAAATTTTGTAGCAGCCAAAGTTACAAAAAAAGTGTCAATGTCACTTGCCACGTCCAGCACCGATCGAGAAGAGCCCGAGAAGTACTGAATAATGAAGAAGCTTTATCATTATATTCGTATTTAGATCTTTCCTGAGCAAATAAAATTTACTCTGAACTACCGTCTTTAACCAACACCGGGACAATTTCCCGTGTATTAACAAACTTAGAAAAGCCGAAACATTGTGTTATCTATTAGAATATTTTATTGAAGTGACACAAACCTATGTTGATGTTCAACTTCAAACGTTATTCAAAATTTATTAAAAAATTCTTCTCTCAAAATGTATTAAAAAAATCCAACTGAAGTTAAAGAAGAATCTATTATGTTAGAATAATTGACTGCAAACTTAGCTCCATCATTAGACGCAGTTGTGCGCGCACTACTGAGTTAGAATTAAGCATTACTCATTATTTTTACTTTTCAATGGTCGATGTTAGTATATGTTATATTGTATATAAAGCCGATAGAACGTAGAAGTTATTTATATGTGGCAGTAAAGCCTGTAGAAATGAATAAACCTATTGAGAAGATTGCAAATGTAGAATTTGATGAGTTCGGCATCTCTCCTCTACCCGCATGGATTTGTTCCTTTGCGTATCGTCTTCCTATAAAATCATGTATTGTGATGGGTGCCAATATCAGAAATGTAATAGATACTACAAAGAAATAAATCCGAGTAGTTTTGAAAAAAAAATTGGAGTTATTGTCGACAAGCCTAAGATAAGGGATTGGTTCAATAAATTATGGTAATACTGTCAGATCATATTTCGGAAATTTAGAAATGTCTGCTGAAACAACAAGAATTGATGTAGAATTGATTAAAAAAATGGCAGTTGTTTTCAATGTTATTTCCCGTAATTACGATATTAACATTGAGAAATCAGTTTAATTGCTGAGTCAAACTAAATCTTTGTATCTGGATCGGTATTCACGGTACTACATGCCAGTGACATTGCACGAGATATTGGTTCAGGGTACTGGTATAATATCTACATACATGCTAACACTAGAGCAAATATCAGAAGAAACATTGGAAGCTCACCATAAATAGATCCTAAAAATATGCGAACATCACACTCGAAAATCCCTGCGGGTTAATACAAACGGAACGTACTGAATTTGCTTCTTTTAATATAAAGTCCAAAAATGTTATCTCTTCAGAAGTGTAAAACCTAGGGAATAATTGTCAATGGAGTTTTTGAGCTATTTAATTTTTCCAGAACCCACTTTTACTACAACTAGACCACAGGCCGTCAATTTCAGATTCTGATGACTCTTATGACAGTGTCGGCGATGATTGTTAAGAGAAAACGTCTATTAATATGATAATTAATTAGTTCTAGATGTTGTTATTTAGAAATAAGTTAATTTTTATATATTATTGGCTAAGTACTTTCTTCATACTAATTTTTAAATAATACCTATTTCGAGAGTGTTTTCTCCTTTCTTGATCGCGATACGCTAATTCGTGATTTATTTCAAACCATATTTTGTTGTTTTGTTCTGTCTTACTATATTTAAAATTGAAATAAAATTTTCTAAACCTATGCTGTATATTTTTTTAAATATTATTTTCCGAACATATTTTTTTAACTAGGTAATACCCCTTTGAATATTTTATTCGAAGAATATCATTATCTGGGCCATGGTCTATGACGATTTGGGTAGAATTTCTAACTTAAAAAATAACTGATTATGAGTTTCTAGCTTAAAAATAATTTCAAACAAACACTTGTATGGGAGTGGTCTACTGTGCAGCAGAATTTCAATATAATATCCGCAGCGCGCTTTCATGATATAATTTATTTTCATAGAGTTCCATACTTTTTAAAAGGAAACTGTTTAATTTTAGTCTGCATCTCGTATATTTTATTACAAATGAACTATGAAAAAAACAAAAATTAATTAGAGAAAATTACATATATTCCGCTTTATTGTATTGTAAAATACAAGTATGACATAGGTTAAGTCTCATTTTATAAGTCAATTCGATTACATGATGTATCTGAATTGTAACTTACAAAACAAATTATTATATTTTTCTTACTACTTATGTCTTTTCTTTCTACGCATATTATACAGAAAATATAGAATGAACCTCAATGATTTTTTTTAACATATACGAGTAGCTTAGGATATAGGAAGTAAAATCAGGTGTAATCTAAAGAGAAAAATAAATTCAGCTAGCTTATTTATTTTAATGCGTAAAACCAACTGAGAAAATTTACTTGAGTTACGGTTTAAGGGTATCTTTATAATAACCCCTGAGGTATAACTAGTAGATTAGTAAAAGGAAAAAAATGAAAATGGGTCTACTTATTATGAAAAGTAAATAAGTAAATAAAGTAATAAAAACATGAGTTTGTACATGGTAATTTTTTAAAACTAATAAACAGTATTATAGTCAATATCGATATTACTCTATTTTTTTTCCGTGGAAAACACCTATCATATTTTTGTTCTCGTAACACCTACACCTAACCGAAGTTTTTCGTCCGTTTCCTGTATGTGATTAAAAACTATGGGGCCATGTGTAGTACCTACTAATTATATATTTAGTTTTAAATTATGTTTACAGATGCCTCTGTTCTGAACATTTTTTTTCCTCAAAACTCTATATGATTATTGTAGAAAATACTTAATAATTGCCTTTTTGGGAAACCTTTCACTATTAATTTTTAACTCTCAAAATTAAATGATTTTTTTTCTTTTCCCCATCTAAGCTAAAAATGTCTTGGTTTTCAAGGTATTAGGTTAAAGGAATCTTATTTCTTACAGCTACAGTTCCAAAAATGTTTTTGCCTTTAAAACAAATCACATATGCTCTAAGTCTTTTTTGAAATAATTTGCGCACTGCAGTAATATTGTACAAACAGAAATAGCTCTACGAAACGATGGTAAGGGGCTACAGAATTAACCGCACTTGACTACTTTCTTTAATTACTTGTCGGCTATTAAATTTATAAAATTAAATTGATGTGAAATTTCAAAAGGAGCGAAAAAATAAGATGAAGTTAAACGCTTACTGTCATTTTCTTTAATTTATCCTCAATTACGTTACTTCCAGCGACACAGTCGAGTGTATTCGTTTCTTGCTGACATGGAGTCGCTCGTTCACCTGTTTTCTTTTTATTTGTACTTAATTTGCTTCCTCGTTTTCATATAATTTTGCAAGATCGTTCTCATCTTCAAAGTAATTCGGCCCAGAGTGCGCGCGGCTGTTTTTCTTTATTTTTTTGTTTAAAAGGTAAAATAGCGACGACGGTCGTGGGTCATTTCGTAAATCGCGGTATAATTACCGAATATTGTTAAGTAAACACTTCCGGTACTGGAAGAAGAAAGAGGGGGAGAGGGAGAGAAAACTATATTTTTGGAAAATGTAGCTATTTTATTGTTGGATAATTCAATGAATGTATCCAGATTTGTTCTGAAAAATAGAAGGTAACACGTTTTTCGGGTACCGTAGTGATATGATAAACCTTTACGAATTCGTCAGCTCCATCTGTTTTGTTACAGTCTCATAGTTTAAACAATTTTAGATATATGTACATAAAATTTTGTATGGAGATGATTCAGATGGGAGTTTCAATTAATGTGTAACAAATTATTAAAAATTATGCGTAAAACGTGTGCAAATTTTTCTCCCGTGCGGTCCATCTAGTGAAGTGATATTCAAATTGAAACTCGGGTTTCATTTACCGTTTTTCATTTTCATGTCCCATTTTTTAAATATAAGCGTTCGAAATGATGAGCTTCGTGTCCAGTATAAACTGATTGTAAATTAACCATTTAACTGGGTGAGATTAAATATTTCTTCGCACCAGGAACTTAAAAAAACTGGTTATGTCCATTGGAGGTCCTCCAGACCTATTTTTGTTAGTCGACTAACAAAAATAGGTCTGGAGTTAGAGAAATAGAATATAATTTTTATATAAGTGGGTATAAACTGAAACGTCAGTGATTGGCACTTAGAAAAGGGAAAAAATAAAATACAATTTCCAACCATAATACGAAGGAAAAAAATGTAAATTCATAAGTGCACAAATGTTATATTTTTAACACATTTATAATCATTAATAAAAAATAAAGATAACAATGAAAATCTGAGGAAGAATATGATACTTTTTAAAAAAGATTTTAGAAAATATTTTTTTTATTTGTGGCCATTAACCAAATTAATTAAAGATAAATTGTTAACTGATATTGAAGTAAATTTTGTTGTCAAAATGAATGCTTTTTCGCTCTTTCGAGTTTATGTAGCTTTTTCCGACAATTTGTCAGCCTTGCGAGTTTCATGGATCAGTGGATTACGAGAAACAATTTGCTCTTACATAGAGAATCAATCTTATTGATTCAGATTTCCATAGAAATAGCATTTAGAAACTATTATGAAAAATAACCGATTTTTTTACAAAAATACAAGATTTTTCATTTTTCTGATTAACTTTTTAAATAAAACTTTCAAGGAGATTTTTTGTCATTTAAGAGTGTCGTTTTTATTCTTGTGATGTTATCTATGTAATGTTATCTGAGCTTTTGCCCGTCTCCTTTCCAAAGTAATATTTATTTATTTTGTTTTCATTTATTTATACCATAAAATGACTTAAATATTCGGTACACATCTATATATTTCAATAATGGTCACAGCATAATGTGTGGATTTTGTACTTTCAGTAATATGTCTTTATATATTTTACATTTAAATAATATTAACGTTAATAATTTCATAACTTGAAATATTTTATATTTTGGGTTACTTCATCTAGTAATAAATGTCACAAGAAGTTTAAGCGACGGTAACAATAAAGCGAATTGGAAAGACGTCATTGACACCTTTGCTTTGGAACGCGATGCTTAAATTGATAAAGAACATCAATAAATGTGCTAAAATAAATTAAACTGTAAAAATATTGAAAAATGTGATGAAAAATCAATTATAATTTTTGAAAAAATTCTGTAATTGATACTGAAACTGTGTGGAAATATCAATATGGAATAAAACAAATGTTAATTTATTTAAATAATCTAGAATTACACTAGTTAATAATAATATTTTTATTTTTATCTCAAATATACTTAAATTTATATCTTCCAAAAAAAATACTAGCGCAATAGTATACAGCCAATAAATACTGGAGTAGACATTAAACAAATTCACCATGTAACAAATAGTGTCAAAATTTGAGAGAATCGTACTCCCTTCTGATTGGTTAACGTAATGCTCTTAAATCAAAATAATAATTTTAATGTATTTGAAGATATTCTGTAGACATTGAGAACAACCATTTTTCAACATTTATTGATTCTTTAGCAAATTTCAAATTACCAAAATTCGCATAAACAATTCTACAGGGTCGCTTATCTACTTAGTTACACACACATACACATACACATACATATATATATATATATATATATATATAGATATATATATAGATATAGATATATATATATATATATATATATATATATATGTATATGTATGTTTGTGTATGTATGTACACGCATAGATGATCCTAATTAATAAAAAAACACACTGTAAAATGTTTTACGTTATAACGCAAATGAACAAAAGTATTAAATCTACATAAGGTTATTTATTTATAAGTGCAAAGAGAATGTTTCTAAATTTTATTAGAAATGTAATATGATTTGCTTACATTGGTATATTACTATATCTGAGTAGTTATTGGTAAAATGCTTTGATCAGATACAACTATATTTTGTGGATATACCGTTTTTTGATCACCGAGTCACTTCTATCCATTTAAGTTGTATTTTGAGTTATTATTTATTACAATTACTTTATAAAGAAGGAGGAAGGGAATCTATGTAAATCATAAAATCAGTAATAATTAACATTTTATGTAGCTAACCAAGCTACAAGCTTTTCTCTGTTAAAACTACTTTTTAATAATATATTACTTTATTGGTCCCTTTCCCAATTGAAATAACTAATTTTTTTAATAAATATACAAACATGAGATAAATATATTTTTTACGAATAATAATGATAGCATTATAATATGGATTAACATTTTGCACATTTCAGCAAAATTTTAGCAGCAATTTTTCTCGATTAAATATGACGCTCATTTAACCCGTTACTAATGACATTTAATTACTATTACCAATCATTTATAAATACTAACTATTAGAGTTAAAATAAACGATATAATATAAATGTTATGTACTCACAAATTAAAACTTATGCCACCGTGATTCTGCACCAATTAATAGCACAGTTTGACATTACCTAACAGGATGCGTTCGTGATTATAACCTATTTGCAACAGAAACATTAGATTTTTAAAAATACCTGCATGTAGCTAGTGAGACTGTCCAAGTATGGGGCATGCAGTAATCATTGTTAGGTCCATGCTCAATGAAATATTTTTCAATTTTCTTGTACGATTTTTAACTGTATGATAGTGTAGATACAGTAAAAATGAGTCGCTAACTGTTGTACAGTTCCATTTTTGAAGATTTTTGTTCTTGCCAATTTTTAAGCGATGTAGCGCAATAAATTACATCATAGATGTTGAACCAGTCTATAGAATATAAATACATTAAGTTTTGTTAAACATGGTTTAGTAGTTTTTGCGGTACGTGTATCAATAAAGAGGGACAAGAAATAAAAAACTTTGGAAGCATTATTTGGGTTTTTGTTAGTCACTAGTTAGTATCATCATTTCATTACGACTCTTACGATTTTATTACACGTATAGTTTTCTGCTAATGGTGTAATGCAAATCTGTGCAAACTGTTTTCGTGAGGTGGTGTTTGTATACCACTTATAGTACTTTTTTATATATTTTTAAATTCTTAAAAGAAAGTTCGGCGATGTCATTAAGACCCTTAGCCGCAGTTCAAACAAACTGCGGTTGTCTGAATATGGAAAGTGTAATTTCTTTTTTATTCTGTATATTTAGAACTGTCAAGACCAGAGCTCAGAGTGGACTGGAAAAACTATTTACCACAATTTTCGCTTAAACAGCGGAGTTGAGCGGTGCAAAACCATTCTGACTTATGGGTCCGTATTGTTTAATGTATGTTTATCAATGATATTAATAATCTAAATCGAATTTATTCGAACTCCGGAGTTTTACTATTGTATAACTCCGAAAATTCATAAAACTTCTAGCGTTTAGTCGTACTGTGTTGGCTCTTGAAATATTATGTCTCTTAAAACTTTTATAAAAACCAACATATTATTCATTCACAGTGTACTCATTGAATTTCATCACCTGCACCTTCATCGTTTATAACGGCCATAAAGTTGTTGAGAGATATCACTGGAAATCTAGGCATGCTTTCTGGTGCGGATATATATTTGCGATTCCCACGTCGGACATAGGTCAATATTCATTATTATTGGGCCAAAATTGGATTTCAGAAACGTACGGTAAACACATAAAACAACCCCCTCCACCTACCACGGGCACACCGCGAGCGCATACAGATAGGCAGTACTTGACCGTTTTACTTCACCGCAATGTATATATTCATATAATTTGGTAGTGTCAAACATAGGGTGTTTCTTAGACACATTTTGACGTAATTTTACACTTGAAAGGTAAATTTTTTGTACCTCTGCGTTAGATCCGATCACCATTCTTTTTCAAATCTTTTTCTTATCAAAGGTTACAAAAATTGGCTGCAAAAGACAAGTAATAAGGAAGTTATTTTTTGTCAAAAAAATAACTTCCTTATTACTTAAATAATCATTGCGCTTCGTTGTTTTAGGAACTTCGAGCACATCTGGTGTGAAAATTGTAACCCGAATACACTTTATGATATAATGAAAGCCCAAAATTTACCGAATTTTGATGAAAAATCAATTATTTAGAAAGTTATTTATTATTGAATGACGGCACTACTGATGATGATGTAAGGAAGAGGTTTTCTTGAAAAATAACGAGTCTTGCTTAAACAGCAATTTTGAACTACCTACGAAATCGTTGAATCAACCGGGGCCAGCTTTTGAAATATTTTGACACATCAAGTCAAGGAAGCAAGCGTCGAAAAACCGTAGAAATCCAATCCTACTCGAGCACGCGAATATAGAAAAGTATTAATATAGTAGACGAAAAAGGAAATACAGATAATGTTACTCCTTTGATACCACTACACGCTTTGACGATATTCGTTGAGGCTGACCTAACAAGACGTCGTTACAAGATCATCTGAAATACAAATAAGCACTTTATCCTCCATGTTATCAATTGTAACAAACAAAACATGAATGTTATCCGCCAAACAAATATTTGCGAGTCACGGGTACCTGTGCGGAAAGTAGCTTATAAAGCCTTATTGACGATACCGTTACACTATTATCAATTTTCTTGGTGTTATTAACACTTAACGAAGAAAAAAAAATTCTTTAAATATAATTTGTAAATGGGGTTGCGGTGATTCTCAGCAAGCTAAATACGAACAAAAATTTGATAATGATAATTAATCAGATGTTAATTTATTTTTGAGCTCATTTGTGCCACTTCAAGTAGTGTGTGGAAGGGATAGTAAAAAGTCATATGGCAAATCCCACGCCTTTGTCCCCACGATTTTCCCGTCCAATAAGATTTAAATTTTTAAAAGAATCAACGAATGTAACAAAGAATGAAGTAAGCTACATCGAAGAGTCTGTAAAAGCGCTCAAAGCAACCGAAATAAATTTGAACGAAATTAAATTCTCTTTCAAAAAATCTTTTGAGATGACTATGGTAGACGTAAAAATATGTAACACTGCAACTGGAACAAAATCTACTAGTGTAGTCTACCAAAACGAAATCTATTGGTGCTATATTTGTGACACAAGATCGAAATAATTTAAAAACATTGATAAAAAGAAAACAACACGTTTAAATGGTTTTAATTTTGGGCTATCTGTATTGAACGCCAGAATAAGATTTTTGAAAGTGTTTTACATTTGGTATATAAACTACCCGTCAAAAAATATAAAGAAAAAAGGACTGAAAAAGAAAAAAAGTCGAAGCACAAACAAAAACGCACATCTAAGACAGGTTTTGGACTGAAACTAAGTTATTGGTCGACATGCCTAAAACAAATTTTGGAAATAACAATGATGGTAACACCAGTAGAAGTTTTTTCGAAATTCCCCCTTTAGCGCGAGGCATAACCGGGATAAACTGAATTAATTTATCGATTACAGGTCATATTAGAAACTATTTCAAGTGAACGTAGAATTACAAAGATACGACCATTACGTCGAAGACAACGCAAAATTGGACATAGACCTATATGGCACCCTATGGCTCCGACAATGCATAAAATATTAATACATGGGGCAACCATAATTGAAAACTCTTTGTTACCAATCAGTTATAGGAAGGGGCTGCAGAGGTGCGGAATAAACATTTCTGCGTATGTCACGAAAACTTTGCTAGGAAGTTTTCCAGAGAACAGTGTTATCTAGATGTGAATCACATGTTACTACTGAGTTCAGATCCACTAATAAGTAGTCTGAGACCCAGAAAGACATGTATTTCACGAACATTTTGTCCTGAGACAATAGCAATGCTAATGCCGGCAGATTCTAACACCGAACCCGATTCAGATGGCAAACAGCAAGGTGACTCTATTGTTGAATAAAAATAAAATTAGCATACCTACATTATTGTTATATTTTTTTTATTTAAATTTGAAATTGTCACATAATTGTTAAATCTTACTACATATTTTAATAGATTTTGTATAGGACTAAAGTATCACCAAGTTAAAAAAATAAATCTTATGTTTGTTTTGAATAGCACTATTATTTATTTACAGTATTACAATCGCCTGCAATATTGTAGAGAGGATCGATTAGATCGATGGAAATATCAATATCCTAATATCATTGTTTATAAAATAATCTTGCTATTTTGCGATTTTTTTTTAATGACTACATGCGAGACTGCACCTTTGATCATATTTAAAAGGATACTATATACGAAAGTTAACATAATATATCCATCGGCATGTCAAATCAAGATCCCAGATAAACTATTCGAGACAGAAGATATTCGTTAAGGAAAAATTTATTTTTTTAGAGAAAAAAATGTTTTATTAGTTTTGGGATTATTCTTTAAGCTGTGATCTGAAGAAAATCCTTGATATTTACGTTGAAATAAATAATTCTAAATCGGTGATGGGGCTTTAACGGACAAATCATATGTGTTTCAAGAAAAAATAAACTAATTACGACGGTAGTTTAAACATTTTATTATCATAAGAGAAACACAAAGTAGAAAAAAAAACTCAAGAACAACACAAATTTTCCAGTTAAATTGATATTTTCTTCTGGAAAATAATACTTATATTGCTGAATATTCCAATACCAATAAGAAGTTTAATTGTAAATCGCCGCTTACCATCGTATCGCTTTGTTGGTGCTGCGCAGCGCCCTGTGCAATGCACATTAATTTCATTAGTTAACGTATAAATAGTGTATATAGGAACAAACTGAGATGCGAGACCATTTTATTGATTGTTATTGTCTTATTTTGTGCTCAGAAACGCATAAAAGCTGGCTTGTAACTATTTAAGAGAACATTCTTCGTTATGCCTCTCTCTCTCTCTCTCTCTATCTCTCTCTCTTTCTTTTTCTCTGTCTATTTTTGTATTCTTCATTACCACAGGTCAATTCCGTTTTGAAAGATCCAATCGGCGTGACCACTAATTGTGTCCATATGGATTTGTCTTTGAACTTACTTATGGCGGTTGTTTAAAAGACTTATGCGAGTCTTAATGTAGTATAACCAGCAGAAACATGATTGATAAGAGCGCGTTTTCCGTCAACGTTTCCAATAGAATTAGTGTATCAAGCCTACCTGACTGTTTACGAGCTATACGACGGAATTACCTGAGTACTCATTGATAGCAGATGGTTAACAACCTAGTCCTAAAACCAAGTAAATCCAGAATTGACTTATTGTTGCTTTTGGCTATCCATGGCATGCGAAGCATTTATCTCCAATACCACATTTCAAATACATCTATATTTTTCTCTTCAGGTAAATCTCAATTTGGCCTCATTAATTAATGATAGGACTTTGTCCGAATTTATTAGATTTTTACTTATGTCAGACTCACTTGCACTGGTATCCATCAAAAAGGTAACAGTATATTGCCCTATTTTTTATAGGTTTTCCAGTCTTCGTCACTGCGTACCTTGTGCTGGATTCAGTGAATAACTTCTTCTTACGACCTGCGTTTAAAAAATCTTTATAATCGAGCGTTCGAGTTGCTACTGGCATAAACGAACCCGAAGCAGTAGAAGACTTCGCCAATTCAACACTTTCTACGGTGTTCAACCATTCGAAATGCCTCATAATAAGAGATTGCTATGTTGTATTTACTTCCTTCCAATACTCAGCCAGTTTGGTGACAAAAAATTTAATTATTGATGTACTTGACGTCCAATATAAATTCTTGAAGAATTTTTATAATTTGTCTCTCTTTCGGAAGCGGATCCAGTTAAACTGACTCAAAAATAAAGGATAACCATCCTTCTAAACAAGCATTTGTAGTATGTACCAAAAACGAAAAGAAAAACAATTAAATAAGACTTTAGGCTACGTAGCCAAAAGCTAAAATGGCCTGTGATGACTTTATCTTCTACAGTTAAGCCAGACAAACCCGGGCCAAATCCTTTATATAGGAATACTAATTTAGGTTTATTTAAAAAAAAAGTCAAATGAGGGTAGGCGCAGCTGCAAAGTAAAACTCAACAAAAACCAAATTTTAATATAATTTTTATACTAATATACATATATCGTAGCAGACATATTTTCTTGTTTTTTGATAATAACTTTCCAATACATATTAAAAAATATGGTTCATACCTTAGGCTTGCACGTGTATTACAAAATAATAATCACTTATGAATACTTTTAGAGATATAGTCAGTAAAAAAATCTCTTTTGAAGATTTTCTGATAAAGCTAATTCCGCAAGGTTCAATGTTACGAATTTCAATAACGAAATGGTGATGATAATATTTAATTGTATTAAGAATATTTATACTTTTAAGAGGTCGGGTAGATAGTAAATGATTATGTGATGATAAATTGTGGATCTATCCATTTCAATATTTTTTTCATTTTGGTTTAACACCCACATTTGGCTCCATTTCGGCTTGACCCTCTGTGCAGTAATATCTTTATTGACCAATTTAAATAGAAATTAACGAAGAGTGGGCCAACAATTTTGTATACAGATGACAAAAGTGTTTTTGTACTCTTAAATGGAACAAATTCCGGAATATTTTTGTGAGCCTTCCTTCCGGTAATATTATATTATTGGGACCATTATAATGTATTGATTTTTTTATTGATACATAAATATAGATAAGTATTGTATGTTATCGCAATATAGAGTTTATATTGATCCAGTACATTCGATACAATGCAGGACAAGGCTTCGTTTGTGGAATCGTTATAAATTATGTATTGCGTCCATTTATTTAGCGCTAGTCTTGGAGGAGTACCCCCTCTCCGCCCTTCTACATCGCGTATAGCTAAGATACATGTTTATCTACATCATCATTTATATCGCAATAGCGTGCGTTGTGCTACAATGTAGTAGGAAACACTGGATCGTACCAATCGTAATAATTTTTTTACTTCAACGGTGCAAAAATTTAACGTACGAGTTGTTAAAAGATATTCGTTTATCGGACTATTTATTTCTCTCAGGCATTTTAATTTAAAAACCATTGGCGCAATAAGTTTTTTATTGCGTAGATGATTTTTTTCGAAATCAGAAAAAAAAATCGTGTTCTAGTACCTTCGTACGTTGATTTTGAAACGTTTTCATCGTCATCTTTATTACCGTCATCATCGTGAAACGTCATCTTTATTATCTTAAGTGATGGGTCCAAAAATAGGAAAATATCCTGTCATACAAGGGAGAATAAAAAAGAGGGAAAACTACCATAAAATTATCGTTATTTTAGATTTAAACTTTAGAATATTAAGTAGATGTTTAAACTCGTGGTGTTAATGGTGTTGTTAACAGGCGTGAGTATTTAATTCAAATCGTACCTAATACGTATACAGATAGTATGAACCTGCACACTTATACTTAGGAAAAATTAACAATTTATCATACTGACAGATAATCTTGTACCGGTTAAATTCGAGGCTCTTTAAATTTTATAAAATTCTGATCTATTTGAATAAAAGTGTAAGCATTACCAAATACTCACATGATCGGGTTGGTATCGCCAGTAATGAGAAAACCACAGTTCAACCAAAACACCCATGTATGATTCCTGAATTTTGATCTTTGTAATGTCATCCTGTGTTTACTATTCTTTAATGATATATAAAGTTTATAAAGAATATAACAGTTACAATAAGCTCTAAGAACCACATAACTGAGTATAGTTTATGGTTTTTGACAAAATAAAATAATTAATTTGGTTAGCACATTATTAGAACTGATGCGTAGATAATCTGTAATACAGTCTTGCTCCGTAAATGAAGATTTTTGCGCGGTATCACTTTAGTTTTCTTACAAAATAATATTTGGAAGAAAAAGAAATTTATCTTAAATATTTTAAAAGTTTCTTACTAAACTTTAGTCTTAAGGCAAAAATCATTTTCACATTTACTGATACTTTTCTTATTCGTTGCCTCATATTTCTTTTTGTTAGGGTCATTCCTCGCAATCTCTAACTGTTTTCTTATTGTTATTAATTATTAACATCCAAAAAGTCCCATAAGTATTAACTTCGTATAAACCGGTGCAGGTATCCACGGAGGTAAGATACATTTTTACCTACATGAGTACATCATAGGCACAAAAGTTCAAAAATATAAACAATAAAAAACGTCGAAACGTTCATAACTGTTAAGTATACATTTCTTTATATACAACAAAGGACTATACACCACTAACGGGTTAGTAAAATTAAAGCAAAAGTATGATATGATGACATAAAAATCAAACAAATCAACCCCGTAACTGTTGAGTAACTGTGCATCCCGCAGTGCGCTATGCGCAGCGGAGCTAAGGTGTATTTATCAATCGCTCAGAGCGTTGGAATTGAAGTGCCTCATAAAGCTAACTTGTTGCTTCTATCTAATAAACATTTTAATTTAAGATGTACATTACATTAGACAGATTATAATATCGATAAATAATATCAATCAATTTTAAGCCGATGCAAACTTTGCAAGTTGAAGGTCAGTTTTAAAGTTTACATCGAAATAACCAATGACGTGCATTAATGTTGATATTGAATTTTTTTATTTAAGTCTAAAATATTTTCGGTATCACAAGAACATAAAATAAAGAGAACTGTGTGTTTGTTTCTTTTTTATCATTTTTGTAGGGATTCCCATTTTTTTTCTGAAATTCAAATCAGACTAACATTTTTCATAAAACGGTTAGTGAAATTTTGCCTGCCTTTTCTCCAAGCTATTTTTTTTATGAATAAAATGGACACCTTAGTACGTTTAGATTATAAATAACAATACAAAAGTTACTTGGCGCTATCGCATTGCGTTGCTTCGATAATGTCGGACGGCTCTAATGTGTTTCGACGTTAACTTAACTCTTTATAATGTCAAATGTTTGTAATGTCTTAGTGTGAAAATGCAAACGTCCTCCGGCCAACTTTTATTTTTAACTTCTATGTGTTTTAATGGAAATGCGTTCACATAAGTATGTTTATTCCTTCATAGTAGTACGCGTGTTAGAACTTAGGGACTGATTAAAACATCATGTTGATATAAAACTAAGTCAGTTACAAAGAAGTATTCTATGACTTGTCGGTATAACTTTAAAAGTTGGCGATTTAAATTATTTCGAACACGAATAAATACAGGTCAATAGATAGTTAGTTTGTTATGGTTGGCATTGGGCATATTTTTTGACCGTGATGAGCACAGCGATATGATTAGGTTACTCTTGAAAGTAAGCGTCACTGTGAGAGTAGCAATACGGTATTGTAGGCCATGTTTTTAAGAGACCTTACTTTGCTTGAGAATGTGTTTATGTTTGAAGAGTTTAGACAGTATATTTTAAAGACCTCAGAATCAAAGCGTGTTCTTAAAAGAAAGTAAAGTTAAACATATCTGTTAGTAAGAATGATGTTTAACTTGTTGGCGGGAATATTTGTAATTACAAAAAGGTTCTGAGAACTTCCAAACGTTATGGATTGGCATAACATGGGCCAGTATAACCGTGAAAATGAATATAGTTTATTCATTGATCCTAACATACACTGTTCAAGAGTGAAGTAACTGTTGCCCAGTAATACGCTACTTAGTAAGAGTTGTAAAAATTAATATACTATATCCACATACCTTAACATGCACTGTTTTTAAGAGTAAAGTTATTGTTGCCCTCTTATACAATAATGAGCAGTCAAATACAGTAACTGCAGTAACAGTAATCAAGAGCAAGGCAATCAAGAGCAATCAGTGCACAACTCCTGATCAATAAGATCAAGTTTGTATATTTACGGAATATCCGCTTGATGGTTACTGTCATATCTATCCTGATTCAATAATGACAAGTGAAACACATTACAGCGTTAACTCTTTATTTTCGTCCCCCATTTTAGAAGTAACCTATGTCCGATTCCAGACCGCTGTCTATGTGCAAAATTTCATATAAATCCATGTATTATTTTTTGCTTTAACTTTTTGCTTTCATCCCCATTTTAGGTGTTGATTTTTTTAAACTAGCCTATATGATATTCTATATCCTTATCTGTCTATGCGCGAAATTTCATACAAATCCAGGAAGTATTTTTGCGTTCACTTTTCACTTTCATGCCCTATTTTATAGGCTGATTTTTTTTAAAGTAGTTAACGTGCCATTCCAGATTATAGTATATCTCTGTATGCAAAATTTAATTCTAACCTAGGTAGTTACATTTTTATTTTCATCCCCCAGGGGTTCATTTTTGAAAGTAGCCTATGTACTATTCCGGGTCATTATCTGTATGCAAAATTTCATACAAATCGTGGCAGTATTTTTACCTGATTGACCACCAAACATCCAAACTGGAAACATGGAAACTTCATACCCAACTAGTACCTACTTTCGATATTTATCCAAAGTGTTGGGTATGTAGAAGAATATATTATAATTGGTTCAGTATAAGGATACAAAAACAACAGCAAATAGAATATGAAAGCAGTAGTAATAACAAATGAGACAGAAACACACAGTAATTCGAATAAATATGATTGGTGCACCACTTAGCATCTCATTAACCACCTTCCTGAAACAGTCAATGGAGCAAAAACATAATTTTGATTGTGTGCACCTCGCAATATTGCATTTAAGAATGCGAGTGCATCAAAAACAGGTGAATGCTGTAGGATATTTATACGCGCTCTAGACAAATGAAATAAACTATGACATCGTTTTCTCATATAGCAATCAGAAAGTATTAAGTGCTACTAATTTTTATACCAAGAGATTATCAACGTTATGATTTAACATTTCAAAAAGTGCATGATTTCAAGCAATTTCCTTCGAAACTGAAGGGAATTTCATCCAACTATACCCATTATAAATTTGAAAGGGAATAATTTAGGTTTTAAAATCTATACATTTTGTTACACAAAAATCGATTGAAATTTTTTAATATTTTCTTCAGCATGAGGGTATAATCAGCTTCATATGGAGACCGGATGACTGCATTGGTGTTAAGACTTTAGGTAAAGTAAATACTTTAGATAAAGAGTTAAATATGTCGAGCTAATCTGACTAGTTTTGATGACACGACTATGAATTGTAAAATGATTGTCCATAATTACATCGAGATCCTGCTTGTATAAAACCGTTTTGAGTGTAGTTCCGCCTAGCTCATAACTATGCACAAGGTACCAAACACATGCACGTAAGCGAGAGTATCTCATCATTGCACATTTGCTTATTATTCAGACTCCATTACGATACTGAGTCGATATCACGTTGAAACAGCTTACTATCAAATTGGCTATTAATACACAAAGAGAAAATTCCAATAAGTGCATTAATGTGTTTTTTTATATGATTTGTATATTCTACTCATATTCATAGCATTAACCTTGTTTATGTGAGTTCGTGTTTACCGTTCATTCTATCGCAACGATTTTTATTTGAGTGATTTTTATATACATAAAATTTCTTACGTACGAAAAGAAGTTAACTTAGAACTACGAGGATTTTCATACATATTTATATTTAACCCTCCTAAAATTTCAACATGAATATTTTTAAGAATTCATTGTTAAGATATAAGCTTTATGATTGTATAAATTTTAAGTTTATACATAAAATGCTCCGTTAGAATTTTTTCATGGACATTTGGGTTTAAGGAAATTTTATTAAATTAAATGAAAGTGTAAGTCACATACCGCAGTATGTAATAATAACTATGAAAGTAAATTTTTTTGTTAAGTGCAATTTATATCGAAATGGCACATTATAATTTTTTTGGTTTGCTAGAAAAACATAGCCTGTATGATACCCCAGACCTGACAGAATCCATCAGTGAGAACATCAATAATACAAATGAAAAGCTAAAGGGATTTCGAGATTGAGGTAAACAGTAACCACAAGTAAACAGACAAAATTTTCCAACACAATATTTTTGTGTTCTATTACTAGTAAAGTATTTAAAAGTAAAAGTATTTACAATACGATTTATTTTAAAATATTTTAATGTATATACAGGCTAATTATTTAGTTATACATATATATATATATATATATATATATATATATATATATATATATATATATATATATATATATATAGAGAGAGAGAGAGAGAGAGAGAGAGAATAAAGTACATAAAAACAAATTTATTAAATATTGACAACACATTCAAATTTTACATAAATTGAGGAAGCAAAAGGAGTTTATATGGAAAACATTTATATTACATGTAATCTAATCATAATAAGCCATTCTTAACCATTCGTGTGCAGGCCTCCTTCAATCTGCAACACTCGGTACTATTTTGGGCTATCTGGATCCAGTTTGTTCCCGCCTCTTTCTTCTTTTTTTCGCTCTTTTACATTCCCAGGAACTTCAATCCTGGAGAATTTTTCACCATGAATCAGATTTTCGAGCAATGTGACCAGCCCACTGTAATTTAAGTTTCGCAACTCTCTTTGTAATTCCAGATACTTTACTTTGTCTCCGAAGCCACTTATTTGTTTTGTAATACTTTAAGGATATTCCCACCAACTTTCTTTCCGTCGCCCTTTAAGCAACAATAGCCAAGTTCCGGTTCCGTAACTGAGAACTGGTAGTACACACTGATTAAATATGCGTAGTTTTAAGTGGTTCTTTATGTTAATTCTAAAGGCAAACTTAAGTTTAGAGAAGATTGCCCATGCTAGCCGTATGTGTCTGTCTACTTGGTTGATCTAGTTCTTTTTATCCATTTGTAGTACTTTGCTCAAGTATACGTACTTATCTACCCGCTCGAGTATAGCATCTTCCACATTTATAGTCACCGGCTATCGGATTACGACGTCATGACTTTTGCCTTATCCAAATCATCTCGAGCCCAACTGACAGAGAGGTTTTATGCAGTTCCTGAATCATGGTCTGACATTCATCTGGATTATTTGCAAATAGTACTATATCGTCCACAAATCTCAAGTTATTTAAACATGTACCTGACATCATAAGGCCTTTATTTTCCTAATCCAGTTGTTTATAGACGTCTTCTACGACAAGGGTGAAAAGTTTGGACAATATTGTGTCTCCTTGCCTAACTTCTCTTCGTATAGATAGGGTTTGCTACATAATGGTGACAAAGATACTCTCAGAGTAGCATGCTTATAGATATTTTCAATTAAATTCCTGTATCTTTGATCTGTACTCGTAATTCTAAGAAATCTTTACACTGCCCATATTTCCACACTGTCGAATGTTTTTTATTGTCTACATATGCTAGCCATAGGAGGAATTGGTATTCTGTAGATTTTTCCATAAGCACCCTTATAGTCAGGATGTGGTCTAGTGTACTAACGCCTTGTCTAAATTCTGCTTGTTTTTTTGGTTGGTAGAAGTATAATATGGAAAAAATTCAATAGAAAAAAATATTATATGACATAGATGACCAAAAAAGACGTCTGCCCTCCAGCGTCTACCTATATTTAGATAACTTAATTAAGCACCTGCTTTTAAACACCTCTCCTCACTCTTCTAGTCATTCCCATTTTGCCTCTGAATGTCCAGATGAGAAAATTCGGTACATTATTCAAAACACAGGTGTGTATTGCTAAATATTTTTGTACGCAATATACTGTTGTAATTCCTACGCGTCGGGTAGCTAGACACTTCTTTATTGTTGTTGCATTCTTTTATTTGAAGAGACAGATTCTGACGGAATAAAAACTATATGTTATTTCAAGTCTACCCTATATTTTTTCAAAAAAATCTATGTGATTTGGGTCGTAGTTATTACGTAATGCGTAATAACTATTTGCTTAATACTTCATACAAACGCACAAATATATGAAGAGGCAGACAACAATTTCAAAAACAATATTTTTTGAATTCTTTCATTATATAAAATGTCTGGGAAAAATTATTTAGGAGACCCAAAATAGATTTATCTTAGATATCTTCAATGTACAGACACGCCAACTGTACAGTTTTATTATATGCAAAGATTGGAACAGAAAATCAACAAAAGAACACTCCCTCCTCCCCCCCCCCCTTTAAAAGCTATGGTTACAACATGTCTGGGTGTGAAAAATAAAAATTGTTTTAATTAATAAAAGTGTCAATAAGTAGGATAAATGAAACGTTTTAAAACAGTTGTTTTGCTTATTACAGCAAAGCCAAACCCCACATTTTTGACATTCACTTTACATGTACCCATTGCAGCCTGGAAATTTGCATCTCAATCGTTTATCTACCCAAACTGGCCAGTGTCCAAATTAGTCTAGTCTCACATCCTATGGCAGAATATGTTGAACTGGACCTTTCTTCTTTTTATTTTGAACCAGGCATTCAATATCACTTCTGCGTTTAATGCGGCTCCATATTCTGTATTTGCATAAAGTCTCTGCTATAACCCTTCTGAATTCAGAGTACTTGCATTGTTCTCAGTGCTTATTCTTCTATATAAAAGCCATGAATTTCAAATAACCATATCCAGGAAATGATAAAAAAATCCGAACATACCAACGTTTACTAGGAAGTCTAATTTTGTAGTGGCCCATAACACAATCTAATAGGTCGACAACGTCCATAAGTCGATTATATTCTGCTTCAACCTATGGCCAATCAACAGAAAAATACTGCTTTCCAGATGTATCCCACCTTCTTACTGCAGATGTTGGATTTTTTCGTGCAAAATTTGATGCTAGAGTGACAACTATGTTATCTCTCCAAGCGACGACAGCCATTTCAACTCCATTGCAGTTATTGACATGTTCAATTTACTACGCGATTCTTTTTTGAACGTTTTCTCATCTGAGATGTTGCAGTTGGGAGTAAGGTATTTTCTTATAACGCCAGAATACCATGGCTGGATAAGTATTCAATAAGCGGTAACGAGGTATAATGGTTGTCGAAAAACAACCGGTAGTTTGATTGGTAGGCACATCGCTTGAAAGGCGGACTACCACATTAGACGATTGCGTATCTCAGGCTCGCCACCTAAACGTCTGTTTTCCTATCCACTATACAGTTCAAATTTTATATTCATACACAGATACACTACATATAACAAAAAGATTGAAGTCCTATTTATGGGGTTTGTCGGGTTAATGTTGCTTCAGGGCATTTTGAGCTTTTGTTGAACAAATTTGTTTATCTACAGATGAATGTGCTTCATAGAGAAATTTTTCACAGTTCAAATTTCTCTATCAGGTAACAGGTAAAATTTCTTTATCAATAGCTGGATTTTATATAATCGATTTGAATGAATGTGGTCATATGGTAACATTTTATTATTATCATTGAAATATAATAATTGCTTAAGCTGTACGAATCGTTTCGATGGCATGGTCTTTTGTATCTGTGCAAAGCTAATATTTTCTAACCAATACATTTTAACCTCCGGCATGCGCACTATCGGTATGTAATACACAATACCAATAAGTTGGCGTATATCTTAATTAATTACATTTATAGTTCTACTAGCATCGTTGTGGATGATTTTTAAATTAGTCTGGTCTCTTATAAGATCAATTATGTCTGCAATAAACCAATATAAAATACCTGAAAAGGAGTTTACTGAAAAGGAGAATTATTTTTGGCGGTAAAGCTTCAGATCTATGAAAACAAAATTGATCATCAGTCAAGTTTAGGCTTTTCGTTTTCCATGTGATATTGGTTCATGGCATTCGTTTATAAGTACTTGGAGCTGCTACAGAGATAGTGCTAGGGTAAGCGGAAGCCGAAGAACTGCCACTTGGATCCGCTGCATTAATACTGGACTGAGTATTAATAGATGTAGGGTGCTGCTGGAAACGGTTTTAAAAATCAATAACAAACGCGCCAAGCTACATACAGGCAACAAAATAAATTCATTAAAAAAATGACAAAATAATTTATATTTAAATAAAACTATACTTGAATATTGCAAATCACCACGTTACCTTTTCCTAACTTCAATTGCAATAGATAACGTTAGTACACTGGTAGCTTTTGAGTATTATAAAATAACATATCCTCTTATAAGGGCACAGTCATAACAAGATATGGGATGGCAAAAAGGGTATGTTTTCATCATCATTTGCACTGTACGAAACACATACTCCGCTGGTTGTGAAAATAATCATGCTCGTTTATTTCAATGTTGTAAAGGAAGTTCTAGTGTGGCTCACAAATTGTCTATCTATTGTGAACGAAAGGATAGTTTTATTTTTGGGCGTTTATTTCTTTCATAAATACGAATTTTCTTTTATATCTGTGATGTATGGTTTTGTTTCGTACCGATATAAATATATGTGTATGTTGAAAAAAAACGAAAGATTTACGTTATTAGTTATTATTATGAGTTAATTTTAATATGAGAAATAAATAAAGAATTAAATCGTCAATCAGAGAAAATATGCATATTGTTTTTTTATGAAATATCATGATATTTTTTTATAATGGTGTATAAATGCTATTTTTATAAAACATTTTAACCAGTGAGCTGAAACAAGGATTTTATGTACAGAAATAAACGTATTAATCACAAGACTCACAGGATCAATAGGGTCCTAAAAAAAGGACCGTTTTTACGAAAAGAGCTTATAAAAACAATAAGTTTATCAAACTTATTGTTCAATCAAAATAAATACAAGTCAATATTTTATGTTTAATTAATTTAAATAAGATATTGATTATTTTCGTTAATCGATTCTAAAAAGTAATAATATATTTCATTTAATTTTTAATTTTATTTCTTAATAATTATTTTTCATTTATTTACCTATACATACAACAAAACTGTAACTGAACCGTGTCTGTACATTGAATATTTTTAGTAAAATCTTATACTAATAGTCATTATTATCGATACAAAGACCAAATTTGCTATTTTTAAAAATGTTGTCTGTCTTTCTGTTACCGCATCACGCAAAAACCACTAGACGGATTTTGATAAAATTTGGTATGATGATAAATGAATATCCGGATCAATACATAGGATACTTTTTATTTTGTTAAAATGTCTCAGTCCCAAGCAAAAATATAAAAACTAGTTCGTGCAAAAATCACTCGGAATCTAGATATTTTTGCTAATCTATACATAATGATACGTATTTGTAAGTATAAAAAAATTACAAAATGAGGCAATAAATAAATATAAATATCCATAATCAAAAAATTAAATAAATAATATAAAAATACCTGAAAAGGAGTTAAAAACACCAGAATTGAGCAAAACGGCTCAACAATACTTAATTAACTTTAGTTTAAAAATCACCAATAGATGTCATCACAAGGTTTTTAAAATACATTATTTTCGTCTATCGCATCAAGTTAATTATCACTAAATGGATTTGGATCTTTGTTATATTGCACCGGGTCAAATCACATAATGCAATGCAATATAATTCACATCATACCCATGCTCTCTAAATATTTTCAGGCTTAAATAAAGTTACAAGGTTTGTGCTATTATTTTGCTTTTCTAATAATAATAAACGGCGCAAGTAGGGATTTAAAATAAACAACACAACATAAATACGACTCTTAACAACGCGCTTTAGTTATTTTGATTAATTCATATATTTTTTATTTCTAATCGACGATATATAACGTCAAATGTTTTCTATAACATAATACGATATGTTTTTTTAATTGTTCGTTGCATGGTATTCAACGAAAGATGTCGCATATAAATTTCGTAACTCGCGGTGTCATTGTGTTTGCAAAAACAGGACAAACCTTGCGCGTAGCTGGCGTGGACTTAAACGTCGGTTGCTTTCCGCACGGACATCTGTATGTAGCACTCTCCCGCGTCAGCAACGCTAACAGTTTATTTGTTTATGTCCGTGACGGTTCTACAGGAAACATTGTTTACACCGAAGTTTTGTGAACAATGTTGCATTGTAAACTAGCCGTGCCCGCGACTTCATCAGTGTGTCACACTGATGAAGTCACGGGCACGGCTAGTTTAAAATATAATACATACGCGTTCATCAAGATAGTTTCTTTGTTTGACTTATAGTAGAATTTTTTGCTTTTTATATTATAAAAAATATAGTTTTTTAAAAATTTAATTTTATTTCTGTAATGCCAGGCTCATTATTGTTGGTTTTCTTTGGGTTGTGATTTCTCTTGATAATACCTTTTTAGATATTACCTATTCATATATGTGGTCGGTAACAAACAAATAAATGTATCATTTAAGTAGTATAAATATCTGTTTAAATATCTGTTTCAATATCGTATTAAGTCAAAAGTATAAAGTGTTCCGACAGCTTGATTATGGGTTGTATTTTATGAAAAATTAATAAATTAAAAAGAGAGGTCAAAAAGTATAGGAAATTAAAAGCTCCTACTCTTTCCAAAAACGTATTGATTGCTCGTTGATATGGAATTAGACAATATTTGCTTCCGCCAACGAGGTGGTGTTTGTGAATAAATAAATTTATGTGCGTTAGTGACAATTAAAATAATGTATAGTCAGCGCAACTGTTGTACGTGACGATTATGAGGTATAAGGAGAGAAAACTTTTTCAGCTTAATCGTTCTCAATTAATTAAGCTCTACCTACTATGTTTATAATCTAACTTTCTTATAATTTTGATAATTACAATGTAGCGCTATAAATACTAAACGGGATGGAAAAAAGGTTGATAGTATTTGTTAATAATTTTAAATGTGTCGATATGTAAAGCTATAGATAAGATATTCGTAACTATTACGTTCGGGGTTCTTGCTTGCACTAAAAAATATTATTCTAATTATAATAGAATAACACTTACAGAATTTATAGCCTGCATTTTGAAATTTTAATAAAAGTATTTAAAAAATTAGAAATTATTCTCGTTAGATATCACACGGTATCAGCACTTGATATGATAATAAGCAATGCTCATAACGAGAAAATAATTACAATTAGGATTAACAAAGAAACATAAAACAAAACATATTATTAAATTGTACGTAATAAAATAAAAAACAAAAAAATTAGTGAACACTTTTGATTTCTAATTTTATACTTATAATATAAAATTTAATGTCTACTTATAATGTCTGATCTGATGCTATACGTGTACTTCATACGACTCTTTTTTAATCTATATTTAGAAATTTCTTTTCATTATTTTCATGTCCAGAAGAATTTTTTCTAAAACGAATCAATTTTAATTGTTAACAATTTGTGACCAATCATTGGATAAATAGACGAGAGATAGGGCTTTCTTTTTATATGATACGTACCTGTCTTAAAAACCCTTATTGCCTTATGGATAACAAACATATTAATAAATAGTAATCAGTTGTAATGATAATACTAGTAGTTAATCATTCTGATAATGTTTTGTACTTTCGAATAAGTCTGGTCGATTTTAAGTGACATTGGCGCTAAACAAGTGATTGGTTAAACTTTTTTTTTGAACTATTTTGCGATGTGATGTATACTTTCGTTTCTTATTTTCAAAATTACGTAAACGTTTGCTGAGCAAGTGCTTAAATAAAATCGCGGGACCTTCGTTCGCATCGTAATAAATTGATATTGAATATATTTGGCGTTAATTTTGTAGAAATTCATTATTCACAATTAAATGAAACTACGTGATGTAGTATTATTTCTACTATCTTTAATTTCTTTACCACGACCTAGGTTTCGTTGTATTACAACATCTTCAGGTGGGATATTAGCAAAGATCTTAGCAAAAATCTTTGATAAATTGATATATTCACCAATTCGTGCCTTGTGGAACCATCGAACTATGAAAATTCCAATTACGGCCCTTAAAAACGCAAGAACCTTATTTTGAAACACTGTAGCCAATATGCTATTTAGCAATTTAAGCTTAATTTTTGCCTTATTTTTTTTTAAATTTCATGTTTCTATTTCTTGTATTAATCAAATATAATACAAGATGTCCAGTGGCAGATTTCAATGTTTGACAAATTGTAAAAAAAAAACTACACCTCTAATACAAAGTATTTTTGTTTTAACTTTATAACAACAAATGCGGATTTCATTTTTTAAAAACCACGTTTTCCAAATGGCGACCATCGAGTCTGACACACTCTTCGAGTCTAGCACGCATGTTTTAAAAAACCCGTTTGCAGAGCGACTGGGGTATCCTACTGACTTCGGCTCGAATATTTTCTTTAAGTTGTGTCAGAGTGCTCGGATTTGTTTTGTAAACAACTGATTTTAAGTATCCCCATAAGAAAAAGTCACATGGGCTTAAATCGGGTGACCTTGGTGTCCACGGTACGGTACCGTTTCGGGATATGTTTTTTTCTGGAAATAACTGCCGCACTGCATTCATGGACACATTAGCAGTGTGAACTGTGGCCCCGACCTGCTGGAACCATGTGTTTTGGTTGAAGGATGCACTATTCTGTAGTTCTACTCTGAAAAGTCATTTAACATCTGGGCATATCTCTTCGAATTCACAGTTACAGTTTGGCCACGTTGATTTTCAAAAAAATAAGGCCCTATGATTGCAGATGCAGACATGGCACACCAGACTGTTACTTTAGCCTTATGTAAAGGCTCTTGATGCATTTGTCTTGGGTTGTGGACATACCAGTAACGAAAGTTCTGTTTCTTCACATATCCTCCAATGTGAAAGTGAGCTTCGTCACTAAAGAATATGTTGCCCATCCGGGTAGCAGTACGAAATCTCAACAACATCACCTCCGCCTAAGTTTTTCTTAATTCAAAGTCAGAATCATGTAAATCTTGAACAATTTGAATTTTATACGGATGGAACTTGAGCTTTTTCCGCATTATTACCTGTAAAGTTGATTTCGGAATTCCCAATATCGATGAACGTGTACGCAGTGATAAACGGGGATTTTCAACGACAGAAACCATAACACGCTTGACATTTTCATCCGTGGCTATCAATGGTGTAGGTCCTGGCCTGGGCCTACTTAATGTTGATCCTGTAGCTCTGAACCTTGCTATTCATGACTGAATGAGGTTGATCAATGGTCCATCACGTAATCGACGAATACTGTAACGATTATTAAATCGACGGCGTGCTACAGACAGCGAAAATCCACTCGAAATGTACGCCTCGACGGTATTTGTATGTGTGGCCGATGTTAACTTGTGGATAATGGTAAGTGTTTGTCGAAAACCTCCCGAGCTCGCAAGTCTTGTAATGTTCTGTCCGTGGCTTTGAGTGATCTTTCATGTGCCATTGTGTATTCGTCCCAGAAGATAATTTTAGCTTATTTTAGAAGTTCACCCCGTCCAGATGCTCTTGGGATTTTACATACTGGGAATTGTTCACACGTATTCTGCCAGCAATCGCTTTATCAGAAACGTCTTCTCGGTGCTGCCTGGTGCGTCCAAATAAATAATTCCGCCAGTGTTGTTGTTGATCTGGTCCATGATAACGTTGTAATTTTTTTATTGTCATTGAAGAGTGGTTTGTTGTGAGCAATGTATTAAAGCAGTTCGTTGATGTTGTAACTTTTTCCTTTGTAATTTTGAAGTTTAGCATACTGGCATCTCAAGTTGTACTAAGATCTTATTTTTTATTGCTAAACATTTATCTTCTAGGCGAATGAGCGTTTTATTGAATTCGATGGCTAGTTCGGGATGAGCTTATCGAATTTTGTACAGTATGTCTTCATCATGCTTCGTTGAATTCGATGGCCAGTTCAGGATGAACTTATCGGATTTGGTACAGAATATCATCACTCATACTCTCTTTGAAGGAGTCTCATACCTGTTTTAGGTTCGATAGGTTAGATGTTGTCAGTATTATGGCAAATAAGTCTCTGAATTGTTCAGCTGAGGCTGTGAATGAGGCTTCTTGTAGTGTTAATTCACTGCATTTGCTCACATGCTTAGAGGCATATTTCATGGATTTCACTGAATTGCAGTATTCTACGTTTATGTATACTTGGGACATTTTGGAAAGTAGGTTATACGGTAATACCCATTGATTATCTATTTCCAGTTCGTATCTGCCCCGTATTTGTATTTTTGCTATCAAGCCACCTTTTTTGGATGATCGTCTTCTGTATTTGGGATAGCCATCATCTCCGGTTTGTGTATCGTTCAAATATGCTTTTGGGTATTTTTTTGTATGTAAAGGCCCGCATGGTCTGTGAATCATGCATTTCACAAATATGTCGTACAGCTCCGGCGCTTCTTGTAAATTGGAAACTTCAGCTTGCATGACTTTGTCAATACTAATGGGATGAATGCTGTCGTTTAGCCATATGAGTTTGTGTGAGTGAGGCAGTATTCGTTTTTGCCATTCGATTGTGTACATCCGGCATCTAACAGTTCCAAAGATGTGGTATTTTGTGATGACTCCACTAACGCTACGTTTGTTTTTGTCAGAAAACTCGGGCTATTATGTCGTGTCGATCCACGGGGACTTATCCGTATCTTAGTTGTTTATTTGATTTCCTGCCCATGATCATTTCCTGACATGTGAATATTATGAAGAGGTCAGTTCGCCCATATTTTTTTTGCGTAGGTCATGGCATCCATACTATATTCATGCATGTATCTTGGACTTCCTACGTAAGATGAAGGTAAGATTATCATTGTTCTTTGTCATTGTCGCTTCTTGAAGGTGGATGTATTCTTCTGTGCGTAGTTTCTTCTGATTCAGGCTCGTGTAAAGCATCCATTCCGCTTCTATTTTTGCATAGATGTCTACCAGGAATTGTTGGAATAAACGTCGAGTGTTGAGAATATGATTGTATGTTTCATTGCCTCCGATCGTTAAAAGGTAAGCATAGAACTGCTTGGAAGTGACTTTTTGTTTGTTTCTATGCCTGTTAAAGGTTGGATTTGTTTCTCATTAAAATGATATCCGTCCTCTCCGTGCAAAAATATTCATGGAAATGGGAGGGCATCAAATGAACTATGTGTTTCTACAATGCGTTGTAGTCCTTGTCTTCTGCGTTGTACAATTATGTCATGGCTTGTATTTTCATATTATATATTATTACGATGGTGACTTCGTCTATCTGAGGTGCATTTAATCAATCGTGTTCTCCAGGAGGTCTTTCCTCGGCTCGAATTATAACTTTATTGTCATCAGAAATCATTTCATCTAGTGCTGCTTCTAATACGTTAATAAGTTGATTGTGTTTGTGTAAAATCCTCTGTACGTCTTGGATTATTTCTCGTCTCAATGGACTGACGTTTATGCATTGTTGATAAATCTCTATTTCTTCATTTCCGATGAAATAAACTTGCAGAAATTTAATCTTCACTGGGTAGTGGTAGTAATAATCCCATTTTGTGATATTTTTGTCCTTAGATGGAAAAAACATAATCGATTTCATCTCTATTAGTGTTGATCGAAGTGTCACCGAGGGAAGTAATTTGAAAGCAGGCGTTGTACGCTTTTATATTCTGAAGAAAGTGTTTTGATTATGAAGTTTCCCCGGTCATGTAATGTAGAAATACCTACGGAGATGCTCCCAGTGGTTATAATTGAATCTCCATTCTAGCAACAGATTCCTGGTGTTTCTCTACTTATTTTCTTCATGTTGCATAATTGGCAGATATTATCCATTTTTCAAAATTACGGCGTATTTGTATTTATTACTTTCTTACATCAGGTCGCAGTGGAATGCTTCGTTTGTTAGATTGTACTGTTTACTTGTCGTCGTCCGCACTTCTCTTAGGGTTATATTTTCATGGTTGGCTTGCGTTTGAAGTCTTTTATTAAAAGATTGTATCGCAATTCTTGTTTCTCTGCTTCTCACTGTGCTCATTCTCGTCCGCTGGGAAAGTAAACCACTTCGCTTTCTTCGACTGTTTCATTGTTTCGCTGTTATTTTTATTTTCGCCGCTTTGCTCCAGAACTGGTAAGATCCCCTCCACTTTTACGTTTGGACATTGTATAAAATAAAAATCAAATCAACTTTTAAGAAATACACTAAGTACACTTTAAACACTTTCACAATTTATTTTCGATTTATATTCAGTCGCTGTATCCTTTTCATTAATCACACTTCACTATTTGTTTAAAGTTACTCATTGCACTTCACTAACAAGAAACTAACGTTCAAACCCACGATGGATCTTGCTTTATATGCCCCTACGAATGAGTAGCCCCACCCATACAAAAAAAGCTTCGAATGGTCCAAAATATTCCTGAACATTCCACAACATTCGAGAGTCTTCTGGAATATTTGACATTAATCTAGGATATACCAGGATGTTCACGAACGTTCCAGGCTGTTCTCAAATATTCCACAACATTCCAAAATGCTCCAAGATATTATGGAATTTTGTGAAATGCTCTCAAATACTCTCGAATATTCTGGACATTTCTAGAAATTTCTAGAGGGCGAGACTTTCAGCCCTTAAGCACGCCCTTCGAATAAAAACGGGAACCTTATTCATGGATGGAAGATAGAGGGCTACCACACCATATAACTCCCTTGATCGTACCGGGACTCGTTTCTGAGTTTTAAGAGCAAGCACCTTGTATACTCAATTTTATAATATATTTATATATATATATTATATATATATATATATATATATATATATATATATATATATATATATATCTGATGACATATATATATATATATATATATATATATATATATATATATATATATATATATATATTGATTAGGAAAGGGGGTATATCATTTTGAATCTTAAGTTGCGTTTCACAAACGCATCTTTAAAATAAAATTTGGTAAATGAAACTTCCAGTCAATTTTGAAAGACCTTTCTTATAACAGTATACTAGATAGATGGTATGTAAAATTCTTTTTTGACAACACATTACGTGTATAGGTAAGTACGTTATTTATTTTGTTTTTTCCCTCACTCTTCCCGTTTACACAGAATAAATAAAACAAATATTTCGATGCCTGTTATATATTAGTTAAAATTAACACCTCGAGCAACTACTTGCAAAATTTAATACGTCATAAAGTAAGGCCGTGGCGCACGGACGGACGGATACAATTCAATTAGAAAAATGATTCCTTCATTCAGTAGGAAAATTTAAAAAAGCATATTTGAAATTTCTAAATTTAGTTGCAGTACAATTTTCAATTAATTGTTAAAATATGAAATATTCTTACCATTTACACATGGTTTTATAGAAATATGGGTTTAATAACTACATCATATAAAACGCCTAACAAGTACGCGTAGAACTAGCACTACAGAGGATCCGTACACGTTTAGATACATTTAAACATTTAAGAATATATTTATTTCTATTAAAGTCCTTGCAAATATTAATCTTTCACAATGCACATATTGCCTAGTCTATCTTGCACATGCGTAAAAACATGGTGCTTATTTAAAAATTATGTGGTCCAGGATAATTACAACAATTGGTCTGTAAATTCTGCTTTTTATACTTTGTAGTTCGGTAGTTTTAGAATCGGGTCTTATTTTCGCATATTTTTAGAATATCTTTTTAAAGATGTAATTTAAAATTTAAAAAAAGAAATCTATTTGTATTTCTTGTAACTATGCCTTTCAAATGAAGTACTAAATAAAGGAATGTTAACTACTTTACCCCACTTTTATTTTCATAGGAATATTTTATAAAAATTACCTAGTGTAAAATATGTGGTACTATGCTAAATGTCAAGTTTATACCTCTTAATTTCTGAGAAAATCAGCTGTGACCGACAGAAAAATGAACAAGTTTTATGGCGATTTTTTTTCGTTCTGAGATACGGAATTCTAAAAACTACGATTAATTGAAAAAGAAAATAAAAAATAACTTAATTATGAAGTGGTACTGCTTTCGTGTTTAGTATTTTTATTAAGTCTTAAGGCCACGATAAGGACATCATATTATAAAAAAATTCTTAAACAAAGCTGAGCAATTTTTGCTTTATATATGTTTCGCTTTATTATTTAAGATCTTTACCATATAATATTAAAAAAACTATGTACCTTGGCCACATAAAATTATACAATATTAAATATGAGTCGATTTATTGCAGTCTAAGTACTTCCACAGAAGTGGCAACGTTTACGACGTCTTTAGACGAATGAGAGTGCGTCAAGCGAGCGAAATACGTACCAACGATCTGTCGCCAGCAGCTGAGATAACGATAAGGAGTTACGAGGAGTGACGAGAACGCACTTTGCGAGGGGGCGGATGTCGTCGGCAGATGCAAACGCGTTCCGTTCCATTGCGCCACGGGCCGTCAGTCGCGTGACACGAAAGTGACACTCGCTTCTGTCTGAATGCGAACGAACAGGGCGGGGACGTAATATTATTTCTTTAATGATAGCGAGTGTAATTTAAATGATAATGAGGGAGTAGGGGGCAATTCAATATCTAGGATGCTCTCCATAGTTCGTATAGTAATTCATTATTATTCGAACCGTTTCTTCGTTCAGTACATCTGTATTTCCATCGGCCGTCAACACTTAAAAAACAGATAATTGCGTAATTTATATACAAGCAAGTGTTTCTAAAATGTACGCTGTAAGATTTGGAAACATGTTATAAAAAAATATTTAAGGTTCCCATATGTAGGTAGTGTAAATGAAAAATAAAATATGTTCACCATAGCATTCTAACCTTTTGATAGGTTTTTTAAAATTCCATTTAATTTTTAAATTTCTTCAACACGCTGATGAGAAATGAATAACGCACAGATGAAGCACAAAGAAAATGATTTTACTTTTACATCACCGGGCTTCACGACCATAATTTTATCTCTAATTTTGAAATTATTTAGGTTCTTATGTAATTGATACCATCGTGGCAATTCGCATTCACTGTCTAGAAACGTACAAAAAAGTATTTATGGACTGTAGCAAAAATCTTAAAATCTCAAAATATTTCTATCAATTTTTTCTACTCTGTGAAACTGCGGCTGTTTCGTGTAGATCTGAATTTCTTTATAAGTTTATACATGTAACTATTTTTCTTTTATTATATGGGATGAATTATATCTTAGAATCTATGACAATTATTTGTACGAGAAAACCTGTATTGATCATCAAATCGTATTTAAATATTTTTGTTAAAATCTGCATTATGTAAAACAAGGCCTGATTTCAATTTAATTAACAAAAATATGCTGAAGTAAAAATATCATCATCAATTAGGTTTCTATATTAAAATGAAACCATCTCTTAGTTGAATTTTTTAGTATATTTTTATGTTTTTTTTTTAAATTTGAATATAAATAATTTATGTTAGCTACCGCACCATGTAATTGTCTATAAGAAAGTGTTCTCTGCGTAAATCTACACCAACGCAATTGAAAATTTGAACTTACAATAAAGTCAAAATAATAACCATTTATTATAACCTAAAGAAATTTTAATAAACTGAAATGTACAGACGTGTATTAAGACTAAATAACTAAAATCTACCAAACAATCACTACCTACACTGTACGCCCTTAATTTGTACGTAATTAGTACGCATAATAAGTATTTAAATAAAATTTTACAATGATATTTACTGCTATAAATTAACAAAAAATTATATGTACAGTACCAAAAGAAGAAAGAAATTTCAACAAATTAAAAATGTAAAGCTTAAAAAAGAAGAAAAGTAACATGATGACAATCTAACCGAATTAAAGGGCCAATATAAAGTACACTCGCCTAAGTGTTTATACTGGAAGACAGTGAAATCATCCATCGAGTAGAACGGTTGACAATCGATCGCACTCCGCACCGCTGCGTGTGGCTGTGTCGCCGCGATATGACGTGCTTTTCATATTTCCGTTTTCATATAGGCGTACCCGTTTCCCCTTTCCGCGAATACATCGAACCAAATATCATCAAAAACTTAATTATTTCTACAATACTTTCGATTATTTTTAAAAACCCAGTTATTTCTGTGAAATTTTTGGTGTAAATTCTAATGGATAACTGGCAATTTATGTCTACAGGTTTTGTTTAAAACAGCCTTAACATTTTTTTGATAAGAATAATGGATCGAAATGTCGATCGAAATCGAATTATGAAGTCATTTTTTTTCCGATTTTTGAATTAAAATTTATTATATTTAAATCAATTATGTAAGCTTATCAATAAAATGTACTTAGATGTTGTACTAGACGTTCTTATGGACATTTCTAAGTCCTGTGATTCTTCGGTACAGTGTTAGTGCATCTATAGTAATTTTGCCTGGATTCGTCACAAAACCATCCACATCAGCAAATTCTTCTCTGATTGCGTTATCGTTATTAACTCTAGTTAAATTAATATTTTGACTATTCTTCCTACAAAATATTTCCCTAAAAGGCTACACCACCTATATACGACTGACATGGTCGGATTTTATTCTAGTTTTTAAGAGGTAGTTGGTTTTTTTAAGAACCGCCTCAGGAAGATACCCCTGATGTCCCTGTATTTGAAGAGTATGGCATCTGGGTAAACTCCTTTGCAAAACTTCTGTGCTGTGGTTGAGATTGAGTAAAAATAATGGAAGATACTGCTAGTTAAATTTATTTTATTGATTTTTCATGGTACGTTAACCAAATATAATTGAAATATTACAATAAAGTTCTGAAAAAAATACACTAAGATTTTTACTTACGTAACTAAAATGTTGACAATTTTTTTTTCCTGATGTTATGTTTCACAAGCAAAGTGGCGTACTTCGCCAATAACTCAAACGGATCGTTCGATTTCAAATCCCGCCCCGGACAGATCGGCGGAAGATAAATTATGCTCTACCTGTTTGTCGAAGTAAACACGAAATAAACAAATGCGACAGCATCTGCGAGCGAACAATAAATCAGCGCGACGGCAATGTTTTTGTGGCTTTTTGCATCGTTGGCGATTTAGTTGTCGTGCTTCTGTTTAGACCAATTCACTTATTTGCTCCAATTAAATCTTACTTGTTTGCTTCATCGACATCGAATTAAATCGACCCTCATCCATAAGTGATCTAAGCATTCTGCCTTAAATAAGACGAATCCCGAGGAAATTCTATTTTGTAAGTTATAAAACAAGCTTAACTTAAGGAATGGTAATCTCGCTGTTGTATTACAAGTGAATCTAGTTGTGACTGGGACTATTTATAAGAAGGCCTACGGTTATTTTTACTTGGCCAATTTTCAAAGCAAACTACTTTTTTCTTTCTAACATCATCCAAATTATTTTCCACTTAGAGCATTAAAACATTGTCTTTCTTCATCGACTGATCATAAGGATCAAATCTGTTTGACACTCCTTCAAACTTGCGAGTGTCACTAAAATTTTGCTTGGCTAAAAGGCTACATTCATAATAAAAAAAAAATTTCAAGTGATGTTTGGAACGCATTTGATTCACCCTTCATTCAATTTACTGTAAAATGTTTTTAATAAACTACGTGTTTTAAAATCTAATGCTTGACATAATCAACTCGAAAACAACGTAATATTTTTACATAAGGTTTTTTACCGATTTCATTTGAAAATGTTTTTTTAAAGATGTAATAAAGTATTATAGTAATTTTCAATAAAAGTCTCTGAAAGTAGGCATTATACATTTATAATTCTTGTAGACTATTAACATGTGGTTCATTTTTGGTTTATAAAATGTATAAATGGAATATAAAAAAAAACAAATAAAAGAATAAAAAAGGAATTACTTGTTCGATGATTTTGAATGAATTGACGACTTTGCACTTCTAGCTTTATGCTCGTGATTAATTTTTTACATGGCTACGATTTTATCAATATAGTAAATGGAAGTGATTTTAGTTTGGCTGAACCGTAGAAGTGAATAGGATCAAGTCCGTTATTGGTATTTAAGGCCAGTGGAATGAAACGTAAAAATCTTATAAACATTTTTTTTTAATTGAAATGGAATTAATTTTGACTAGATGAAGTTTCAAATGAAAAAAGATGTATTATTTTCTTAAATAATTAATAATTCGACAATGAAATAATAATATACAACAGCCAAAATAGTTACACATATTTACATGTAGTTGCACATAAATAGATTGAATGTGATTTTCTTTGCGTCGCTAATTTGGCGGGGATTACACATTTATTTTTTGAACATTACACGTGTCCCCTGTATTTGATAAGAATGTTTTCCCTAGCAGAAAAAAAGCAAAATACGTTTCATGTCGACGAGACCTTTCAAATTCACCGATTCCTACGGACCAGACAGACAATGTTAAAAAGATTATTATTAGTATATAAGTTTGTTTATTATTCCAATAACGAATATTTTAACATCAGATCTCGCTTTACATTTTCATTTTTATTTCGATCGGGCAAAAATATACGCATTTGACGTATATGAACATACGTACGGTGACTACGATGTTTCGCCAGTCAGATACCAGAACATCCACTGCTCTGGCAACAGACTGATGTACATGCAGCTGCCTGTTTACATGTATACACATATCTACACCAATACATTGCATATATTCGACCATATGATATACGTGTCGGACTGTTTCGGATGGGTAAAATCTTATAAGTTCGCATCACCGACATCTTGTAATAGCAGTACATCTGTAGCTATAAAAATGATGTGTTGTACAACGTTATTGCTGTGTATATCTACACAAGTTATATTGATTATGTGGAAACTTCAAGTTGTGTATTATATGCATTGTTTAAATTGCGTTTTAGTCTGATTATTATTTTAATTGTTTAATTATAGGATCACTCTGTAGTACACAGTATGTACTAAATATGTTGATATTTTTATATAGAGAAATGCATCAGAAAAACAAAACATTTATTTTCAAATATTTGAAATATTAAATATTTTTTTTATTTTACCCTTACAATACATCATGCAATGAGTATTTCATAGTGGCCTACGAGTTATTTTCTTAGCGAAGTAAAATAGATTTCTAGTTATATATTTTTGTCGTGGTTTTTAAAGAAATATTATATAAAATTTTATAAAACCGCTATTTTTGCACAGTTTTAAGTTTTTACTTTTATCTGCAGTCCCCGTGACTGCCTATGTGTTTTTTTCTTTCTTGATTGTGATATTATATGACGTAAAATGACAGTTTTAAAAATATGTAGCTTCATTTATGCGAAAGAAAGTTTTATTTTCGTATAATATTATTGAAATATCAGTATTAATAAAATATATTTTAAAAAACCGACATCAAAAAAGGTAGGTACTAAAAAGTAAAAAATAATTAACCCAAAATGGGTACCTACTTATTTGCAATAAACAAACGAGTTACTTATGTTTGTAGTCGGTGTCGACCAAGAGCACTGTCGACCAACTTAAACAAATTTATAAAATTTTAACTTCTAATGAACTTACTATACTAAATATATTCATAAAGAACGTATTTATAATATAATAATTTACTTTTCTTTAAGTTGATCGGTGGTGCTGGCACCGAGTACAAAAATAAGTAACTTAGGTACTCATTATGTATAAGTCAGTAACTATTTTGAGTTAATTATTTTTTTACTTTTTAGTACCTATCTTTTTTGACGTCGATTTTTCAAAAGATATTTAATTTTATAATTTTTAGTGATTAATATATTAATATTAATCATCACAATTATTTTCTTTCTTAGAATATTACACAATTCTTAAAAGGGCAAAAGCTAGTATACGGATAATTTTCTCTTAGTCTAAAGTTGACTATCAACAACACATAAATATGAAGCAATAATAGTAGCCACCAATGGTTAGCTGTTAGCCCTTAAGGAGTTGGGTTCTCCACATCCGTAGACCAATATCAGGTTTTTCAAATTAAAAACTACCATTTGAAGAGTCCCGTTCTCCATGTCCGAAATCCAATATCAGGTTTTGCA
The DNA here is from genome assembly GCA_039881145.1 of Druceiella hillmani. Classification (NCBI taxonomy): domain Eukaryota; kingdom Metazoa; phylum Arthropoda; class Insecta; order Lepidoptera; family Hepialidae; genus Druceiella; species Druceiella hillmani. Next base: position 10,211,809 of record JAYKKI010000047.1, on the reverse strand, counting down.
AAGTAATAACTAAATTAACAACTAACCACTAGCATATTTATCAAATATATATATAACCGGTATATTTACTACCATCCTTTGAGGAGTTACATTGTTCATTTGCAGAACCATCATCCTATACTGACCTGGTCGATGACGCAGTTATTTTGCAAAGTAAGACAACCAGTAGCAAAAATACCTTAAATTACGCTTGATTTACTACCATCCGATAATTCATCTCCAGAACCCATCATCAGACTCTAACATCATCGATAATGTAACGATGCAATGTAACAACTACCATTCAACTTTAAAAATATTCTATTACAAATTTCACTAAACATTTTATTGCTACCAAATGTACGCGTTTTCACATGTGGCGAACCTTATTGTTTACTAGCGCCATCTAATGGTATTATTAAATTTTATGCAAATGTGCATTGTTTGATTTTTAATTTCATCTAGCTCAAAGTTAGTTACAGAATGTAAGAGTAGTTAATTACGTTTTTATTTATTTTATTTAGTTTTTCGTCAGCTATGGAGAGAAGCTTTTCTCTTGCGTAAATAATACACCTATACATATTTCTAAAATCAACGTTACAAGGAGTGCCGTAAATATTCTTTATTTCTTTAAAACTTGAAGACTAATTTTATTTTCACGGCACAATATTTCTAATAAAGTTTTTATTTGTGTTGGTTAAATATCACGGATATCACGCTAACACGATAACTCATGCCGGTGATCACAATGTTAATTGGTATTCCAAACTGAAATTGAAAATCATATATTTCGTTTCATCTAATGAATGTATTATTGTATAATTTATTTTATCGTAACACTTTTTATCTCTAATGTAATGTGCAAGGATAATACGATATTCCTGAACTAAGGAATGTTTGTATAGAGGAAGGTTTTGTTTGTTTGTTTGTCTTTTAACATTCGGCACAAAAACAGTTTCTCCGATTGGTGTGCAACTTTCAGCGTTGTAAGATGTATAGTTCAATGGTGTGTATTGCAATATATATCATATCGAATTTGAACCTTTTTTAGGATTCCCTAACCTTAGCCAGTAGCCCTCATAGTTTCGTCTCCTTATGCGCATGTTTCTGCCCGATTAATCTAATATTTTACACCTACTGAAATAAAATTTTGTAAGCAGATGTATGTTAATGATGCAAAATTATACAGATTATAAAATTTAAAAACAAATACAGAAAAGCATATAAAAAATAACCTACTTCTGAAGTGAAATGTAGTTGGATAGACCTCATAAAAGGCAGGCAATTGAGTCTAAGTAATTTTAATGATTCGTTTTCGAGATAACTTATTTCAAACACGTCATTAAAAGCCCCTTAACTTTTATAATATTTTTTCAAAAAATCTGAAAATATCGCTCCTAGTTATAGAAGATACAATAGCATTCACACTTTTCGATTCTATCAAAAAAAATGTCAAATAATGACGAATTTTTTTGAAGATGAGGAGTTATTATCGCCCTATACGAGCAAAATTTTGTAACTGCATGTCGTTATAATATATAATACCTACGGACCTAAGATTACGGAAAGATAAATATCCGATGCGCTACTGACCGTTTTGTTACAAAATCAGGCTAAATAAATATTATTAATTTGTGATGATTAAACCATCATAGCTACATCACAATTAAATCTGAAGAATTGTGCATGAAAATTATTTCTATAAATAAAGACTCTTTGTTATAAGCATTTTATATATATCACAAGGTTGGACCATATAGCTCTGTATTCAAATAAAGCGTAAGAGAAATGGTTAAACTGTAGGTTATATGGATACAAACGTGCAGAACACAAATTAAACGCAACGCTGCTGACGTTATCATTCACTCAATGGCGGAGAGAGTGGTAGCACGTGCTCAAATTTAAATTACAAAAATGGGATAATTTGCTGTTTATGGCTGCAATCTAAGATCTAATAAACGTTTAAAGATAAAAGTAACATCATGTTTCATTCCTACGTTTTGATATTGCATTTTGATGTGTTAAACTGCCAAAACGACATTAACATACAATTTAAAATCCTAGCGATCGGAACTGAACTTGAACGTTAATATTACCATAACTCAAAATATGGAATGATTTAATTTTATTATAGTTTGTTACTTGCCAAACAAATTAATTAACTAAGAGTGGCCAAGCATTCTTTGAAAATGAGGGAGATTCTTTTATAGAATCAGAAGGGATTTATTATTTTCACTTCACCTCAAACAGATTCGTAAAATTAATGTTGTAGATAAAGTTTATATTCAAATATGTACGAGAAACTAAAAAATCGAATACTAAACTTTTTTTAATATTACGCGACAAAAGGAATTACACATTTGACTTGAACAGAAGCGTGCTTGGACGAATATTCTGACACGGGGTAGTCTGTCCACTCAAGTCGCGCCGAGCACCCCCATAGAGGGGTCTAAAAAAATTGATTGTAGATGTAATACAAATTATAAATATTAGATCAAAATGTTTAAAGCTTAAAGTAGTCCGAAGTAGTAACCCGAAATTAGAGATACTAATATAATTTGCATATAAAGCTTTGCTGACCCATTTATTATTTATGTGTGTGAATTATAATCTTCACTACTTGGACTAATGATGTATCTAACACTGTTGCTCTGTTCAGCTTCACTTTTTTAGAGATCAATGATAAGATAATATTTAGATCACAATTTGATCAAAAATGTTTGGTCACCTAAAAAGTTTATTTTTACGGTCATTTTTGAGTGCTTCCAATTACTAAGTGAAAAAAAGAATCGTGTTATTCTATATGGATTATAAATAAGTTTATATCATAATAGTAAAATATAAAAAAAATTAAAGTAACAGAAAATAAACAGTCTTGGAAAAGGTCCCATACACGCGATCATATCGCGCACAATTTCATTTCCGTTTTGGCTGGGCATGCTCATGTTTAGTGTAACTTTGACGTTAGCGATTGAAATGAAGTAAATTTTAATCGCTAATGCCAAAATTACACTATCGTATGGAATAAAGCCTTAAATTTTATTTCAATATTTAGATTGTTTATATCTTTACAATGTCTAAATTTCTTATTTAAATTATGGGATAATGATAATAAGAAATTCGATGCTTCAATACGTACTTTGCAGGCTATAAATTATTAAATTATTATCAAACACATAAAACACATAAATACAATACAAATAAATAAATTACTAGCTGACCCGTGCGAAGTATTCGCACTATATCGCCATCTAGCGTGTTCCAAGTATACAATTTGGCTAAGATATTTGATGTGTCGCCCACAGATGGCGCTCATGCCAATTGTTATAAAAATTAATTTTTTTATTAACAAAAAGATTTTTTTCGAATTTTTTTATATTTTTCGCCTAAAGTAGAAAATATAAGCTTTAAGTGGGTATTTTTTTTATTTTTTTTGGTGCAGTAGTTAAAGAGATCGAGCCGCTCGACCAAAAAACACCTTTTAGAAATAATATATTTAGATTATCCGAAGATTTCAGTGAAATTTAGTCATTGTACGATCTGACTTGAAAATATTTATTTGACATGTTCATCATTATTTACACATATGCCTCACACTATTAAATATTAATCAAATATGTATCTGCGCTGGAACTGGGTACATATAATTGAATGTTATGAATTCGCGCCGCTTTTGCAGGCTATATCCGCTTTGACGCCAAGCGCCTTCCTTATCTCTCTCAGTTGTTCCGACGGACGCTGAGCGCAACATAATATGAGACGACATGCTGTAGCGCCGTTTTGCAAAAGGGCCGTTAGCTTCATCCCCTTTGACGCTCAAACTCTTATGGTGATGGCGCCCTATTAGGATTCTACGTTTAGAAACTTTTTTCTAGTTCGGATTTCAATTCTTAATTTAAATTTGTATTCACTTGTTTTTGAGGTATTGTTGAAATTATCATGTGTAAAATTTATAATCGCCAGCTTAAGGTTATTTATTAATTTTAGGCTGCAACAAAATATATTATCCAAAATTGTTTAAGCATATTTCCTCACTCAACAAACAAATTTTGCAGGAATATATATGCCAAAAGGCTAACAACAAATCCGGACTATGACACAAAGTAGTAATGTGTTGTTTTCATTTCGTTTTTGAAGACGGAAAACAACACATTACTACTTTGTGTAATGTGTTGTTTTTTTGTGACTATGAAAAAGAAATCATATTTTTTTTAAACATCGAAATACAATCATGCTTGTGTCGAGTCCAATCATTCGTCAGATATTTGGCTCAAAATTTTAATTAAAATAATATACGATTTGCACTCGGCACAACATGACTATATTTAAAAATGCCTTTTGGAATATTCAAAATTTATGGTTCAAAAAATCTACAGATACTCGTATCCGATATGACTTTTCCATCAAAATAAACAAAAACTTAGTGGAAAACAATTGAAGATATGAAGGAGATTGACAAAGCTAATTTATTTTTCGTTACTTCATTAAGAAACTAAATGAAAGGAAATATTTAATAGAAGTAAAACTAGACATTTAGTTTTGTGTAAAAGATACATACAGACTGATATTTAGTTTAAAGAAAACTCGCAGTTTGCTCAGGTGTTCACCAACAAGTATAATGTATTATAAAAAGACAATAGAATTTCTATAATCTGGATATCTCCTCTGACTACACTGGAAAAATCTTTTATTCACAATTGGATAGAACATAATACGGAACTCAAGAAGTAGAAACTCGTTTGAGACAATTGGTCTTACTGGATTTAAAGTTTACATCAACTCATTTAATTTTATTTATGTAAAGTAATAAAATTATTAACTTTGGATCAAAGCAGTTATTTTATATATGTAATTTTCTAATTATAGCAACATCTAACTAAAAGTAATTACAAATAATTTAATTTGTAAATCGATATAAAATGCACTTAAAGTGCATTCTTGTATGTTATTCCGCGTGGCTTTTTGTTTGTATCGGACCTGGATATTTACCAATTCCCAGTTTTTCGTCATTTCTGGTGGATTACAAGTAAAAGCATCCATAACAAAAGTCAACCCTTCTAAGCGTTTTAATCCTTGATAGACTGATAAATGCGTCAAAGAAGAAATAGAGTTGCCACATCTGTTATACAAATTTGAATCCTTCGGATTGCGAATCCTAAAAATGGAGGTGGTATTTCAGAAATAGCAGCAGGCCATTGTTTTCAAATTTGAAGCTGTAGAACAATAGCAAGGCAGTTCAATGATGAACAAGATGTAAGTAAGGAACGAACGATCTCAGTATTTAATTATTATTCACACTAAAAACGCTCTAATAAACGAAATATAATATCACATTGGTCTTAATGTTATAAAAAAAATTGTTAAAGCTACATTGTAAACAATTTGGTTTAGCTGTTTGTCAAATTTATGAAACAAGGTATCAAATAGGTATCAAATATGTATCAAAAAATAATATATTTTCCTAAGCGGAACTCAGATCGATTGGTCGACCATCTATTTCCAAAGCGGAGGGAGTAATATACCGTAATAGCCTTATCTTTTTTCAGCCTGATTTTTAATTTATATATTCCGGTTAGTAGCTCATAAAGGTGCTTGAATTAATATACACTATCAAAAACATTACCATAAAAAGAATTATATTCATCTTCAAAATTAGCCACAAAAAGAGAGCTGTGATACAAAAGTGTTAATTAGTAAGTACTAGAGTTGCGTCTAAATTTATTGAATATTATATTCATTATAATATTGAATTTAGCCTCAATAAATATTATCTCTGTGTCATTTTGTAAATTTTTAAGATCTATAAAATCACAAGAATTTTTATTTTCAAAACTGTGATCTTTACTAATAGATCTGAAGATTTTGTAATACAACGAAACCTAGGTCGTGGTAAAAAACTTAAAGAAAGTAGAAATAATACTACATCATGTAGTTTAATTTAATTGTGAATAATGAATTTCTACAAAATTAATGCCACATATATTCAATATTCAAAACTGGGGTTGTTAAAATTATCTGCCACGTAAATTAAGACTTCTGGCATCCGCTGGGTCTGAGTTATAGGGATGTGAAAATAGCTATGAAACGTTCGATCAAAAGGTGTAGAATCTAATACATCCATGTTGATTTCACTAAATGTTGTATTACCACTTATGACGCTCTATGCATATGTAAATGGAATCAAGTTAATCAATTAATTTTTGAAAATGTTTAAATTGAGTTTTCATCCAATCCAGTCATTATGTCTGAAATTCTTACTCCCTGCTCTATTTGTGTTTATATTTCGTGCTATTTTTGCCATAGATTTCGTTTCCATGGCGTATATATGTTACGCATAGATTGCGATTTATAATTCTTTTACATATTCTTGTGACATGAAAATTAAGTAACGTGCCGCCATTAGGATTAGTTTTTTCCATATTCATTCAAGGAACGATTAATTCCATACTACATGACGTACACTTTTGTACTTTAATCTCAAATTTTCAAAAATAAACTGCAAAAGCATTATTCATTGATTAAAAACAGGTCTCAAAAATGAAAATATTGTATTTTGCGTAAGTATTTTAATAATTTTGGTTAAAAGGTTGAAACTTAACAAAACTAAACTTTTATCTAGGTACCTAATTTAAAGAAAAACCTTGGCCAAGTACGCATAAAGGACTTTTCTTGAAATTTTTGATATGAGTTATCCGAAATAATTTTAATTGAAAACTGTAATCGAATGCTAGCGAATTTTTTAGATGTTTGAAATCCACAGTCGAAAAATTAGAAGCAAATAGACATATTACACATAACTTAGAAGCTTATTATTTCATAAAGAATTCTAAAAAAAATTAACTGGCATCTATTCATTTCGAAATATTTTTCAGTGGCATGGCGTTCGATGACGTTCAACTATTGAAATATGTCGTATTGAAAGAGATCATTGTCCACTATCTTTGCATGTAAACATTAAAAACTTTTCATGCGGATAACATTTACTTTCTGAGAAAATGTACAAATATATAAGAAAAATTGTATAAATACTAGTTTTTTTTAAACAAAGTGGAGAGGCAATGGCAAATTCAATTTAATATCTTATATTTAAATAATGCTAAACATTATCCAAAAAAAGGTAATTAGCTCAGCTTATATAGTTTCGTTATACACGTAATCAATGCAGTTTACAGCTAGCACATACACACACATGCACGTAGCCACATACGCATACACACACGTACACACGCACTCACGCTTGCACGCATGTAGGTACTTACACACATGGACACGGATGTATGTACACGGAACATACACACACACATGTGTGTGGATATAATATATATATATATATATATATATATATATATATATATATATATATATATATATTCCTATATAATTGATTTAAAAAATATTTCAAATAAAAATTAAGTCAGTATTTTTTCTACAAAAAGTTCCTTCATTGTCCAACCATTCTAGAGATATTGTCAAAAAACATTTTTCAAAATGGCGGCTGATCCCCAGTTTGGAGCAGTATCATCATGGTTTTATTATCCTTCCATTCACAAATCCCAATCAAAAAATTACTGTATGGCTTAAATGCATTTCGGATGCCATTTTTTCGTTATGCCAATTGAAATAATTTGGCGGCGCCATTCTATGTACAATTAAAGGCGTCTAACTTTTCCTTATTCTCTTTTTTAAAATATTGTAATTTAATGTGGGCTAATAGTTAATAAAAATACGTACGAGAACTACGAATGCACGTAACAGTAACATGTAACTCTTCAAAGTAATCCAATTCGTTGGACACATTTTCGCACGTATTATGAAAAGTTTGCAAATTTTCCTTACATAGACTGGCGCTTCCTTCCGTGAGCAAGATTCATTAGTTGTTTATAAACTCTGCAAAGGATCCTAGACTAGGATGTTTCGCGGGCAGACGTTTGTCTATTCGAGCCTAATACTTCCGACTGAAAGTTCCTTTAGATGTTTGCGCTTTAGGATTAGGCGACAATATAAACACGTATTTTTAAGTTTGTATCCGGTTTGCTTTGTATCAAATGTTTTGTAAATTTTAGATTTAGAAACTTTGTGTGGAAATTTTTCTCTGAATCATCTATTTGATTATGAAATCTAAATTTAAAACAATTTTAGTACGCAGTGAAAAAACCTGTGGCGTTGAAATGTTTGAATTGGCTATGTTATTGGTTTTTTTAATGGAAATTGTGATATTTACTAATTGGTATGATATTTCCATACCTGAAGTATATAATAATTATACCGTACCAATATTACCTGTTTTAAAACATGAAAGATTTAACCGACAGCTTTAAATTGCTCTAAGGTGATTTCAGCAATGGATTTAGTGATATTCCGAACAAAATTTTTAAAATTAAATTTTTTTCCCATTATTTTAATGTTTTTACATAAATGTATTGGCTGTATATCAAAACTTTCTTTCCTATTTTATTACCTGTATAATATTCTACTCGTCCGTATAAAAATCATTGTTTATCTCATTACATACATGGAATATCTACAAAATAATCATCCTATCAAAATTTTAACAGTTTTCAATTGATTTGAACCTATTGAGGAAATATTCTACATGAGCTGCAAAGTACCTGCGAAGTTGCCTAACTACTTTTGAATACTTCTGTCGTTTGTCTTTCCTGATATTCAAAGCAACAATTGGTAGGTAAAGAATTTGTATGTTAAAACCAATATTGTATAAGTTGGTCTATAACGGAATACACTTTTTGTCTTGCTTTTTCTTGTGAACGTAAAACTTAAGAACATGTGTGGAGTATCGTCGCGTAGCGCGCTGTTTGCAAATTTTAAGAGAATAGTCGAATTTATGTGACTGTTCCCCGCCTTTTCAAGCCGGAAGAAAGATTATGACAAAATTAGTGACTATTTGAGCTCAACTTGGTAACACATCGACAGATTTCAGACAATGAGATCGACGAAAAAAACTAACCTTAAAAGTATCGCACGATTGTCTCATTCTGATAAATATATTCGTTACAGAATTTAAAATATAGTCTTAGAAATATAAAATATTGCGTTTACAGAATAGAAAGTCTTTGTACAATATACAATATAGTTTTTACAGATAAAATATTTATAAAATATAGTCTTTACAGAATGTAAAGTGTTGTTTTTAGAGAATTTAGTTATTAGAGTAATTAAATATAAAGGTAATTTAAGAAGGATAAAAATATTTTGTAAACAAGGTTGTTAATTTTTTTTTATGTTAGTATAATTTGTCAATATATGGTACCTTTGGGTTATGAATTTAGTAGTCTTTTTATGTGGCTTTTTTGATGTAGGTGTTACAAACTGCTGAAGCGGTTTTGATGTAAAAGATATCTTTGAATTTTTTCTTACATTGAGAAAGCTGTAGACTACAAAAAATAAAATATTTTTCTTTATTACAGCTTAAAATATTATTACATATATACGACCCATCCGGAAAATATTTCCGGAAAAAACACCTATTTGAAACAAAATTTGTAAACCGTAGTCGATTTTTTTCCTGTCATGGGGTATAGATTGTTACGTAAATTATTTCGTAATAATACTATTAATGTTATTTTAATATTGTTCCATTATTGGTATAAAAAGCAAATAAATGATTTCAACCCACATTTGACCGTTGTTGAATTGGTAATGTTTCTCTATAAATAAATTGCCTTATCCGTTTTTATCACTCAATTTGTAAAAAAAGCAGTAGGAAATTCTAAATCAAAATTCCTTTAAATTTTTAACTTCTCGCCCTCCAGAGTGGGTGTAATACGTTGTTGATAACATATATACATTCCAGTATAAATATCAATTATTCGCGCATATCAAATATCTAAGGATAGTAGAGATGTAATTAATGAGAAGCGTGGGCGGCTCATCTTATAAGGTCTTACCGAGATTCAAAGTGCTATTTATAGTGGTAATTTGATTTCGGTGGAATATATGGAAATACTTAATGTCTATGTAAACAACGTTCGAAGGAGGCCGTCATAGGAAATTTAATTGCGCAATATAACATTAGCAATGTATAAATGCTTATATTATAGTCAGGATTTTTGAAGAAATAAGCGTGAGATCTTAAGTATATACCGTCTCTTAACAACACATGTTACGTGCAACCATCGGACAAATAATTGCACGTAACATGTAGTTGCACGTAGCTCTAGGATAAAAACCAGCAAAATTACGTACTAACCTAAAAAAAAATTAATTTTTTTGTGCTCATTTACGAAATGTTTTCCAAAAATCGATGATATGGATTAAAAACTGTTGAGATTTTCGTGTTGTCCAATATCTAGAAAAATATTGGCAACAGAAGGGATCTACTGGAGCCAGACTAAAAAATCAACGTCACTCCTGCGGACATTAAAGTGTTCATTGATGAATTCAGTCAAAAAATTAATGTTACTATATTTCCATAACAATCTATTGTTTAATTCGGAAGGATAGACTTGAAAAGTAGTACTTTAAAATAAATGGGGTCTGGTAATTTTGTTTCATTCATTCTTTCTATATTGGATAATTGAATGGGTTAAAATTAAATATTGAACAAATTTAAAGTATTAGGAATCTTAACGCATTTTTAATTATAGACCAACAATTAAAATGATTGTTTTAATAGTTTTCCTGCTACAAAATTTATAGGACTTAAGGACATGGAGACGATTATTTAGCGTTGGGGATTTATTGGCGAGGTTGCCACTTGCGTTTCCAGCTTCCCACTATATTTAAATTACTTTTCCTTCTTTCACGATTTACTGTCGTTCATTTTCGACGCGGCTTGTGATTTCTTGTAATTATTGCTCTAAATAAAATTTCTATTCGTCACTTTACAATATACCCACGAATGTTCATATCGAAATATGTAGCATGATAATCTAAATTAATTTATACCTTCGAAAGTGAAACTTGATAACGTGTTAACAAAGGCTGCAGATAAACTCAGATATACACTTTGTCCGTGTCACTAATAAATAAAGCAACCGTAAAGTTTATCTGCCCGAACCTCGTGCTATTCCATTTCGACCCGGCAACGGTGCTCCATAAATGGTGAATCGTAAAGCACTCGAAAATGAGCTAAGTTGTGGGCATTTATTGTGGCGAGAAGACAGCTGTTCGATTACATCTAGTAGGCTTGCGCTCGTAAAGCAACCATCGACTGTTTTGTGTTTAGTGCACTGCAAAATTGTCTATTGGGAGTCGCGGGAGAATTTTGTAATAATTTTTAAGCATAATGTTATTGATAAATTAAATAAATTTTGAGTTTTTAAAAAACCTAGAAGAAATAATTGCGGAAGAGTAGTCACCTCTCCTAAATTTCTTATTTTTCATTGAATATAATGAAAATATAAATTAATCAAACACCAGCATCCTAAATTTAATAGTCGGAATAGAACAAGAATATTTCCTCGGGCTCCTGTAGAACACTACAAGTATTATTAAAAACGACGCCCCAATTCATTAACGTTTCCCTGGTCTAAACGTTATGTTTCAATCTTTATAATGTTATAAACTTAAGATTTGTCAAATTATTTTTTACTCTTCGTCTCCTTATATAACTCTTACTTATGGTATTCACCCAAACGCCTTAGTCAACTAAATATTTTTTGTTGGTAGATGGCAAATAATGCATTATTGTTTTCAATTGTTTTACCTAATATTATCAAAGATAACGAAACTTGTTCTCAACAAGTTGTAGCAAACTTTTTCACTTATTTAAAAAACGTTTTCTATTTTACCTCTAAAATATTCCTACGAAAAAATCCAATTTTTTATACCTATGTCGTAATCCATAACTTAAAACGTTCAGTAACGTAGAAGTTTACTACATTGACCCATTCTTCGCCAACTTCCTGACAAAACTTTTCTCAAACTGCCAATATTTTACTCTACTCGGTTAAAACTGGAGTTTAAACCAGATGTATACCTTAAAGCGAGTATCGAATATTTCGCGCGGACCCTGAAAAATTCTACAAAATGATTCCCCTTGATTTGATGTGCATTGGCAAGTTTAAATGAAATATACGTGGTATAACTTTGAAATACATGATTAATTGACATTGGTTCCAGCTTGCTATGATCAAGACCGATTCTAGAAATTGATACATAAACAGTGTACTAATTATGAAACAATGAGCGCAACGGTTGCGAAAAGCGCGTGTTACGATTTTGTGTGAAAGGTTCTTTGTGAATATTTTATTCGATATAAAATTTGAAATAGAAATATCTTTGGAATCTTTATAATTTACGATTTTAAATGTTGTACCAGGAACAATGACGCGTGACAAGAAAATTTTAAAATATCTAGCAATTTAGTTCTTTAAAATTTTCATATAAATAATTTTGTGTATCCACTATTGGTATAGACTTTAAGAAGCTTAATCAATGTTTAAAATTTTAAGTTACTATGCTTACTACTAGCAGATTTCAATGTATCTTATAAAAATGACCAGACATTTGAGGGAGCTTGTAAGGCTTTCTTTTTTTTCCTTTTGGGATACAAAACCCTAAAATTGAGGATTATTATGGATAGGCTGTCATGTAGATATTGATTATTCTTGGTATATATTTTAAACCAGAAACCCGCTACGGTTGGTCATTAAAATAATTACCCATGCTGTGAAAAAAGTTGCTGAACTACTGGTATTTTTATGACATTGCTTAGAGATTATATTAAAAAAGTATTTTGAATTAGGACTTATGGAATAAAATGCATTATATATTTAAAGTACTAAGAACATAATGATACCAAATGCTAGTAACATTTGTGATTTTCATGGTCATATTTAGAACTACAAAACTATAATATAACAAGAAAAATATTCCTTTTATCGTTAAAAGATGAATAAATTTTAATGGTAGGAAGATTTCGATGTTAGAAATGGCATTGGCTCAAGAAAGCAATGATGGTCGACAGAAAAAAGCTAGATAAAATTGACGTGATTTATCAGTCAACCTAGCCGTAAAACCCCGAAGCCACAGTAGTTAACCACAGTAGTTATCGTCCACACAAGTAACGTTAGTAATAAGATAGGGTAACGAAATAAATTAATAAAATCTTTTATATATTAAGGTTTTACATAACCGGACAAGTTGTCATTGATTTATTTATACAATTAACCTAATAACCATAATCAGTGGTGATAATTGAGAGTTTTCCATGGGCAGAAACAAAATATAAGACATATATATATATATATATATATATATATATATATATATATGTGTGTGTATGCATATATATATATATATATATATATATATAAACACAAATATATGATGACAATCTTTGGCAAATCCAAATTTTCTATGTCAAAAAATCAGTAGGTTACAACCTGTAAAATAAAGCGAATATTTTTTATCGCTACATTGAGACGGTTATTCATATATTTCGTGTTAATTTGTTTCAGTAATATTTGAAAATGGCTTTTAAAATTAGGTGCCTACCAAATATACCAAATATTATTTAAATCGATCTTGTAAATAAGGAAACAGTGTTCTCGCTTTATACACAAGGTTACATCTCTTGATGAGTGACCAAATTTTAAAGAGTGATTATTAAATGGCAACTAAACCAAATAATGCATAATAAAACATAAATCTCTTTACAATTTGTCCCACTTTTAAATAATTCACATTTCGCGCACCGCCGATTTGCAAACGAAAACATCCCCGTACCCCTTACTTCAACCCGCTGAACTGTACGAACCTGTTTGTCGTGTATCCGGGATTCTGCTAGATGTCTACGCAATAGAACGCATAGGTCTTTCTTCCAAAGGGTAGAAAAACATCCATTGACTTCACATGACTTTTATAAGTTATGATTAATTATATTTTTTTCATCGAACAACATAATATTTAAAAGGCCCCCAAATACAATTAACACAAAAGCTTAACTAACCGGTCATCCTCTTTTTCTTCCAAATGCACGCTCTACTTAGTTTTTTTAACCGAATTAATGGGAACAAAAAATGTTTAAATACTAATCTATTCACAGTTGCGAATATTCCACACAGAATCTTGATCAAAATTGAATAGTAATCTATATTACAGGTCAGTTGAATATACTTTTATTGGGAATGCTATCAACAGATAGCATTGCAATTGGGAAATAATATATATGCTATATTTTTATTAGGAATGTTATCAAAAGATGGCATTGCCAATGAAAATGCGCTTTTCATAAAAAATAGTTTTAATAAATTGTTTAACAAAAAAAATAATTTTGAACTATTTGTTTATATTAGGTCAATAGCGGAGGACAGAAGTTTTAAAGTGGTATTTAAATAATTAATTTTGATGAGAAATAATACATATGATTTGAATATTGGATATATTTGGCATTAATTTTGTAGTAATTCATTCGTTTCAAAGATTGAATCTTTGCTAATAGCCCACCTGACGATGTTGTAATACAACGAAACCTAGTTCGTGTTAAAGAACTTAAAGAAAGTAGAAATAATACTACATCACGTAGTAGTTAGTTAGTGAATACATATGATAATAAAATTGTAACATAGTAAATTATGCCTACGGAAAATACAGGTATTTCAAAATGAGTGATTGATTTAACGTCAAGAAAGGTAATAGAAGCCTAAAAATTTGTTGTATTTAATCACGCAAAATCTACTACACGGATTTTAATAAAACTTGGTATGATAACAGTTCATGACATCAAACAATATATAGAATACTTTCTATCTAGATATTACAGATTAAAAAAAACTCTTACTTGGCGAATATTACGATATTGGTACTCCCAAAGTCACCTATTAGCATTTCTAATAAACTATTTGCTCATAATTATATTACGATATAGTACGGCCAATGTCATCTATTACCGTTTATGTAAACTCTACACAACATAGGTTGTATGTTGATTTTTTCAATAAATCTATACTGTGTCGATATTCATCGATCCGCTATCAATATTTTACGTGAAGCGATTATTCTAAACGACGACCATCATTTTTTTGCCTTTAATATCCATCATACGTTAAGTAATAATGTTTCATAATAGATGACACAAATTAATATTGGTAATATTAACTTAATTAAAATTATTAACTTAATAAATTTAAAAATTATTAACTTAATAATTTTTCTTATTCGATATTAACACGACTTTGGTAAAGCTAGTGTAATATAAATTCATAATACTTTGTATAAATTTGAATCAAGTATTTTTAAAAGTAATGTTACGATAATTTACTATGATTATTACCCGATAAAACACTTTTGAAACCCCCAATAAGTTTGGTAAATATTAAGAATATGTTAAAATTAGCGTATTTTTGGTTGAGTTATTTGAGGAAAAAAATTCAAAAACCCTAAAGGTTTTCTTTCTCATGGCGCTCAGCTGCAAAGACTATGGAAAAAACAACTTTATAATGGAATAAAAAATTTTCAAGAAAGACTTGAATCGGAAAAGGAAAAATGAAGAGCTCGGTATCCGAAAAGAAAAGAAAGTAAATAAAAAGACAAAAGACCTCTGTCCCAATACGAATAACTTAAAAAATGGAAGGACCACTCGAAAAAATATCGACTAAGAAGAAATAGAAAACCCAAAGAATAAACTAATAGTTTAAGCCATCTAGATAAAAATGAACATCATTTACGCTATTTTACCATGTCAGGATACATTATATGATGGACACTGCCCAGAAGTTAAGCGCCTACTTCTGAAACTTTAATATAAAATACTGAAGAGAACGAAGCGATTGCTGAATATTACAGAAACACTGAGAGAGAAAAAAAATGAGCACAGTATAATTACGTCGATTGACTGAATTGAAAACTTGACGAGCTAGATAATTTAGGAAAGGATATTATTAAATCCAAATACAACTGTTCTTAAGTTACTAAATTCATCTTCGGGCTAGTCTTGTCGAAATTAACTTGATGTCATAATAAGGTTCCATAATGATTACTTTAACAGAATTTTATGCGCTGGTAAGAAACTATACGTTACAAAAAACAAAACGAGAATGCAAAAACGTTACCTTACTGAATATTTGACCGAACTGCATAAAAAATTTAGATCTGAAACAAATATCTAAGTATCTAGGAAGCATTAGTGCCTGTGAATTTTCCGGAAAATTATTGTGTAAAATATGTAGATGAAATGCAGTCATTCCACTTAGGTGGCAACCGCCACCAGCAAGTTTCTCTTCATACGACTATATTTTCACATTATATCCTTATATTTTCTTGTCATTCACATTATATCCTCATATTATATGACTCATATTTTCACATTATATCCTCTATCTAACGAAGTAATCAAATTTAACCCGTCCATTGAGACCATCCATTTTTTATCAAATTCCCCAACGTCCCAGTACAGAAATAACTAATAGAAACAATTGAATAACTTATTTCTTGTCATAGGTCAGTTGCTGCCCAACCCCATTAAATTAAATAGAATTATATAGAAATATTCAAAAACAGGTCACGGAAAAGTGCACCTAATTGAATAGGTGTAACTCCAAAAAGAACGGCAAATAGCTGTGAATTTTGGGTCAAATAGTGAAATATTTGAGAACTTTTACAAAAAAATAGAAGAAAAATAAATAGTTCAAAAAGAAAAAATATTTCTTAAGACCTAAAACCGTCCAGGTGCCTTTTCCACGTACCAAATACTTTAAGATAGGTCTACAAAAACAACTTTAATAAATAATTAATAAATATTGCATTCGCGTTACAGTCTGGTTTCGCCCAAAATAAATATAAAGTTTCACCGAATTCATTTTACAGTGGTTGTGACTCTAATTTTTTCTAATGTTTTTATTTTACTTTAGATTAGTGGCACCGAAAGGCAGTTCTCACGTTTTCCCTTTACTGTAATAAATATTTTTTTCTTTTATTTCATTTATACCCTTAAGACTAACAACGTTATACAAAATAATGATAATGTTGGAAAATAATATTTAAATAAAAATATTAACAAGGAGGTTAATATAAGTGAATGTTAAAAAAAGGAAGTGGTACCAGTGGGAGTATGAAGAAATTTAAGAGATTAAAAATCTTTCCCCCGACGAACAATCCTCAATCCTGTTAACTAACAAATTCTAACATCAAAGTCTATAGTACCTTTCATACTTCATTACGCAATATAAAGTGGTAGGTAACTTTATGTAACTATGTACACTACAAAAAAAATCTAGTCCACCTAATAATTTATTCCGCAATATAAAGGTAGGTAACATATTGAATATATTTGGCGTTGATTTTTTAGAAATTCATTATTCACAATTAAATGAAACTACGTGATGTAGTATTATTTCTACTTTCTTTAAGTTCTTTACCACGACCTAGGTTTCGGTGTATTACATCTTCAGGTGGTCTATTAGCAAAGATTAACTCTTAGGAACATCTAACAGCATTTATATGTTTCAAGTACAATAGCGGAAGCCGGGTTTGTATGGGTTTTCCCACTGCTTATGTTAGTGAGTTTGTTGTAGGGGAGAGGTTTATCATATTTCCGAGAGTTATACGATATATTAGTATTTTTGTGAGGATAATAAATTCAATTGTTGTTATTATATGAGGTAGTACAATGCAAATTTTCTCGTGTATGTAATAAAATTAAATGGAAGTTATTTTCGGTAATATATTTATACAAAAGCAAGGGTATCTGGAAGTTAGAACGAGAAGTTTAGAAGTAAGTTAGAAGTTTTATTCATATATTTATTAATAAAGATTTGACTAATCAACTTGCAAATATTTGTAAATGTACATGTTACAATATGATAGAGCTAATATTAAATAAAGAAGTTGTCATTATAGCGTGAAGTTTACTTGCGCTTTATGTCGCTTTGTGTCACAATAACTTTTCATTCTACGTGTTATGTATTTCGCTAATTACATATAACAATAGTTTCTTCCGAACTAAACTCCTCCGGTATACTTTTTAGGAAGTTTTTAATACCTTCGACTTCGTTTATCCTTTTAATTCTAAACAAAAAAGCGAGTAATGTCGTTTTAATAAAACCTAACATATTAAAATCATATTGTCAGTTTTTCTTCTGAAAATGTACTCAAGAAGTACGAGTAATATTTTCCTTTGTAAACTTTATTTATATTTTTATCATCAATTTAAGCATGTAGAGTATAATATCGACGATAGCTATTGATGATTTAATGTTATTAGAACATAAGTTAAGGAATCATTCCATCATCCCTTTTTAGATCTTTGTCGCTTTCTGGATTTGGAATCACAATGAGAATTTTCTTTAATTTTGACATTTCCTTTTTTGACTTTTGAGAATATATATTCTTTAATTGATTTTATTAGTTTGCCCTTAGTTCAAGCGGAAGGGGCCCTTAGCTCTAAACTGTCACCTGGCTTTGTTATCGGAGTGAAAATATCTACAAATTGTTGTTTCTTATCACAATCTCAACTGGAAACTAAAAATGCGCCCATTTCTTGAGACATTACATTCATTTCATAATTCGAGTAATACGGGGAAACGCATTTACTGCCGCATTATTCGCATTAATTGTGAACTGTTGTTTTGCTAAAGTGAGATAATTTATTACAATCACATCGAATGCAGGAATTATGACATATCAAATATATAATTTGAGCCATCAGTTTGGATTTATCTAAACAATTATCAAGTTGTTGGATTTCATTTTTTATTTTTCACGTCCATATTCGGACTAATTTTTACAAAAAATTGAAATTTTAGATTTCTACTGGTAAATAGTTCATAAGTCATTACCAATAGACAAATTATGATAGATAAAATGACCGACGGACAGATAGAAAACAACTTGATTTACGTATTTATTATAATATGGAATGTGATTTGTATTCGTGTGGTCATACTCCAGGCACGTAAATCACACAGTATATTGTATCATATAAATAAGAAGTTTTACGTCTGTCCGTCGGTTAGTTTATCCGTACGAAAATGTGTATAATTGTTTGGTAGCTTATGCTGGGTGCGTCAGTCTAAGCTGCTTTTTATTTTTTTTCGTAGACCTAAAAAAATTAAAAAGTAACATTGTTAATATTAAATAACTATCCCATAAGGATTGCTTTGGATTAATATCATCCCTCATATCGAATGAGGCCTTTCTTTTTCTCTTTACAATTTTTGGCGATATTGCATTTGATCTGGCTGCAAAGATTTCTATAAAATATCGATAATTATATCGAGCACATCATTTCTATCAATTATTAATTTAATTAATTATTATTAAATTAATTGGTATTTTTGACACACAGGTATGTAAGATCGGTCCTTTTTTTAAATTAAAAAAAAAATATGATGTGAAATTTTAAACAAATTTCCCTATGTTTCAAATGAAGTTTTTTCTTTGATTTTAAAAACTGGTTATTAACATTTTTTATCCTGATTTAAAGATGCGTTAAATTAAACTGGGAACATATTTTCACTATAACTATGTAAATTACATAACAATTTATTTAAAAAAATGTTAAAAATATTTTTTTCCTTTCAAAGAAAAGCTTCATAGAATGAATATATTAAATAAAAAATTCAAATATCTATCTACGACAGAATTGCGTAATTCTTGGAATAAAAACATATTGTGTAATAAAATCGTTCGCAGTCGTAAATCGGTTTAATTCATAAAAAAATCAATCATTTCCATCCATTTTTTTTCTATTTCACATAATAATTTTACATCAATACCTGTTAATTCATGTATATATTGATAAAATATAGATATATTGTGAAAGCAGTGTTGGTAATAAAAAATGTACTTAGAATTGATTTGATTTTCGGCTACATAAGTTTTACTTATGAGATTAAATTTTAGATTTTTTTTCTAGTTGGATTTGAAATAAAAAATGAATAAATAAAAATATAAAGACGTGCATAATTTTTTATTACAAAATTCAAGTACCAAAAAGTGCATTTGATATATAAAGCTTAAACCTATTTTAAAACAACGTTGAAAATATTTTAATTTCAAACATTTTTATTAAAATTGTTTTTAAAACAGTGTTTAAAACACTTTGTTTTAAACAAGTAAATCCTCCTGAGAGACAATGATTACAAACCCAAAAAGAGAAAAAATTAATATTTAAAATATTTTAATAATAGTTACTAAAATCATATGCAAATCATATTTAGGTATAACAGATATCTAATATACAGTAAAAATGCCCCACAGTATCTCATTTTGCGTGTAATATAATAATAATTAATTTACATTACTAATATGATGATTAAAATATGCCCAAAATTGAATAAAAAATATCACGATGAATATAAGATGAAGGTGAGTAATCGAATTGTTAAAATAAAATGGTAAACGATAAAAGTTGAATGTGGGTGATTTGTCTTAAACATAATTTCAGAGTAGTGTGTGCATAAACTCTTACGTGAAGTACTAGTGTAATTGCAATTTGCGGTTTCACTAGCAACAATTTTGAGGATCCATTAGGAATCAGACAAAATATTTAATTTATTACGGTTCATATTTTACTTTTTTTAACTTTATTATAATACACAAGCAGACTTGGATTCAATAATTATTTAACTCAATACACATTTAATTAAGTTGGTCAAAATGATGCATCAAGTATGTTGTTTTGAATAATTGATTTGATTCTTATCAAATGCCATAAAACTGTACTGTAATTTTTTCTGTTTTATAATTTTATGGGACATTGATAGGATAGGATAGGATAGGCCTTTGCAAATTTCGGACTTTGAAAGTAAAGTGGGCAATACAATCATTTAAATATTTATATGTATCGTAATGACATAAATCAGGTAGAATTTTTTTTTTATTTCCTAAAATTGCTTTATTTACCAGGATTTTGTTACTCTAATTGTTATTGCGTAAGACACGCTATGTATGCGACGATCGATTAAGTAATTACAAAGTTATTCGGTAAGTCAAATAAAGAAATGTTTGTGATTACAATCTGGGTGGGAAATAATAATGTTTAATGTAATTATATCTTAAAGTACGTTATTCCTTTCTAATTTAAGTAAAGAGACAAGGAAATATAAGAAATAAATCTAGTACCTTATATTCCCGTAGTGAAAAAAATATTGTCGGGGAAAAATTAATTTATGTACTACCCATTGATCCAAATTTCATGTTAATACTTTTTTCATAATGATCCTAAACTATTCATAATTTGATAGTGTTTATATAAAATTAATGAAGCTGATCATTGACTACACATTGAGCGAAGACCGAATGAGATATTTTTTAAGTAATATTTATAAATATGTTTCTCAACTCAATTTTACGTTCTTATTCCACTAATTACCTTAACAGCACAAGGACAAATGATGTTCTCATTATGCAGAGATGGCGTCACGTCGGCATGCTCTGCCGGGGGTTGTGTTTTAATCAAAAATTCAAAGCGCACGCCGCGTCTGATCCAGAAATTAATCGTGCTCGTGAACGTAAATACTGCGAACTGTGTTTAGCCAAAGTTTATTCTTTTTTTATATTTACTTTATTATATTGAAGATTAATTTGTACGTGACTCGTTTCTTTCACGTCTCTTTCTACTAAATCGATTATCGATATAAGATTTGGATATTTGCAAAAATATTATGACTTCCTATATGGCGTGCGCATACGATGTGTTGTATGTATACACCAAAACAAATCAGTAATATTACTAGTTCATACAAAATCACACTATGATATCGATTTTATAGATCGTTCAACTTATAAGATGATCGCCATTAATTCTTATTGATAACTTATTGACATTATAGGAAGTATTAAAAATAGATTTGTCGTATTTTAATAGGCCTTTTAAAATATCACACTTATAAATGCGCGATACGTGCGAATATCATACTGTTCAACATTCTGTGAGACGTAAATTTTGTACATGAATTGCAATAGAGCATAACTCAATGTGATCTTCTACCTCTAGACTACTCTATGAAATATAGATGTTTGTTGTTTTTATTGCATATATTTATTTATTGTTTTTATCGAAAACGGATAACAAAATTGCAGTTCTAGGATATTAACCATATTGAAATTTAACACAGGGTCGTAACATGCCCGTAATCAGAATACCCGTAATCAGAGATCTAAAAAACGATGAAGATGTAAGATGTGAAGATGTAACGAAAGAGAGATTGGTCTTTCATTATGACGTACCGTAACCATCAATTGATTTCGGATCTGCCAAAAAATTTAAATCAAATTTAGTTGAAAGATATCGTACGTGAACGTTTGCGGAACAACTGCGCGGTAGAATAAACATTGGACATATTTAGTTAGAATCGTATTTTCTTCATTTGTACTACCTAGATCTAGATATGTCCAAATCTGCAACGAAAGGATGCTAAAATTAGATATTCAACACTGATTTGCACAGTAACCTGAAAAAAAATTATTAAAGGTAGTACAATAATTATCATAAGAAACATGTCAATTTGTGTTATAATTTAATTTTTCAGTCGATATCCATATTTTCGACTACATTCCATAAGATGCCATCTACGGGTAAGTAGCAAAAGTCTTCATTGGTTAAACACTTTTATATTTTATTTAAATTTTTTCAAATAACCTCTCTAAATAAATCCAAAATGCTATGCAAATGAACTAATCATCGGATGGAATCAAGAAAGTTGGTAGGAGTTGTTATATGCTATTTGTTTCCCGCCATGTGATGAAATGTTTCGACATAATAACGAATCCAATGTAATAGGTCTCATAATTATTTATCAACCATTATTTTTATAATTTGCTACAGTTGTCGTAATCCAGAAACTATGATGCGTGGGTAGAACAGGTTTAACTACACTGCGTTATAATGAAAAATTATTTATCAACATTCGTTAGTGACAGGCGTTATAGTTGAAGGATATTTAATACCATTATAAAATGAAATATTGTTTAGATTTTGCTACAATTTATTTACTCAATGCGTATATAAAAGTAACTTTCATGTAAATACAATGACAGCCAAGCGATGAACACAGTGACGCAAGTTCACGCCACTTGATACAGCAGGGTGACAATATCTGAAAAAGGAGCATTTCAGATCATTCATTTCAGATTTTCTGTTACTGTGACTCGCGTAATATTTCTTCTACAGGTTATCATCGTATCTATAAATATAATATATATTCAGCCTCGCACTCTCATGATTTGTACAGATATTAAAGTAGTATAATGTTGATCTGTGTGTTTGGTGAATATTACCACTTTTGCTACGTTTTTCCACTTCTGGCGGGCATCGACCGCCGTAAGTGGACAAACGTAGCAAAAGCGACAATACTAAATCACAAAACCACCAGATAAACAAAATGTTTGATTTTACTTATTTATTCACTTTTATATAGCCGTATCGATACGTATCATGGCTTTCTTACTTTGGAAGTAATCTCTTTAAATCAAATAATGCTGCTTAGTTTGAAAATCACATTCTTGGTGTACAGAATAAGTTCGCTGCTTATTTAATTCTCTTGAGGAAATAATAAATCGTGGAACTAACAAAACTATTAAAATCCATAGCAATATCGACTTCAAAAGCAAGTCTCCATTTACCAAAATTTAAATGTGGTAAATTCTAAAATTAAAGTAGTATCGACTATCAAACTTCAGCGAGACAGGATTTCGTAGTAATAATCATATTTGTGATGTAATTTAATGCAGTATTTCACATCACCTGCCTAGAAATAACCTGTTATGTGACTCCTCTGTTCACCGGGGCGTGAATAATTTCAATCGTAATGAATAATATAAAGAAATAGGAAAGAAAACAAAGTTAGAAATTTAAAATTCTAATAAAATGAATTGCAAAATCGTAAAGAAGTTCTATTAAAAACCAAAATCCTTAAACGAAGTGAAGTGTGTATTTTAATTAGACACAGCAGAAATATTAAAATGTTCGAAACTGAATGCAAATAGGATATGAGTGTTGCGTTTGCGACGTTGGTATACATGGGTTGTGAGAAAAATTTTCTAGTGCATTTTAAGACATTACAAATCTTTGTCCAACCAACTGACACAGTTTTTATACAATTTATTGTAAATGCAATTAAAAAATTATTCCTTATACATCTAATTTATATTTAGCCATGTAAATACCTTAATGTCTCCTACATTCAGTTATTAAAATGTAAAACAAAGTTATTCATTTGAGTGAACTGCGGTTGGAAGTTACCTAAAGACTTGATGACCTGTCAGTGAGTGAGTGAGTCAGTCAGTGAGTGTCAAATTAATATATTTACTTAAATATATACCTCAGAATTTATTCAAGATACGGTAATAGAATTAATGTAATTTTAAGATACAATAATGGTATTTTGTACGAGGACTAGAAGAACAAAATGGAAAATGATTTTCACATATTTATCTTAATTAGGAAAGCAGGATTGAAAGTAGTACGAAGCGGTTTCTACAAAATAATACCCGGTGTTGCGTGCAGCTTGTGTGTTGAGAACTTGCCTGCACAGTATTCTGCGCTTAGGTTGTAAGATACACTTTTACTCCATCGAAGCTTAAAACAAATGTTACTGATGGATAAATAAAATGAATCCATTTCAGAATATTCACCGAATGTATTACGTTTTAAGAAATTCTTCACGATTTGCTTTATTTAATTACGATAAAAATAAATTTTGTGTGCAGAATAAGATACGAAATGACGAAATATGCATTTGGATTCCTTAACATTTTATTACATAAACAGAGTATTGTCAAAAAGTTCTTGCTTCCGCTTGTTGATATTTTCCACATTTTTATATGTTTGCACTGAATATCATTCGAAATTAAATCCATTAATTCAATGATTGAATACCCAATATTATGGAAAAATTACTACTAAATGTTTGCCATTGAATGCTCCATTTGTAAAATAAACACTTCTAACGCACAGCGGGAGGATGAACGGAAAAAAATTGAATGATTCCTGTGGAGCAAGCAACTTTGCTGCGAGCTTTAGTGTCTCCTTATTGTAATGATGGGAGTTTTTAGTCTTGACTAAACATCCCTCTACGTCACTATAGCAGTATCAAAAGTCGCGTAGCAAAAGAAAGTTGAAACCTTTCTAATTGGTGCTGTTGTGACAAAAAGGACTTATTTGTTGTCTTTATTGTCTTTTTATTTTTAAGTAATTAAAACTTGTTATTTGAAAAAATTGGGAAAGAGTCTATTTAGCTGTAACCCAATACGAATAACTACTTAGACATGGAATATATTGTAGCCTGTGAAGATTACGACAATTGACAGAGCGTAAATAATATTAGAAATCAACTAGAAGCAAATTAAATTTGAAATTTTTGCACAATACTGATTAAATACACAACTGAGGAAAAATGAGATATTTGTCAAATAATATTTGTAACTTATCTCTCAACACAATCTCTACATACCTCATATTACTCACCTCAGCATCGGACGACATTTAGTGTTCTTATTACGTGAAAACCATATCTCACCCGACCTTACCTCCGCTGGGGGTCGCCTTTTAATCGAAACTTGCAATATTCAAAGCGCATTCACTGTTTAACCCAGGAATAATGATGTTTACACTAACAGTAGGATTCGGATCATATTTAGCCAGTCGCCGGAATATGGAGCATTAATTTGTACTGAATTCGGTTTGTTCTATATCTGTTTTCCATTGGTAAAATTTCGGAATGAGATTTGAATATTACCATAAATATTTTTATAGTTAATTTGCATAATACGGTATATGCAGACGGTGCACTGGCATACGGTATTGTAATGCCATTGTGAAAGAAAGGATCACAATATTATATAAACAGTAATTACTCTTAATTCATATGGAATGACATGGCAATAGATTAAATTTTTTTTAATTTGCTAAAGTGACATTATCCTAAAAAATAACAAGACATTTAAATATATGTTTCTCTTTAAATGTCGTGTAATTTTTTAGAGTAATGCCACTTTAGCAAATTAAAAAAAAAATTAAGATCATGTTCACATAATATAGATGCGCAATCAGCGTATGTCGTGTCTCTTTAAATGTCGTCTTATTTTTTATTGTTTCAATAACCGACAAATATACCACATTATATACACTAATACCGACATATCACTCACGTGTAATGCATGATGTGGCAATACTGGTTATCGTTCTTGAAAGTCTGTATATTAAAACTCCCTTCTTTTATTTTAGGGAACCAAACCGGAAGTAGATATATATTTAAAGGAGCAGTGGTATAACATGCTAATAGCACAAACACTCTGTATATGTTTGAAGATAATGAAGTAAGTAAGCCCAACTGGGCAGTAAGCCAATTACTTTAAAATTT
Source organism: Druceiella hillmani (assembly GCA_039881145.1). Taxonomy (NCBI): domain Eukaryota; kingdom Metazoa; phylum Arthropoda; class Insecta; order Lepidoptera; family Hepialidae; genus Druceiella; species Druceiella hillmani. The sequence continues at coordinate 10,185,566 of JAYKKI010000047.1, read as the reverse complement.
AAGGTAAAACTAAAAGCTTCTGTTACGAAATGAGAACTGTTCTTTACAACAATCCCATAAGTCCTTGACGGAAGTGCAGTCTGTATGTAGGAACATTCTTAAGTTAGTAAGGGACAGTTATCAGCAGAAGTTCACAAAAAGAGTTAATCTTTATTCAAAACGTAATATAAGCTTTAAAGAGTAGTATATAACGACCAGGTTTGATTTTTAAAATTTCTAAAAATTTGCAAGATCATGTGTTCCATTCTGCTCTATTTTTGTTTTGTAAATTATTGTTTCGAGCTCTGAATAATTAATAATCAGGTGACGCAATGTTGGGTGCATAAGGTGGATCAATACTAATAGAACTCAGCCCAATTCCTGTAATCCTAAAAGGACTATAGTTTGCAGTATGGGAAGAAAATAAACTCAGTTCTTTCCACTTAGCTAGAAATCTATTTTTTGTTATGTAATGCAGTTGTACGTCTGGCGCTGTCTTTAACCAATTACCCTCCAGCGAATTTATACCTCATAATAAAATATTGTGGCACTTTCGATAATCTTTCTAGAAAAGAGATTTGATGGTTTATAATTGTGGATTGAAAGAAATTATTATGAAGAGCTCTTTTTGGTTCACATTTATATATTGCATATTACACATTCTATAAATATGTATTTTTCTATTTCTAAAATATCCCACATCAACTTTAAATATACAACAACTTCAATATATTCAATTAAAGGATATGCCTAATTTCTTTGATGCTCATATAATTGCTACCGGCCTTCCACTGCCGGCACCCCACCGACAATTTCCATATCCACGGGACGTTATATATATATATATATATATATATATATATATATATATATAATTATTTGCTAGTTCTTAGCATTCCATACAGCACCAAGAAATCTCTGAAGTTTTGACGGTTAGAGATGTGTGTACGAAGTTTTATAAGTGGAAGAGAAATTTAAAAAAAATGAAACTGGTTTCATATTCGAAGTAGGCGTCCTGAAAAACCGAAACTATTTACATTACCTATATATTTATTAATGTTCCGTGACAAAAGTGCTAAAAAGGAACACTTATAAAATTACTTCGGTGTCCGTTCTTTTATATATCTGTCAAACGCAATTTTTTCGGAATCTGTTGGATGTAAAAACTTCAAATTTAGACACAGAAATATAGTATGTTGGCCCAACTATAGACGTGAAGCATGTAAAATTCCATTTTATTTCTGAGGGTTAATTAAGTTAATTTTATGGTAAACAGGAAAAGAAAAAAAATCTCAAAGAACATTGATTCAATAATCATACAACATTTGAACTTAGACGTTTTGCAAATTGTTTAAATTAACCCTATCGAAACGCTCTCCACTCGGTTTCACGCACATCCGACCTGATACAGCATTGGCGCAGTCAGCGGTGGTTAGAGCGACAGATGGGTGCAGTAGGACAATATCATTAATAACTTAAGTGCCCCCACTTAAAATATTAATGAATGGTATAGCATAGCATAGTTTTGCTAGTATGGCTTTCACTTGATCGATTTTATTTCATTAATCTTTGTAAATTAGCCAAACTGTCGCATTACTTTGTATTCAAAAATGATAATCCCTAGGTAAATAAATTAAATGAAATTATCCATTTTCTGAGATTCACGGAATCTTGATTAATTTTTGTAGCCTTTGTACCTTAAAAAGTAATGAGTATTAGCATCGTAATTACACCTTCAACGAGGAGCGCAATTTCAAATCCGGCTATTGTTAGATTTTGAAGCAGCCATTATGAACTTAAAAGTTGGTTCGTATTTTGTATAACTTGACTATTTAGAATACAAACAGATAGCATAAAACAGAGGATTAATTTCTGCTTTTATAAAAATGTCACGTCCATTTCATAAATTAAATACGATTCAAGGAATTTAGGCTGCGATCCGTCTCTGATTCGTAATTAGATTGATTGCCTATTAATCGGTCTCAATTTTCCCGCAAATAGTGAGAATATAATTATTTAGCAAATATGTGTTTTTATAACAACATTGGACAATAAATTATTTTCCTTAAAAATGGTTAAATACAGGTTTAATAAATTCTATTAGCAATATGCCGGACGCGTGGATTTAGCCGATTACTTTGCTTAATTGTCTTGAATTTCCATGTTTTATAAATTATACTTTATTCAAATACCTGTTTCTCTAATATGGAGAAAGATGAAAGAGACTATAAGGCATTCTATTTTAACCTATTTTTAGAGATAAGTGTAATGTTATTTCATTGATATTTATATTTTTAGTGATAAGTTAATGTTAATGTGTTACGTAATTTCAAGAAAATAATTTATTTCACAATAAGTTGTTTGTTTTATTTCGGTAATAAATTGTTGTATAAAGCAACATGTATTTCAATTTCCTTCAAGAAATATTTTTTTCAACTTTATGATAATCTTTCTATATCACCATAGGAAGAGAATATACAAAAAAAATTCAATTCATGATATACGGTTGTGTTTTCTAATGCTATTGAGATAGTTTTAAAAGCTTTTTTATGAGAAATTTTCGTAAGACAAGAGTTTCTAAAAATAATTAAATTATAATTAGTATTTCTATTCATGAAATGAAAAACTAAAAATGAAAACTATTAAGTTGTTCTTATTTTAAATAAAAAAAAAGAAAAAAAAATAAATGAATATATAAATATATATATAGATATATATATATATATATATATATATATATATATATATATATATATATATATATATAAATAAGCGATGTTTTGCTGCATACAACTTTGTAGTCGGGATGTAATAATTTTATCGAAGAATGCAATTAATACCTTTTAGAACATTCACTAATTTTATGATTTAATCGCAAAAACGTCGAAGACTAATCTCATAAGTCTCAATATTGCGAAATAATACTCAAGCTTACGTCATACTCTCTGACTATAGCATTTATATTACCTAATTATGGAACATGGAGATACGAAACAAATCGAATTTTTGTACATTCAAAGTTGTTCACTTTATTCGCTATCCATACTAGTAACAATAAAATATAAATATGGAAGTTTGTATGTTGGTTATCTAATTATTAAGTAACTATTTCATTGATTTTTCATTTTAATTAGTTTTTAATTTTTTATTTCAGAAATTTAAATACTTTCCTAATAATATTCAATAAACATTCCTGCCCATTTTACTTTTGAGTGTTCTATTATAATAGAATTCTATTGTGCCTCCCCTTTTAAAATATTTAAAAGTGAATTTAAAATATTATAAATATATTCATGTTTTAATTAGCTACATTCTAATATAACAATTTAGATAATTAAGTAAAAGTTTAATATATTTTTAAGTCAATTTAAGTACATACTGAGAAACATTTGTTTTTCCAAAAAGCGACTTTACTATTACAAAAATAAATTAAAATTTAAATGTGTTAATAATGTAGGAACAAATGCGGTTTGGTACCAGGAATAGTTTGTTAGTTTTTTTATATCATATGAAAGTATACACATTAAAAATAACATATTTAAAAGAAAATTCTGCAGCTGACCATTATTATAAAAAAAAACAAGAAATTTGTTCAGATTTGTATATTCCTTGCCTATTTTTCAGTAAGTTGACAACGAATTTATTGTTAGATATTACGCACTTGACACACACATAGGAATAAAATAAAATTATGAAATTGGATAATTTAAAAAAAAAACATTTAAATACTTTAAAAAATAAAATTTCTAACAATGACTAATACGTAAAATAAGAAAATTATCAAACATACCACCTTAATATCTTTCACTATCTTTAAATATTTAATTTATGATTGTTTTTTAAATTTATTTTTTAATCTTATACACAATTCCTCTCCTTCAAACGACACAGATTCCTTTTGTGGCGCTCATCAATCTACCCATGATGTACTGCTTTTTATTTTTTAATAAATTAAATTGTTGCTATCTGAATGCACAAAACATTCCTGCCCTATGTATGGTTTTTATAGCTAGTTTTGAGAATATTGTATACGTTATCCTATATTCACTTCCTGGCTATATGTCTTCGGGCTGACTTACCCTTCAAAATTGTTAAAAATCACTTTCTGAGAAATCGATTGCCTTGGAGTAGTATCTCGTCTTAGAAATGTCTCTTCACAAAATTCTTATTAGGCGTATGTTAGTCACCACCCGGTGTAAGCTATTTGAGTGATTTAGAAAATCTTATTTATACCTACGTTTCCTCTTATCCTTACACTCAGAATGGGTAATTTTAATACTAATTTGTACAAATCGAACTCCAGAGTAGATAAACTGCATAATATTACCAGTGGTGACAACCTAACTATACTGCCACCCTTCCCCAATTTTAACCGGAATCACGTTCATTCACTGCTCGATTTAACTTTTATTTACTACGTAAGTTTCTTCAATCAAATTTCTGCTTCTGGATTCTCCCATCATGACTTCTCTTTACTATCCTATCGGTAACGTAATCCCAAGGCAACTTCCATATTTACTTGCTGATGCCCAATCTATCAGCTGGTATAAAGTTTTTTCTATAAAATCTATCAATGAGAAAGTTTCAAAATTCAATAGCAGTGTCATCTCCCCAAAACGCAAAGCCGCGCCGTGGCTCAGTGACAACATCTGTAAGAACATGGTTAAAAGCGATAAGGATGAAGCTAAATACAAATGTGACCCTTGTCCTGAGCTCTGGGAAAGCTTTAGAGTACTTAGAAATAAATTTACATAAATGTGTAGTAATGACAAAATACATGACATTTCCACTTTTATTAAAACGTGTTCTCCTACTAACATTTAGAAGCTTCTTGATACTCTAGACGTGAGCAAGTCATGCAAGAAATTATGTTGCCAGTTGGATAGAAACCTATTTAATTTTTTTTTTGTTAAACTACCCATAATTCTAGATTCAGCCACTAAGTTGGAGACTTTCTCCACTAAGGAGGAGTACCTTCTCCGCTTCTTCTTAGTATTTATTGATAATTTCGTTAAAAATCTTCACTGTAGGTGTCACTTATGTACTGATGATCTCCAATTATATATACACGCTAACCCCTACAATATTTGTAACGCTGTTATTTCCTTGAAACTGGAACTAAGTGTTATCTGCTAATGGGCTCGTAACATGGGTCTCCTAGTTAATCCGATTAAGTCCCAGGCTATTGTTATTGGTAGCAGGAAACTTCATTCCAGAATTAGTTTACCTGTTCTACCACAAATATTACTTAATGAAGAAATCAATTTGTTCTCTTCTCCTGTAAAAGACTTAGGCTTTGTGATCGATCAATTTCTTAATTGGCAGCCCCAGGTCAATGATGTCAGTCGTCATGTTTTCAGTAAATTGTACTCTCTTAAACGTCTTCAATGAAACTAAAATTCACCTGTGTCAACCACTAGTTTTGCCGCTAATTGACCACTGAGATGTGTGCTATCCAGATCTTTCAGAACAATTGCTTAACAAACTTCAACGCCTTTAACATTTATATATTAGCTATATTTTCAAGCTTAGAAAATTTTATCACGTTTCTGACCTCAGAATACAGCTCAGATGAACGGATATTCATGATCGGTGCAATTTTCATATTCATTCACCGCTTTATAATATTTTGAATAACTATCTGTCCCTCTTATCTTTTGGCAAAATTTACAGCTCTTTCTAATCATTTCCTGTGTCTACATTCTGACAAACATCCCACCCTCCTTATCCTCAAACATTCTACTTCTATCTATGAACATTCATTCACTCTAACATCTGACATCAAATTTTCACCGCAACTTCTAGCATTCAAAAACCATCTGAAATAATTATACATCTATCTTTAACTTTAGTTTAAAATCCTACCCCTCAATCCAGATTTAAAATCCCATCAGACATTTAAATTAGATTTTTTTTCTTTGCTTTTCTTATTGGCTTCTTTACCTAATATTCTCTAAATTTTCAATTTAAAAATGCGCTTAGCACACATACATCTTACAAAATGGATTGAAAAGTTAATGAAATATTTTAGGATATATGATTGCCTCATTTTGAACGCAGTAATTTTCTCAAGGGTAAACAGTTTTACGTTAGATAAGTAATCAAAAATTAGCCTGCATATTAACTCATGAATTTAAGTGTCAACCTAACTTCACAAAAATTAGGAGTAAAATACCAAAAAAATTTAAACGTTTGCACTAGTTTTACTGTAATCTTTCCTCGTCTTCTTATTTCCTAAAAAAGTAAGGAGATCCACAAGGGAAGAAATAGTGTTCGCAAAGTCGGTAAAAATTGTTAATTTCAGCTGAGGTATTTTTATTGTATTTCGGACCTTTTCAGTAATATTTTTCTTAACCTGTCCAAGATTTTATTTTCTTCAACTGGTTATTTTGAGCATGATTTTTTTGTAATTAATATTAAACATTAATTACAAATAATAAAGATTGTCTTGTAAAAAAAGGAAGTAAATACAACGAATTTTATTCCAGTTTCCTGTTATCACAGAACTTAAAATTGTCATATAGTCAATAGAGTTAATGTACAAGATTATATTATTTAAAACGAATGTGTAATCAACTTATAATAAAATTCTTATTAATTTCCAACTCAACTACATTAACACAAAAAACAACTTCAATTTTAACCTCAAACATTTTTATTCACAATTAAATGAAACTACGTGATGTAATATTATTTCTACTTTCTTAAATTTCTTTACCACGACTTAGATTTCGTTGTATTACAACATCTTCAGGTGGGATATTAGCAAATTGCTAATATCCCACCTGAAGATGTTATAATACAACGAAACCTAGGTCGTGGTAAAGAAATTAAAGAAAGTAGAAATAATACTATATCACGTAGTTTCATTTAATTGTGAATAATGAATTTCTACAAAATTAATGCCAAATATATTCAATATTTGAAAACATTTTTATTGTTAATTTTTCCTAAACTTCATGATTTATTACGCTCTGGGGAGGAGAAGTCATAATCTAATGACAGACTGATAAAAAACTTCATAATATTATGAACTCGCAACGGAATGTTGTTGCGACAAAATAAAAACAAAGAAACACACAAATCTAAATTGTTGCGTAAACTGTTATTTTGCTATTAAAAAATATAAAAGCCAACGCCAAGTTAATGAATAACTATCTTAATTTAATTAGAAACTAGCTTATTGCAATTTTAAAATAAATTTACGCCGGAAATGAAGAAATTGCAAAACCACAGACCACACGTGATTGTTTTAAAATTTCGCATTCAATTTGCGTTTATTTGAGGTCAAGATAGACGCTTACGGCCTTCGACTTGTTAGTTGTACTTATTGAAATCGGCTGAACTGTTAGTTCACAGTGTGTCGGCAATAGATCAGAGTGATCTCTTTCAAATCGAAACTATCGAAGTGCGTTTATGAAAGCGAGCGGTGGGCGGCTGTCGTGTATTTATCCGGTCGATTATTCCTTTTTGTCAGATTTGACCCGTCCAACTGCGGGTAACTTCTGTTAATAGTTCCACCATATGTTTAAGTTGGTTACATACAATTTAAATTTGCGGAATCCGTTCGGCTGTGGAAATACGGCCGAAAAGATCGTGCCAGACATAATGTAGTAAGTGGAAACGCGTGACATTATTAGTGATAATTTTCAATATGTGAGTTCTAGTCACTCCGCCTGCGCGTATGCATGAAAATATTGTGACAAAAGAATACAATAAATATAGACAATACAATAACAATAAATTTCTTTATGCCATTTGAAATGTGCATTTTACTTAATCTAAATAAAATAGGGAAGTAATTATTTATAATTTATAATATGAATAAAATATGATTTTTTTAAATTTTTCAAGTGAAATATTTTGTCACGGTAAGGTAAGTTGATAATAATCTTACAACAAAAAAATGAAACGCCAAGGTTATTTTTATCAGCGTGAGTGACAGATATAGTGAAATAAAAAGAAAAAAGGCGAAAGAGAAAGATAAAATACGGATAGCGGAAAATGGTGAAAAGTAGGCCGAGCGGACGGAATTCGAGGGGGGTGATGATGGGTGTGATCAAAAGTAGAAGCAATCGGAGATAAGAAGGGCAATAAAGACGATAGACAGAAGAGGAAGTTAGGGTCAATGGAATAGGGTGAGATAGGGAGAATGGGACAGGATACAATGATGGCAAGATGTGAGAAAATGAGATGGGTTGAGTGGTGAAGAGAACGTATCGAGGAGGGGGTGTGGTTCGAAAGAGGAGAGGAGGGAAAGAGCGTTATACTAAAGAGACTGACGTATGAATAGATTGACAACCACACAAACAAAAGATAATGAAAAATAAGAAATTTCACTTCTACCAAACGTGGCATGTACACACTTGTTTCATATTTTTGCAAGTTAATAAATCTCGGACCCTGGCCTCATGTTAGAATGGTTAATTCAACAAGAAAAATAAACAGGGCATGCAATTACGACATAGCAATTAAAATAATAAAAAACGTAAAATATTATAGTAGAAGGAAGACATAACGTTTTCTACGTGTTCGTTTTTGTCTATCTTCAAAGTAGCATTTAAAATAATTTTGTTGTAATCGCATATTACACTGCACCCATGTGTTACAATAATAAAGAAATGAGACTCCCACATAAAGAGAATTAACATAATAAGCATAATAAAAATTTTATTTAAATATTCATACAGCGAAAAATCTTGTATTCGTATGAAAAATGTTTCATAAATTTCCAAACTTTGTAATTCAGTCAGATTATTTTTCATTTCTATGGAATTCTTTGAACAGGGAATATGAAACAAAGGTTAAATTTTGTCTCGTTGTGTATACTAGTTAAACAGATTTAACATATTAACCATGAAACCCGCTAGTCCGCCGGATCGTTGAAAAACTCACTTAAAACTCGAAAAGAGCTAAACAGACCACAACACAACGAATGTCAATGTCAGTTAACATTTATTTTTAATTAACTTAGCAATAGCTACTAATTGAAATAAAAAAAATAGACATTAATTACGTTTTTCGATCATTTCCGAACAGTTTTTACGTATTTAGTTAGATTTGTATTGTTATTTTTATTTTCGATTAGAAATTTGCGCGTATTTACGAAGGTACCCTCTTGTTTTGTTCGTATTAGGGTTACAAATTGTGTTTTATTTTTTACTCTTCCCCAAACGTCACTCGCTGAATTGTTTAGTTCTTTATAACCTAAAAAAGCAGCTTTTCTAAAAATTGTATTCTATTTCTGCAAAAGTCAGGCCCATTTGTGCCCGTCTCCTTTATTTAATCGAGAGCGCCTATTTATTTGTATTGTGTAACAGAATATTAAATCTGACTCGGCAATGTATTCGCTCACCTATGATCGGCTTCTTAGTGTTATGGCAGCCTCGTTTCAAGATATTGAAATAGTGGCACACCGCTGAGTTGTCGACGGGCGACGCTTTTGTTTGGGATATGTTTCCATTCCATTGTTGTGATTTGTACCGATTAATTGTGGTCAATCATTACGAGGAACCAATGTTGATATTCGACTGTTAGCTGATTCTCCTATTCTTTTATTACTTTCACTCTAGTTTAGAACGAGTTACAAGACAGATATTTTAAGTTTTTTTGTAGATTATTTAAATGTATTAAAATGTATGCATGTATAAAAATAGTTCGAAACAGTAGATATCGTTTGAACGACAGCTTAAATAAATGCTTGTTTATTTTATATAACATTAATAAATTAGTTAATGTATTAGCACCATACCTTCCGGGTATATGGTATTGATGTTATGTAATAGCTGTTGAATAAACGCCGATGATCCCGTGGCGGATCAGGATTAAATACTATTATTATAAAAACTGTATATTTAAATAATTTTTATTTTTATCTTGGATAAAATCTGCATTTTTCACGTAAAAATAATATGTAAATGGAAGATACCCCTTTCGCGGTTAATGGCAGCTCAAAAATGATCGAGATCACTGTCTAATATGAAATTCGATGACAACTACGACGTACGTACTTAGACCTTTAGTTGCCTCGCACCAAAATAATATATATATACAAACATAGGTATGCGATGGAAGATGGCGTCGAGTTGTCATCTTGCTATGGTGATGTTTTATTTCGATATGTGATGTTGTGAATATAATTCTTGTAATTATTTTATGTTTAAAATTCTGCGTTTATTTCAGTCAATAAATTCTTTTTTTGAAATTCATTATTCACAATTAAATGAAACTACGTGATATAGTATTATTTCTACTCTCTTTAAGTTCTTTCCCATGACCTGGGTTTTGTTGTATTTCAACCTTTTTACTAATAGTCCACCTGAAAATTTTGTAATACTACGAAACCTAGGTCGTTGTAAAGAACTTAAAGAAAGTAGAAATAATACTACATCGCGTAGTTTCACTTAATTGTGACCAGAAAAAGTGGTAACGATTCTGTATTTATTGATAATATCAAATATACAGTTCTAGTTGTGCACTTGGATATTGTCAGAGCAGAAAAATTATTACTGAAAGAAAAGAAGAGTGTATTTTAAAACGAATGTTTTATTTGTGTACAATATGAGGAGCATCAAAGATCTGGAAAGCTTCTCGGGACGAGATAATGTTGGAGTCGAGATAATGTTGGAATCGAGGCGCATGTAATTTTCTCTAGACTTGTAAAAGTGTTATTAATTTTCTTTTTCAAAAATTATGTAGCAATGCAATTTTCCAATAAAAGTAGTAGATAAAATTTTCAAAATTATGTTGGGTGTTATTCTGACGGACTTTAATATATATATTTTGAAACGACTTCGTATCTATCGCCTTAAGTGATTTGATTTTAGATGATAATTTCTCAAATATATTCTTGATTGATAAAGAGATGTCATCAGCTCCATTAGTTAGCATCTTGCGCCTTAAATGCCACGATCTCATAAGGCATCCCCAGTTATGTCATATCGGTCGCACTGCTTACGTCTACCCCGAGTCCATGGCCCCATGAGTAGACGCTCCGCCCGACTTTATCCGGGTGAGTGTATAATGTAAACAATAAATTCGTAAATTTGACTTTCGCGTATGTTCGTTGTCAGATCACATACATCTTAATTCACGGGCAAAGAGTGGACATATTGGAACATATGCCGTCCATCTTTAATATAAGCATCGGTTGCATTATTTTAAAAAAAATTACTGTTAGTCGTGCACAACAAAATTTGAACGTTAAAAATTAATCAACTTTTTTGATTTGGTCTTCTACCCACTTTTTACTTTGGCGGTAAATTATTTCATTATGTTTAATTAGTTTCTGTGGCTATTGTTGTTAAATAAATTTTACGAAGCCCGTACAATTTTTTATTTTATAATAATTTAGTTGCGAGAAACGGAATTTTGACGATTGGATTTAAAATATTTTATAGATTATATTTCACTTTGGTAATAAATAGGATACGGGTATCAAGGAACGTCTTGTATTTCTGTATTATTATCATGTTAAAAAAACTACCAAGAGTGTTTTTCAAACACATATAAAGTAAGGAGTGTTTGATGTATATATCTCTTGAATTGATGAAATTGTTGTCTTAAATTGAAATAATTTTAATTTAAAGTTCTAATTAAATGCTTAAGTCTAATTAAATGAAAGTTATAATTAATCTTTTTCAAGTCCTTAGCTTAAGAAAGTAGAGGGTACAGAAAAATATTGCTTATCAACTTCAAGTATAATATATTTTTAAACGGGGCTCGGCAATGAAAAATTATAAATGGAATATTAATTCAATTTTAGGACACTTTAATTCAATAACTATTCTGTAGAATGCCAAAAACATTTTTATTCGATACATTAAACAATTTCTTTTAAACATTTTACTACATACTCATTCAAATTTTTACATGTAACATATACTTTCAAAATTATAACTTTCATATACATAGGTCAAAATTTCATTCACAGACGTCTAAAATTTAAAAGAAACAGTGAAGCTGTAAGAGACGGACGGATGGACGTAAGGGTTCCTTTTTTTACTAAGGAACCATAAAAACCTAAATGACTAAAATTCTCGTTTTTTTCTTTTCAAAAGTTATGGATGAACAATTTTTATGACAAATATTTTGAAGAGAACGATTTTTCCGAGAAAAATTTTTCCTATATATAATTTGTAAGCAATCGATATTTTTGAACTTTCAGTCTAGGATAAAATGAAGAAATGGAGTAGGCTGACAGACTGTAACCTCTTAAGTCATTATTATGTATCTGTCAAGATTTTCAGTGGTCCACTCCCCTCTGCCTCTCTTTGCTGGGGCTCGAGTGAAATTCGACTATTAAAGACGCATCCCGCGATGACAAATATATTTGACTGTTTACGGTCTGAATGTCATTCTAATTTGAGTTATGTTGTCAAAGATAAATAAACGTTGAATTACTTGAGAGTTCAATGCACGGAACGTGCGTCTGAATTTTACGGGAACACTGGCTTTATTGAATGCTGTTTTAAATTATTTTGGGATGTTGATAATGAAAAATTGGCCGTGTTTTATTTTGTTTTCAATAAGGTACGTGTTATTATGATTACGTTATTTGTATCACTCAGTCCATTTTAATGATTTGTCATCAGAATTCTGTAGAAGCAAGGAGTTTTAGACCTATGCGCATGACATTTTGCATGACATTTTTATTATAAAGATCTTAATTAACACGTAGCAAAATATGAAAAAAATTGGGGTAATATTCTTAGCAAAATTGGGGCAAATTTTTTTCCCAAATTTTGTTGAGTGGTATATCATCGGATGTGTCTTTAAAATGAAATTTTAATTTCATTTTGTATTTGAGTATTTTTGATCCTATTACGATATATTGTTTTTCAATGTGAGCAAGATGCATAAGGAAGGGAACCATGCGGGGATAATTTTCTGCCCTTGAGGAATTTTCTGCACCATTTACATTTCTAATTCGACAAGAAATAGTGACCTGATTGGTATACCAAGTTTTATGCTTAAGAATTGATCATTTAGGTGCGTACGGACTACATAGAAACGCTGTAACGAGATATTGCCTTCGATATTCCTATACCAACCTCGTATTTTATTCAATTTCGGCCGGTATACTATATCATACTTATAAAGTAAACACAAATTTAATATAATTATACATAGGTTTCAGGTACCTGTAATGACAAATGTGGAGCGAGCTGAATGAAACCTATATGTACTTCCTCTACTATCTGCCGGAATTAGCATAGCATAATTAATTGCTTCACGAGCTAGTACATTCAGTAGCTGATAAATTTAATAGTTTATATACTTTCATATAGATTGGGATGAAGTCGTTATAAATAACATAAATAATAAATAACTTTATTATGGATGTTACATAGTAATATAAATGACAGGAAAACTACATATTATTAAATTGTTTACCCGAAAACCGTATAAACTAGGATTAAATTGTTTACAATTCAGAGAAAAATTCATTTGTGAAAGAAGGGTGTTAAGAAAAGTTTAAATTAGGCTCTCGTGTGAGAAGAACAAATATTTAGGGTCTCGATAAAAAGAAAATATAATACAATAATTATTTAACCTTGAAATGACGGGAATGTTTTCAGAATATCTAAGATATGTTTCACTACACTTCACTATTTCTAAGGTATTTGGTTTCATTAAAAACAAATTTTAGGAATGGAAAGTATTTGTTCTCTCTTTAATATGATACTTTCGCTAGTTAATTCTTAGAAAATTACTTTGAAGAAAAACTACTGCCATTGGATTCTGACGAAAATGCAGATGAAGCATGAATTTTTCCCAATTTAACCCACTACAAATGCAAATGACAATGAGGGATTGTTTGTGTCATCGACGTCTGTTAGAGACTATAAGTTCTAGATCTTCACAAATATAAACTATGTGGACCATAACTCTACGGATGGATTATGTATAGTAATAAGGTAGCCTATACCGCACTTTTAATTTCATGAAAATCATAGTAATAATTGGATTAGAAATTTGTTTTCTTGTTAAAATTTCTTTGCTGCGTGAAATTATGTGTATTTTAATTAAAAAATTGGATATTATAATTGTGATTTCGTAATCTTGAAAATACGCCAAACATAATTTGTTATAATACTAAAAAAAATGACGCGCAAATTCGTGCAATGGAGGTTGAAGGTAAATTTATGTAGACATTTTTTTAAATATTTGAGACATTATTCAAATGTCCCTTTACTTACAGGAGAAATATTTATATTATAATTTTATTGCGGACTCAAACAACAACGAAGGTCAAATTAAAATCTTTTTTGAAACACACTTGAATAGTGCGAACACACATTGATTGTAGTGTGTATAATGGATTTTATAAGATCAGTCCATCATATGGCATAGCGTCCCTGTGATATTATTCCCTTCATTTTTCCTTCCACTAAACTTTCTATCGAGTTTTCATTGCGAGTGATGTAACCAAAGAATTTCATAGTCCTATTTGCATAGTTGATGATAACTTTTCTTTTATTTTGAGTTTCTTAAAAATTGGTGGGATGAATTGCCCAAGGGAGCTTTGAGTAGATGCTTCTAACACCACATATCTAATGGAACTTTCAACGATCCTGTCAACGTTCCCGTCTCTGTTCACATATAGGAAGACTGGAACTTTACTATTTTTAATGATCCTCCCGTCATTTCAAGCCTTATAAAGTTTTATATATCAAATATAGTGACGATACATGAATATTCTTTTCCCAATTGCAGACATTGGTTATATAGAGCCTAACTATTTGTCTTACTTCACATACCTCTGTATTACTTCGCAGTTAATTGTGACCTTTATTGAGTGACAGTTGTTATTTGCTCGACCTAAAATTATCATTTTAGATTCTAGTCTCGTAGAATATTCGCCACGTTTTCTTCGATTGATGCAAGAGAGTAATATCGTCAGCAGGTCGTAAACTTGATATTCTCCTGTCATCCACTAATATAGGTACCTTTACCCCAATCTTCGAAAATCAACTGCATGACATGTTCAGTGTAGATGTTGAAGAGTAGCAGAACAGAATACAACCCTGTGTAACAAAAGCCTAGGTTTTCAATTTCTCATAGTTCAAACAGTCGACCCGAACAGCTGCTGTGCAATCTTCATAAAGCCTTCTGATTATTTGCATCAGATGAGGTAGAACACCCATTTTTGAGAGGATGTTCCACAACTGGTACCACTGGAAAACGTTGAAATATTTTTAGAAGTCCGCATGTAGAATTAGATGTTAAAATGCATACATTTGTAGAACTAGATATTAACTTCGCTGGCTTTTTCTGTGATTTATCACAAAATGAGTATTCTTACCTCCGACTTCAACAAAACCTTGCTCTGGTAACATATGCTTGTAATCTGTTGTTTTAGATATAAATGATTAGTTTTCTGGCATGAGATTCATATCTCCCGCCATGAACCCTCATGGGTGACCAATTTGAAATTGTTATTTTTATTCGTTTATTATTTTAATTCAATTGTATAAATAGATAATGTGACCAATTGTTTGAACATCCTATCGTTATCCCTGTTTTGCAACAAATGGAATGTGGAATATCTATCCCGATTTCGGCCATTGCTTTGATAATCTCAAACGGAACCTAGTCGACTTCTACGGCTGTCTTAGGTTGGAGATATTTCATTGCTACTCGAATTTTTAATGTAATGTGTTCCTGTTATAAAACATCTCCATAAAAAATTATAGTAAATGGGCGTCAGTAGAAACTGAAACGCAGTAGCTCCTTCAAACTTTCAGTATTTCTTTTATTTCCGTAATAGTTTTCCAAACATGATCCTCAATGATCCTAGTTTTTGGTTTGAGCTGATGAGTAATGTGTCATATTTTTATGTTCAAGTCTTTAATCTCGAACTTTTGAGCATATTTTTCCAATTTCTCACACAAAGTTCATAGTGTTGAATTACGATTTCTCCTAAAGATAGCCCGAAAGGCCAAAGTCATAGCGTTGAGTTTTAGAATGCCAGCATCTTACGCATTCAAATTTTTGCGCTTTTTAACTAAGTTCCAAGTATCGGTAGACATTCAGTTCCATCTCTTACAGGCTCAGGCTTTGGCTGTGAATCTTGTTTTTGAGTTTTGCAGATGTATACAAGGTTAGCGTATATCAGCATTTGCATATATTTGCACAAAGTTATTATCTTTGGTTTTAATTTTCCAACCATGCTTGTTATCTCTTTTATTTTTAGTACCAAGGTGCAAAATTTTAACTTTAATCAATGACTTTAATTTATTAACGTCAGGAAAAACAAAAGAAAATTCTACATTTAAAAAAAAACAATTTTTCTCCTTATAATTATAAGAAAAACCTGTTGTGACATGAAACTTTTCTCATTCTATTACTTCTAACGTTCTAAAAGACATAGAGTATATACTATTTACCTAATTATGTGGGTAGCAAAGAATGTTCCATCATCAAAACCTATCTCAGCCCCTAGTTGAGTCTTTACTCTCCCAATGTGGATCTCTTCTCTCATGATCATTGGATGAAATACACATAATGCCACGCTGGGCAGCAATCGCAATGCGTAGCTCTCTCGCACCTGGGACACTGCGATGTGCTGCACAGTCAAAAACTCAATAATCATTTTGAGTCATAATTATTTAAACAAAATATAGTCAAACAAATGATTAATCTTTTAGAGATATTGAGTATTTCTAGACAACATAATATCAGAATACTTGCAACTGATATTAAAATTGTTATAAACGTTTTCAATACAGAAAATTCAGCTCTATACTCTGCGAAAGTATAAAAAGAAATGTTGAACGGCGGAAAATATCATTATTTTTACTATTATCCATTATGTTTATCATTAGAAAAAAAACTGGGAAACACTGAGACGGACATCTAGAATTATATAAAATATCTTACGTACAAAAAGAAGAACAAGCTTTATTTGGTTAAAAAATAAAATAACTTATTGTTTCTAAAAGCATAAGGAGTTATTTTAAGGGCTTATAAATACTAATATCCGAGCGATATTTTCTGTAATATTGCCATGTAAGATTATTGATGAAAGTAAATATTAGAATATTTTAGTAAAAATATTTATTCCCATTTTCTCCAGTGAGAATTGTAATCGTCAATAAATCGAAGTTAGAAGAGATGGGTTTTAAAGTAGCAATGGACTATGAAAAAATATAGAAATAAGTGTGTGATTTTAAATATGCGTTACCTGGTCTAGCCCCTAAATCGCTGGAATTATAAGAGATTTGTCATAAAACTTTTACAACTTTTTCATCGTAACATCTACATTTTTAATACTTACCATACAAAAAATGATAAATTTATTTTTCCCAGTACTAGTTTGATCGATTTTCGCCAAATTTTTACAACGTTAGTACTTTACAAGAGAACAAATATTTTTAGGGTACCTATATTTCACCCAAAACTGTTAAAAATCAAATTGTGCTCAATCATACCACGGTGGCGAGGTATGACAACGGAGAGGGGTAGATTGTTCAAGTAAATGACAAGTGCTTTTTGAGTACAACGATACAAATACTTTACAAACCAAGGAGTACAAAAGAGCAATACAATTTTATTGCAGCACCGCAAAAGATATATGCACAGAATAGCATGCGGCAAAGTATATACAGTATTCATTATGTATCTCTTAATTTTAAGCAAATTTCAAAAATTAATATTGAACTTATTACCAGGCAAATTTGAAAAATTAATATTGAACTTATTAGAAGGAAACTACAAGAACTAGAAACAATTTTACTTGTCACGCGTCAATTTATAATTTACACAAACCGGCCTGCATGAACCTTCATATGTAAATATTGTAGCAAATATGTAAAACAAACCACTCGCAACGGCTTCGATTACATTAGGATTGCCAAATAATGTGAAATAGTGGCGTGCGAATAAATCAAATCAAAGTAAATTAACTCCTATTCAAAAGGTTGAAAAAGAAGATCCGTTAAATAGATAAATATCAATCGAATAAGAAATAGGAAATGGACGAGTTAAGTAATATTGATAACATACTATTTCTAAAACTAATTGAAGTAAATTTGCAAACCAATACATTCGGTTAAATTAAAAGTAAACGCTAAATTTTCTTCACCCACTAGATAACTAAGTCATTAGATAAAGAAAGCGTATAAAATTTAAATAAAATGGTAACGAGGCTTCATTACCATCTGCAATCTCTATCAGTACTTATTAAACAAAATATTACGTAATTCATTGACATGGATACTTATTTATTTTATAAGTAACTAGCTTAAATGTTTAATTTTATAGTTCTGCACCAGATTTATATTTAAGTACTAATAACTACAACATCATCACCATCGATCAGACTTTAAGGTACATTGTGGGGTGCATCCTAGAGGGAGAATGTTTGGAGGTCTTGAAATTCATACAAAAGAGACAAAAAAAAAAAAAAATATATATATATATATATATATATATATATATATATATACAAAAAATATACTTTGGGAAAAGCAGTTAAATTGTTAGTCAATAATAAAATGGAATTACATTAATATCACATGATAATTGCATTAATATAGTACTTGCAAATTGCTACGAAATGAGCGATTTTTATGTAATCAAAAAATAATAAAAACGACGGAAATAATTGCAATACGCGCCGTGCTTTTGATTCTCGTCAACAGCGTAGTTTTCTATGAATATATAGATTCAAAGACAATAAGCGGCGAATTTGGAGCTTGCTTTTAGTAACTCTGAATACTTATTTTTGTGAAATTATATTCGCAGATTGTTCAGGATAGAATTCCTTTCTTTACTATGATCCTTGTAAACCATGAGTATGAAAGCTGATGTTATTGAGTCACTTAATTTGAAGAAAATGTGACTATTTTTAACATAAATTATTAATATCTGTCCCTTTTACTGTATTACTGCCCAGCTTGACGGTGGCGTTATGACAATTTAACAAGTAGCCACCTGTTTTTTACACTTAATCCTATTTATCCTTTAATCATAGTTTTTTTACCTATTTCAAAAGGAATCCTACCTTATCTGTATAAATCGACTATTGTCACGGTTAATATGGAACACCCATTTATACAGACGAGTTTAAATTTAGCATAACATACTAGCTTCGTCCACATTTTTTTACTTTAATGATATATATATATATAT
This sequence comes from Druceiella hillmani, assembly GCA_039881145.1. NCBI lineage: Eukaryota > Metazoa > Arthropoda > Insecta > Lepidoptera > Hepialidae > Druceiella > Druceiella hillmani. The sequence continues at coordinate 10,166,450 of JAYKKI010000047.1, read as the reverse complement.
ATATATATATATATATATATATATATATATATATGTATATGTATATATAAATATATATATATATATATATATTTATATATTATTTAGAATGTAATATTGTAGCAACCTATTGTTTCGATACACTAGCATGCGCGGTGGGTAATTTCCATACGGGTTACTGGTGAATTTTAAAGTTCAGCCCCGAGCTTGTTATTGTTGGGCGGGCGGAGCAAGCGCTGGGCGGCGAATAAGCGCCGAGTTTATTATGCTTGTGAAATTGCCCTTCATAAAACATAGTAGCAGGCTCAAATTCCTACTTTAAAAAAGTTTCGTTTATGGGAAATTATGTAATGTATACGATATTAGCGAAGTTTACTTTTACTCTTAGTTTGAATGTCTGTACGTTTTCTGAAAGTGAATATTATAGCTGGTAGTTATTTGCCAAAAACTAAATATGATTACAACGTATTTTAGAATAAATAAAAAAAATTATTTGCACCCTGTTTCATTTGGATGACAGTCGTTAATTATTTCATTATTCAGGTATTTTTTTATTTACTTACTTAGTGCAATCCTTGTTCCATTTACGGATGAGCTAAGAAAAAATATTTACTAAGTAGACAAATATATAAATATAATGATTGAAAAACAATTAACAAAAATATAAATTAAGCGCAGTGAAAATAATAAATCAACCGTGATCTATCCAAATATTAAACAATATTGACTCTAAAGTCGCGAATTGAACAAATCGAGGTGGACCGGTACTTCTAATATCGTGCTCAGTAAATTAAGAACGCAGGTAATTGTGGATTGCAAACGGAAAGTGGTACGTTCATGTGGAGTATGATATAGTGGTGTCTTGCTAGTCGTGTCTAACAGTTCTGTAAAAATGATCTCAGCCTCAACATCGATAGTGTTTAATGTAACCCTAACAAGTTACATTTTTATTAAATACACGGCTCGGGACAACTTTACACAAAATGAAAGGTACGTATAGTGGCCATATTGCATGTTATATACGTGTATAAATTTATAATTTTAAATGTGTTTTTAATAAATTGTTTCTTATTTTTCACATATTTTTCTTTATTTTTGTAGACAAAGGTCTACAAAAATAAAATTTATCGAAATATATCCAAGTGGATTGTACAGTGATATTTTTCGTGTAATTTCCACAGTTTGCAAATAGTTCTCGATGTGATAAAGATGGAGAATTTAAAAGAATTTTTTATTATACGTAATTTATTGTGGCAATAATATAAAGTAGTAACAATGTGGTTTAGACCAAGTTTTAACATAAAAAGTCTCTCGTAATTATTTTAAAGGGTACCCCTCTTCTCTTCAACTTGTTCTTCTACGGGGTGCTTTTCACAAGTTTAATGTCAAAATATTTTATTTAGCAATTATACCGTACTGGTTGTTGGTAAATTAAAGTATTAATTTTATTATGAATTTATGTAAATAATTAATTTCAGATTTTTAGACTTGATAACTGTTAAAATATGAATTGGAATTAAAAGATTTCGCGTAGATTTTATGGAATATTGAAAAAAATTAATTAAAAATATCCTCGCAGATGATTAACAATATTATACTCGAAAACATTAGCGTAAGGGATACAATTTTATTATATAATAGGCTTAATTCTATGCTGATCAGTTTACAATTGATCATCTATCATAGTGTCTTCTTAATTATGGTGTGTTATAATTTTAAAATGTCTTTTCTAGGGTCCCATAGTCAAACAAGAAGTTCTTTGAATTTCGTCGCTTTCTTCTGTTAGTTGGTCTGTCACAGCTTCGAAATTTTAACCATTGCACACCTGTATGCATTGCGTTTTGCAGATACACGCTACCGATGGCGATCTTAAATAATTTTTAGCAAAATTTTTTTTTTTTGCTTTTCTCCAAATACAAAATGAAGGCGAAAATTTTTTTTGCTCAAGTCGGAGATCGATGTGTCATTGAATAGATGTTTGAAAAAAAATGATATTTTGATTAAGAATTTTTCATTTTTAAACCTCGTTTGCGTAACATTAAACTTCGAAATGATATGCTGCATTGTATCCTCCTCTCCAATTATTTCACTGTGGAATTGAAAAACTTATAAAACTCAGGCTATAAAAATACGAGCATTTGATTAGATCTTTAATTTTATATTACAATGATTGATTTGGGTGAATCACTTCAATAGATATAAGCAACTATGGGATCCACTTTCTAAATTTTCTGACGCGCACTTGTCCGATATTTTAATAACTTTTTTGTTAAAACAGCACCATGAGCTTCCGAATTTTATGAACATTATAATCAAAAGCTGATTTTATATCTTTTTTTATTTACTACGCTTTATAGTTTATATTTTTACAATAAAACTATTTTGGATTTTTGAAAATTTCCTAAAAATAATGAAAACTTTTCATATAATTTATTTCTTTAACGAATACTAATATCATATTTATGAACAAGATTGATTAGTTGGCTGCTAATTCATAGTTGACATAATCGTGGAAACGTAATTCTCATATTTCATCAAAAACGTTACTCTAAAAAGACGAGTTTGTCTTTAAAAGATAACCGTAAAAAGCAACGAGATAAAAGCAACCAAAATCTCTGCAGAGCTTCGCTAAAGAAGCATATATGACTAATGTTTTTGCATGTACATACATATACATATGTGTATATAAATATATATATATATATGTGTGTGTGTGTGTGTGTGTATGTATGTATATGTATATATATCACTGAAATAAAAATTTTGCTAACATCGGGGACAAGATTAAAAACTATGATTGGATTAGGTGATAAGATCTATATAAGATTTATCGTTGTAAAAAATATATCTGCGTGTCCTCATATTTGAAATATTGTAATTGACTTGGTATATCAGAATTAGTGGAAAATCTTGCCCGCGCATCAGACTGTGACTGATTTGCAAAGTTAAAGGAATATGTGCATGGACAGCGTTTCGATCGGTAGCGGTAACCTATCAAATTTATCAGCAAAATGGAAGCTCAAGGCAATGAAACCTTCAAAGGCTTTAGGAATCATTCGTTTAGAAGCAGAGGGATTACATGAAAGGATACTAAAAATATACCGCTTAAAATATATTACTGTTTCACTTATGCACTAAAGAAAATATTGCATTACCCTTGCAAAAAAAATATTGTAAAATAATGAACAAATTTTTTTATTGCAATTTATAACTATTTAATATTTTTTTTATAGCACGAGCATTGTATAAATGTTTTCTGATGAAATAGGAGTAAGTTTGAAAGAGAAATACATGCGAAAAATCTCCATAAATGTTTATCATTACTTGAGTTTGCAATGATAAAATATTTCCTTTGTAATTAATGCTTATAAACTCTAATTTCCTGAGATAAAAATAAAATTTGCAAGTTCTTTTTTATCTAACATGAATACCGGGATTGAAATATCTAAATTAATTTTGTCCTGATTAGTTATAACAATTATGTGCAGACTCGAAATGCGATTCGCCTGGATAATTATATCATATTTTCAAAACAGATGTTCCCAACACCAAAAAAAATAAACGTCTAAGAATAACTATTTTGTCTCGTCATCTCCTATTTCTTGTTTGGAGTTTGAGTTTTTGACTAGTTACATTTTCCGTAAAAAAAATGATTTACTGTTAATTTTATATTTATTTGATTCATTTTTTATATATTTAAGTTATGGTAAGTTTCCCTTTAAACTATGGCCATATAATTCTAAAAATGATTTGACTTTAATCTTTCGTGAATTGTCCTTACGTATCATTTTTTATTGCACGTTATTAACTAATAAATATTTGTTTTTAATTAACGAAATGAGAGTTAGCAAATATATTGCTAAATGAACATTCGACTCTAACTGAAGTAATGTAAACACGGGGTTTTTGGGAGCAAATAACAACTATGCACAAACATTAAAATGAAAACTCAGAATATACAAATCACACCTTGGTACGTGCACGTCGGGGTATGAAAAAGGCCTTGAAATAACGGAAATATTTTATACGATTGGAAAAACTTTTTAATTTGTAAATGAATTTTAATAACGGTAGTCAGAGAACTGTTTACCAACAATTTAGCTTACAACGTTAGTAATATTGATTATTCTGTAAAACTCTAGTAAAATGAAACTTTCAATTATACTCACACTGTAGGAAAACGGTCTTTAGCAAAATGACGTTTACCATTTGTCAGAAAAATTCAAAAAGGATTCATTGAATCGCGGAATGTTTATGCACAGATGAACAACTTTAACATGTCTGTGCGAAGTACTGATGTATTAGTACTGATATTTTACTTCGCTTAGGAGACAAAGTTTGGGGTAGTTGTAAAAACATTAGCCGGTAAGATAAAACAAATTGGAGTTACTGTGGATTATCATATCTGGTCCATTATTGCAATTAATGCTGTTTCTTTCAAAAATAAAATTATGAAACAACAATTTTTAATCGATTAATTTTCTTATGCATATTCAAAAATGTATTCCGCCAAACACGCGTGTGCGTTCAAAGTTTTCGTAGAACTATTCAGTATTCAGCTTGCAATAAAAATATTTGTAACAACAAAATAAAACATATTTTCAATTTAATATTTACGTGTAGACTTGTACTTAGTAGGATTTTCAAAATGTTAGATGCCTGAAAACAATTCTATGCCTCAATTAAATACCTATTAAGTACAAAAAAGTTCAATCCTTAATATTAATATATTATTTTTATAATATTTTAATTATAATCTTATACAGAAACTGAAATTGGCAATGTTTGATATTTTAAATCTTTTTATTGCACTATGTTACAAATTCCAAAAATCTACATTGAAAGTTATCGAAGAGTGATGATCTGTCAGGGAATCAGTAAGATAAAATATCTCGAAATTTAATGAAGCTAGATGTAGAAATTTAAAATTTTTTTGCATGAAAAATATATTATCTCTGGATTTCAGTTACTAGTTAGACGTATGGGAGGACAATAGTGGCTCGAAATGATTCCTGTAAATAATACAGTACCGTGTCCTTAGTTAGCTATACGAGTATGGGTTTGTCACTTAATAATAGTTGCAAAACAAAAAATATAATATTTTAGTTTTAACATATCCACTATCATACACAGATTACAATTATTATTAAATTAAATATATTGGAACCATTCAATTTGCGTGGTTTTGTGGTAAAAAAATGGTTGGCCAACTTTCATACCATCATTCCGCCATACCTCGTTACCTGACTTCGGTGGAAGATGCTGCAAAATATTCTGAATATTACCTTAAAAATACTGAAAAAACATGGTGTTTATTTTCAATGAAAATGGGTGACCGCGAATCCTTTTCAAAACCATTTATTTTCATCGCGTAATAAATTCGAAGTAACCTTAGAAATAACAAAAAATAAAAATCAATATCTGCGGTGAAATAATGAAAAATAAATACCAGGAGCTACGATATGCAAATACGACCGTGTTACCACAACCCTGCAGGCTTACTGAAGGTGTAATCGATAGTAATTTATACGGGTTCAAGTAGATTATAGAGGAGGCGATTTGTACATGTCTAAATAAGAGAAAAAACTGACACAAGAATTATTTGAATTTCGAATTACTTGTATTTGGTACAGAGAAGTGCCAAAAAATATTACTTTCGTTATCCACCTTCAAAGTCATTTTGGTTTCTTCATTAGAGGCTGGTTCATGGTACCACAGCTCTATAAAGTGTTCAAACCGCTTCGAGCATATGACGGAGGATAAATTTCGATATTACACCGTGTCTCTCCTATATAGCGTGTGATGTACTACTATGTGAGAGGAATATAATGTAATGCGCCGTAGTAAACAAAGACCCAGCATTTCAGGGTTCACGCTCGCCGATGTAGCGACACGACGAGAACTGAATTAGATATAACTTAATTAGTTTAATAAATAAACTGCAGATTTAAATGGTGCTTATAATTAGAAATGACCTTTTTGATACCGTTTCGCCTGATTGAATACCCTCATTACTTACCCTCGTAACTTCTCAAATTGCGCCAACTTGCTAAATTACTCAGGATATCGTCGTTAACAACGTGGCCATAAAAATTATCCAAAGTAACCACGGATACAACATATATTTTTGTTTTTATTTATTTATTTATCTACATCCTTGCATCTAATAATGATACATATGATGGACTTATTATCTCAACAGCAATCTCTTACAGCTAACCAGAATACCCTTCCAGTCACACTCGGCGAGTAGCCGGGAATTGAATGCGACTCACCGGGGTTCCTCGCGCCGCCAAAGGCCGTATGCCTTTCGATTAACCCAACACATTACGGCGACGAGTTTTACTCACCGGGGTTCCTCGAGCCTGTTATGTTGGTCACTTTGTATGTACAAATTTAGCTGGTCAAAATTTTGCCAAGCCGTGTTTTGGCACCTCTTTTGCATAATTTTCATATTTTGAATAATGAAACTAGTAATAAATGATTTTTATAACAAGTTAAAAAGATTAGGAAGTATTCATTTACAGGAAGAAATAAGTAGAAATACTTGAAACATGATGTTTAAGTAATAAAATAGCTTTCCTTTTGTCTATGATAACTAATCGATACTCGATAACTTTTTTAGTTTATGGACTATATGCTGGCTGTACAACACAAATTCACTTTGCTTTTACTCCTTTGTTTGTGATAAAGGTTTATAATCGCATATTAAAAAAATTCATTAAAATCGTCTTTAATTTGATTAATCACAACACGTGACTTCGTTTATATTATCCTCAATCGTTTCTTTTTTTCTTTGTTGCTCCTCGAAAGTAATAATTTCAATATTTTGTTCATAATCGTTAGTTAGATAAATGAAAGCTAACAAAGAAGTAGTTCGTTACAATCATTCGCGGTCACTCATTTTCATTACAAAAAAACACCATGATTTAACACTAACTGAACTTAAATTTGTAGCACATGTAGTCAATACGGATAAGAATTCAATAAATTATGAAGGTTAGTACAAATTTCATTTTCTAATGAAATCTCAAAGGATCCTTGGTTGTGTCTATGTAATAGATACTGTTAGTAAGAGATGAATATCCATAAAAGAGTATATTAGTACTGTTCTAGTTAATAGTAGTTATCGGCCAATGAATTTGAATTTTGCTCCTTTGGGATGGCATGTTTCATTACAAATAACGACTATATTACTTAATTACTGACATGGCTCCATCCCTTTACTTCTAGCTATATTTTGGCACTATATGCTATTTTTTTTCTTCATTACAAAAAGATTTTGAAATAGCAAGTAGCAACTAATATAATTGAAATATTATAATTTTAAAAAATTAATGCGTAAAATGTGACAGAGTTGTTTCGATTTTTCTTCAAGAAATAAAAAATAGGATAAACAATTCTTTAGCCATATTCATAAGTTTGTTTTGTTGTGTCCCTAGATGTTTAGCATATTCCGGAAAGAAGCAAAGCCGAAAGGCTTATAATATTTTTGTTGTGTAGTTACTTGACTATGTTTGTCTGCTATTATATAGAGCCAAATATTTCAATTTATATTAATAAATGAATGTGAATTGACGATTGGTTTTATTATTTATCTGAGTCATAATAAATATATCAACATTTAAAAGTCTAAAATTGTGGCTATGAAACCTAATATAAAACTATAATTGGAACAATTTTTTTGCAAAATATTTGAGTAAAACATCCGATTAAAGAAAAAATAAATATTGGCAATCCCAAAAATACATAGTTCGCTAGATAATAATTATATAAATTAAAAATATACGAAGGGAAGTAACGTATATATTCACGTATTGCTTGAAAAGTGGTTGAGTTATATTCTACGAACACGTTTAGCTAAAGATCTTAACTTGTACCAAAGGCAAAGCTAGAGAAGTGGTTTTTTGTAATATAAATGTCTACTTTTTAATTCTTACCAAAAGCGTGGAAATTTTCACACATGTATTACTGTTACATATGTGTTACTAATTTACCACATCGTTAGTTACCCATTGCTTAAGATCTACCGAAACGAGTTCGTAACAAAGTATTTTGCGGGATGTATGTTCCCGGGGGGGGGAGGTATATTTCCATTTCGATGGCGTTTAGCGTGTCTGTGCCATGTTAATAATGGAATTATAGTCTACGCCTCTTCTTCGCTTCCGGAACCGCCCGCTCCCCATACTACCCGTTAAATATGGATACAGTACGCGAGCTTGTAACCAATTATATCCGATAATTGTATTTGCATTCGTTCACCGGCCGACAGAGATTTTACTGTTCAGAGAATTGTGTCAACTGGAACCCAGCTGAAGCTGAGGACTATCTAATAACTGAAGTGTCCGGAAGACCTGAAATGATGCATTTTTGTCCATTTCTTTAGATCAAGACCAATCGTTAGATGTGAAATCAAAGTGGGATTCATTTATGATTAGTAAAACTAAATTGTTGATCTCACAAGAACACAATATATTTCAATGTTTTTTTTAAGTTATACTTCATTAGGCGCGTTATGAAAAAAGTGTTGAGAATTTTACAATGCGCCCATGCGAACGCATAATGCAATAAAGACCGATAGGATGAAGTGGGTCACGATGCACGCGCACGATGCAACAAAAATCGATAGTATGAAGTTGGTCACGATGCACGCACAGGACTATAAAAATCTGCAGAATGAAATAGCTCACTAAACATATATTTTACATGCGTGTAGTGGCTGATACTATATTCCAAATATTTATTAAAATATATTTCAAGTTTATTTCTCCAATGGGGTTAAGTTTCAGTGTGTATTTGTTCGTACCATAAATAATAAATTATTACTTTATCATTTATTGAATACTCAAAATTAATAAATTACAATAAATTTTCATTATTACTTAAATTTTATTTCGATTTTTTTAGTATATTTAAGATTTCATTATATTCACCTATTTACATTAAATTGAATGCTGAATATTTGTTAAAATTCTTAAAATAAATGAATGAAATTTCAAAATTAATTTTAAATTTAATTTATTTAATTCAATAAAAAATTAAATTAGCAAAATATAAAAGAAATAATTATTGTTACTATTTAATAATTAAATGTTTGTAATTTTTTATCAAAAGACCAAATTTGTTCTACTCTGTATGAGGCAATTTAATTTTAATTTTTAAAATATAATTATTTGATTGTATTTAGATTTTACCAACCGCACTTATAACCACGCTCCAGTCCTTTTACTATTTTATTTCCATTAATTATTTTGGTGCTAAATAAAGTTATTATTGTATTATGCCATAGAAGTATAACTTTTAAAGAGCGTACAAAGCTTTTAAAGAAAATTTTTGTTCCCCATTATGTGCCGAAACAGAAATGCACGCAACAGAAAATAATGACATGAGTTAAATGATGGGAATATTTTAGAGCTTTACTACAAGCTACTTAAAAACTTCTTATTTGGGAAGCCTGTCACCTACCACTGTTACAAATCAAAATTATATGATTTTTCTTTTTCCTATCTAAGCCATGAGTTTGTTAGTTTTAAAGGCAGTAGGTTAAAGAAATCTTAATTCTTACATCTACAGCTTAAAAAAAATTTTGATTTTTTTAAGCGAAGCACACATACTCTAAATATTTTTTAAAGTAAGTTGTGCATGATTAAATGAAACTACATGATGCAGTATTATTTCCACTTTCTTTAAATTCTTTGTCTCGGCCTAGGTTTCGTTGTATTACAACATCTTCAGGGGGTTCTTCTTTGCTAATAGCCCACCTGAAAATGTTGTAACACAACGAAACCTAAGTCGCGGTAAAGAACTTAAAGAAAGTAGAAATAATACTACATCACATAGTTTCATTTAATTATGAATAATGAATTTCTACAAAATTAACGCCAAATATACAAAAAGAAATGGCTCTACGAAATGAAGGTCACAGAATTAACTGCACATGACTACTTTCTTTAATTACTTGTCGGCCATTAAATTTATCAGATTAAATTGATGTGTAATTTAAAATGGTGCCAAACGATAATGAAGTTACTATAATTATAGTACGCTTGCTACATTTTTCTTTAATTAATCCTCAATTACATTACTTCCGTCGACACGGTCGAGTGTGCTCTTCTCTTGCTAACGTCGAATCGCTCGCCCGCTTGCTTTCTTTTTGTTTGTTATCAAATTACCTCCTCGCTTTAATGCAATTTCGCAGAAGCATTCCCATCTTCAGCATAATTCGGTGTAGAGTAAGGTCGGCTATTTTCTGTTACTTCTTTTGTTTGAAAGGTAAAAGGCGACGGCGTCCGTTCGTCATTCTTCAGATCGCGATGTAATTACTGGATATTATTAAATAATCACTTCCGGTATTTGGGAATGAGGGAGAGGAGTTAGGGAGAGAAATATATTTCTTGGAAAATGCAGCTATTTTGTTGTTGGATAAATCAATCTACATTTGTTGTCAACAATAGAAGGTAACACGTTTCTCGAGTTCCGTAGTGAAGTTTTTATAAATTCGTCATATCCGTCCGTTTGTTACGGCCTCATAGTTTAAACAATTTTAGACCTACGTGTATTTTATGAGCACATATGTTATATGGGAATCTCAATTAAATTGTAACAAATTATTAAAAACAATGCGTAAAGCGGAGGTGCAAGTTTTTCTTCCATTCAGCCCATCGAATGAAAAATTAAAATTTTGTAAATAGTTTAATAAGAATACAATGTACCATAATTTTTTGTAAATGTCTAAATGTGTACGGAACCCTCGTAGTTCGAGTACCACTCGTGATTGACAGGTTTTTATTATTGTAATAGCTGAACTAACATCATATGGGCTTTCGCCGTTCTCCTTTCCAAAATAATATTTATTTATTAATACCATATAAATGTACAAACATAGAATATTTACATTTCAATAATGATAACAGCGTTGCATATTATGTTTTTAAATTTTAGTAATTTTTTTCACAAAACATGGCTGTTATATTGAAGAAGAAATTATTAATGAATTATATGAGTGTGATGATGATATAGCTCCCAGGTGGGTGTGTGGATGTAAATATTTACGAGTAGCAGTTTGTAAAATATTGAAACAATAAAAAAAATATTAAAATAATGAAACCAAAATACTCGCGATAAAATGTGCAACATCTCAATTTTTTTATAAAAACGAAGTAAAACGCTATATGCTACATAGATACATTTTAAAATTTCTATGAGTTATCTTCTGGTTATGACGAACCTTAATAACGTATTTATTAGTTAATCGTTTATCGCTGACTCATGATTACTTTAACAAAATAAAAAAAAAACTAAAGTGTATACTGTAAAGTATATTATTTTTAAGTGAACGAAGCTATATTGGCCCAGTTAAAAGGTTAAGAAATAAATTTCGAGCTGCCTAATTTTAGCTAGTTCATATTTTGTGTTTGAAATTCCACTATAAGATATGATATCCCAGAGAAATATACACTTTACTCTGTAACTACTGTAGGTGGAATTTCTTTTGTATGGTATAATATTTCATATAGTAATGATATGTCAAAAGAAGTTTAAGCGACGGTAACAGCAAAATAAATAGGAAAAAAAACGTTATGGACGCTTTTGCTTCGGAACACGATGCGTAAATTGATAATGGTAAATATGATTAGTATTGAATTGTAATCAGGTACTGAAATAAATAAAGGATAAAAACAATAACAAACTGTGATAAAAAATTAATTTTAATTTTTTTAAAAGATCCTGTACTACACATTGAAGCTTTGAGGAAATATTAATATGGAATAAAAAAATAAAAAATATTAATTTATTCTTAGTCTGTAATTTCCTTGATTTTTCAGTTTTTGAATACTTATCTTGTATGAGGCAGGCTGTAATTTTAATTATTATTTTTAGTTAATATTTCCAATTCTTTAAAAAAAAAGAAATATATATATATATATATATATATATATATATATATATATAAGGGCCTTGATACGATTGGCCTACTTCCAATATATTGCGACATCTAAATATCCAAATATTCAATTAATTTACTTAAGAGGAGTAGAACAAGAAGAAACACATAATTTTCTATCTAATTAATTAACAACATTTCAGTTACTGTTATGTAATGTAAATGCATTATTTAATTAAAAACCCTTTTTAAAAATTTAATAAACACCGTCATTTAGTGACGAATTATACAACTACGAGTACATATAAACGTACAGGGATGGCCATCCATAATTGTTTATGAAAGAAATACTGTTAAATAATTAATTAGCAATCTATAATTAACTAGCGTTAGTCGTAATATTTTTATTTAATTTATACTTTTAAAACACAATACCAGCGCAATGACATGGATCTGATAAACACTGAAGCAGCAATTAAGTAAATTCACTATGAAACAAGTTTTAAATATTTATAAAATAGGGGAATTATACTCTGATTGGTTGCGGTCGTGTACACGATTTTTAGTAATAGGACGGCTAATGCGCCAATCACATTAACTAAAAATGTGCTGTGACTACATCTATAAACTATATTGGGTAGTATTTACGTATCGAGCTACGTACTATCTTGCTAATCTAAAATATTTTTTTTAATGTGTACTTTTTTTCTTTAAATTGGTTCAACTAATCTCAATAATAATTTTAATGTAGTATAGAAGATATTTTATAGACGTTAAGCATCACTATTTTTAGTCATCTTTAATTCTTTGGCGAAATCAAAATTACCAACACTCGCATCAACAATCGAAATTACAAGAATGAACACAGTGCCATTTCTATCTCTATTTCGTATTAATTGCAAAATCAAAAAAAAAATTCTTGATCAAAATGCTACGACGACTCACATTTCGTTTTACATTTTTCACATTTCGTTTACAACAGCAAAAATATTTATACATTGAAATAAATGACATATTGCAAATGTTATATACTCACAAATGAACTGTTATGCAATCTTTTTCTAAATTTGATGTCCCACTATTACTGCCGCACCAATTAATTGCATAACTTGGCCTTTTGTGATACGATTCGTTTGCGACTACAACCTGCATATGCAACTCACATATACGATTTTTCAAAAATAGCGCAGCGCACAGTCCGGATTTTAACTGCGTACAGCTAGTGGCATTGTCCAAGTAGGGCGCATCCAGTGGTTATTATAAAGTCTATGCACAATAAAATGAAACGAAATTTTCCTCTATGATTTTGAACCGCATGACAGTATAGATACAGAAAAATCAGTCGTCAATTTTTGGACTGTTTCATTTTTTCACAATTGTTCGACGATGGAGCACAATTAATTATGTCTTGGATGTTGACCTAGTCCACAGAATATAAGGGCACTAAGTTTTATTAAACTTAATTTAATAGTTTTGCGTTATAAATTTTAATAAAGAGGGACAAGAAATAAAAAAGTAAAGAAGTATTCTTTGGGTTTTTCCTAGTCTCAACTAGCATCCTGCAATCACTGTTTCTTTATGTTTTTACGACTTCGCTCCTCTTACGATGTCATTACGAGTGTAGGTTTCTGCCAGTGGTGTAACCAGCCCTTACTGTAACAGTATAGTTAAAAGGAGTTGAATAATTCCTGATATTTTCGTTTTAGTTTTCATAATATCGGAATTGGATATTATATTATGTATTGATACGGTTTTTTCAAAAACTTTTTTAAGCCCTATAGAAAAGTTCGGCTAAGTTTTTAACACATTCAGTTGCAGTTTAAACAAACTACAGTTATCCGAATATGGAGAGTGTAGTTCCTTTATTATGCTATTTGTGGCCTTGACTTTGAACTGCCAAGACCTCAAGTTCAGAGTGAAAACTAAAAAAACTATTCACCATAATTTTGCTTGATTAGCGGAGCCGAGTAGTACCTCACCCTTTTGGATTACGAATTCTCATTGTTCAATATATGTTTACTAATATTATTAATAATCGAAATTTAATCGAATCAAATCGACTTCCGGAATTATAAGATAGTATAATTCGGAAATTCAGAAAACTTCCAACTTTTAGTGTCCAGCTGTGATGGCTCTTGAAAGGTTATGCCTCTTAAGGCTTTTATGAAAGCCAACATATTATTCGTTCGCAGCGCAATAACTAAATAATTCTCTTAGCATTTTCATTTTACCTGCAGTGGACTTCATCGTATATAACGGCCATAAAGCCGTTGAGAGGACACGTAACCGCGAGTGCGCGACGCGCGGCACATTATCCTTCCGACCGGGCGTGAGCGTTGCAGGATGCCACTGGGACTTCAGACGTGCTTTCTGATGCGGACATATGTTTGCGTTTCCCACGCCGTGACCCGAATATGCTTTTTGAGGATAAGAAAGTACAATTTTTGCGTAAATGTTTATTCAAAAGTATTGAGAATCGTATAGCTTCTCTTTACATGTATATGAGCGAAAATATTATTTAGTGAAAAAGCAAGCTACACGTAGGACTTGAATAGTCATAATTACGAATTAATGAAGAATGAACACATAGATTTAATATGTGTATCCATTCTTTTTATTCGTCCTAATTTCAATTCAAATCATAGCCTTTGAGACATTTTAACCGCCCAGTTCATGATCAGTGGTGAGTTACGACCCTGCTTGCGATTTTGTCGGCCGCAATGATAGTATTTGTATTAATTTAGTACATCGCCTAAAACGTGAAAGAAACATACACGTGAAAGAATTTAAACAATTTTTAAATTTTGATTAAAACATTTTCATAAAAAAATAGTTATGTTCCACGGTATAGAATTGATTCAAACCTTCGAATATTGAGGGGTTACAAAATTATTCCTTTTTTTAACTGTTGCGCAAAATGTAATTTACATTACCTCCAACATCTTTTTTCTTATTCAAAAATTATCTACTTTGAGAATATTAATAATTCGCCATACTTTCATTCGGAATTGATCTACGCTTGTACGTAGAACCTACTATACCATAATATGTATTTTCTTCGTACAACAATACGTGAATAATATTTGTACCGATTGTACTCAATTTTAACTGTATTAACTTCTTCTCAATTTGTTAAGTATACTATACATATTTTAATTTATCAATTGTTAACTGCTTTTTAATGGTAGCCTGTAACGATATCCGTTCTTCAAGAAAGTGGAGTATTTTGATAGATTAGAAACAACAATAGGACGAAAAGTTCGTATTAATTTGGAAAAAAGAAGAATATCTCAAATATCAATATGTGTCGTAAATTTTTTCCGTGTAATAATTTTATAATTAAAATTAATGATTATATATTCGAACCTTGAGAAAATGTAAGTTTACTATACCGGACATAAAAGAAGTAGGGAAAACAAAGAAGAGGTAACCACATGTCTCCCATTAAATAAATGAATATCTTTTATTATCTCCACCGGGATGGTGAAGCCGTGGCGAGTGTAAACGATGTTGTCTAGACCATCCAAGCCTGAAAAAGTATACGAAGAATATGTATTCTATCTTTCATTATTTTAACATACTCGTATACCAAGATTATATCATGAGAATGGCCATGCAAGAATGAGGAAGAAATATGTCAATAGATGAAGCCAAAATTATTAAATTTATATATGTAGGACGCATCGATCTTTTTCTTCGTCAGAAAAAAAACTTTCCAAGTTATTTCAACGAGTGAAACATGAGAATAATCTAGATGGACTAACAATCAACAAGTTCAAAATCATGGTCATAGAAAGAATAGGCCAATTCACTCCTACGGAAAAATTCTCAAACCTAGAATTTTTAGCGTTTCCGGTAATCTCTGTTCTTGCCGGGTGCAAAAAAAGGAACTTGGAGGAGTAAACAGATGACTAAAGCTATCATGAGCTAAAAATGTTATAAATTTGGCAAAACAGAAATTTTTTAATATCACCAAGAAGACCAAACTTCGTCCAAACTTTTGTCTTCTCACTAATAGTTTTTACTTGAATTTGTCTTTGACCTTCTTCGTAGCGGTCGTCATTGAGAGACCTGTGAGAGTCTTGACCTAGTATCATCAATGGATGGGTAGTCGGTCGTGATCGCGTTTTTTTCCAACTTTTTCCACTAAAATCGGTGTGTCAACGCTGCCTGACTATTCACAAGCTATGTGACGAAAGTAGCTGAATGCTCATTGATAGCAGATAGGTAGCAGTCTAGTCCTAATGGCAAGTAAACCCAGAAATTATTTATTAATTCTTTGGCTATCCACGGTATGCGAAGCATCTATATTCAATGCCACATCACAAATACATCGATATTTTTCTCTCAAAGACTCTGAACCATATAAGAAAATTTAAAACTGGAAATTAAAACCAAAGTTTTGACAAAGTTCGGTCTCGTCTTGGCGATATTCAAAACGTTTCTGTTCTGCCCGGTTAGTCATACATTACAATATAGTATGTTGTCGTTTCTTTACCAACTCATGTTTAGGGATTTATAATAAAGAACGTGTGGTATTTGTATAGGTGTCATCATAATAAAACCTAAATTATATGACTAAATTATTTTTTTCCATCACGGAATATTTTGATTGTAGCAAAATATCCCAATCATTACATTGTAATATAATTCAATAATACTGTAAAAGGTTTGGTTTGCCAACAGCAGGTTCGAGTCCAGGTCATACGTCATAATAATAAATCCAAAAACATCTTATATGTTTCATAATTACATTGATCAAAGTCGTTTGCACTTGCAATAAGCACCGTGTGAATACGACAATAAATAATGAAATAAAATATCGGAAGTGGGAAACAACGCGACATAAACTCAACTAATTGAGGGGAGATCTAACCCATTAATGGGGCTTGCGCTAAGTTGCATAATAATATAACTCATTTGATTCATTTGTTTGTATTTTTATTAAATATATCCATAAACAAAAAATTTAATTTTAAAACAGATTATGTGGATAATACTAATATTAATATAATTTTATTTATGCAAAATCATTTTAATCTACTCGTTTGTCATAGATTCGCCTGAACAATGATACGTTTCTTATTGCGTAGAAGCGAAATTAGAAAAAGATCGCGTTGCTATACCTGTATAATTTGATTTTGAAACGTTTTCTTATCTTTATTATGTTATCAGACCGACAATAGAGAAAAGGGAGAATAAAAAGGCGGTACGAAAACTGTCAAAAAATTATCGTTATTTTTTAATTTTAGATTAAAACTTTGGAATGTTAAATAGATGAATGAAATTGTGTTGTAAATGGAACAGGCCCGAATATATAGTTCAAATGTCATAAAATATTTTTCCATAAAAAAATTGTTACTTATGGAGTCAAATACGTACACAGCATGCACGTGCACACTTATACTTAGGAAAAATTAACAGTTCGTCAGACTTACAGATAATCGTGTCCCAGTAAAAACCGAGGCTCTTTAAATTTTACAAAATTCTAATCTAGTTGAACAGAGTATATGCAATATCAAATGCATACATATGATCAAGTTTGTATCGCCAGTAACGGAAGAATCACAGTTTAACCAAAACTCACAGTATAATATTTCTCACAGAATAATATTCCTAAAGACGTTTATTGGAATTATTGTAAAAGTTTGTTATTAAACTTTAGCCTTAGTGCAAAAATCATTTTCCCATATCACTTTAAATTTTTAAACCGTTGCTTTTCTTGTTCACTGTTACTCAAAAAAGTAGGCAACAATTTAATTTCTTTATAAATGTTTCTAAAATCTGTAAAGGTAATAAGCACCATTGGCAATTTGCTCCATTGGCTTAACAATGTGTTTTTAATATTGTGTCATTAAGCAAAGAATCTTTAAAATTTCGACGTGCCCCTATGTCGGTCCACTTGTCACAAGTTTAGAGCTTATACAATTCTAGTCCTGTGAGCATGAAAGTTTACAAGTAGTTGCTTCATTTTAAAACCACAAATAACACGTAGCAAAATATAAAGAAAAGAATTAAAGTAACTCCTAATAAATTTAAAGTAGATATAAACGTTTTTTCACTTATCATCTCGAGTGAGCAGTTACTTTGACAGATTTTTTTGTCAAAACAATTTCATCGGGTTTAAATATCTACCGAATACGAAGAACACTGAAAAATTGAAAATACCAGTAATTAGTTGAATCTTTTTCGGTCCAATATTATCCCCGAACCTAAATAAGTTTGGTAAATATTTCCATGACTTGAGATTTTTGGTCAGTGCCAAGTCGACGCTTCTCTTTCTCTCCCACACACACTAATTAGTGCTACATTTCACTTGGCACTATTTCCAGAAATTTTGTCAGAATTTCATTGGCATATATCAATCCATGGGACCATACTGGGGACCACATCCTTCCAAATAACAGAAGAATCATGTAAATTGGTTGTTAAATACCAGGAAATATGAGGTAATCTCCACAAAAAAGATAAATTTGATTTGAGAATCCTTTTTAAAGTTAGTTAAAAACATGGAGGTACAAATTTAAGGAGATTGATCATATTATTTTTTGTAAGCGGACAAACGTCATATCTAGTCACATTTTAACGTCACTCGAGCTAAGACAATACATTGCTCGTTTGCAAAATTTATTTATTTTTATTGAAAAATAGTTATGTGTTTCATCAAAATGTGCAAAAGATACAGCGAAAAGACATGTTAACTTAAAAACAATGTCTCTTTTTCATAAGTAAATCCACTTTTATTTAATTTTTGTTACAAACATTATTTGTAAATAAATAACAGCTATTTGAAATTAATGAAATGTTAAGTAACGTACCCTACATCGGTAATTTTGAACTAAAGTATGTGATATAGTTTAATATTTAGTCTTGAGTATTTCGGTATTATAAATTGTTTTTACATTAATTTCCGGATAATCATCTTATCAGTATATATAATCATATGGCGATTATAAGCTTTAATGTTATAGTTATTTTGTGTTATTATTAATTAGATCGCTGAAAACCACGTGTTTCAGTGCTGATATACCATGTTGGTTAGAATTATAATTTATATATATAATTTTAATTGAAATATATCTCAAGGACAATATTTTGGTATTAAATGGCCTAATTTATTATAAGCAAAATATTAATTGAAACTCCATAAAATGTTTCCAAATTATATCCTGCTATAGATACTCTTATTTTTTCATAATTATGAATGTTTAACTTTCCTTTTTGTATTTTAATGGCTTTAAATATTATTTTTAATAAGACATCTTTATATTGATATTTCCGTATTTTCCAAGTGAATTTATAGCATTACATTTTCTTAGCCCTTTGTTTATGTAATCATATAATCCTTATATTAGTAATCCTTATATTTATTAATATTTGAATGTTAATTTAAAGGTTTCCAAAAGACTGTATATAGAGAAAAAATGTATAAATATTTTAAGATGAATTTTGATTATTTGTTACCAGTGAGTAAAACAAGTAGACAGTAATCTTGCTTGCGACATTTCACAACTGACTGAAAAGAATGCAAGTGAATTTTAAAATACTGCAATTCCCTTTAAATTAATGCTTTGACGTAGCAGTGAAGTCATGTTTACATACAATAAACTAATTTATATATGTGTCATTTGTTGGTAAATTGCTATCTGTATTGATGGTTTTGTGTATGTACACACACACCCGCACGTACGCACGCCCACCCGCAGGCACCCTCGCACGCACGCATATATATATATATATATATATATATATATATATATATATATATATATATATATATATATATATATATATTCTTTTTTTAAGATATTTAAATCGCTTTAATTACAACATTTATATCTGTTCATTATTTCAACAGCTATAATGGATGAATGGATATTTTCTCAATTAAATCATAAGCTTACACGTGTTCTTCTGACCCTTCGACCAATTTTTATTTGTGACTCTGTGTGTTTATAATGGAAATGTGTTTCCATAATTATGTTAAATCCTTCATAGTAGTGCTCAGTGTTGGAACTTTGGAACTGATTAAGACATCATATTGATATAAAACTAAGTCAGTTGTAAGGACGTATTCTATATGTCTTTAATAGTTTCGCAAGTTCAATTATTTTGAATACAGATAAATAGTTATATTTGATATTATGATCGTTTTTATAGCAAATACTGGTCTAAATATATACCTAAGTATATTTTTAACACCGATAAGCACAGCGATGTGATTAGGTTATTCATGCAATATTTTAGGACATGTTTATTTAAGAGACCGTACTTTAAGAATAGCTCAATCTTTAAAGAGTTTAGAATGTCTATTTTAAAAATTTCAGAGTGAAAGAGAATTTTCGAAAGAAAGTAAAGTTGGATATATTGAGTACGGACGATTTTTAATTTGTTGATAGAAATATTTGTGACTATAAGATATTCTAGGGAACAAAAGCCAGTAAAACTGTAAAAATCATACATAATCCATTGACGTTAACATACACTGTTTCAAGAGTGAAGTAACTGTTGCCCAGTTTTATGCTACTTAGTAACAATTGTGAAAATGAATATGCTTTATCTATAGACTTTAACATTCAGTGTTTTAAGAGTGAAGTCACTGTTGCCCAGTTGTGCACTATTGGGAAATAGTGCACAAATCCTGACCAATAGACATTTTTAATAAATTATTAAATTGTTTTCTCTCAAAATAGTTTTAATTTTTGTATAATAAATAAAATTAAATAGAGACAACCATTTATCACTAGACTACACTTTCTTCCTTTGATAGCAATCGGTTTTAAAGTAGCGATTATAATTTTTTTTACAGAGTGGTAATCTTTTTAAAGCATTTCTATGTTAACACAAGTGCACCTTTATGGTTACTGTCATATTTATTCGAGTGTTATTCAGTAATGGCATGTGAAAAATATTACAAACTGGCCGAAATTTACATATTTATTTAGAAATTTACATATAATATATATTGTAAGTAGGAATATACTTACAATATATATTTCTTGGAAACCCGATGCTCAACTTAGAGATTTACCTAAAGCGCAGTGTAAGTGGAATAATATATTAAAAAATGGTTCAATACAGACACATAAGAATGACAACTAATCGGATACAAAAACAGTTACAATAATAAATAAGATAGGAACTCACAGCAAATTGAATAAATATAATTCTAACTATTGATCAGTCGTGAACCACTAAGCAACTCAAGAACTAAATGCCTGAAACATTCAATGGAGGAGAAAAAATAACTTGATAGGGTGCAAAAAGAACAATGTGAGTGCAACAAAATAAGCATTATAAAAGCAATTCCCGTCAGAATTGAGGAAAATTACATCCAACCATGCCCATTCTAAATTTGGAAGGGAATAAATTGGGATAATATTCATATATTTTGTGATACAAAAACCGATTGAACGTTTTTAATATTTTCTTCAGCATGAGAATATAAGTATCTTCATACGGAGCCCAGATAACTGCACTGGGTTAGAAAATACTATGGATCAAAGAATTAAATAAATCAACGATGTATTCGGCATCATTCGAATGAAGGAAATGTTCTTTCTGATAAGTGTTGACATGATTGTGAAATATGTGATGAATATTCTTAATTACATCGAAATTCTGTACATATGAAACTGTTTTCGAGGGTAGTCCCACCCAGCTCAGAACCATACACAAGAGGGACACGTAAAAGAGAGTATGTCATCATTGCCCATTTGCTTACATTAAAATATACCTTATTGTTCCGATTCCAGTGCAATAATTAGTTGATATCACGTTGGAACAGCTTACTATCCGATTGGCTATTGACACTTAAAAGTTTTTTTAAATTATTCGCAAACGGAATGCAACGGACAGTGCTGATAAGTTAAGACGAGTCATCTATCATAATGATAAAAAAGAGAATCTAAATTAACAGAAGGTAATAACAGTTGACATCAGATTGAGTAACATAAGGTGGAAATTCGAAATTTTCAACCCGAACGTATTGGTTGCGAGCTCAGAAGTAATTGGCAAACATTTTTGCTTTAATCTAAGATATTCCTGCCTCCAACCTAGTAGAATATCATTGTCGATTCGGTTAAATGTATTTTTATAATCAAAATAAGTTATATCTATTTGACAACTTCGATCTAATTCTTTAGCTACATATTCTACAAAATTAAAGAGTTTAATGGCGCTATCTAAAGAAATTCCTTTATGTATGACGGCTGTTAATTCACTAAAGTATGGTTTGATTCATATTTCGTGATGTATTTCATCTAATAGCTGATTTCACATGCTTAGTTGCTTGTTCATACACTTTAATGGACTTAACTTTACTTGAAATAATTTTTACTTAATTTTAATTGGGTGTACTGCAGCTAAAGTATAACAATGAAATTTTGAGTTTCTCTTTACATAAATTGAACATAATAACCTTTCGATTAAATTTATAATACATATGGAAAAGGTTCCATTAGGTGTATTAATATCCATTTTTAAAAGATTTCTATTGGATTTGTTAGTTCTAACTTACATACAGCCTATTTATATTCATAACATAATCCTTGTTTTCCATTCATTCAGGTTATTTGATGAACGTGTCATAATACCTGTTAAATGTAATCAATATTTAACACGTAGCATAGTTGCCTTCTAATGCTTATTTGAATCAATGTATTCCATTAACTCTGCTGCAACTATTTTTTATTTAAGCAATTTGTTAGGTATAATCTTTTTAGCCATGTTATAAAATAAAATGTATTAAGTACGAATAGAACTCGTACTACGAAAACTTTCGTACATAATTATATTGTTCCTTCTAAAATTTTGTAACTGTGCCTATTTAAAATTTCTATAAATGATCTCTTAGAACATTTTTGGTTCATCCACATCTATAGAATTGTCATATATAAAATTCTAAAAGGTACAGTTTTGGAATCCTGCTAAATCTGTTTTTAATTGAAGCCATTTTGTATATAAATATCGGTGAATATGCTTTATCACAATGCCAAACTTCAAGTTTCTAGGGCGTCTCCTAGGTCGTCCTTAACCTATACCTGACTCATTGAGACTAGCGCCACTCAAATATAAATTTTCAGGTTAAAATGAAATTAACTTATAAATAATTATGAATATTTAAAAATTGTGCATTAATAATTAAATATCGTACGAAACATGAGAAAATAACGAATTTAATGGTGATAAGTTATTTGTAGCGTACAGGTGTTCTTGCCCCAATAATATTTTGAGAATCGGTTGCCATTGTATACTGTTTTGAAAATGTTGGAAAGAATGTAAGTTCATATCTATTATTTGATGCGTAGTTATTATTGTCAATGTTTATTTTGTGTTTATTGGTATATTTTAATAATTTGTTTTTTATATGACTAACAAAATATGTGACAAGGGAATAAAAATCATTACGAAAAAATTAATGTGATTTTTTGAATATTTGAGATATGAATTCTGTATTTTCTTGTATATTCATTTGACACTTGGAAAATTTTAACACCATTTTTCATGGAATTGTACCAAGTTAGATTTGTTATTTTGTATATATTGCTTACGCATCGTATTTATTTATGTCGTTTTTTGCTAATTTATACATAATTCTTTTTTAATTTCAATTCATGAACAAGAAAAATATGTAATATTTTTCAAATATTTTATCATGTTATTTTTTATACATCCCTAATTGCATAAAATACTTATTATTGTTATGAACATAATTCTTCTATTTGGTACTTTTAATTGTCGTATATTGCGGAGAGGCTCAAAAAAATAAGTGATTTACAATATGTGATTTATTTTATTTAGGTCTTGCATTTAATTATTGTTTATTCTTTTTATGATTATAACGAAAATTGCGTTTTATAATGACTTCGTTTATGAACTTTTATTCATACAAACGCCAGATCTTTTTGATTTAAAATATTTTTTAACTCGTAAATACGTAAGTATAGTAGAATGTCTTTCATTATTTTATAACTACGCTTCTTCTCTATGTATGTAAAAAAATCTTTATAATCGAATAATAAGTTTTGGAGTAATGCATTATTTTATTGGAAGCGGCAAAAGCGCCCGGTGCTAAGGTCTGAGAGCCCAGGAAACCCAAGGGAATAAACTATTTCTTATAAAAATGGCTACAACGTACGGATGGACACGTGTGTGATCTTATAATGCTTCTTCTTTTCTTTTATTCTGATGTACGGGATCTTAAAAGGGTTTTAAATGCTTTTTCTTAAAATCCTTTTTAAAGGCTTTTTAAAATCAGAAAAAAATATAAATTATAATACATTTGTAGCGGTAAGTTATCAACTTTTATATGCTTTAATAATTATTTAAATGAACTACACATTTACCACCATTTTATTTTTTTTTTAATTTCTGCCATTATTGCTTCACGATAATAATAAAACACCAATTTCAAATTTGCATGTCGATATTTTAAATTATTTAAAATTCACCTACTTTATATAATATTTCCAAAGGAGAAGGGACGCGTCGCCTGGCCTCTTTAGCACTGCTCTGTAGTGGTAAATTTTTATGTTACCTTAACTTTAAATCGGCTGTCTTTGGAAGACACGATAAAGGGATACCATGAAGTTACACCACTATTATAACTCGAAAATAAATAATGAAGCTGATGGCAATTTAATTTATAGTTGATAAGGTAAATTGTGTAGAAATTGTTATTATTTATATTATTTACTAGCTGTGACTTCGTTCTCATGCGCTTTTAGAAAATGTTATTCAATTAATGTAAGATTAATTCATATAACGCAATCTATAATAATAATTAGGGGAATAGTAAGTAGTAAGTAAGTTTTTAATAATATTAAGTAATTTTTTTTGTTAAGTGCGCTTTGTATCAAGATGTCAAACTATCATTTTTTGGGGTGATTGAGGTGAAATGTAGCATATATGATAACTCAGACCCAACAGAATCCATCAATGGGAACTTCACATAAATCCATTTAGCTGTATTATATCATGCAAGAAAAACTAAAGAAATTTTGAGATTAATGGACTCACAGGTAAACAGACAAAAATTTCCAAAATTTTTTTTTTAATTTCTATTACTCATGCTGTGTTCCACCAAATAATTATTCTCGTAAATGCTTTTAATATACAGTCCCATAAGGAGTGGACCAACGGTAAAAGAGGGGGTTATTACATATACGAAACAATAAATTTTATTATCCTAGGCCTAATAGTTTCGGAGATATGATTTTTTAATTTTTTTTAAATTTTTGTTACTGCGCATGAAAAAAATTTATTAGATATTATTACTATTTTCGCTTTTTTATCGTCCAAGATCTTTAAGAAAACATTCGTCTTCCTTTTTTTTCTTCATCTTCCGTCGTCCATTTGTCTTTCGTTTTTGAAATAGAGTTCCATAAAGTTGCTATACATTTTTTTTACACTAGCATTGTTCAAAATCACTTTCATGTTTTGTAATTGAAAAAATTCACATGTTTCAGCGTTTAATTTTTATATTGGCAATAATAACGAATGAATAACATTTTAATTGGGAAATCAAATATTCTCTTAAAGATCTTGGACAATAAAAAAAAACATAAGTAGTAATAATACCTAATAAATAATTTTTTACATGCGCTGCAACAAAAACTTAAAAAATATATAAAATTCGTATCTTTAATAGCTATTAGGCCTAGGATAATGAAATTTTATGTTTCGTATGTACAATAATCCCCTCTATTACCGACATTTCGTTGGTCTACTCATTACGGGACAACCTGTATAAACAGGCTTATTTTATAGTTTTATTATATGTAAAAACAAAATTTATACAAAGTAACACTAAACCTACCAAAGTTGTTAAATATTTACAACACATTCCAATTTTACATAAATTGAGAAAGCAGAGGAAGTTTATATAGAATACATTCAACAAGAAAAAAATATATTATATAGACGATTGACAAAGACGTCTGCCCTCATCCATTATATATTTCAGTGCAGTGTATTGTTACTGCACTGGTAGTTTTTTATTATAACGTGCCACACAAATGCCACACAGAGTATATGGAAGGGCAGAAAGGGTATGTTTTCATTCACACTGTTCAAAGTAAATACTCTCACTGGTTGAGGAAGTAATCATGCTTGTGTATTTAAATATTATAAGGGAAATTGTATTCCGGCTCACGAATTGTGGATCTATTGTAAACGAAAATATTATTTTAAGTATGACGTTTATTTCTTTCATAAACACAAATTTTTATTTTTTATCTCTGATGTAAATACGTAAAGTGCAGATCGTCTCCTTATGCCTTATGTACGGATATTTAACATGCTAATGCATAAAACTTGCAGGCTCAATAGAATCCTAAAATACATTTTTACGGAAAGAACTTAAAAAATAAAATGGAATTTGACGACATAAATGTTAACAATTCTTCATTTATAAAAATATAATATGTTTAACAAAATAATTCTTTTGTTTTGTGATGTGGTTACAAACTGTGCTTTATTCTTTGGTCTTTTCTGGTTGTCACTCGCTGAATTGTTTGCTCTTTCATATTCTGAAAATTACCAGCTTTTTTAAAAATATAATTTTATTTCCAGGTCCATTTTAGTTAGTCTTCTTTAAATTGTGATTTCTCTCGTTAATACCTTTTTAAATCTTACCTACTCATGTGGTCTGTAATAGCAAGTAATTTAAATATTTAAATAGTCATCATTAAAATACCAATCTTTATATAATTTTACGTCAAAATAATGAAGCATTCCAACAGTTTGAGCTTCCCTTAACAGTTTTTTTTATGTAAAATGAATAAAGAAAAAAGAAGGGATCGAAATACATGGAAAAATGAAACACTACTTACACTTTTCATCACAAATGTCACGTTTTTCACAAAAAACGCACATATTGCTCCTAAAAACGAGGTGGTGTATGTGAATAAATAAATATGTGTGCGTTGGTGACGATTAAAATAATATATGGTCATCGCAACTATTGAACATGACAATTATAATGTATAAGGAGAGATCACTTTTTCAGCATAATTGTTCTCAATTAATTAAGATCTACCACGTTTAAAATTTAATTTTTCTAATAATTTTTGTAATTAAATCAGAGCGCTCTAAAATCTAAATGAGACGGAATAAAAGTATAATAGTATCTATAGGTATTATAATAATAAAATATCCGATACCTTCACCCTACATAAAGCTATTGACAAGCCATTTGTAGTCGGCACAACAGCGATTCTTGCTCGCGGAAAAAAATAATATCACAATTATAAAAGAGTAATAGCTACGGAATTTATGGGCTGCATTTTAAATGTTTAATACGAGTATTTAGAAAATAGGCAATTATTCTCGTTATATATCACACGGTATCAGTACTCGATATGCTAATTAGTAACACTCATAACGGGAAAATATTTATAATCAGAGTTAACAAAAAAAATACAAAGCAAAAACAAATTATTGAATTGTACAAATAAAACAAAAAAATTCTCTAATTTTTTTGTGTCTAATTGTTCTTATGTCTAATCTGATACTATATGTACATTGGAAACGACTCTTTTATAATCTATATTTAGAAATGTGTGTGTCCTTTCTTGCACGTACCTACCTTAAACTCAACCTACGTACCTACCTTAACACGTACCTACCTTAAAACTCCGTTATGTAAAACAAACATCTTAATAAGCAGTAATTAAATACAATGGCCATATCACTTATTAATTATTGTAGTTATTAATCATTTGGCTAATATTCTGTACTTTCCATAAAGGTTGATTTTTACCCGACGTTGGCGTTAAAAAAGCGGATATCTTTGTTTTAAAAAATATTTTGTTATTTGATGATCACGTTCGTTACTCATTTTCAAAATTATGTGAATGGTTATAGGAATAGGAATTTTGTCGTATTAATAAGATATGTTCATCGATTCATGGGGCAGCTTTGTGGAACCATCGTATTATGAAAATTCCATTACGGCCTACACGAGCATAAGAAACTTATTCGGAAACGCTGTAGCCAATATGCTGTTTAGTCAGTTTGTGATTAACCTTTACCTTATTTTTTTATGTAATTTTATTATTTTATCTAATCAATTCAAAGGCCTGTTTAATTATAATATAAAGTAAATACGTAAGTTTAAGTATGTCATTAATTAAGTCCGTATTATTTAGGATTATTCCAAAAAGTAAATATATTTGGCGAACTTATTGCTTAGCTAGAAGTATCACCTTTAAGAATATCACAAAAAAAAGAAATTAAAAGAAAAAAAAACGTAAATCAATTCCATTCTTCTTCTTTTGGTGTAGGATAAGATAAGATGTCCTGGTATTTGTCTGCATTTCAATTGAAAAGACAATTGCGTGTCGTAACACTTATAAAGTAGAGTTGCGTAGTTATCCATATCCCATGAGGTTATTGATGCGAGAAAATAATTATAATTGAATATTATAATCAAATGCTAGTTCCTAATTTTTTTTTAGATCTTTCAAATTCATTATTGAACATTAGGAAGGGGGGTTCATTGCATATCATTTTGAAGCTTAATATTTTGCAAACGCATCATTAAAATGAAATTTGTTAAAAGACACTTCCAGTCTAAAAGGAATGGAATTTTGCATGCAACCTATCTCTATTCTAGATAGGTTGCATGCAAAATTCCTTTTTTGACCCCACATTACGTGTATGGGTAAATAGATTAGTTATTTTTTTTCATGTTTACTCACTTTTCCTGGTTTCACAGAATAAATATAACAAATATTTTGATGTCTATTACATACTAGTTAAAATTATCACCTCCTGCATCTACTTGCTAAATTTAATAGGTCGTAAAATAAGGTCAAAATTATAAATAAGGATTCTTTCCTTTAGAACGGAAACTTAGAAAAGCATATTTGTAATTTTATAAATTTGGTTACCCTAAAACTTTTTCTGTTAAAACATGAAATGTTCTTATCAATTACAGAGGGTTTTATTAAAATATGGATTTAATAAATATATCATATTAAAACACCTGTTAAGTATACATGGAACTAGGACTTCAAGGGTTCCTCTCACGTTTAGGTACATTTAAACATTTATTGTTTTATATTATTTCTCTTGAAATATTTGCAAATTTCAATTATTCACAATGTAAGTATATTGTTTATTTTGTCTGTCATATGCGTAAAAATATGGTGCATATTTTAAAAATTATGTGGTCCAGGATGATTGAAACAAATTTTCTGTAAATACTGTTGTTTTCATAATTTTTGGTTCGGTAGTTTAAACAGGGCCGTCAAGTTATATTGCTTTAATAACAGCGAGTGTAATTTAAATGATAATGAGGGAGTCGGGTGCGATGTTTGGAACGTGGTTTTTGTAGTTAGAGATCTTTGCCGTGGCACTTTGTCGTCTCGACAGGAGACAATGTGACTCGAGAATGAAATATCTGATTTCCAAATAATTAAATCATCTACTATTTTCCTTCCTCAAAGAAAAACTTCATAATTAATTTTTAAAAAAATTCTATTATTCTACCACAGTGGCTAATCAAATTAGCTATTCAATTTCTAGGGTTCTCATCATAGTTTGTATAATAATAGAATATTATTCGTAACGTCTCTTTATTTAGTACATCTGTTTCTCCATCCGCCCATCAACACTTAAAAAACAGATCTTTGCGTAATGTATATAGAGGCAAATGTTTCCAAAAATTACATTGTATGATTTGAAAACAAATTATAGAAGAAATTATTTAAGGTCTTCATATGTAGGAAGTGTGAAGGAAAAATAAAATTGGTAAACCATGGAATTTACGCTTTTGATAGATCTTTTAAAGTTCCATTTTTAATTGTTAAATTGTGTAACACTTCGATGAGAGGAATAAAGGACAGGTGAACCAAAAAGAAATTTATTTTTTTCGGCTCTAAATTTAAAATTATTTAAATAATTTGCATGAGGGTGGCATTTTGTAGCTGGTTTTTCCACAAATATACAATAAAATGCATATGCAAAAAACATGAAGTCTCGAACTAACTTTAATCGTAATTTTTTATGCAAAATAATTTTTCTTTGATATTTCATATCGGGTGGATTATGTTTTAGAATCTTTGATATTTATTCATAAAACTTTGTATATTTTTAGAATCTGTGATATTTATTCATAAGGTATCTGTATTTTGTAAGACTATGCTTGATTATATTTTAATTAACAAAAATATAATAAAGTAAAAATATAACCATACATCAGATCTCTATATTGAAATTAAACCGTGTTTAAATTGAGTTCTATTCGTAGATTATTATATTCTTTGCAACGTGTAATATATCATTATCTATGTGAAGAGTGTTTTCTGCGTAAATCTACACCCAATCAATCAAAAGTTTGGTCTTAAAATCAAGTCAAAATAATAACTATTTCTCTACTGTAAACTAAAGAAATTTTAATAAAGGGATATGCAGTGATGTGAATAAACACTTAATCATTCATTGTTTACCTTAAATTTTTATATAATTGTAAATTATAATAACAAGTATTTGACAAATTTTTTAATTTGCAAGTACTTTAATACATCAACCAAATAAATATATGCATAGTACCAAAATAGCAAAGAAATTTCAACAAATTAAAAATTTTAACCTTCCGAAATCTATAAGTAAGAAGTAAAATAACATAAAAACCTAACTTAATTAAAGGACCAATGTAACGTTCACACGCCAACTGTTTATTCTAAAATACAGTGACATGATCAGAAAGGTTGACAATCACACTCCACACTGCTGCGAGTGGCGTGTCGCCACAATATGATATTTCCATGCCAAGTGTGCCCGTTTCTCCTTCCCATTCCCATTACCCGCGCACGAGTACATTGCATCAAATGCCATCAAAAACGTAATAATTTCTATTTTCGATTATTTTCAAAAACCATATTATCTCTTTAAAACTATTGGTTCAAATTATTAAGTGATAATTTTTATCTACAGAATTTGTTTAAAACGTCATGATATTTTTTTGATAAGATCGACCTGATCAATCTAAACTTGAACTTATTTCTTTTTTTGATTTTTGTAGTAATTTTTTTTTATATTTAAAGCAGTTACTCAAGCTTATCCATAAAATAAACGTATACGCTGTTCCAGACGTTTCTATAGACCTTCCTAAGGTTGACGAATCTTTCGTACAGAGCGTTAATGCATTTGTAATAGTTTTGTCAAGATTAATCACAAAACTGCCAACACCAGTTAATTTTTCCTTAGCTTCATTGACGTTATTAATTAAAATATTAATTTAAATAGATTAATATTTTTACTGTCACATAAGCCACCTTTGACTTACAACGTACTTCCTCAGGAGGCTACGTCTCCTATATATGACTGACATGACCGGATTTTATTGTAAATTTTTTGCTGAGAACTGCCTCCGGCAGATACGACGAGTGATTGTTCTATATTTGACCAGACTTTGAAGAGTATGGCATATGGGTAGATTTTAGTGCAAAATTGGTTGGGATTGAGTGAAAATTATAAAAGTTACTGCAATTTAAATTTATTTTACGGATTTTACCTGGTACGTCAGCCATATATGACTAAAATATTTATATGAACATGAAGGAATTTTGGCTGAGTTTTGAATATATGAGTACATAAAAAAGACACCTAATCTCGAATTCGCACTTGGAGAAATTACACCAAATTTGCCATTAAACTTAAAATGTTATGTAGTAAAGTTTTAAATAAAGTAAAAATGCTTTTACTTGCCTAATTTAAATTTTCAAAAATATGTTTCTGCGACATCATGTTTCACATACATAGCGCCGTACTTCGCCAATAACTCAAACGTATCGTCCGATTTCAAATCCCGGCCCGGAGAGATGTCAGAGGGAGATAAATTGTACTGTAGCTGTTTGTCGAAGTAAACACGACATAAACAAATGCGTCAGCTGAGACCAAACAATAAATCAGCGCAGCGACAATGTTTTTGTGGCTTTCTATATCGTTGGCAACTTAGTTGTCGTGCTCATGTTTAGACCAACTCAATAGTTTGCTCGAGTTAAATGCGGCCCTAATCCGAAAGTGGGATCAAAGCATTCATTCCACCTTGAATAGGATGAATCCAGTGGAAGTTTTATTTTGTAAATTCTAAAACCAGCTGAATCTCACTATTATATGAGATGGCTAGCTGGGACTGAGGCTATTCTCAAGAAAGTTTAAGGCCATTCTTACTTGGACAATTCCCACTTGTTGACATCGTTCAAATTATTTCCACTTAGAGCATCAAGAAATTGTTTTTCTTCATCGACTGACCATCAGGATCAACTCAAGGAAAACTTACTAATGTCCCTGGGCTGAAAAGCATTGTGCTATGCTAAAAGTTGCCAACATCACAAATGATAAACTATGTTAACAATAAAAAAAATGAAAGTGATATTTGGAAGATACTTTACACTTCCTTCACGTTACTGTAATACATTTTCATTAAATTATTTATTTTAACATCTAGCGCTTGTCGAGCTTTATTCGAAGTTAGCTATCACCGAGTCTAGATGGCACGGATTATGACTGATAATATCAATTACAATGTCATTCAAGTCGGGGAAATATTGCCCGAGCTTCTTTTACAATTGTTATTTCTTCTTTTAGAGATCTAATAAAATATCGTAGTAATTTTCAAAGTACTGAAGTTTCTGAAAGTAGACATAACTTATAATTATTATGTACTGTTACTGTGTGTAAATTTGTACGCAAAACAAATAAAAAAATAACCTACCCCGTGAAATATCGTCGGACAGATCTTCCAAAAAGCAATAAAGTTGCCTTTGAGGCTAAGTAATTTTAATGTTTCGATTTCGAGATAATTTGTTTCAAACCTTTTACTAGAAGCCATCAAAGTTTAAAATATTATTTCCAAAAATCGGAAAACACATGAAACATAGCTCTTAATTATAGCAGGTACGGTGGAGTTTACCATTTCCGATTATATTAAAAAAACCAATCCACTTAACGACGAAATTTTTTTTGTTATTGTCGCCCTGCACAATTTTAAAACTAAATTGTTTTACATTTTATATAATATCTATAGATCTAAAATTACGGAAACATAAATTGAGTCTATCTAATACGCTCTTGTTGCAAAATCAGGCTACGGAAGTATAGAATTGTGCTGATTTAATCGTTGTACTTATATTACAATAAATTTTAGACGAATTGTACATAAAAATTATACCTATAAAAAATAGAGTGTTCGTTATAAGCATTTTAGATTTATCACAGTTGCGCCAAATCGTTATGTATTCAATTAAAGCACAGAAGATTAGTAGATAAGCAGAACACAAAATAAAAAGGTGTAAGGCCAACGTTGCTTATCTCGAAGTTGGCTCTGTTGACGTTCTTTTCGACTCCGTGACAGCGAGAGTGTGAGCAGGCTCAAATTTAAATGATAAAAATGGTATTTTTGCTAATTGTAGGTGCATTGGTCGTCTCGCTGAAATGCATGCCAGTAGCTGCAAGTCAAGATCTAATAAATATTCGAATATAAAAGGTAACATAATGTTTCATCGGTAAGTGTTCATGTTGCATTTTGATGTTTTAAAATGCCATAACGACATCAATGCACAATTTCCATCGCAGGCGATCAGGACCGAACTTGGACTGTAATATTACCATAATTTAAAATATGGAATGATTTATTTTTAATATGACTTGACACCTGCCCAAAAAAAAAGCTGAGAGTGACAAAACATTCTCTGAAAATATACCATATTCATAAAGTCATAGTTAGGAAATACGGTACATTTTCAGAGAATGCTTGGTCACCCTCAGTTTTCTTTTGGCAGGGGTCAAATAATATTAAAAATAAACCATTCCCTATTTTAAATTATAGTATTATGTATTTTAAATTATGGAAATATACCTGGGGGCGAGATAAGTATATGTGACTAAAACGCACAGAAATGTGAAAGAATTAAATACTTCCAAGATGACTTTGAGTCGAGATGGAAGTGTATGCCACAATGTAATTGGCGCGTTTGAAATTAATTCATTTGCCAAAATGGGCAATATCGGTCTTCATAAGTTTTCCCGAATATTTTGTATTGTATTCTATCTTGTATTTTGTTCTGTGACATGAAATGCCAAAAATACATGTATCTACTCATAAAGAAATGGAAGCATGTTTGTTTGTTTTAGCCAAAAGACCCATTTCATGAGCCCACTCCCCAACGAGATCTCGATACAGGATATCGATGGTTTTTAATAGGGAATGGCGGTCCGAAAGTGCATAGATTTTTTAGGTCATCGGCATAGAGATGATAACAGCTACTAATATTCTTAATATCATTAATAATTACTGAGAAAAGGAAAGGAGATAGAATTCCACCTTGAGGTGCACCAGTTGTAAGATTAGTCCACCCAGAATACGTATCCGATGACTTAACACATTGCCTGCGTTCATGAAGACACACAAGTGAATGTTGGGATATATTAAGATATTTCGAGAGGGCAAAAAGAATATCGAATTCAACAGAGTTGAACGCACTGGTGAAATCAAGAATCACAAGGACAGTGACTTGTGTGTTATCCATAGCCAAACGCATATCATTAGTAACCTTAACAAAGGCAGTTGAGGTACTGTGACCAGCTTCAAAGCCAGATTGAAGTGGATTTAGAGACTTATAAGCATTGAAGAAAGTAATCAAATTGACCGTGAACAATACGTTCAAGGACTTTGGATAGAAACGGTACGATTGATATGGGCCAAAAATCCTTTGGTTGCGTAGGTAATACAATTTTAGTTACGGACCCAATATAGTTTTTCATTCTAAAATAAAGACAGTAGTTGCAAAAAGGTATTAAAAATATCAGCGATGACCAGGGCTACAATACCTATTATTGGTTTAAGGGCGTTAATATTTAATAAGAATGGAATTTCATGATGCGCGCATGTGCACGCACAATGCAATAAAAACAGACAGGATGAAGTGGGTCACGATGCACGCGCAGGATGAAAAAATCTGCAGAATGACGTTGCTTACTTGTGAGTGACTGATACTAAATTCAAAATAGTGATTAAAATATATTTCAAGTGTATTTCTCTAAATAGGTTTAAGTTTCAGTATGTATTTATTTGCATTATAAACTATAAATTATTGTATTATCATTTATTGAACGCTTAGCTTTAATAAATTACAATGAATTTTCAGCATCTCCATTTATTTTCGTTATTATTTAAACTTTATTTCAATTTTTTTTGTAAATTTAACAATTCATTACACATATACATATTTATATTAAATTGAATGCCGAATATTTTATAAAATTTTTAAAACAAAAGAATTAAATTTTAAAATTAATTTAAATTTAATTCAATAAAAAATTTAAATAGTAAAATAACAAATATTATTGTTTCTATTTAATAATTAAATGATAATGATTGTAATTTTAGATCAAGAGACCAATTTTTTTCTACTCTGCATGAGAAAGTAAATTTTAGTTTTTAAAATTTAATTATTTGATTTTATTTAGAATTTACCAATCGTACTTATAATCAGGCCCCAGTACTTTTACTATTTTATTTCCATTAATTATTTGGGTACTAATTAAAGTTATTATGCCAAAGAAGTATAACTGCTAATGAGCGTACATAAATACACCCACATTTTTTTAAACAAAGTTTTGTTTTGTTTTTCGCTTGTTTGTTTTTGCGCAAAAATTACAATTGCTTTTTTCCAATGAAATTGTTTCCATTATGTAGATTATAATACCCAAACAGACAAGCTTTTTAGAAATATGGATAATTAGATGCAATAATTTTAATGAAAGATTTCGAAGTACACGTGTACGTGCATTTTAGATTTAAACCTTTAAACTATTAGAACTGTATAACAAAAGATGTGATTCCAGAAAATATGAAGTTATTAAATAAACTAATATATTTAGGTCATAGATTCGCTAGAACTCCTATTCGACATGGACGGCGCCGTCTCCTTTTTTAAACTTTCTATGGTATTTTTTATATTACTTCATACAGGCGGTTTCTTTACGTACATTGGTTTTATTGTTACTTACGACGTTATCTAACTACTACAGCATTTTAATTTTAAAAGCTATCACTTTGGCTTAAAAAATGGGTTTTATTTTGCAAGTAATTGAAATATTTATAATATTAAATATATCACAATATTGAACTTGACCGCAATAACTGCATATCTCTTAATCGTGTTGCTTTGTGATAGGATCTACAGATCAATTAGAATTTTTCTTTGCATAACTCTGGTTGTTAAGTATTGTATTCAATAAATCTAGACGTAAATGTCTCACTCAGTCGCCTACACTTACCTGGCAAACTTCTCTAAGGACTTGGCTGTTTTTATCACTGCTATCTTTTTACGGCTACTTTTTGACGAGGAATTTAATGATTTTTATGACAATGCCTTCGAAAAGATTTATCTTCACGAAATGCATTATTTTAAAAATATTCTAATCTTCTAATTTCATTCAGTTTTTGTTGTAATATTTAGTGGCGATGACAAAAAATAATTAACTAGTCACTTAGTTCGATAATATCTACACACATAGATGACTTTTAGATACCAATGAAAAAACATCAGTTTAAGGTAAAAATGGGTGAAATTTTAATTGCAATGAGATAAAATTGAAACTAGCGTTATTGTCACCTCTTAAATTGGAAAAAAACTGTAAATGAAATATTTAATTTTCTTATGTTAATTAGTGGTTTTTTTTGTCTTTTTAGGGCAATTCGGTATAAAAAAAAACAATTTCTGCATTGTTTATTTCTGATGTACCTGATAATTACGTTATAAGATTTACAATTGCTTTAAATATTCTTATATTGAGAGAAACTACAGCTTTACATTAGTTTTGTGTTTAATTAAAATCAGAATTTGAAGTTATTTAGCATATTTTTCTATTCACACACAGATTGTGCAAAAGTTTCTTCAACCTTTATCGAATCATAAATAATAAAGTAATTTTACTTATCTCGACACCACGTTGGCTTGCTGAGCTTGCTCATGTGCGGCGATCGTGACAGGAAAAAACGCGGTGGGCCTCGGGAGGTGCATGGGTAGCGTGGCGTTGCGGCGGGGTCATCCGCTTGTAAATTCATCCGCGAGCGCGGCACCGCGTAAATATGCGGCCCGCCGTCTGGACTGCCGTCATTTATGTGCGCCGCCGTGGGCAAAGGGCATTGCATATTTCTATACGCTCGCCTTTATCGGGTTAGTTTCTGTTTGTATATCGGAGCTTGTTGACATTTTTCGTGAAAAAAAAACACTTTTGTGAAACGGAAAATGGTTACGTTCATGTGTTTGTGAATTTATAAAAATCGTACAAATACGAATACGAATCACAGTGGTAGGATTCCATCGTGTTGGTTTTTATTTTTGTTGAGTTCTTGAAATAAATAAATTCATTGTCATAAAAAGTTGACAGATTTGAAACTTTGAATATATCGAACGTTTTATATATATTTTATTATTCCAACTAAGTATATTCCATCGAAAACCTATCATTTAAAAAACAGAGCCAAGCCTCGTAATCCTTTGGCCATAAAAATTAGTGAAATATCATGTAAATCTAACACTATGGTGTTTTTCTTACCTCTTAGACTTTTATTAAAAAAGTGTCCAATATTCTACGTATTTTCTTGAAGAACATTTTGTAACTTGGTAGTTAGGCAGTATTCAAATATGTCCCATAAATTTAAGGAGCTTTTTTAAGAGAAATTTGTTTTGTTTATCGATTGAGCACTATCTAAATGCCAAATTTTAAGTTTTGTAGAGCTGTTAGAAGTACCTCAGATTTTTTTTTATCGGTAAGTTAATGTGAAAAGAGCTGAATTTTATATTGATATGTTAATTAGGTATCTAAAAGATAGGGATATCATATTTGGAAGTATGGTCCAAAATGTAAAGTTTTCTGAAATATGCGAAATTAGGAAACATGGACGTCAGAGCATCGCCTAATTAACCACATTTAGAATAATGTAACTCCGAACGAACTAATAATCAAGAATGGTTGTAATAATAAAAAAAAATCCTTCTCAAATAGATATTTCCATTGGTATATATCTAATTAATATTGGGGAATGGAGCAGATTTGTCCATTCTCCTTTAGTCAAAAGTATGATAAATATTGCTGTGCCACGCTAATCAACGGAGCACCGGGGAAGTTCAATGTGGGAAACAAAGCATTAAATCTCAATACTAATGTCTGACAGGTTTTAACTTGTTCAGTGCAACTGGTCAGATGTGATTTATCGTTAAGACAATGAATTTCGAATAAAACATTGTATTACAATTTTTGTTTATACTTAATTTTTCTATTCTTTCGCTTTTTTTTTAAATCATTTCTTTTTGCTATAAACTGTTCCATTTTTCTTTATAACAATCCTTTTTATTGTATATTGTATGAAATATGGCAAGTTATGTCAAATTAAAACGGTACATATTTATTATCTGTATAGTTCATTTGCATTATTCACTGTATTTATTACGATGTTACATTTGGTTCTTTACTATGTTGAAAAGGAAAATAAAAAATCTCTTAAGTACGAATAGAACTCGCACTGCGATGTTTCCGTGCTCGTTCAGGCATTTTAAAATGTTAAGGGCACATAGTAATTCTATTAAACTATCTACGAATATTAATTATCAACATGGATAGAATGTCTGTTGTGTCTTATACGGGCATAAAAACATGGCGCATATTTAAATAATATTATATCTCATTACAAAAATATGTAAATACTAGCTGTGCCCGCGGCGTCGTCCAAAATCAAAAATTTTTTAAAATTTCTAAAATACGATCGCAGCGTTGCCTATCGGATCAAATTCCTTGAATCTAAACCATTCTCGAATTAATTTACTAACACAAACAAAATTTCAGTCACATACACACAGACAGAAGATATATATATATATATATATATATATATATATATATATATATATGTATAATCACACGTAAATTTCAACGTTATAGCAATAACATTCTGCAAATAAAACGGCGATGATATATAGACACGCAGATAAACAGACTGATGGGCATGGTGAAATTATAAAGATCCTAGTTGGGCTAGGGAATCATAAAAAGTAAATATTTGTGTTAATTCAGAACATCAATATAGCCTTGAAAAATAACAAAAAAATCAGGAATATTAACAAAATCATTGAAGAAAGGTGACAACCAGTATTGATTCACAAAGTGCAAAGAAATTGGAATAAATAATTAAGATAAAAACGGGGTTGTATATTAAAGGGGTTGATGGTTATTTGCCTTTCATTCTAATATATCTTTGACCTTATCTTTTTACGTCATTTCATGTTTATTAACGAATGTTAAAAGCTGTGTACTGTTGTGTGCATACCTTATCATTCGGAGCTTTTACAAATAATTAATGTACTTTTTGCTATTTAAATTAAAAAACACTTACTGAGTAAAATAATCTGGGAACAGCAAATAATTGCATAGAACAATATTAACCAAATACCTGTAAACAAAAGTTCGCAGACAACAAACTTTATTAAACGAAAACACTTCGAGAGTTTTTTTTCTATTATTATATATCTATATCTTGTTTTTTTATAATAAACTCATCTTTTAAAATAACTACCATTTCTGACAACAACTTTGTCGAAATACGCTTCAAAGTTTATACTAAATATTATATTAAATTATGCTATGAAATTACATTATGCTTTCGCCTTTTATGTACTTTTAGAAAAAAAAATACTCTAATAATTGCTCTTCAAGGGTTTTATGAATTAATTATAGATTTTTTGTCTTGTGATTCTTTTGTCTAACGAAAAGCAATGGTTTTAAAAATTAGTTATATTAACGTTCGCGTACGTACACACACACATATATACACATACATACAAACATATGTACATGTGTGTGTGGGTACATTTGCAAGTTTGAGGTTTTCAACTGAAAAGGTACTGCTGTTTTCTATAACCTACGAAGTCTTTTTGAACTACTTATAAAGTCCTCATCCTTAAAATCCGCTTAACCAATTCTTCTATACGATGTTGCACTACAGTGTTTGTCATTCCTTTGTAGCTTAATATCTGACAGCACACTTCATAGCAAACTAGAAAGCGATTTTAATAACCTACAAAACAGTAGACATTGTTCGTAATAAAGTAAAATCACAAAGTGAGTGTAAGCGTGTGTGTCATTTCATGTGTAGAGTATTTCCGTTGACTATATTAAATCGCGTACCGATTCAAACCTATGAACATTTTACACTTGTAGTTCCAATTTTAAGATTATCGGTTTGGTACCTTTTGACTTATTGAAGTGTATAGACAAGTATTAATTCATTTTGTTTCCGAGGTATTTGTTTATCCGGCACCATACTCATCAGTAAATTTTCAAAAATCAAAGCAAAGAAAAATTAATATTTAATAAAAGTTTTGTGTAAAAACACGTCCTTACACTACAATAGTAACAATGTAGGAATTCATGTAGTTACTAAAAAATAAAATTATTTTTTCAACATACGACAAAAAATTTGTATTGAAAACCTTTATTGACTGATGATAAGGTAAACGTATTTTTACTACGCAATCCGGCATTTTTTGACAATTTTCAGATAAACGTACTCACGAGAGTCGAGATACCAAGTTAAATGAAACAGTTTGTAGTGGTCTTCGGTTACTATGGGCCTCTCTTTACGAAGTAGTATAAGTCTATGACTGAAATCTCAATTGTACGTGTGAACTGTCATTTGCCGCGGTTTTCTTTCTTATTCATTATTTTTATTTTTAATATATATTAATGAATATTCTAGTACAATTTATTAACAACTAACTATTATTATTGTTATTAATTATAACAATTTTCGTAATAAAAAAGGATTTTTTTCTTAAGATTGTTGGTATTGATGTGCAACCGAATAAACTAAGTTTTCTTTTGAAGGCCCATACAAATTTTATTCCAGCTAAAATTAGATTCAAGTTTATTCAAGATTTTCATTTACAAATTACAGGAAAAATGCCGAATATATATGTAACGTACTTATATTTTGCTTTAATTGTCTTCATTACTATATCAGACTGCGTTTAGTGACTTTTCTAACTGTATAATTTACGTCAATATATACACCTTAGTAAAAAGTTTCGTGCATTGAATGCCGCCGCTATTTGAGTTATCCGTTTAATTTCCAATCGAAGCGAACTCAAGCAAAAATCCTGCTGGCACAAAGTCAAAGTTATGAGTGTCTATGCCTTATGCAATTTAAGTCCGATTCCTCCGCTATCTAGCCGGACTTCATCGCTTCGTCGGACCTCTTAGTTCACTAGTCATGAGTTTGTTTGGTAAGTGCATCTGGCGAGTGTCCTGCCGAGTGAATAATTAATCGTCGCACCGTCTTAGGGTGATAGTGCAATAGACTGTCTTGTTACTGTTCATATAGTAATAACATTGGTTAATTAATTGTTAGCTTTCAGCATTATTTTGAAATTCAGTATCTAAAAATAGTGTTGGCAAATATTAAATTTTTACATTAAACAAATATAGCTTAACAATACAATGGAAGTCACAACCCAGAAATCAAATGGAAGAAAACGACGACCAATACGACTTCAACTCAAAAAACAAAATGTTCTGCATTTTTAAAAATATTCTCTTTGCTACATATCAAGTGTAACCTTATTTATTTGGTTTTTATGGATTTCTTGATTCATTTTTTAACAGATACACTGTATGTGAATAAAACATGGCTTTTTAGGCAAATAGTTTTATCCATAATTTGCTTTTCTTTCATGGTTGTTAAATTTTCAAATATTGAAAATTTTGTTTTTCTATGTATAGAAACGACTGATTAAATTTGAATAGGGTAATATATGACTTGAATGCAGTATTGAATAATTGCATGCCAAAATTTTAAAAGTTATAAGATGTATATATATATATATATATATATATATATATATATATATATATATACATTCGTCCCTCCTAGAACAAATGTGACACTTGTTCTATTTCGTTTTTTTTAATAGATTGACGCTTGGCAGCAATAAAGAAAAAAATTGGTTACAATAATAATACTTTGGAGTAAAACCTATCTTCGTGCAAGGTGATCTATAATGCAAGGGCCAGTGTCCGTATCTTTCTCATTCTTTGCTCGACGTTGTTTCAATTAAAGATAAAACGTAAGTCACCTTAATTGGATGAACCTAATTATACCTATGGCGGTCTTCATAATATAATCAATTTCACCTATGGCGGTCTTCATAATTCAAATTTCAATACCCACGTGGATGAAAATCTGGACAAGAATTAGAGAGAATATTACTAAAATTTCTTGAAAGAAAACTGATTTATGTTGTCATTCGTCTAAATAAAGGTCGGATAGAAGTAGCTATGACTTTAATGTATTTTACTTCTACGCTACCACATAAATACAACACGTATTTTCACCGAACGTCATGTTCGTAATAATTCGAACGAACTACTCATATTGGGGCTAAAGAAAGTGTTAATTTCTATTC
Source organism: Druceiella hillmani (assembly GCA_039881145.1). Taxonomy (NCBI): domain Eukaryota; kingdom Metazoa; phylum Arthropoda; class Insecta; order Lepidoptera; family Hepialidae; genus Druceiella; species Druceiella hillmani. Next base: position 10,124,111 of record JAYKKI010000047.1, on the reverse strand, counting down.
GATTACTAAATATGTTCTATTTATAATATAAATAACCGAAAGGTAGCTAGCCAAGGTCAGTGTAACATACATTTTGGAATAAGCACTTTTGGGGGTAAGTTATTCCACATTATTTAGCCCAGAGCACATAGTGGAATAAGAAAATCTTATAATTCGTCATTTTCGTCCGCCTGTCACAAGTTTTACACTTTAAGATAGACGAAATTTTGCTCGTAGAAAATTTAGAGACAGAACAATTTTTTATTGACGCGCCCTCTCAGATGGAGTGCAATTTGACAGGTATTCCAAAATAAAATGTAATTTTTTTAATTTATAAATCGCGCCTTCGAAACACTGCACTTCAAAGTGAAGTGCATTTTGTCGCACTCTTGATTTGACCTTGCATTTGAAAAATGTGAAGAAATTCTAAGCATTTAAAATAAATAAATAAAAAGTTGTAAAGAATTTTTAGTTAACTTTGTTTTGGTTTATTACAATTTCAAGAGATATGGAACACTCCTAATTTATGTTTATTTCGACACGTTTTTCAAATCGCGATGTCGATTAGATATAGATATAAAGGTTTTTTTATGATATCGACAAAATAAATGTACCAATAATCTTTATACATAAAAAAATTTTAAAAATTAAACAATTCTGTACACGAAAAATATTTCCAAAAGGGTGATAATAAGTTTTGCATATAGAATGATACTAGAAGCTTAAAATTTTTATCTTTCTATTTGTCTGTCTGTTTGTTAATTTGATCTTCAATCACGTGAAATTTACTAAACAAATTTTGATGAAATTCGTAATAGTCCTTACCCTCGGGTAATAAATAGGATAAAAAAAACTCTAACTTGGTGAAAATTATGATATCGGTACAGCCAACGTCACATATTAGCGTTTTTATTAAAGTTTAAACAAGTAGATATTCTAAAAATAAACAGAAAAAAGAGAATTGATAATGTTCATTATTCCTAATAACTTTCCGTATTCCGAATTTCACGCCAACAAAGTCACAAGCACAGCTAGTAAAGATTAAAACTGAAGAATACTATAATTCTGACGGAATCGCGAATATTTTCTTTCGTTTTTATTAATATTGATTTTTGAATTTCGTTTTTATTAATATTGAATTATGAATATTACTTTTAGTTTTCCTCATTTATCGAAATCGATTTGGAAGTTTAGGCTTTCGATCAGGCATTTTTAAAGTAATTTGGTTTTAAAATATTGAGCATTCCTTGGGAATGCTAAATATTTAGCATATATTTTACAGTTCTAGAGATATAGGGGAATTAACAAAAGCAAACATAGACCATGCGTTCTATTATAAAACATCTACTAAAAATCACTGATTGAAAGTGTATTTCGGCATGAAAATTATAAAAACTTATTTAGATAATTTCTAAGGAAGCCCACCCAATTCTTCATGGATGGCATTATAAAGTTACCTCTCAGAAAATGTTGATATACAGTTTATTTGTTCGTTCCTAAATGTTATTTCAAAGTAAACAGTAACTAAGTAATCAAATTAAATATATTAAATCCACAGTAACAGTTGTCTTAACGAATGGTAAGAAGCTCCGAAATCAGGAAGAAAATGATTTAAATTCGATGCAACTTTCTAAATCTAGCTTAATCTAGTTTAAAGAAAATAAGTAAAAAGTACCTATCTCTCTTTTTTGCACGAGAATTGTTTATGACCATAAAAAGCTTGACAAATATTAAAAAAAATTGCTTAAATTTTAGAACAATTCTAAAAATACTTTTTATAATGAACACACTTGTTCCTACATACCTGAAAAGACAAATTATTAAATTAATATTGACGTTAGAAAGCTGAAAATAACATAAAACCTCACAGATTTTTCCGCCTCGTTGTCCTACTTACCCGCTCCCCAGGGTCCAGAACCTCCAACGTCCGGCTGACCTACTACAAGGCGTTACTGGATTTAGCTCGTGTATGTTAGTTCAGGTGTGAATAAGTGATGTTACAGTATCAAGGCCCCTGGATATGAGGCGTGCGGCGTGAACTGTATGATCTGAATGGTATACATATTAATCAACTTAGTGAGTATTTTACTTACTGAAGTCTATCGGTAGAACCTCGGTTATACTAACTTTATTAGAAAAAGATAACGTTTTATTTAAAATTAAACTTTAATTTACGACCATGGACAATGTTTCACTTTAATGATGTCATTTTGAAATATGTCATAGATGAAAGCATGATTTTATGTTGCAAATTATTACGTGCGCAAGTTGGAAGAGAACTACATAGTTTTTCATATAAATGGAAAAAACATTACAATTTGATCCTAGCAATTGTCATGTCTAGGAGTAGTAAAATCCGTCGCATTGTTTGTTACTTCGCTAATTGATTATACAATTTTAATCTCTCGAGCGCTCGTGTAATTTGTGGAGTGACCTGGTCACTAGCACCACTCAGATGTGAACGGGTTAAATTGAAATAAATATGTAGGCAATTATATATTATAGGAAAGACAACTAAATAATTTACCAAATGGTAATACAGTTGTTTATAGGGTAAAGTAATGTTTGCCACTATGATTTTTTGAAAATCATGTGTGATTTGTTTTGGTTTTAAACTAACGATAAGATACATTTTTTTTAATTATAATACACACTTATACATTTTATAATCAAACTCTTTGATTAAAAACTTTTATTTTATACAGAAACGCAGCAGTTTTGTTTTTCTTTTTTTTCTTTATTTTTTTTGCGCAATCGTCTTATTTGAGCCTAACTGAACTAATTTGAAACTTAGTAATTATTGGAGTCTGAACTAGAAAGTACTGGTAAAATCTGGGTATGAATTTTTGTCTTTATTGTAGACTAAAATAAAATAAAAAGAAACTGAAATAAAATTCTTTAATCTAAATCTCTGTTAGACATAGTTGAAAAAAATTTTAAAAATTATTTCTAGTGTTTCGTAGCCAAATTAAAAACGAAATACTTATAAATTGATCCTGTTCGTTTATCTGTCTGTCCGTCTCTTTGTCTGTAAATCAAAGCCGTTTTACTCGGGACTATTAGTACATGATAGATGAAATTTGAGTCGTAGGCGTATTCCGTGGACCGCTATAAAATAAAATCTGAAAAAATAATATTAGGAGTGGCACATATGTAACTAAGGGATGAAAAAAATCCGTGTGTACGAAAAAGATAACAAATAATTATGAATACTGTTTTAAATTTTTTTAAGTCATTTTTTAATTTTTTTTAACGACAGACAAAAAAATCTTTTCTTCAAAATCTAAGTCATTTTTTAATTTTTTTTAACGACAGAGAAAAAATAATTTTTTTACTTAAATTAATATTCGGTGCGATATGCGCTCCTAAAATCTTAAAAAGTGGGTCACCCTCACTCTAACTTTTCAACTAATATGTGTAAAATTTTGGAAAAAATAAGGTTGTAGAACATAAAATAAACTTTCAACGAAAATTTATTTGAATAAGTTATGTTATTTAGCTTTTGAGATATAGAATATTTTCGGCATCGACGACAGCAATAACTCTGTTTTTCACAGCATCTTCGAGAAATACAAACCTAGAAATTTATTATTGTTTGGTGTTACAGAACTCTTCATACACAAGTTCGACTCGCCATAGGCCGTTTTCTAAACTATTCTTTAAAACACTAAGAAATTATGCATTTTCGTTTCGGTCCCATATATGCATAACATTTAACATAACGTCTCCAATTGTTCCCAAATTGCCATGTTTTTAGTTGAAAAATCTAAATATTTTGGTAAAATATTATAATTGGATTGGGTATACTAAAATATTGCTATTAAGAACATTTTTTTATTCGAAATGTGAAAACTTTTTTTTAAATGGGCAGTTAAATAAAACCAGCAGAAATATCAATATAAAATCCGCAGGGCCTTTTCATCTTATAATTTACTTTCTTGGAGTTCCATAATTTTTAAAAGAAAATTGTTTAGTTTTATTCTACGTATCATTATTTTACTGTAAATGAACTATGGAGATGACAACAATTATTTAAAAACAATTGACAATATTCCATTTTATTTAATGTATAATGTGATATGGTAAATTTTTTTCTAAAAGGTAATTCGACTACAAATGTACCGAAATTTTAAATGTGTTATTAAAATTATAACATACAAAAAAGTAGTATATTTATAATGAATTAGAAAAACTAACAAAGTAAAACTGTTTTATAAACACCGCTGTCTTTTTTTCTACGCATATTATGCAAAAACTATACAGTCAATTTTTAATAGGGGTTTTTAACACATACTTGTACGATTACCTTAAGTTATGGTGAGTAAAGTCAGGTTTAACCTCGATACGACATCGTTAAAGGGAGGAATAATTTCAGCTAGCTCGTTTGTCCCACAACGTAAAAACAACTGACAAAAATTTACTCGAGTCACGGTTGGAGGTTTTCATTTTAATAATCGCTAAGATATAGCCAGTAGATTAGTAAAAACATGAAAATTGGCCCACCGTTTATTACAAGTAATTTTAGGAAAAAAAATTGCTTATTACATAATAACTTTTTAAAAACGTTACAAAAGTGTAATTTTACATTATTTTCCGCTATGGAAGAGAGCTACCTTATTTTTATCTTTGCAACACCTACACCTAACACAAACTAATTATCTGTTTAGTTGTAAATTCTATACGCAGATACCTCCTGAAGAGGCTGTCTGCAATGCAATAATTGAAACAGTTCTGATTTTTCCACAGAACTACATAATTATTGTAGAAAATACTTAAAAATTGTTGATTTGGAAAATCTGCCACCTATCATTGTTACCAATCAAAATTATGTGATCTTTTCTTTTTCTTATCTAAGCCAAGAATTTGTTAGTTTTAAAAGCTGAAAGTTAAAGAAATCTTAATTTTTACAGCCACAGTTCCAAAAACGTTTGATTTTTAAAGCAAAGCACATATGCTCTAATTAGTTTTTAAAGTAATTTGTGCACTGAAGTAATACGATTCAAAAAGAAATGGCTCTACGAAATGAAGATTACAGAATTACCTTCACGTGACTACTTTCCTCAATTACTTGTCCGCCATTAAATTTATAAGATTAAATTGATGTGTAATTTAAAATGGTGCGAAATGATAATGAAGTTATAATTATGGTGCGTTCACTATAATTTTATTTAATTAATCCTCAATTACATTACTTCCGTCGACACGGTCGAGTGTGCTCTTTTCTTGCTAACGTCGAATGGCTCGTTCGCTTGCTTTCTTTTTGTTTGTTATCAAATTACCTCCTCGCTTTAATGCAATTTCGCAGAAGCATTCCCATCTTCAGCATAATTCGGTGTAGAGTAGGGTCGGCTATTTTCCGTTACTTTTTTGTTTAAAAGTTAAAAGGCGACGGCGTCCGTTCGTCATTCTCCAGATTGCGATGTAATTACCGGATATTATTAAATAATCACTTCCAGTATTTGGGAAAGAGGGAGAGGGGGACAGGGAGAAACATAGTTCTTGGAAAATTTAGCTGTTTTGTTGTTGGATAAATCAATCTATCTACTATCTACATTTGTCGTGAACAATAGGAGGTTCGAGCTCCGTAGTGAGGCAAGAAATTCTTATAAATTCGTGATCTCCTTCCATTTGCTACGGCCTCATAGTTTAAACAATTTTACACCTAGGTGTATCTTGTGAGCATATATTTTATATGGGAATCTATAATTATTATATTAGAAATTATTAAATTAGAATGTTGTACATTCAGTCATATCTCTTTAAATATTTTATATTTTAGTAATTTTTTTTACAAAACTGTTATATTGAAGAAGAAATTATTAATGAATTATATGAGTGTGATGATGATATAGATCCCAGGTGGGTGTGTACACGATGTAAAGATTTACGAGTAGCAGTTTGTAAAATATTGAAACATAAAAAAAATATTAAAATAATAAAACCAAAATACACGCGATAAAATGTGCTACATCTCAATTTTTATATAAAAATGAACTAAAACGCTATATGCTACATGGATAAATTTAAAAATTTCTACGAGTTATCTTCTTGTTAGGTCGAACTTTAATTACGTATTTATGATTTAATCGTTTATCGCTCACTCATGATTACTTTAACAAAATGAAAAAAAACTTAAGTGTATACTGTAAAGTATATTATGTTTAAGTACGAAGGTATATTGCCCTGTTAAAAGGTTAAGAAATAAATTCCGAGTCGTGTAATTTACGCTAATCCATATTCTGTTTCTTAGGTTCTATTATAAAATATGATATCCCAGAAAAATATACACTTTACTCTGTAACTACTGCAGGGGGAAATTTCTTTGGTGTGTAGTACTATTTTATCTAGTAATAATATGTCAAAAAAAGTTTAAGCGACGGTAACAGTAAAGCAAATTGAAAAAAAAACGAATAGCACCTTTGCTTCGGAACCTATCTACCTCCTATTGTTCACGACAAATGTAGATAGATAGATTGATTTATCCAACAACAAAACAGCTAAATTTCCCAAGAAACATGTTTCTCCCTGCCCCCCTCTCTCTCTTTCCCAAATACCGGAAGTGATTATTTAATAATATCAGGTAATTACATCGCAATCTGAAGAATGACGAACGGATGCCGTCGCCTTTTACCTTTTAAACAAAAAAGTAACGGAAAATAGCCGACCCTACTCTACAACGAATTATGCTGAAGATGGGAATGCTTCTGCCAAATTGCATTAAAGCGAGGAGGTAATTTGATAACAAACAAAAAGAAAGCAAGCGAACGAGCCATTCGACGTTAACAAGAAAAGAGCACACTCGACCGTGTCGACGGAAGTAATGTAGTTGAGGATTAATTAAATAAAATTATAGTGAACGCACCATAATTATAACTTCATTATCATTTCGCACCATTTTAAATTACACATCAATTTAATCTTATAAATTTAATGGCGGACAAGAAAAAAATTAAAGAAAGTTGTCACGTGAAGTTAATTTCATAACCTTTATTTCTTAGAGCCATTTCTTTTTGTATCGTATTATTTCAGTGCACAAATTCTGAATATATTTGGCGTCAATTTTGTAGAAATTCATTATTCACAATTAAATTTAACTACGTGATGTAGTATTATTTCTACTTTCTTTAAGTTCTTTACCACGATCTAGATTTCGTTGTATCACAACATTCTTTGCTAATAGCCCACCTGAAGATTCTTTTTAGCTAATCTTTCCAGTTCTTTAAAAAAAAAAAAATATATATATATATATATATATATATATATATACTCTTTTGCAAAAAACGGGCACATATAGGAATAAACAATATCAGAGTTATTTTATTATTATTTGATGCATTTTATACGGCGATATGATGAGAATATTGTCATTTATTATTGAGATGTGGTTTTACCTACTTCAGTCATTAAAAATGCGAATAAATAAAAAAACCATGTTAAGTCCACAGACAAGCTTTTTCATACTGGTACATTAAATATAGCTAAAGTTTATTTTTGAATATTTTTATTAATTTAACATAAAATTTGAAAATTTAGTAACGAATATGGCCTCCTCTAGCTAAAATCAATGAGCTTAATCTGCTAGGCATGCTTTCGACGACGTTTTTTATCATTTCCTGAGGAATACGTTCTCATTCAGCGACGATCACATTTTTAGGGGCCTAAATGTTATCTGGAGCTGGTTTTACGGCTCTGACGCCTCATTTGAGATTATCCCATATGTGTTCTATCGGATTGAGGTCGGGACTTCTAGCTGGCCAATCTAACCGAGAATTCCGGCCTCCTGCATATACGCACTAACGTCTCTAGAGCGATGGGCGCGTTATCGTTTTTTATCATTTCCTGAGGAATACGTTGTCATTCAGCGACGATCACATTTTTAGGGGCCTAAATGTTATCTGGAGCTGGTTTTACGGCTCTGACGCCTCATTTGAGATTATCCCATATGTGTTCTATCGGATTGAGGTCGGGACTTCTAGCTGGCCAGTCTAACCGACGAATTCCGGCCTCCTGCATATACGCACTAACGTCTCTAGAGCGATGGGCGCGTTATCGTCCATAAAAATGGACTCGCCTCCAATTGTTGTTAATGCGGGTTGGGTATGAGGAATAAGAATCTCTGTTATGTACTTTTGCGCATTAAGTGTGCCATTTTCAATAAAAATTAACTCGGTACGGTCATCTGAGTTAATACCAGCCCAAAACATTACGAAGCCTCCACCGTAAGGGGTGATTTCCTCAAAGCACACTTCTGCGAAGCGTTCTCCAGGTCTTCGTAAGACTCGCCGACGTCGATCCTCACCACTAATCGATATACGAGCTTCATCGGAGAATAAAATACTATTCCAGTTTTGTTGAGTCCATCACGAAAAATGTTGAGCTAATATCAATCTGGCAACTCGATGCTTACGGAGCAATGTGGGGCCCCGAGCTGGGCGATAGCTACGTATATTGACGGCCTAAAGTCTCCTCCTGACTGACCATAGGCTTACTTGTGCACTTATGACTTCCTCGAGGTTCTGTTTGAGATCCACGTACGTAACTTGATGATTTCGTAGCACTTGACTGACTATGAAGCGGTCGTCCCGTGGCCCAGTGCACCGTTTTCGCCCAGAACCGGGCCTTCAACTGACGGAGCCCGTTTCTTGGTATCGTTGCCAGGTCCTTTGGACGGTGGCTACAGGCTTCTTCAAGCAGCGTAATAATTTTACTAGTTCTTATCGTTTTTCAACCATACTAAGAACAGCAATTTAATTAAAATTTATTCGTTAAAATAAAAAACGTAACAAATGAAAAAGAACTTAATAAGAATTGCATTTCATTTACCGCCAAAAATACGTTTTTGTCAGTGAAAGAGAATTTTCATTCAAAAATAATGGATTTCAAATTTGGAACGTTCGTTGTTATGTGCGAGAATACACTATACCTGCCAGTAACAATTACAATTAATACAACCTCTTAATAAATAATATTTTCACAATTAAATGAAACTACGTGATGTAGTATTATTTCTACTTTCTTTAATTTCTTTACCACGACCTAGGTTTCGTTGTATTACAACATCTTCAGGTGGGATATTAGCATTATATTATATTAATATTTGGTTAATAATATAACAAAATCAAAACCGCCCGTTTTTTATGCAAAAGAGTGCATATATATATATATATATATATATATATATATATATATATATATGTATGTACATATGATCTGTGTGTAAAATTTGAAGGGCCTAGATACGACTGGGCTACTTCTAATATATTGCGACATCTAAATATCCAAATATTAAATTAGTTTCCTTAAGATAAGTAAAACAAAAAGAAACACATAATTTGCTCTCTAATTAATTAAAAAAATGTCAGTTACTGTTATGTAATATAAATGCATAATTTTATTAAAAACCCTTTTTAAGAATTTAATAAACACCGTCATTTAGTGGCGAATTATACAACTACGAGTACATCTAAACGTACCGTGATGGTGATCCATAATTGTTTATGAAAGAAATACTGTTAAATAATTAATTAGCAATCTATAATTAACTAGCGTTTGTGGTAATATTTTTATTTAATTTATACTTTTAAAACACAATACCAGCGCAATGACATGGATCTGATAAACACTGAAGCAGCAATTAAATAAATTCACTATGAAACAAGTTTTAAAAATTTATGAAATCAGGGAATTATACCCGCATCTGATTGGTTGCGGCCGTGCACACGTTTTTTAGTAATAGGACAGCTAATGCGCCAATCACATTTGCTAAAAATGTGCTGTGACAATATCTATAAACTTTATTGGATAGTATTTACGTAGACATTTTGTAGATATTAAGAATCACTATTTTTAGTCATCTTTAATTCTTTGGCGATTTCAAAATTACCAACACTCGCATGAACAACCGAAATTAGAAGAACACACACCATGCCATTTTGATCTCTATTTCGTATTAATTGCAAAATCAAAAAAAAAATGTATGATTGAAAAATATGAAATTTGTCTAATATAAAGGTAAAACTAAATTATACGAATTGTATTTATATTCAAGTAAAGAAGATCAGCTCGTTGGTAATGAAAAATATAGGACTGAAAAGAAAATAAATTTTCAATAAATAAACATCATATATTTAAAAATATAAACTTTATCTAAAAATACAAATGACTAATACTTGTTAATTATAGATTCTACTTAATTATTTAACAGTAATGTCATTTTTATAACCAATGATGGTAATTCCAGTATATCTTAACCTAGTTGCATAATTCCCCACTAGATGACGGTGTTCACTATATTTATAAAAACCTTTTTAATATAATAATGCATTTTTATTACATAATAGTAACTGCAATTTTTGTTAGTTAATTAGAGAGCAAATCGTGTGGCTCTCTCGTTATTCCGATATTTAGATGTCGCGATGTATTAGAAATTACGCAGTCATTTCAAGCCATTACATTTTTAAGCCTGATGATATCTGCATTATTGTTTCATGATGATATCTGCATTATTTTTGAATCATTAAACTTTTTTATTAATTATGCAAACGTTATATATATATATATATATATATATATATATATATATATATATATATATATATATATATATATATATATATATATACATATATATATATATATTCTTAACAAGTGACAACGGTATCGTTATCGTGTGGATTCACATTTTTCACATTTCGTTCATAAAACATCGGCCCATAGTTTATACCCCTCCCTAATGTTCTAAGAAGTACATGTACATTTCTATTACATATAATTTATAAATAATAACTATTAGCATTGAAATAAATGATGTAATGCAAATGTTATAAATGAACTGTTATGCACACAAATGAACTGTTATGCAATATTTTTCTAAAGTCAATGTCCCACTATTACTGTTGCACCAATTAATTGCATAACTTGGCCTTTTGTGATACGATTCGTTTGCGACTACAACCTGCATTTGCAACTCTCCTTTTTCGAAAATAGCGCAACGCACAGGTCGGATTTTAACAGCGTACAACTAGCGGCATTGTCCAATTAGGGCGCATCCAGTAGTTATTATAAAGACCACGCACAATAATATGAAATTAAATTTTCTTCTATGATTTTGAACTGCATGACAGTATAGATACAGAAAAACGGTCGTCCATTTTTGGACAGTTCAATTTTTGAGGATTTTAGTTCTTTCCAATTATTAGACGATGCAGCATAATAAATTATGTTTTGGATGTTAACCTAGTCCACAGAATATAAATGCACTAAGTTTTATTAAAAATAATTTAATCGTTTTGCGGTATATTTATTAATAAAGAGGGACAAGGGATAAAAAAGTAAAGAAGTATTCTTTGGGCTTTTCCTAGTCTCAACTAGCATCCTTCAGTCATTGTTTCTTCATGCTCTTACGACTTCACTCCTCTTACGATGTCATTACACGTGTAGATTTCTGCCAATGATGTAACGAAAAGCTTTTATAAGCCGTCAATGTAAAAGCATAGTTAAAAGAAGTTGAATTATTCCTGATATTTTCGTTTTAGTTTTCACAATATTCGGTTTGGAGTTTATTCCATAACAAAGAATAGTTTTTTCCATAACACTTTTAATCCCTACAGGAAAGTTCGGCTAAGTTTTTAACACATTCAGTTGCACTTTAAACAAACTGTAGTTATCCAAATATGGAGAGTATATAGAGTCTTTATTATATGTAATGGCCATAAAGTCGTTGGAGGACACGTAACCGCGAGTGTGCGACGCGCGGCACATTATCCTTCCAACCAAGGCGTGAGCGTTGCAGGATGCCACTGGGACTTCAGACGTGCTTTCTGATGCGGACATATGTTTGCGTTTTCCACACCGAATATGTCTTTTGAGGACAAGAAAGTGCAATTTTTGCGTAAATGTGTGTTCAAAAGTATTAAAGGTATATATATATATATATATATATATATATATATGCAAAAATAGTATATAGTGAAAAAGCAAACTACAACCATGAAGAATGAGCATATAGATTTAATCTGTATATACATTCTTTTTATTCGTCTTAATTTCAATCCAAATGATAGCTTTTGAGACTTTTTACCCACTCCAGTTCATGATCAATGTTGAGTTACGATTCTGCTTGCGATTTTGTCGGCCGCAATGATAGTATTTATATTAATTTAGTGCATCGTCTATAATCAGTATGTAAGTACTTACTTGCCATCCACACATATATTTATTACTTATATTATGGTTATTTTGTTTACTGTCCTACATTTAAATTAAATTACAAAGCACGACACAATAATCAATGGGTACAATTGTTTCCACTGTTTACAAGACTAGTTTTGCTGAGCTAGCGCTGGAACCGTCTGATGAATTTCCAGTCGCTCTTGTGTCGCCTGACCCGTAGCGACTCATTTAGCGACTAATACTCTCAATTTAGCGACGAATACTTTCAATTAGCCACGAATACTCGCAACATTATTTGGTGCGCTAGACGCACTCAACGTAATACCACAGTCTTATTATTATTTATTGTTCTTAATACTGTCACAATAACGCGCCCCGTGTGAATTAAAAAAATATATATATACCTTAAAAAAAATACAAATAAAATTAATTTATAATGATTATTTGATGAAATGTTGAAAATATTGAAAATTCTGGTTTTTACAAATTCGATATCGATATTTTACGGCACAATTTTTTTCCGATATTACGATATTTTTGATATTCTATATTCCGGTATTCAAACACTAGCATGCAGCTACAAAGAATTAAATTTTATGAATAATGTTGACAAGTTTTTGATAACACATAATATAATTGTGTTTTTTATGAAAAATTGTAATAATTTTAGCAAATCACCCACAAATTTCTCATCTCACTCCTACGTAAGCATTTCTAATTTGGAAAGAGCACTACTGCTTTTGTTCATGAAATCTTATAAATGAGAAATATTTATATTGGTATTTACTCTTGAGATTTCCGCGATAAAGTATTAAAAAAACGGAATTTAAACAAGATAATACAAGTAATCCAAGTTATTATATTGGCATTTCTCTTGCCTGATTGGATACTCTATTGTTTAAATATTGATTTTGTGAATTTCACGACATTTCATTTTTCCTTGCTTCTTCATACGTTTTAGGGGGAGTATAATACCCTCTCTATAGATGCTTTCCTCCATAGTTAAAAATTAAATTGAATTCCATTTTAAATTTTAATGCCCCACATGCCAAATATTGATCATCATTGTAACATACAATGCGCCTTTTAATTTTTCCCCTTTGTTAGTCGCCATGAAGGGGTCAATAAAAATAAGCCAAAAACGTTTTTTTTATGGAAATTAGGGTCGACAAGAACGAATCACGACAGATTCTGTGAAGATCAAATTTATACGTTATGTACATTGTGAATTTGCAAAAACTTGTAAAATGTGAAGGGAACCTCTGATCGATTACAAACTTTTTTCGATAGTGCTCAGCAGAACGAACGAAACGTTAAATTTCTGAAGTCCGTTATGCCTTTGAGTAATGCTCTCGAAAACTTTAAACATAACTAATTGGATTGGACCCGTAAAATTGTAGGCTGTGTGTATAGATTTGTAGAAATTATCTGTTGTTTATAATAATTATCGCAAAAGAATTTCCGGTGGTAAAGGTAAGAAACTGACCTTTTTCCATACAGTAGAAACTCACAACTGGACTGCGCACGTGTAGTACAGAAATGTAACTCCTATGTTCTGGCCTTTACTACGATTACGTTATTACATACTGTTACTCTTGAAGCGAAGTCGTCTAGCCATGTTTGTGACATAATATGGACTTGGTCGGTTTAGTATTGCATTTTGAGAATGTCATAATTTTATTAACTTACGAGTAATTCACACATTGCCTAATTTTGATGAAAGCTTTATCTGCCTTTATTCCAAGCTGCCTGTTATCTATGAAGAAAATGAACACCTTAGTGCGTTTTACGTAATAAATAACAGTACAAATTTTATTTCGCGCTGTCGAATCGCATAGTGTCGCACTGCTCTAATGCGTTTTGATATTAACTCCTACCAATGTGAGAATCCAAACCCGTCGGCTAATTTCTATTTGCGACTTCTGTGTGTTTATAATTGAAATGCGTTTCCATAAGTATCTTAATTCCTTCATAGTAGTATTCAGAGTTGGAACTTTGGAACTGATTAAGACAGCACGTTGACATAAAACTAAGTCAGTTGTAAGGACGTATTCTATGGCTTGGATCTATAACTTTAATAGTTTTGCGAGTTAAATTATTTTGAACACGGATAAATTGAGACTAATAGTTATATTTGATATTATGATCATTTTTAAAGCAAATACTGGCCTAAATATATACTTAAGAATATTTTTTGACAGCGATGAGCATTGGGTAACGATTAGGTTATTCATGATAATATGCATCAACATAGAAATAGTCATGCGATATTTTAGGACATGTTTATTTAAAAGACCGTTGTTTGAAAATGTGTCAATCTTTAAAGAATTTAGTCTATTTTAAAGATGTCAGAGTAAAAGAGTATTTTCGAAAAAAAGTAAAGTTGGATGTATTAGTGAGTAAGGACGATTTTTAATTTGTTGATAGAAATATCTGTGGCTATAAGATGTTCCGGTAGTTTTCAAATATCATGGGTGAGCAGATCATAAGCCAGTAAAACAGAAAATCATACATTATCCATTGACGTTAACATACACTGTTTCAAGAGTGAAGTAACTGTTACCCAGTTTTATGCTACTTAGTAACAATTGTGAAAATGAATATACTTTATCTATAGACTTTTATATTCAGTGTTTTAAGAGTGAAGTCACCGTTGCCCAATTGTACACTCCTGGGGAACAGCGCATACAAATCCTGATCAATAAAGACATTTTTAATAAATTATTTAATTATTTTCTCTCATAAAATAGTTTTAATTTTTGTGTAATAAATAAAATTAAATGGAGACAACCATTTATGAGTAGACTACACTTTCTTCCATTGATAGCAATCGGTTTTAAAGTAGCGTTTATACATTTTGTTTACAGAGTGGTGATCGTTTTAAAGCATTTTTATGTTAACAAAAGTGCACCTTTATGGTTACAGTCATATCTATTCGAGTATTTTTCAATATTGGCATGTGAAAAATATTGCAGACTGGCCGAAATTTACTTATTTATTTATATATTCCTATTATATATTCCTACAATATATATTTCTTAGAAACCCCGTGTTCAACTTAAAGATTTACTCAAAGTAGTAGTATATGTGAAATAATATAATAAAAAAATGGTTCAATACAGGCACATAAGAATGACAACTAATCGGATACAAAAACAGTTACAATAATAAATAAGATAGGAACACACAGCAATCTGAATAAATATAATTCTAACTATTGATCAATCGTGAACCAATAAGCAACTCGAGAACTAAATTTCTGAAACATTCAATAGGAGAAAAAATAACTTGATAGGGTGCATACCACATAGAGGAATGTGAGTGCAACAAAAACAGGCATGATTAAAAGCAATTCCCGTCAGATATGAAGAAAATTACATCCAACCATGCCCATTATAAATTTGGAAGGGAATAAATTGGGATAATTTTCATATATTTTGTGATACAAAAACCGATTGGACTTTTTTAATATTTTCTTCAGCATGAGAATATAAGTATCTTCATACGGAGCCCAGATAACTGCACTGGGTTAGAGAATACTATGGATCAAAGAATTAAATAAATCAACGATGTATTCGACATCATTCGAATGAGGGAAATGTTCTTTCTGATAAGTGTTGACGACATGATTGTGAAATATGTGATGAATATTCTTAATTACATCGAAATTCTGCACATATGAAACTGTTTCGAGGGTAGTCCCGCCCAGCTCAGAACCATGCACAAGAGGGACATGTAAAAGAGAGTATGTCATCATTGCACATTTGCTTACATTAAAATATAGCTTATTGTTCCGATTCCAGTGCAATAATTAGTTGATATCACGTTGGAACAGCTTACTATCCAATTGGCTATTGACACTTAAAAGTTGTTTTAAATTATTGGCTAACGGAAGGTAACGGACAGTGTTGGTAACTGAAGACGAGTCATTTATCATAATGATAAAAAAGTGGATCTAAATTAACACAAGGTAATAACAGTTGACATCAGATTGAGTAACATAAGGTTGAGATTCAAAATTTTCAACCCGGACGTATTGGTTGCTAGCTCAGAAGTAATTGGCAAACATTTTTGCTATAACCTAAGACATTCCTGCCTCCAACCAATTTACTTGTAAAATATCATTGTCGGTTCGGTTAAATGTATTTTTAAAATTAAAATAATCTATATGTATTTGCCAACGTCGACCTAATTCTTTAGCCACATATTCTACAAAATTAAAGTGTTTAGTGACGCTATATAAAGAAATTCGTTTATGTATGACGGCTGTTAATTCACTAAAGTATGGTATGATTAATATTTCGTGATGTATTTCGTCTAATAGCTGACTTCACCTTGGTTGCTTGTTCATGCACTTTAATGAACTTAACTTTACTTGAAATAATTTTTACTTAATTGTCACTGGGTGTACTGCAGCTGAACTATAACAATGAAATGTTGAGTTTCTCTTTATATAAATCGAACCTAATCGGAGTTCGGAGAGAATCAGACTTTTCGATTCAATTTGTCATACATATGGTATGACAAATTTAATCGAAATATATATATTTATATATACATATATATAGATATATATATATATATATATATATATATATATATATATATACATATATATATATATATATATATGTATATATAAATCGTTATAACCGAATAATACATTTTGGAGTAATGCATAATTTTATTGGAAGCGGCGAAAGCGCCCGGTGCTAAGTTTTGAGCCCAGGATACCCAAGGGTATAAACTATTTCTTATAAAAATGGCTACAGCGTACCAATGGACACATGTGTGATCTTATAATGCTTACTCTTTTCTTTTCTTTTGATGTACGGGACCTTAAAAAAGGGTTTTTAAATGTTTTTTTTTTCAAATCGTTTTTAAATGATTTTTACAATCAGAAAAAAATATTTAAATTATAATACATTTGAAAAAAATATTTAATATATAATACATACATTTGGTAAGTTATCAACTTTTATATGGTTTAATAATTATTTAAATGAATTTTTTAATTTCTGCCATTATTGCTTCACAATAATAATAAAACACCAATTTCAAATTTGCATGTCGATATTTTAAATTATTTAAAATTCACCTACTTTATAGGTCTGGCCTCTTTAGTACTGCTCTGTAGTTAAAATAATGGTAAATTTTTATGTTACCTTAACTTTAAATCGGCTGTCTTTGGAAGACACTATAAAGGGATACCATGAAGTTACACCACTATTATAACTCGAAAATAAATAATGAAGCTGATGGCAATTTAATTTATAGTTGATAAGGTAAATTGTGTAGAAATTTGTTATTACTTATATTATTTACTAGCTGTGACTTCGTTCACATGCGCTTTTAGAAAATGTTATTCAATTAATGTAAGATTAATTCATATAACGCAATCTGTAATAATAATTAGGGGAATAGTAAGTAGTAAGTAAGTTTTTAATAATATTAAGTAATTTTTTTTGTTAAGTGCGCTTTGTATCATAATGTCAAACTATCATTTTTTGGGGTGATTGAGGTGAAATATAGTATATATGTTAACACAGACCCATCAGTGAGAAATTCACCTAAATCCATTTAACTGCATTATATCACGTAAGAAAAATTAAAGGGATATTGAGATTAACGGACTTACAAGTAAACGGACTAAAATTTCCAAAACAATATTTTTGTGTTCTATTGCTCATGCCGTGTTCCACTAAATAATTATTTTCGTAAATTCTTTTAATATACAGGTGTCCCATAAGGAGTGGACCAACGAAATTTCAGTGATCATTACACATACGACACAATAAATTTTGTTATACTAGGCCTAATAGTTTTAGGAGTATGATTTTGTTTACCAATCTGCACCGCACGAGGAAAATAATTGTGATAAATTAATTAGTGTACGTTTTGTTAATGAATACATTAAAATATGGAAGTAAAATATTTATAAAATATATTTATCAAAATTAAATGACGAAGTTACATGGAGATGAATACCATAAGTATCATGTGCGTATAAGTTGAAACACAATTTAGGGTGGTTTTATTTCTTCTAATAAATTATGGAAAAGAAACTTTGTACAGCAAACTTACAGTATTTTGAAAATTATTTTAATAGCATATACGCAGATACCCATGCGTCTGCGCTAAGCTGCCTTCATAAGCACGCACGCACGTACGCGTGAATTCAAACAAGCACATACACACACACATATATTTATGAATAAACAAACGTGTATGATTTCAGTTCAAGGGAAAAACTGCTAAAAAAATATTGATGTAGACTTTCGATATCGTATCTTCTGCAGCGCCACGGAGTAAAAATTACCTTTCGGAGTGATTTTGTAATTTTTAAACGTGGAACAAGTCCGAAAGTAACAGTTACTTACTAAGCCTTCTTCTTTTTATCTTTTGAGTTATGCAGAAGTATTACTTCTGCATAGTTCAAAAGGCAAAAAAAAATAATAAACCTTCTCCGATGTAATAACCTAAACCGTATTAATAGTAAAGTGGTGTGTATAAACGAACGAAAATTTAACAAATGTAAGGAAAGGATTTAAAAAGAAACCAGAAAAGGAATTACGAACGGAAAAACTTTTTCGGACAGCCTTTGACGACGGATCTCGGATAACTGTATTAGGCGTATGAAAGGCGTAGAAGATATCCGTGTACTCTTTGAGGTCGTTTACTGGAAATATGAGGCATAGAAATGAAAATCGTTCATCAAACTACGCCTTAAGTAAATTTCGTCGATTTTTCCTCTTTCAATTTAGTGCAGTGTAATATTACTGCACTGATACCTTTTGATTGACGAATTTGTTGAGATTCGATAACAATTTATATTTAATTAATTTAGATAAGAAAGAAGTATTAATTGTTTTGTTAATCGTTTCTAAAAGTTAATATGTACTTCATTTAATTTTTATAGTTAATTTTATTTCTTGCTAACGATTCTTCATTTATTAGAAATATATACGCATTTAACAAGATAGTTCCTTAGTTTTGCGTTATGGGTTTACAAATTTTATTTTATTTTTTAGTGTTTTTTTAATATCACTCGCTGAATTGTTTGTTATATTCTAAAAATTACCAGCTTTTTTAACAATAGAATTTTAATTATATAGTGACAGGTTTATTTTCGTTAGTCGTCTTTAATTGTGATAAATTAATTAGTGTACGTTTGTTTTGATTTTTCGTTAGTCGTGATTTCCCCCGTTAATACCTTTTTAGATCTTACCTACATATGTGGTCTGTAATAACAAATAATTTAAATATTTAAATAGTCGTCATTAAAATAATAATATGTAAAATTATATCAAGACAGGTCTTGATATAATTTTACGTCAAAATAATGAAGCATTCCAACAGTTTGAGCTTCCCTTAATAGTTTTGTTTTGCGAAAATAGAATAAAGAAAAAGGAAATAAATCAAAATAAGTAGAAAAATAAAACGCTACATCCACTTAACATCACAAATGTCACGACTTTCACAAAAAACACACAGGCTGCTTGTTGGCTGTTGGCTGGCTGTTTCCAAAAACCAGGTAGTGTATGTGAATAAATAAATATGTGTCCATCGGTGACGTTTAAAATAATATATGGTCATCGCAACTATTGTACATGGCAATTAGAACGTATAAGGAGAAATTACTTTTTCAACATAATTGCTCTCAATTAATTAAGATCCATCATGTTTAATATTTAATTTCTTTCATAAGTTTAATAATTAAATCGTAGCGATCTAAAAAGTAAATAAGATGCAAGAAAAACATGAGAGTATCCGTAGGTATTATGATAATAAAATATTCGATACCTTCACCAAACATAAAGCTATGGAAGAGCCATTTGTAGCTGGCACAATAGGGGTTCTTGCTTGGGGAAAAAAATAATATCGCAATTATAATAGAGTAATAACTACGAAATTGATGGGCTGCATTTTAAATGTTTAATACGAGTATTTAGAAAATAGGCAATTATTCTCGTTATATATCACACGGTATCAGCACTTGATACGCTAACAAGTAACCTCATAACGAGAAAATAATTAGAATCAGAGTTAACAAGAAAAATACAAAACAAAAACAAATTATTGAATTGTACACAACAAAAAACAAAACAAAATATTAGTGAACACTTTTTATGTCTAATTTCATACTATACTCATAATATCTAATTTAATATCTATTTATAATTACTAATCTGTATATACTAAATGTACATTTGAAACGACTCTTTTTTAATCTATATTTAGAAATGTCTGTTCTTTATTGTAATACGTACCTGCCTTAAAACTCCGTTATGTAAAACAAACATCTTAATAAACAGTAATTAATTATAATGGCAATACCACTTATTAATTATTGTAGTTATTAATAATTTTGCTAATATTCTACACTTTCTATTAAGGTTGATTTTTACCTGACGTTAGAGTTAAAAAAAGTCATTGCGCATATTTTTATTTTAAAAAATTATTGGCAATTTGATGATCACTTTCGTTTCTCATTTTCAAAATTATGTGAATGATTACTGAACAATTGCATGTATAAAACACTAGGATTTTCGTTTACATAAATAGGAATTTTGTCATATCAATAGGATATATTCATCGATTCATGGGGCACCTTTGTGGAACCATCGAATCATGAAAAATCCATTACGGCCTATACCAGCATAAGAAACTTATTCGGAAACACAGCATATTGGCATATGCTGTTTAGTCAAGCAGTTTGCAATTAACCTTTGCCTTATTTTGTTATGTAATTTCATGATTTTACTTGTTCAATTCGAAGGCCTGTTCAATTATAATATAATGTAAATACGTAAGGTTAAGTATGTCATTAATTAAGTCCATATTATTTAATATTATTCCGAAATGTAAATATATTTGGCTTAGTACTTAGCTAGAAGTATCACCTTAAAAAAATGTAAACCAATCCCATTTTTTACTTTTTTTGGTGTAAGACAAGACAAGATATCTTGGAATTTCTCTGCCTTCAACTGAAAAGAGAAGCCATGCCAGATTTTCATAAAAAAACGAGTGTGCTTTAGACCACACGACTGAAGTAAAACTTCAAATTCCCAAATATGAACTTTAAAATGAATTTAAAATTTTATTCACTTTAAACGTAGAATATTTAATGTATTGAAGAACATAATAATTTATAAAATTGTTCAAGAACGAAATTAAATTACAAAATAATCAAAAAATCACCGTTCGCATAACACTAGGAATATATATATATATATATATATATATATATATATATATATATATATATATATATATATATATATATTTCATGCACTGGTTATGAGAGAAAGAGAGAAAGAAAATGTGTGCTCGCACTTCTCTCTCTTGTACCTACAGTAATATACGTAACGTAACTCTCTCTTTCTGTCTTCACTAACTTATATCTACCTCTCCACTTCCCCTCGCCAGATCACACTTTTCGTGTACACTAGCGTTACGCTCTCGTCATGCATTCACCAGCTTACTCCCCAAGTAAAGCGTGCGTAAAGAAGTTTTATGTCAAAAAATAATTGCGTGTCGTAACACAGATAAAGTAGAATTGCGTAGTTATCCATATCCTATTTTTGATGCGAAAATTAGTGAACACTTTTGATATCTAATTTTATACTATACTTATAATATCTATTTTTATATTTTTTGATATTATTGATGCGAGAAAACCGAAATTATTTTAATTGAATATTATAATCAAATGCTAGATCCTAATTTTTTTACAGATCTTTCAAATTCATTAATGAACATTAGGAAAGGGGGTACATAGCATATTATTTTGAAGCTTAATATTTTGGAAACGTATCTTTAAAATGAAATTTGTTAAATGACACTTCCAGTTAATTTTGGAAAACCTTTCCAATAGTAGTATTCTAGATAGGTTGCATGTAAAATTCTTTTTTGACCCCACATTACGTGTATGGTTAAGTACATTAATTATTTTGTTTCATGTTTACTCATTTTTCCTGATTCCACAGAATAAATATAATAAATATTTTGCTGCCTCTTACATGTTAGTGAAATTATCATCTTGAGCATCTACTTGCTAAATTGAATGGGTCGTAAAATAAGGTCAAAATTATAAATAAGAATTCCTTCCTTCAATACGAAAACTTAGAAAAGCATATTTGTAATTTTATAAATTTGGTTACACTAAAATATTTGGTGTTAAAATATGAAATGTTCTTATTAATTACAGAGGGTTTTATTAACATATGAATTTAATAAACATATACAAAAACACCTGTTAAGTACATAGAACTAGGACTATAAGGGTTCCTCTCACGTTTAGGTACATTTCAACATTTATTGTTTTATATTATTTCTATTGAACTATTTGCGAATATCAGTTATTCACAATGTAAACATATTGTCTAGTCTATTTTGCACATGTGTAAAACCATAGTGCCTATTTTAAAAATTTTGTGGTCCAGGATAATTTGCAACAAATTTTGTTTCATAATTTTTGGTTCGGTTTTTAAATATGCAATTTAAAATTTTGAAAAAATATACATTTGTATTTCTTATTTCAAATAAAACATGAAATAAAAAAAATTAGGTTGACTACTTTATCCAACTTTAATTTCATATGAATATATTATAAAAATTAACTAGTGTAAAATATGTGGGTAAACAAAATGTATTACTATGCCAAATATCAAATTTATACGTCTATGAAAATCGGCTGTGACAGGCAGACAAACGAGTAGGTTTTACGGGGATCTTTCTGCTTTGAGTGACGTGACTGTAAAAACTATGATAAAGTGAGAAAAAAAATCACAAACAACGTGATTATGAAGTTGTATTGTTTTTGTTTTTATTATTTTTATCAAGTTTTAAGGCCAAGCTAAGGTGAAAGGTAAGGTGCTTCATATTGAAAAAAAAATATCTTAACGCTGAGCAATTTTTATTTCATGCCTATTTCTCTTCATTATCTAAGATCTTTAAAGTATAATATTAACAAACTACCTACGTTAGGTGTATAAAATTATACAATATTAAATACGAATCGATTTACTGCAGTTGAAGTACTCTCACAGAAGTTACAACGTTCACGACGTCTTTAGACGAATGAAAATGCGTCAACTGAACGAAATATATAACGACGATATAATATTATATCGTCGTTAGTAGCCGAAAAGTTGATGGGGAGCTCTGAGGAGTGACGAGAACACACTTTATGAGGAGGCGGATGTCGTCGGCAGATGCAAACACGTTTCGTTCTATTGACGACGAGCCGTTGGCCGCGTGGCACGAAAGTGTCAATCGCTTCTGTCTGAATGTGAGCAAACAGGACGGGGACGTAATATTATTTCTTTACTGACAGCGAGTGTAATTTAAATGATAATGGGGGAGTCGGGTGTGATGTTTGGAACGTGGTTTTTGTAGTCAGAGATTATGGCCGTAGCATTTAGTCGTCTCGAAAACAATGTGACTCGAGAATGAAATATCTAATCTCAAAATAAAGAAAAACTTTACGATTTTTTAAAAATATTTTTCTACGACTAACAATAATTGAAGTTGCTGCTTTTTAAATTTATTTTATGGATTTTACCTGATACATCAGTCTATATGACTAAAATATTTATATGGACATAAAGGAATTTTGGCCGAGTTTTGAATAGGTGAGTACATAAAAAAGACACTTATCTCGAATTCGTACTTGCAGAAATTACACCAATTCGCCATTATACTCAAAATGTTATGTAGTAAAGTTTTAACTAAAACAAAAATGCTTTTACTTGCCTAACTTAAATGTTCAAAAATTTGTTTCTCTGACATCATGTTTCACACTCATAGCGACGTACTTCGCCAATAACTCAAACGGATCATTCTATTTTAAATTCCGGTTCGGACAGATATCGACGGGAGATAAATTATACTCTAGCTGTTTGTCAAAGTAAACACGAAATAAACAAATGCGTCATCTGAGATCAAACAATAAATCAGCGCAGCGAAAATGTTTTTGTGAATTTCTACATCGTTGGCAATTTAGTTGTCGTACTCTCGTTTAGACCAATTCAATTGTTCGCTCGAGTTAAATGCGTTCATAATACAAAAGTGGAATCAAAGCATCCATTCCATCTTGAATAGGATGAATGAGTGGAAGTTTTATTTTGTAAGTTATAAAACAAGCTGAATCTCACTATTATATTAGATGTAAGGCTAGCATCGACTGAGACTATTCGTAAGAAGGTTTAAGGCTATTGTTCATTAGACGATTCCCAAAACAACGTATTGTTTCCTTGTTGACGTGATACAAATTGTTTTCCACTTAGAGCATCAAGAAATATTTTTTCTTCATCGACTGATCATCAGGATCAACTCTCGACCTGTGATCAAATGTTTGACACTTCTTTAAACTTGCTAGTGTCACTGGGCTAAAAACATTATGCTATGCTAAAAGTAGCCAACATCACAAGTGATAAATTACATTCATAATAAAAACAAATTGAAGTGATGTTTGGAAGATACTTTACTCTTCCTTCAAGTAACTGTAAAATATTTTTATTAAATTATATATTTTAACATCTAGCGCCTATCATGGTAAATTCGAGAATAACAAGATTTTTTTAATGCAGTTTCTTACTGATGAAATTTAAGGTTAAGGTTAGTTATCGACAATCAGGATGGGCATGGATGATGACTGATTATAACAATTAAAATATCATTCAAGTCGGGGAAATATTGCCCGAGCGCCTTTTAAAATGATTATTTCTTATTTTAGAGACCTAATAAAATGTAGTAATTTTCAGTACACTTAACTTTCTGAAAGTAGATATAATTTATAATTATTGTATACTTTTGCTGTATGGGTAATTTTTAATTCATGAAAACATGTCTAGAAGATTTAAAAAAATTAAATAAAAACAAACAAAAAAATAAAAAAGTAAATAACTGAGAATTTTATATACTCTGTGGCTCTGACTTTCTGACTTTGTTCTCGTGAATGAATTCTTAAATGGCCAAGATTTTATTAATATTGTGAATGGAAGTTATTTCAGTTTCACTGAACCATCAAAATGATTGGAATCATATCCGTTCTTAGTGTTTTAGGCGAATGGGAAAAACGTAAAAATTATGTAAATATTTTTTTATGAAATTTTAAATGGAATGAATTTCAAAAACTTATTCGACCGTTACATTAAATGATTAATAATGCTGCAATAAAAT
The DNA here is from genome assembly GCA_039881145.1 of Druceiella hillmani. NCBI lineage: Eukaryota > Metazoa > Arthropoda > Insecta > Lepidoptera > Hepialidae > Druceiella > Druceiella hillmani. The sequence continues at coordinate 10,098,776 of JAYKKI010000047.1, read as the reverse complement.
AATAGTATACAATAGCTAAAATAGCCACATTGAAAACTACATTTCGAATGCGATTTTCTTCGCGTGAAAAATGTGGTGTAAATTATCTATTTGATTTACAGATATTATACGTGTCCCTTTAGTTGGAAATAAATGTTTTCGCGAAAAGTCGTGACATGTCGGTGAAATTTTTGAATTCACTCATTCTGATAGACACACGATTTCAAGAAAATTGTAATTAGTATAATAAGTTTGTTTATTATATCGATAACGACTGATTATCGGGTCTCACTTTACATAGTCATTTTTTTCCCGATTACGGCGAAACTAAAATTAGGTCAACTCATTTCGCGTGTAATGTCACTGTTAAAATACATATGATGATATATATTTTCACAGTGACATTTTGATAAATTTGTCGTAATCGCGTCAGTGTCAGTGTGTAGATAGACATTAAAAAATCACAAATCAGAATAGTGGCAATCATAAATAAAAACAATTAGAAGCTTAATATGGCTACCTGTTTTTTTTAATTCATCAAGTATGGTGTTATATAAAATAGAATGACGGTTTTAAAATTATGGTGCTTCATATATGTAAAAGAAAGTTTTATTTTCGTATAGCGTTATTGAAATATCAGTATTAAAAAGTAGTTCAAATTTTATTTATTTTATAATTAATATTGTTCTTAATAAAGATTGCAAATATCATATTTTAGTCGTATTCAATGTGTTTTCGTTATTTTTATTTGCAGTCACAATTTCTTTGACGCCTGGTATATTCATATAATATGAGTTAGGTGCTTTTATTATTAAAACAAGTTTAATTTAATGTATTGTCTTATATTTGATGAAGATTATATAATATAAAAACACTTCGTTTCAATATATCAGTTATTAAAATATTTCTTGAATATTTTAGAAGGTTGTAGAGTATTAATGATACGTACTCGTAGGAAAAATATACTAGAAGGCAATGAAAATATATATTGAGACTAAAATAAGTATTTTGAGTGACTATTCATAACATCTCTGGTTTTCGTACCACTCGTGGCTCCAATGAGGTTTTCCATTTTGACTCCTACTAATTTTCATCGCAGTGGCGTGAGGTTTTTTCAATGGTTCGTATATCAGAAACCATTAATTAATTTTTTTGCATGATTGTATGAGATTTCCACCACTTTAGTGTAAAATTATTATTTATATAGTAACTCTTTACTTCGTAAATTATAAAAGGCAATATAACACTAGAGACGAATAAAGAAACCCCCAAAGATCAATTTAAATAACTTTTATCGTGCCATAAATTTTAATCTCTGCACTTATCATTTATTGTTAGTTTTAAAGGATCCTAGCATGAATGAAAAAAAAAAACAAAATGCTTATTTGATCAAAATATATTTTAGAAGAGTGGCCAAACTGGAACCATTTCATGTGGAAAATGATTTAACAAGGGATTCATAATTCTATATTAAAAATATTCTATTACAATCAAAGGAAATTCACTAAAAAATTTCATTAAAAAATTGATTGAAACGAATTTCACTAAAAAATTGATTGCTGCCAAATGTGTGCGTTTTCACAAGTGTTAAACCTCATTGTTTAATAGCGCCATCTAATGGCATTATTAAACGTTATGTAAATTTTCATTGTGTATTTTTTTAATTTGATCTAGATCAGAGTTAGGTTCAGAGTTTGAGAGTGGTGAGTTACTTTTTTTACTCTTATTTGATTTTTCGTTTACTTTGGAGACAATCTTTCTTTTGCGTAAATAATGCAACTATTTATATTTCTAAAATCAACGATACAAGATAAGCAAACATTAAATAAAAGGATGTAAGGCCAACGTTGCATATCTCGAAATTGGCTCTGTTGACGTTCTCTTCGGCTCCATAACGACGAGAGTGTGAGCACGTACTCAAATTTAAATGATTAAAGTAGTATTTTTTGCTACTCGTGGCTGCATTGGTCAGCAGCTGCAAGTCAAGGTCTATTAAATATTCGAAGATAGAAGGTAACATAATATTTCATCAGTAAATTTTGATATTGCATTTTGATGTTTTAATCTGTCACAATGATATTAATTTACAATTACCAAAGTGCCATTGCGATCAGAAACGAACTTTAACTTGTAATATTATTATAATTTATTAAATTTAAATATGGAATGATCAACTCACCCTCAATTTTTTTTGGCAGGTATTAAATCATATTAAAAATAAATCATACCATATTTTAAATTATGGTAATATAGTTGCGAGTGGGATAAGTATATGTGAACATAACTCTTGGAAATGAGAAAGCGTTAAACACTTCCGTTATGATTTTGAGCAGAGATCTTATTACCAAATTGGCAACATGGGTCTTCATTAGTTTTACCGAATATTTTGTACTGTGCTCTATCTTGTATTTTGTTTGTGATATGAAATGCCAAAAATACATGTATCAACTCGTAAAGAAATGGAAATTTTTTATCAAAACAAAGATATTTATCCGGCACAACAATCCACAAAGATCTGTTCCTTGCCAATAATCTTTCGTCGCAAGTCGTTTTTTTACACTGTTAATCTTTTCGGATCCGGTCAACGCACTCTCTGTTGTTCCACTGAGCGAAAATCTCTTTTATGGTTAAACATCTTATTGAATCACAAACATCTTATTGAGTTAATATCTCGAATCCTACGAACTTTTTATGGTACAATAATATTTAAAGCGATAATATATAAGGTTGTCTCCACAAAAATAAAATTGATAAAATCTTGTTTAAAAAAAATTATTTAAAAAATATTGCGGTGGCATAGAATGAAATATTAGGTGCATAACTCCTAAAACTAAATTTGTTGAAAATCGTTTTAAAGAGTATGTTGTTTAATTTCTATTTTTAACATATTGTCATTAATGTTTTGTTTTTATTCCCTTCACCTAAAATAGATTAATAAAATTAATGTTGCGGATAGTTTATACTCAAATATATACTAGAAACAAAATAATTTAATACTAAACAATTTTTGAATATTTTGCGACCAAAAGAATTCCACATTTGACTTGAACAGAAATCTTCTTGGACTAATATTCCGACACAGGGCAGTGTGTCCACTCAAGTCGCGCGAGAGTCCCCCTTAGAGAGAACTCGCGAAGATGTGACATGCAGTCGAGAGCACTTAACGTTTCCATCGCTCAAGGAGGCTGCTACGGTCCGTTTGATCTACGACCGCGAAGGTTATGAAATTAGAATATCAAATGTTTTAGCGTGTTGTGTGCTGAAATTGGGCGCGGATAGACGTTAACGAATAGACGTTAGCTAATCTAAGCAATTTCCCTGTGTCTGTAAAAATAAGGTTGTATTAATTTTATAGTAATATAATCCGAAATAAATCATATTAAAACAGAATGAAATTTTGTTTCCTGTTTTATATTAAAATTGGTAAATCCTCGCATGGAAAGAAATGGAAAGAGGTACTCATAAAACTTTCGACGGTTTGGGGTTCCAACAATTTTTACTTGAATTGTGGTCTAAATGTTACCTTATAATGGTATTTTAACTCTCCAAAGAAAAGTAATTTGATAATTATGCTCGTAACATAAGTAATTAGCAAAAGTTTTTTATCGACGGATTAAATAATAACAGTCTTCATTCGTAATTTTAATTTATATATTGTTAAAAAATATATTCTGAGTGAATAAAAAGAAAATCCACAAAACCGTTTATTTTCATCTTTCGACTAGAAAAAAACTGATCGTAGATTTTATACTATTTTTAAATATTAAACCAACATTTTTAAAGCTTGAATTAGCCAAAAACATTTTAAAACCGAGATTAGGGATACTAGGATCATTTGCATATGAAGCTTTACTGACCTAGATATTATTTATATGTGTGAGTTATGACCTGCACTATATTTGGACTAATAAGACATCTAAAACTTTTTCTATGTTCAGCTTGGCTTTTTCAGAGATTAATGTCTCATTTTGAGATAACATTTAGATCACAATTTGATCAAAAATATTTGGTGCTCCGAAAGGTTGATTTTTAGAGTCATCGTTGATTGCTTCCAATTACTAATTGAAAAAAATTTTTTTCGATATCCAATTTCCTTTTGAATTATCATAAGATACTCGATACCATAATTTGCAGACCTAAAGTAACTAAGGAGAATGATCATGCTAATTAATTATTAGACAATTTCAGTAAAATTTTGTCGTCATACCATGACGTTGTCTTGGAAAATTTTACTTGACATGTTCATTATTGTTTACAGAAATACCTCGCGCTATTAAATATTAATCAAATCAGTGGCTGACCTGAAAGCGAATGCTATTTTCAAGTTAGACGCTAATGTCATCTATACAATGGAATATTTCAAATTCGCGCCGCTTTTGCAGGCGATATCCGCTTTGACGCCAAGTCCCTCTCCGTTGTTGTTCTGATGGACACTGAGTGCGACATAATGTGAGGCGACGCGGTTTTGCAAAAAGGCCGTTGGCTTCATCCCCTCTGACGCTCGCACTTTTATAGTGATGGCGCCCTGTTAGGGTTCAAGCTTTATTAACACTTTTTTCTAGTTCTAATTTCAATTTTTTATTTATATTTGTATTCACTTGGGCGTGAGACATTATTGAAATTTTTGTGTGTAAAATTTATAATTAAGAAAACAAATTAGAAAGAAAAAAAGTATATCTATTATGCATGCATTAATTGAAAAATATATATATTTGTATATTAATCTACAAAAAATACGGTTTTGAATTGTGCATGGCATCTCATTCTTGTGATTATTTGTTAACTTCACGCTTAAGATTAAGATTATAACCCTTAGAGTTATTTATTAATTTTAGGCTACAACAAAATATATAAACCAAAATTATTTAGGGACATTCTATTTCTCAAGACTGTATAAAGCATTTTATGTCAAAATGCCAAAAACGTATCCGGTCTATGACACAAAGTACTAATGTATTGTTTTCATTGCAATGTTGAAGACGGAAAACGCAAAAGTACTTGGTAACACTGTGAGTGCAGAAAACAAAGATCGTAATATTTTAAAAATCGGAAATACAATCGCCCTCGTTTTGAATTCAATCATTCGTCAAATATTTAGTTCAAAATTTGAATTTACAAAAAATATGCGATTTGTACTCTGAACAGCATAACCATATTTAAAAATGCCTTTTCAAATTTTTTAAATTTACGGTTCAAGAAATTTACAAAGATACTCGTATCCGATGTGATATTTTTCATCAAAATAAATGAAGACTTAGTGGAAAATAATTGAAGATATGAAATGGACTGACAAAGCTAATTTATTTTTCGTTACCTTGTTAAGCAACTAAATGAAAGAAAATATTTTATAGAGAGCAAAACTGGATATTAATTGTGTGTAAAGGAAATATATAGACTAATATTATAAAATTTAAGTTACAGAAAGCCCACAGTTCACCGTATTCACCAACAAGTGGTATGTATTATAAAAAGGCAATTGAATTTTTATAATCCTGGAATCTATTCTGGCAACACTAAAAGAGCTTTCTTCACATTTGGATAGAACGTGAACTCAAGACGTAGAAACTCGTATAAGACAATTTATCTCACTGGATTTAAAATTTACATCATCTCATTTAATACTATGGGCAGATTCTTGTGGTGGGAGAATTGAAACTGTCAAATGCATCACAATGCAAAATAATATGTGGAGGACCACATATTATTAACTGCGACAGATTAATCAAAATTGTCATCAAATTGATTCAACCAGACTTCACTTTTCTGCTGAATGTTTCTGAATTTGACGATCTAGAATGCTACTTGAAAAGTAATGTGTGACTATGGTTAATTTTAAATTAAAACAGAGAGGGTCTATTGGCGAAATAATGTTGTCGCCATTATAAAAATTAATAAAAGAGATAGAGGCGTATAATTATTGTTGTTACTGTATGCGACACACGAAATATTAAATAAAATATTTACCAATTATCCGTAGAGAAAGTTTGAAAATAGCGTTAAAATTCTTGAAGCACCTTTTTGCACTTTTTTTGTAGTTAACTTGAGCTGGACTAGAACTAATCTGACATGTATGATGAATTTGATAAAACTATCCGGTTTTATAATTTTGGGAAGCAATTACAGTTCTAATTTATTATAGTTGTTTGATAAAAGTATAATATATATAAAAGTAATAAAAGAGTCGCTCGGCGTGACGGGAATGGAAATCGATTCCATACATATGTGGATAAATAAGTCATATTTTCTGACAAATTTACATTGTGATTTATTCCTATTAGAGACCGAGCGGATTATTGTTGTATCGTTGTACAAAATTGTATACATAAAATATTCTTTTGATGACGTTAACTTTGATGAATACTTTCAAAAAAATATGCTTCTAGAACCATTTATATAATAAATATTACTATTTCTATTGAATATTACTTTAGAAATGTAAGATAACATTTGTTTTTTTTTGCAAGATTCGTTTTGAACGAAACGAACTAAAATAATAATATTTAAACCTATTTCACTGATTTTTATTGCAAATTCTGTATCTTCATGCACATATTTTTAAATTATCGATGTACCTTTCAACAATAATTATACAACTTCCATTCCATGGCAATCAATAATGTTTGTGTTAGAAACTGAGTTCTATTGATTAATTTAAATTAAACTGAGAATCTAATTTTATGTGAAAATATTCTGGAAGAAAACATAAGAAAAAAAAGAATGTTTTTGATACCAGTTGGTATATTAAACAATATCTGCTTCAAACGTTAGTTATTAATTCTTGATGACAAAGCGATTTCAGCAGAATCCTACTAATATTATAAATGCGAAAGTTTGTATGTTTGTTTGTTTGTTTGTTACTCTTTCACGCAAAAACTACTAAACTGATTTTTATGAAATTTGGCACACGCATAGAGGATAACTTAGATTAACACAAAGAATAGTTTTTATCCCGAAAAAATATTCCTGTGGGATGCCATGGGATGATTTTTATATATTTTGCATATTTTTTTGACTTTAATGTGTTTGTTACTCCTTCACGCTAAAACTACTTATCAGATTTATTGTTATGGGATAATCCAGATTACCTTTTATATATGTTTGCAAAATTTCATTTAAATCTGCCAACTACTTTTTGCGTGTACGAGTAATAGTACAGTTCCAACAAAGTAAATTAGATGACGCTGAGTATTAATCTGAATCGCGGTATTAAGATGGTGTTATAAATTGTTATGAAGCCGTCATTGAATTAATGTGTAACTTTTCTTTACATTGCCGTTGTGTGTCAGATTGCGTTTTGTTTTGAAAATTTATTTGGTTACTTTGGCTATTCTCACGGATTTTGATTTGCTTTTTTGATTGGTATAGTTGTTAGAGTTTAGTTTTCCCTTAATTTGTTAATGTCTAGGTGTTAGAATTTGTTTCTTTTGTTAGAAGTGTTTTTTTGTATTTTTTTAGGTTTTTTGTGTGGGTGTTTAAATTATTAATTTGATGTAAGGATTTTAATTAGGTTTACTTAGTATCTGAATAGGTAGGTCCTTTCTATTTGTGTTAGTGTAATCAAATAATCACCTTTTTCATAATTTCGTGAGGTAAACAGTAAAGTATTTACTAATTTTTAGTATGATACGTAAACGGAAATCAAACCTATCTCAAAGTTCTGTTAGAGCTCGAGCTATGAGAGCGGCTAGAACTCAAAAAACTACCCCTCAGGCGGAGCTAAGGAGAATGGAACAAGCTGAGCTCAAGCGGCGCTGAGAGCAATGGAAACGCCGGAACAATCGCAAGTTAGACGCGAAATAAGAACACGACGAGAACAAGCTCAACGACAAGCCAGTTTGCGAGCTGTCGAAAATGAAGGAAAATCGCGAATTCGATTACAGGAACAAGCTGAACGGCAAAACAGCTTCAGGGCTGCTGAGACGCCAGAACAGACTCAAGTTCGGCGCGATAGGCAAACCGTGCGACAAGCTAACTTAAGAGCTGCCGAGACGTCAGAACAAACTCAAACTCGGCGCGATGAGCAAACAGTGCGTCAATCTAACTTGAGAGCGGCTGAGACACCAGAGCAGACGGCCAACCGGCGTCTAAATAATTTAAATTATGTCGCGTCTCAGCGAGCAACTGAGACTGAGGAAGAAGCAGATGCTCGCAGAAGTGCAGTTGCTGAAAGAGCGGCTCAGAGGCGTCAAGCGTTCACTAGAAATACGTGGGGTGTATTTAAAAACGCTGCATTTGAGTACGACGCGGTCTTAGACTACGGTGGTTATAGGCTTATAAAAATGGAGAGAATGGATAAAGAGTGTAGATTTTGTAGAGCGTTAAAATGGAAGGAAGAAACTCCTGGAATGTGTTGTTCAAGCTGGAAGATATAGACAATACCTCTGTTAGAAGAGCCAGTAGAACCACTGAAAGAGCTTTTTTCGTGTGACTGATGAATCGCGACATTTTCTAAATAATATCAGGAAATATAATATGTGCTTTCATGTAACTTCTTTTGGTGCAGACAGAGTTATTGTTATGCCAGGATTTTCACCAACTTTTACTATCCAAGGACAATTGTATCACAGGATTGGAACCATGCTACCAGCATCAAATATTCACCCACAATTTTTACAAGTCTATTTTATAGGCGATGATGATGCACAGGTAGAAAGACGAACGCGATTAATTCAGGGAGTAAGCAGGGAAACCGTACAAAAAATACAAAGTGTCCTTAATAATCACAACATATTAGTGCACGAATTTAAAACTGCCCTCGAGAATATGCCTGATGAAAGTTGCAAGGTATTGATCCACCCAGATCGAGTGCCACGCGGCCAACACGAGCGGCGCTACAATGCTCCCGTTACCAACGAATTAGCTGCTGTTGTAGCGGGTACCGACCCCACTGCCCACCGAGATATAGTGCTGAGTGCGCGCGACGGACGACTCTCCCGAATCACCGATGCGCATAGATTTTACGATGCCTTGGAGTATCCCATTATTTTCTGGAAAGGTCAGGAAAGGTACCATTTTCATATTCCTTTCATGAATCCGCAAACTAGGCAGCCAGTCCCCAACAAAAAAGTTTTCTGTATGGACTTCTACGCTTATCATTTGATGATGCGTGAAAATGATTTCAATTTGTTGCTACGATGCAGGCAACTTCTACATCAGTTTTTAGTGGATATGTACGTCAAAATAGAAAGCGAGCGTCTAAGATACATATCTTTAAATCAAAGCACGTTGAGAGCGGAAACCTACATACATTTACAGGATGCAGTTAGAAATGATGGTCAAGTAAATCCTAATGATGTAGGACAAATGGTTATCCTTCCTTCCTCTGTCGTCAATAGCTCAAGATACCTGCACCAATATACTCAAGACGCTTTTGCATATGTCCATAATTATGGACGCCCCGACCTCTTCATCACTTTCACTTGCAACCCGGCATGGCCAGAAATAATTAACGTGCTGATGCCTGGTCAGTAGGCTCGATTGATTTGATTGCTCGGGTGTTTAAGATCAAAGTACAAAAATTGGTTGCTTTGCTGATGAAGGGTGAAATTTATGGTGAGGTGCAATGTTTTATGTACTTCATCGAGTGGCAAGAACGCGGTTTACTCCATGTCCATTTGTTGTTGTGGCTAAAAGAAAAATTGCGTCCGAATCAAATTGATGACCTTATTTGCGCAGAAATTCCCGATGTTCATGTTGACAAGAAACTACATGACACAGTAGTTAACAATATGATTTACGGTCTTTGCGATGTACATAATTTATCTTCGCCATGCATGAAGGACAGCAAGTGTACCAAAAAGTACCCGCGGATGTTACTTACCGAAACACAAACCAATGAGAAGGGATACCCGCTGTACCGGCGAAAAGCACCAGAGAATGGAGGCCGTACGGTTAAGATTAAAATTCGCGGAGATCAAGAAGAAGTAGAAGTGGACAACAAGTGGGTTGTACCCTACAGCCTGTTCCGACCAACATTTTTAATGCGCATATAAAAGTTGAATTCTGTGGTTCCGTGGAGGCGATAAAATACATCTGTAAATACATTAACAAGGGAAGCGATCAAGTCATTTTCAATGTTCGCCAGGCTGGTGATGTCAATATCGATCCACGGGACGAAGTTCAAACATTCAGGGCCGGTCGGTATGTGAGCAGCAATGAGGCAGTATGGCGAATCTTGAGTTTTCCTTTGCATGAAAGATACCCTACCGTCACTCATCTTGCGGTACATCTTCCAAACGGCGAACGCGTTTATTATATTGAGCAAAATTTTGTAGAAAGAGCGACTACGCCTCCTAGAACAACTCTGACTGCGTTTGTTATTCTTTGTCAAAGAGACGATTTCGCAAAAACTCTGCTTTACGCTGATGTTCCTCGGTTTTATACTTGGAATGCTTCAAGAAAGGAATGGAAACGTCGAGTCCGAGGAACACCGGTAGACGGCTGGCCAGGTGTGAAAGCTGGAAACGCACTTGGGCGGGTATACGCTGTGCAAGTTTCCAACTTTGACTGCTTTTGCTTGCGAATGCTGCATCATGTGCGAGGTCTTACAAGCTTTGGCGTACTTAAAATTGTGGATGTACAAGTCTGCGCAACTTTCAGGGCTGCATGTGAGGCACGTGGGTTATTAGAAAACGACAACCATTGGGATGAAACTCTAGAAGAAGCCGTTCTTTGTCGTTCAGCTAATAGTCTCAGAGAACTTTTTGCAATAATAATTTGCACTTGCCGCCCATATGACCCACTTCAATTGGGGAACAAATATAAGGACGCATTGTCAGAAGATATTGCACACAGGCTACAACTGCAAAGTTCGGGCTCCGACATAGTTACCAACGAATGCCTAAAACTGATTGAAGATAAAATAATATCATTGTCGGGGAAAAGATTGTCTGATTTCGGATTACCAATACCGCAGCGAAGTGGAGAGTTGTCTAGCGAAGTGGTAAGGGAATTAGATTGTGACGTCGGAGCATTACAAATCCATGTAAATGATATGGATCCAAGTTTACTTCCCGAGCAGCGACACGTAGTTGACACGATTTTGCGCCGCATCAACAGTAAAGAAGGAGGACTCTTTTTCTTGGATACCGGGAGGTACGGGCAAGTCATTTGTTTTGAACCTTTTGTTGGCCCATCTCCACAAAGACCGTGAAATAGCTCTTGCAGTAGCATCCTCGGGTATCGCTGCAACGTTGCTTACTGGCGGACGAACAGTACATTCAGTGTTCAAATTGCCTTTGAACTTAACTTCTGAGCAGGCTCCAACGTGTAACATCAGCAAGAGTAGCGGACGTGGCGCTTTCTTGCAGCAGTGCAAGTTGATCGTTTGGGATGAATGCACTATGTCCCATAAGCACGCAGTAGAAGCGGTAAATCGCAGCTTACAAGATATTCGCAGCAACCAGGCTGTGATGGGTGGAGTTGTTGTTTTACTGGCTGGTGATTTCAGACAAACGCTGCCAGTTATTGAAAGAGGCACACCGGCTGACGAAATCAATGCCTGTCTGAAATCATCAACGCTATGGATCCGAGTTGAAAAGTTTCATTTGACATGTAACATGCGAGTTCATCTTTATTATGACCAGGAATCTGGTGCTTATGCAAGTAAACTGCTGGAAATTGCAGAAGGTCGAGTTGTAACTGATAGAGATGGACAAATTGAATTCAATCAAGAATTTTGCCATCCAGTTACAAGGAGGCAGAGTTGATTGCGAACGTTTTCCCGAATTTGGAGAGCAACATAAATGATCAGGAGTGGTTATGTAAGAGAGCAGTTTTGTCTCCAAAAAATGACTCCGTTAATAAAATTAACTTGAACATATTGCAGGCGGTAGCAGGCCAATCAAAAATTTATGAATCCTTAGACACGGTTATGAGCAGTGACAACAGCACTGTTTATCCCGTTGAATTCTTAAACTCTTTAGAATTAACAGGAGTACCCTCGCACAAATTAGAATTGAAGGTTGGAGTTCCAGTTCTACTGATGCGTAATCTTGACCCGCCAAGATTATGTAATGACACAAGACTACTCATTACAGATTTGGGTAGATTTATTGTAAAAGCCACGATCCTCACCGGAACAGCGAAAGGAGAAAGTGTGTTAATACCGCGTATACCAATAGTACCCAATAATTTGCCGTTTCAATTTAAAAGACTGCAATTCCCATTGAGGCTGGCTTTTGCAATGACAATCAATAAATCCCAAGGCCAAACGCTGAAAGTGGCAGGAATACATCTCGGCACATCATGCTTCTCACATGGGCAATTATAAATCGGCTGCTCTCGTGTTTCAAATCCGCAAAATTTACATGTACTGGCTGTAAATAATAGATCTTACAACATTGTCTACAGATCTATGTTACAATAATGTGCAAAACTTTTAAGTCAACATCATCATATCTGTCACAGGACGTCCACTAATGAACGTAGGCTTCCACCTTTTTCTACAGCTAGTACCAACATATAACAATCAACTACTGCACGGAGAAAAAGCACAGCTTTACTATATTTGTATAAAATCATGCATTCACATGTTGATTGTCTCTATCTCCATTCTCTACTCAATTTCAAGACTCGACTCAGATCCCGTATACCATTACAGAGTTTATTCGTACTACAAGTTTATAACAATAAACCTCTTTATATAACTCCATAATTCGAATGTATCCATTACATAACGATATTGTTTCTCAACATCCATCTTTGGATATTTTTGAACCGAAATTATTAATATTTAAAAAGGAAATACAAAAAACATATTATTAAAAATTAAAACCATCTATTACAGAATTAATGTTTCGTTCAGTATGTAGAAAATAATATAATTCTAAGTTAATACTCGCTTTAGTAATTGATCAATAAATTAGAACTACATTTAATAACTCAAGTAACCGTTGAAAATGTATACATAAATACTTTAACCATTTTGTGCACACATAGAGTTATTATCTATTTTTATACTCAGTTCTTTTTATTATATATTTACGACTGTAACTTGTGTTGTGGGTATTTTAATAAATAAATAAATAAATCAACTCTAATAGTATGTAGTGTGAGTTTTATTTCTATGTGAGAGGTAACTTCAACAACTACCAAACTAATTTTGATTTTTTTTCACCGTTATGAAGCTAATTTAACAGAAATGGATATAACTTTTATTTTGTTCCGAAAAATATAGTTTTTTAATATAATTCAGATATTTACTATTTCAATCCTTTTCCTGGTTGACGTTGGCAAAACCGTTAGTGATTCACCAAAACAATGCAAGGAAACATCGTATATTTTAAACAGATCTACAAGAAAGTTCCCCATAAACACATATTTCAACATTTAAGTTCAGGTTTCAGATGAGTGAAAGGTCGATCATGTATTTATTTATTATTCACCTTAAATCTTAGCAATTATTTTATTTATGTAATTTTCTAATAATAGATCCGTATTGCGAAAAGAAATTACAAATAAATTAATTTGCAATCATTAAAAAGTACACTTAAAGTTCATTATTGTGTATTATTACGCGTGGCCTTATTGTTTTGGGTCGTACCTGAATGTTTACAAATTCGAAAAATTACGAGAGCCAAAAACAACCCTTCAGAGAGTTTCAATCCTTGACAGACTTATAAACGATAGAGTTACCACATCTGTAATATTACTTTGGATAATTTGAATTTGAATCCTAACAATTAATGTGATAAATGTGTTTGGTTTTGTCGTCCGAGCGAATTTAGAGCAGAATGCTAATAGCTAAAGTTATTAATGGTTTTTGGCATAGTTTCAGATTTTTTAAAATATAATTACTAGTTTTACTTCTCCAACCCTAGCTGCTAGCCATTGTTTGCCAATTAGAAATTATAGATCAATGGCAAGGAAATTCTGTGATGAGCAAGAGGCAACTAAGGGGCTAACGTCTCACATTTAGTTAATTAATATTACTAAATTAGAGTACGCTTAGGATCCTCAAATAAACGAAATATAATCTCACATAGATCTCTACATTCTAATATAAAATATTTTGTACATGCTATAACCAAATATATTTGCCAATATATTTTCGAAGCGGATGGACTAATATATAGTTTAGCCTTATTCTAACATATCTGATTGTTTAATTGGTATATTCAGATTTCTATCTCATAAAAATATCTTTAATTAATTAAAATAATTTTGGTTGTATATATACAAGTGCGGTTGTATATGTACAAGTGCGGTTGCTGAAACGATAATATCTGAAAATTATTTCCCATTTAAAATCAGACTTTAGCATCCAGAGAGACATTTAGCATTAAACTATAGCTGGTGTTGAGTTATGCGGGTATAAAATAACTACAAAACGCTTCGAGCAGAGGGTGCAGTGTTCGATAGTGAGGGTCGAGATTTAGTGCTATGCACCCGAATTTTATTATAGCTGTTCGGGATCTAATTAAGCCATGTTAATTGACCCAAATATGCGGAATTATTAATAATATTCCGCACATTCTGTGATGCACGAAAATTATATTACGTATTTTTTTTTATTTTGCCATGTTATAACTTATTCTTGCGTTCTATAATTGGAACCTATTTAATCAAGTAATTTTTTAATTTTTTTAATTCAAATTTTCATACAATCATCATCAAACTGTACAAGCATTGTTGGTTGATAAAAAGAGGTTTCTAAAATAGAAATATTATATTTTGTGTAATTATTTTAATAATTTTGGTTAAAAGGCTATTATTTTATAAAATTCAGTTTTATCTACGTATTTAATAAAAAAAAACCTTGTTGGAGCACGTATAACGTATTGACCTTATTTGATTATATTCCGGTATTTGATTACGATTTTTCGAACGTACCCTTTTTTCTTGCAACTGTTATTATATTAAGACAAAAAAAACCGAATCTAAAACACTAGCAAGTTCAATGCCGTTACAAAATCGATAATTAATAATAGTAAACCCTAAAAGTCAAACTTGAGTCTAATTTACTTGAAAACCGCCGCTTTTGTGTGACTTGGCTCTTTTGTGCCAAGTCGTCGCCAAGATCGCCGAGTCAGATGTTATGTGACAAGTAAAGAGTTCTTTGCTTAATATAGACTACGTGGGACGCTGAATTTCTTTGAGTATAGACAGCAATATTAAGAAGAGCGAAAAAATTGGCGTATGAAGACTTCCATATTTTAGTGCCACTTTCATTAGAAAATTCTAAAATAAATTCATTATAAAGTTCCCTAATCTCCATAGAGGATCCACAAAATATATTAACAAAATTCCATAGATAAAACAGGTAAAGAAGTTAAGTAAAGAAAACAGTGAACATTTCAATCACATTTGTCGACATAAATTAATTAAATGTTCAATTGGTAGTCCGCAGATTAAAGTTTAAGAAGTGACAAATATGTTAACATATATTTGAGAATACATGAATAATAAACAAAAACAAAACAATAATATAAGTTAAAGAACCACATCATGAATTACACAGAATTAAACAAGGTGTGTACAAAATTTACTCATGATGGTAACAAGTTACCCACTCACACACTAATGTGGCAAACAAATATATAAAATGCTATCAACACCAATAGGCACTGCTAAACGAAACATGTAATTAATTTAAAAAAAAAAAAAATAAATATATATATATATATATATATATAAAGTCTACGTAGAAATCAATACGTTTTTCAATAAAGCTAAAATTCTGAGTGTTTTTATGTATTTTATTTCAGCTAATTTTATATTTGCACACTGTAACATACGTTACCTGTGCAGCCACTGATTCTTAAGAAGTGTAACTTCACAAACGTAGAGTATGAATAATTCTGAATCCATCGGCATAAACTTTGGGGACAAAGGGAATTTTTCTTTCTTTACAGGACAAGGTGAAATTACAAGACATTCCCACACAGGTGCATCCTCATTCTACCGGAAATTGCCATGTATTCCGTTGCGCAACTGGTGCAACGCTGTGTCTGCATGTGAATTGTTCGTTGCATAAGAAAGCAAACGGCAGCAAATGTCATTTGCGCGCTCGTGGAAAATTGAGCTTTGGTAGAATTTATTTGTAGGACGTGGAACGGGTCGAACAATATTAAGATCGATTGAGAAAATTTAGTTTACAGACTGTTATTACAGCGGACGTGTTGAGAACGAGTCCTTTGAAGCCAACGTACGTGACTACAAATATTACGGATATGTGGAACATTGCGAAAGTTAATAAGAACACTTAGTCGTGTTTGATGAATATAATACAAAGGAAATACAATACTTAAAGTATAAAAAAATGACATGATTTTCTTCAGATAATTTTGAAAGGTTAAGTATTTTCGAAATCGAGAAATCGAGTAAAAATTGTCAGTATGGTTGAATAAGTTGGAAATAAAAAGAATAATTTCTATGTTTATTGTCATTTCATTTTTTCTTCAATTCTTAAATTACTTTGTGATACATTGATAAAAATCTTGTTTTCTGGGAAACCAGGTCTTTTATACATTACAGAATGATTTGATTTTGTGGAGGAGTTTTGATGAAATAGATAATGGGGTTCCTCAAATCTTATGATATAATATTATATATATATATATATATATATATATATATATATATAAAATACAGATTTCAAAATATGTATTCTTTATATTTTTCCAAACCAAAATTTTCATAGAAAATTGTTATTTTCTATGTTTTAGTGGGATTTAAAATAAACTATATATTTAATATTATAATTGTTATGTTACTTTAACGTTACAATTGAGGATTCATTTAGTAATTCTATCTTGCATTCAAGTTTTAAGTTTCTATCATCCGGTCCGCAGTTTTTGTCGGAGCAAATACCACGTGTATAATTTTATCAGTTGTAAATAATAATCTCTTGTTTAATTCCGAATACGCGTCGTTGTGGTACAATTATTCTGAACATAATGATTTAACAAAATAATAAAAGGTCATTGTTTTTTTCCAGAAAAAAGGTATTCCCTCCATTGATGGATACAGTAATTAATTTTTAAAATATAAACTTATAATATACTACGTATGGAAATAGGATGCAAATGATATATGTAACTAAAATAATTTCCGGCGGTAGCTAATGTATTAAAAAAATTGTATAAAAAAATAACTTCCATAAAAAATGTATATTTCCAAAACAAATATTTTATACAATATTCAAAAGAATACAAAAAAATACAAAAAAAATATTTCAAAATAATAAGCAAAAACCCAGGCTTCATTTAAATAATGAACAATAAATATTGTCAATATTAAATTTTTTAAAAATGAAAAAAATGGTATATGAATTTAAAATAAATTAACAAGTAATTTAGATAAATACAAAGTGTAAAGAATGCCAAAGTGTAAAGTATTTAACCTAACCTAACCTAAAATATATGTAACTAAAATATTGTTTCGGCCGTGGCTAATGTATTAAAAAATAGTTTAAAAAATTACTCCCATAAAAAATGTATATTTAAAAAAATATTTCGTAAGAGCATCGAAGAGATCGTATAAAAGCCCGGCCCGACCGGACCGGACTGAGCTTAATTTAAATAATCAACAATAAATATTGTCAATATTAAACTTTTTATTAGTAATAAAATGAATAATAAAATTACAAAAATTATAAAAATAGTAAAATATATTTAAAATTTAGGCAACTACAAAATGAAATGAATACCCTAAAATATCCAAAAAAGATGTATACCATAATACAGATAGACTTTATTGTTTCTTGAATGTTGGCACCATTTAAGCAAAATGTAGTTGTTTAAATTGATATATTAAAAGAAAATATTCGATTTTAATAATTAATTTTTGTTATAAATACATAATAATTCATAACAAATTATGCTTTTAATTGTAATAGTAAGTGGTTAGTGATAAAAAAATAAGTGAAATAACTGGAAAAAGTGGTTAAAATCTGTTCCATCGCAAACAAAATCGTCAGGTACAACATTTTCCTAATTATATTTTTTTTTGTAATAAATAATTATCAGCTGCAGAATTTCTTTCCAGGTATGTAGTTTTTAATGTGTATACTTTCATATGATATCAAAAAAATTATCGAAATATTCCTGGTTTTAAAGTGCATTTATACCTAAATTTTAAATTTCGCTATCAAATTATAAATTTTAGTACCCACCAAAAAAGTTCATAACGTTGAAATGTTTGAACTGGCTATGTCATTTTTTTAATGGCAACTGATACTTCCCGATTGTTATGATATTTTAATAACTTAAGTATATTATAATTATACCGTATTAGCATAAGCTGTTTTAAATAAAATACCTAAGATTTAAAATTTGAATACTTTTCCATTTTTACGTTGAGAAAATTAATGAATGTGAATTAACAAACACAAACTTAAAACTTTAAAGTTTTAAGTTTGTGTTTTGTTTAGTACAAGAATGGCAGCGCTTTTGGTAGAAAAACACCGTGGTGAGATTAAATCCGGGTGAACAACCTAAGTGATATATAGCAAGTAAACAACATAAAAAATATGTTTTGTGACAATATACAGAACACATTAAAAGGACACACCGAGCGTTTATTTTAAGCAAAATATGTGAGAACCGAAACGTCTTAGCCACATTGTAGAAAGTAAATATGTAAAAAATCAAGCCTTTCTGAGTTAATTCCGTACAGAAAAAAGAAAAGTCGAAAATTAAACAAATTTTATCATCATAATAGAATCAAAGTTAAATCAATTTATTATCATATTGATTTCATAACTTCTTTAATTCGTTCAACGAGTCTACTTTGAAATTTAAATCTTCTTTCATTTACATCGGTTATGTGCGGATAGAACTTTATGTTACAAGTAACTTGTTTTATTGGAGTGCCGCTGTAAATAGTATCCAGCGTGTAGTAAAATGGATTGCGATACTATGCTATATGAATGCGTAGTTACGTGTTTTTCGTTTCAAGTGGTATAAAATTTTACCGTTAAAAATATCTATCCTATTAGCATCTATAACTAAATCGTTGGTCAAAATGTTTCGTGAGCCCGTTGAAGATTAGTTTAACTGTGATGTTTAATTTAATTTTAACTGATTAAAACATGTATTCTGGAAAGAAAAATCTAAAATACACATGTTTTACAATTTTTGCACATGTACATTTACGTTTTTCACATAAATTTTGACCAGTATTTTGTTGGTTATTTATCGAAACTTTAGATCAGCTTCCCATTGTGTTTTGAGATATTTATGTTACTGTATTTAAATAATAGTTTTTATTATGCGGTTTGTCCAGTGCGAGGAGTCGCGATCGTAATAACCATTGGGACCAGCTACTCTGATCATAATTTTAGCACTATGTCCAATAACGATTTTTTTCATCCCTGTCTCCTGATTTGAACCTGACGAAAAAATATTCCACAAAAACTGCAAAATACCTGCGAAGTTGCCTAATTTTATTGGTGAATACTTTCATCGTTTGTCTTTCCGGATAATTAAATCAACATTTGGTGGATTACAAGATTTGCAAGTTAAAAGGAGCATTGCATTTTATAAGTGCTAGATTTTCCCATACCGACGGAAACACTGGGTAAGAGAGTCAGTTCACGCCGGATGCGTGAACATTAACGCGTAACATTCATCGGTTTTGAGGATCACACGAATGTCTTTACGACACATATTGCAATTTGATCTAAAAGTGGGTCTGTACATGCTTCAGTTGGTGTGAGATTTAATGGAAGGCGGTTTTGAATAGAGATTTTGGACATTGACCCAATGTTGACATTAAAGATATGATCAATATATTATGTTTTATGCATATGCAATACGAACAATATGATATGAAAGGAAAACCAAAAATAAAAAGGATTTTATTTTTTTAAGTAAATAGGTAAAAAATTGTGGACATGTTTGGGGATACCCACCATACAGAAAAAATATCGGAATTCCTTCCACTAGTATCTACTCTATTATAAAATTTAATACTGGCATACATGCCGTTTGCTTTTTCTACTAATATTTTTCCGAAAGTATCAAACTGAAGAAGTACCCAAACTAAAGGAAAATATGCGAAAAATATAGTCTTTACAGAATAAAAAATATAGTCTCCACAATATATAAAACAAAGTCCACACAGAATACAAAATGGAGTCTCTATGGAACATAAAATATAATTTTTACATAATATAAAATGTCTTTAGAGAATATAGTCATTACAATAATTAAATATAAAGGTCAAACTTACCAAGGATAATAATATTTTTTTTGGTTACATAATTTATCCATAGATGGCATTTTTATATTTATGTCAGATCAAAAATATCTTTGTCAATAGATAAAAAATATATATTTTCAGCCGCCTATGGTAAGGTCGAAAAAAAATGTTATGTGGGTTTGTTAATATAGATTTTCCAAACTGCTGGAGCGGTTTTAATAAAAAAAATCGGTTGGTTGAATTGATGGTGTTTCTCTTTAAATAATTTGGCCGATTGTTTTACCGCTCGATTTTTAAAAAAACAGTCAAGTTATAAAACCTAATTCGTTTTAAACTTTTGAATTTCTACCCTGCAGAGCGGAAGTAACACGATGTTGAAGATAATCAATTGATTTTTAAAAGGAACGGAAAATTTTGAAGGAAGAAATGAATTTTTATTAAAATATTTCCTTAAGTTTTCTCGAGTTTTCTCTTTGCGTATTTGATAAAATATATACATTCCAGTATAAGTACTAATTATTCATGCGTATCAAACTAATAAGTATAATACAGATGTAATTAACAAGAAACGTGTATGGCTTATCTTATAAGATCTCACTGAAATTCAAGGGGGCGCAATTTATAGTGGTAATTTGGTTTCAGGGGAATACATGGAATTACATTACGCATATGTAAACAAAATTGGAAGGAGGCAACCATAAGAAATTTACTTGCGTAATATAGCATTAAAATATATATAAATACTTAGTTCATAGGATTTTTTAAAGAAATAAATGTAATATCCTAAGGTGATAACAACATATTATTGTCCCGTGAAAACTATCGGCCAGATATCGATGACATCACATTCACGTCATATGAACCCTATAAAATAAATGCCGGCAACATTATGTAATAATCAAAAAAAGATTTATTTGTGCTCGAAGTTTCACGAAGATCGAGGAAACGAATTAAAATCTATTGAGATTTTCATGTTGTATTTCTTGTGTTTGGACAAATATCGACGGCAGGCGGGATCTACTGAAGCCAGACTAAAGAATCATCGTCACACTTGCGGATGTTAAATTGTTGATTGAAGAAATAGATAAAATGAGTTATTTTTAACTATTTTTCCATAATATCTATTGTTTAATCCGTAGGTAAGGTTATCCATAAGTACTTTACAATACTTCGACTCTGGTAATTTTATGTTTGATTTTCATTATTTTTCTATGATTTTATCAAAAGTACTTGAAGTCTGTATTGTATGACCGAAGGAATATTAAATTTTATGCAAATTTCAAGAATTAGGAATCTTAATTTAATTATTATTATAGACCAACAAATTAAATTATTATTTGAGTGCTTTTTCTGGCAAGATTTATAGGACTATTTTAAACATTAAATAAAAGGATACGGATATTTAGCCGTTGGGATTTATTTCCCACAACCTTCATATTATTTTTCCTTCTTTCAGATTTATTATTGTTTATTTTTGTTGCGGCTTGTAATTTCTTATAACAATTACTCTAAATAAAGTTTCTCTCCGTCACCTTGAAATATAGTTACGAATGTTTATATCGAAGTATATAGCATGATGTTTTAAATTAATTAATGCATTCGAAACTGGAATTTGATAACTTGTTAACAAAGGCTGCATATTAACTCTAATATATATGCTTTGTCCGTATCATTAATAAATAAAACACCTATCAAATTTGTCTGCCCGATCCTCGCACTATACCATTTCGACCCGTCAACGGAGCTTTTATTGATAAATCAAATGAATTTCAAATTTTTAAGTGAAAGTGTGGTCAATTTTCCTAAATTTTCTATTTTTCTCAATATATAATGAAAATATAGGTTAACCAAAAACAAGTATCCTAAATTTAATAGTCGGAATAGAACAAGAATATTTCCTTGCGTCATGGGCTCTTGTAGAACACTACGAGTATTATTAATAAAACACCGGCTTTAAAAAGGTAGGTACTAAATATTAAAAAATAATTAACTAAAATTAGGTACCTACTTATTTGCAATAAATGACTAAGTTACTTATTTTTGAAGTCGGTGCCAGCACCGTCCATCAACTTATACAAATGTGAATTTTTATATTAGAAATACGCTCTTTATGAATCTACTTAGTATTATAAGTACAATAGAATTTACATTATAAATTAAATAATATTATAAATTTGTTTAAGTTGGTCGGCAGTGATGGCTTCAAAAATAAGTAAATTAGTCATTTATTCCAAATAAGTAGGTACCTATTTCGAGTTAATTATTTTTTTACTTTTTAGTACCTACCTTTTTGAAGTCGGTTTTTTAAAAGATATTTTATTTTAGAATTTTTAGTGATTAATATATTAATATTAATTATCACAATTATTTTCTTTCTTAGAATATTGGATATTTATCAAAAGTCACGGGTAAAAGCTAGTACGTAGACAATTTCCTCTTTGTCTAAAGTTGATTATCAACAATATATAGAAATGAAGCGATAGCAGTAGCCGCCAATGATTATCTCTTAGCCGTTGAATAGTTTGGTTCTCCATATCCGAAGTCTAATGTCAGATTTTGCAAATTAAAAACTACACTATATATATATGTGTGTGTGTGTGTGTGTGTGTATACACACACATATATGTATGTGTATATGTGTATTGTTCTTTTTTATTTTGGTTATTTAATCAATATTTATTAATTTATTTATCCAAGGAAATTCAATTTTTACAACTTTTTTTTCATTTTACTCTTTTCGATATGTATATATGGATATGTTTATTTTTTTATAATTTGACGATTGCATTTTAGAAGTAATCATCAAATTCTTTAAGCATTTCAATGATAAAGAGTGTACCACTCATTGGTCATCGGGGAATCGTTAGTGGGAAAGAAATATTTATATGTCAAGTCTAAAATCATGTAAAATATTGTTTTCGAAAAAAACTATTTACTTGCTAATTATTAAATAATAGCCGCGCACTCATATGCATTCAGAGGCGCGCACTCATATGCATTCGGCCCCAGCGAATGAGCGCGGCAGGACGAGCAGACGGCAGGCTGGCAGCGACCCGTGAGGAGACACGACGGGCTCAGAAACCGGCGCTCGAGCAGCTTGCGGCGGCGCGCTACTTCGTTGACGGGCGCGTGCGGGCTGCACGCGCCAGCTGCCGCCTGCGCGTCGGTCTACCCGTCTAGGACGAGCAGGGTAAATGTCATTTTTCTTTTATTTAGAAAGTAAAACTAATAAAGCAATGGAAAAGAAACACCTTCTAAAACAAAATGGGTAAAAATTTAAATGTTGATATTTTTAATATTTTACGACTGCGTTGACTCAATAGTGGTTATAAGATCCATTTACGACTGGCTTGATTTCAATGAAATTTGACAATTCTCAAGTAGAAACCGTCGATTACAAAATATTATATACCTTGGACAGCAAAGAACTTTTCGTAAAAGATGCTTGTCTGCTTGGGAAAAAGGAGACAGCTGGTTTTCATAAAATAGCCCTAAAATGTGCGTTCCTCGTATATATACATAGAGGTTTCCTCATTCCGATTTGGCCTTTCCTTTCATTTTACAAATATTCTTTTAAACTATCATTTAACATTCTAGAAGTATGGAGCAGCTACAGCTAATATTTTCTCTACTAATAAGCAAATTTCTTGAACTTCTTGCTTTCACTTGGGATTCTGCGCGCCACTAAACCTTCCACGGTTTCGTGATCATTATATCTTTTTTGGTGAATACTTCGCATGCATATTATCGCTGATTAACAATCAACATAGCAAATGAATACAAGCAGAAATAAAACGTTTCTTTTTAAAATCGGTTGACAAAATATCTAAAAATTCGATCAACATATTTTCACAATATGGTACTATATGCAGAGAAATACAAAAATACATAAAATTACAGAAACGTCATACTATGATACTTTATACACGTGAATTTACCTTTTCATTAATTTTCCTTACATTTACCTTTTCACTAAACTGAACATGTTTTTCGTGAATCGATAACGGATTTTACATTCCAAATTTATAAAACAAAACGTCTATAGCTTTCAAAACTTTTTTGTTTCGTGTCAAGAAAAGTTATAAACAAATCTTTCGTTGCAAATTTATTTGACACGTTTTAAGACTATTGATCTTGTGTAAATTCATGGAACTGAACGATCCCTAACAATAAAATAAAATACAGATAAATTTTAGTTAATCGGTATAATAATGTAAGGTCTAAACAGTTCCTTTTCATTCACAGTTGAAATATTCGTCTTTCTATCCATTTATTTCTTCCTTCCCTCAATTATTAATTTTATAAATATTTATAATCTTAATATTTTACCTAAATTTATTGTACTTTATTTTCCTTTCGTTTCAAAATATTTTAAGGTCAAAGAAACTCTACTTTCCAGTATAATTAAATATATAATTAAATTATTCAGTATGTATTATACTTATATACACGTAAAGCTTAAACACTAAATGAGTACTTATCATTTACGTTAAATCATTTATAAATAAATTGTTTTCACAGGCAAATAACTCGGTGGCCCATATCCCTTCAGTTTATTAATGCGAGTCGAATGAAATAATTTTACACTATGCCATTATAGAACATTTTTTCAGATTTTTTACTAGCGCGTCTAAAAAGTTACACTTTGCAGGTTTTGTTTTGTGACTCATATCTCGTGAAGGACGCACCGTAACAAAAATATTTCTGAACCTTCTCGAGGATATTTTAAAAGTCTCTTCTCAGTGTAGTCTGTGAGAAAAAAAATTGTTCATCCCCAAGATCAATTTGCGCGCTTTTATTCCAACCAAAGAATTATTTTGTGTTCGCGTAATTCTGATTATAGGTTTTCCTGCATAATTTCATGTATGGTGCTGTGACGTACTGATGGATAGTTGGCCATTGCGAAGTAGGTAAAAAAGTAATTTGTGAAGTACGTGTATAAGTACTTCACAAATTCAATGAGAATTATTTCTGATCTAAATATTCTACTGCAATTACCCTACGTCTTTACAATTCGAGAACGGACAATAAGTATGAAGACTGATGCAAATGCTTGTTTCGTGGGGCCCTGAACTGGGAATTTTTATAGCGCTGACGTCGAAACTGAATTCTTTAGTGGGTTTCAACGTATTTGCTTGGAAATAATGGAAAATTCCCGTACCACTTGTGAAAATATCATTGCTTTTACTTTTTTTAGTCCAAATAATAATCTTTTTTTCTTTTTTTCCGATATTCCTTAATGATAACAAATGGCAAATATACTTTAGATTAGTTAGTAAAACTGAAAATAATACTTTAGATTAGTTAATAAAAAAATTCTTTAAATAATATAAACCTTTGCTTAGCGTAATCCCTTGACGCGGTACAGTCACTCTGAAGACACACCACGTCAGAGTTACGGGTAAATGTGCAATTCTACTGACACCAAATTCGTACGACGTGAAAAGCATCGTACAAATATTGGTGACATTAAATTTTATTAAAATATCTTATATTTATATGTTGCTTCGAAATTTAGAAAAAATAATAGGAAGGATTTAAACTGTAAAGATTAATATTCCGATGAGATGTTCGGATCGATCAAGCAAATCGAGAGAAACCTACTCGAGATTTCTTTTGACACCAGACAAATTAATGTAGGTTATACTAACCCAAAATCTATCTGTTAATATGATATACTCAGGATCAAAACAACACGTCAGTAGCAACAGAATCGATTGCAATTAAAATTGGACGAGATTGAATATTTCAGATTTGTTTTCTTTATCCAGAAGTAATATGTGTAATTAAAATTTGTTCCAAAATCGCTCAACTTTATTCTTCATTTTGAAACTTTTCTTAATCGTGTTTAGAAGAAGAATATTTCATCACATAATTTTTTTTAAAATTAAGCTAAATTGATATTCTGAATAGTCTACATTTTTTTATTAATTTAAAATTAACGTAAAATTTTCTTAGAATTGTTACTAAGCAATAGTAATACAACAATAGTATAGTTACAATGACAAAAGTCAACCGGGAATTCGGACATAAAGAAATACAACGCCATATAAGTTTGCATTACTAATGCAGTGGCGTATATGCATTTCAAATGGAAGACACACAATCATACATCCGCAGTAATAAAAATGCTGATTAAATTATATACTATAATGTGATTATAACTTCTAAGTTGGCCATGAGATCAACTTCGATTTGTTTTAACGGTGCCTCCCTAGACAGTTTCACGTACCCACTTTGATCAAATTAATGCGCCATGTATTAATTTAATGATTGTGATGGGAGTACAACTTATTTATTCCCACAATATTTTAAGGTGATACTGTGATGGATAATAACACCAGAAAAACAGTCTATATGCGATAAGATTCCGTAATCATCTATATCGGTTGAAATTTGGTAATGCAAATTATGTGATGGTGATGAAAATTAGAATTAAGTCCTAGTACCTAAAATTTGTTCAAATTTTTCGGATTAATGATTAAAAAATTGGAGAGGGAAGCATATCGCACGTCGGTTTGAAGTTTAATACTATGCAAACTTGCCTTATGCAAGGAAAATGGTAAATAAAAATTCGGATTAAATTTCAAATATTTCAAGTAATATCCCACCCGATTATGCGCACTAAAACCTTACTATTCCCACTGTACACAAAACTATATGGTCTATTACATTTTTTAATACTATGCTGACCGTTAATTGATGTCTGTATCTGAACAATCTACTTGTAAAATTGTATACACATAAGCCCAAAGTGTAAGAGTTTTTGTTGCAAACGGAAACTTAAGTTGGAAGTAATGTTGGTGTTTACCGCAGAAATACAGGTATCAGGTCATGTATGGGACAGGAATTCTAGGTACCTAGATGACAGGATTGTCAAGATAATTATCTTAAGTAAATAGTACTAAAACTCTATTTTTATGGTCTCCCAAAATGTTATTATGCAACAAAAAAAATTGTAGGTAATAAAAAAGTTCTTTTTAACAATTTTGCCTACGTCTAAACAGAACATTTTTTTCAATGGTCACTTGAAATAAAATTGTACATAATTTAAATAAGATTTTCCGTTTGGTGTTAAGAATAGCATAACATATAAAAAAAGACTACAACTCCTTCATTTTAAGAGTTAAGAGCCTCTGAGAGACGAATGGATAGACAGCTTTGAGTACCGAACATTAAAATTTTAAAAACTCTGCGCATGCGGTGCTACCCAGATGATTTAGTATATATGTTTAAGTTTTTTATTTATTCTCATAGGCTTATGTTCTGGGTTTAAAATCTAAAAGAAGAGAGCGTCGTAAGCCTCGAGTGAATGTAAAATAATTTTCGCCTAGAGTGCAATCTCTTCAGGAGCTCGTAATGTCCTTATAAACGCAAAATATTGCTCGATTGGACTGGACTGGACTACTCCAAATTCTACAGTTTATAACTTTACTGTTAATAAATTACCCTTGTTTTACATTGTAATTGTGACGTATTGTCGAAATTATATAATTTGGCTAAATCAGTTAATTTCACGACTATCCAATTATATTCATAATTAGGTAATTATTTTATTAATTATAAAAATATATTCCCTGAGAAAAAACTATTGTTATTCTACATTTCTCGCTTTCATAAAAATGTTATCAATACAAGCGTATCTTGCATTAAGCGTACAATAATTACTTAATAGCGACACATAATATTTTTTTATTATTTTATAGCAATTACTGCGACGAAATACAAAGTAAGTATGGCAGAAGTGTTTTCATATAAATCAAAAACATCTCTCTATGCCTCTTTTTAATGTCAAAGTCCTTATTGAAAGTAATGTCATCATGAACTTCTCAATATCTGAGTACCCGATTATAGAAAAAGTAAAAAAATATCAACTTAAACTTCCTGTTAAAAATTGAAAATTCAACTCATGTATCCAGCGATAGACATATTTATTCACCCTCAGCCCGTGTTTTTTCTATGTGCTTAACTTTAGTCTATGTGCTTAACTAGCTGAACTAGATACCCAAAAGTCTTGAGAGTATTTATGTGTATGTATGTTTTCAGTGGCCGCTCAGTCAAGTAAGTGACCACTTGGAAATATTCAACAACATTGCATAATTACTTAATGGTAGTTTGATGCTTCCTAATAAACCTTCCGCGAGAGCTCTTAATATTTTGATTATATTCTTAATTCCTCCATCACGATACAACTATGCCTCGAAAACGTTATAGAGTGATAGTGTTCGCGACAAAATTGTAATCACTGTGTTAATAATATTACATCGTGTTGACGTTGAGCGAAGCCATATTGTTATATATCATTAAGATGCAAAAGACAAAAACCAAGAAAATGGTATCTGCTTCAGAAAGACAACAACGCTATGGAGACAGAAAATAAAATTTACTCAAATAAATGGCAGAAGTCAAATAAAATCCATAAAAGCCCAAAATAAATGAATGAAAAACATAACGTCAAAAGAACATAAAGCAATAAAACGGAAATTATAAGTTGAGAAAATCAATATGAGATTTTGAATATATTTGGCCTTAATTTTGCTAATTGCTCACCTGAATATGTTGTAATACAACGAAATCTAGGTCATGGTAAAGAATTTAAATAAAGTAGAAATAATACTACATCATTTAATTGTGAACAATATAAATGGGAAAAAGCAAGTATTACGAAATGTTTTAAAGAACACTTCTGCTTCTATGTCTTCTCTTTGAAACCCAAGAGTAAAAATGAGCCCGCCGTTTTCATCGACTTCTGCTTCGTAGACAGTTAGCACGAAGGAAAAGAAACCGAGTCAGAAAAAACTAATCGAGAGGTTATAAACAAATTGTCATTTTAAAGAGAAGTTAAAGACATTGTAAAACGGATACTTTCGTAAATTGTTTTTTAATATCAAGAAAGGGCTCCAAGAAATAGCAAATACAATGAAATAACCAATAAATATGCTGTTTTATCAGGTGCCATTAGCAAACCTTATAACAAGGAAAATGACTATAATCGATATTCCACGACAAACCAGTTTTTAAATACCAATAACCGTAAAACCAATAACCGAGAAAAAATGGAAATAATATACCTATAAAAATTCATAGAGCTTCGTATGAGGTGCTAATGAATGAGATCATCGTCACTAATTCGTTTGAGGTACTAATGAATGAGATTATCATTCTATGAAAATTAAAGTTAGCGTTCATTTTTAAGGTTCCGTACCTCAAAAGGAAAAAAGAACCCTCGTAGAATCACTTCGTTGTCCGCTTGTCGGTCTATCTTGTCTTTTTTTAAGGAATCGTAGATATATCAAGTTGAAATTAATATCAAATACTTAATTTTACCATCCCTAAAAAATAAGATTCTAAATCAACTCAATCAAGAATATCTCTAAAAATACGGGCATTTATGCAACATGTTTTGACACTCGATAATAAATCAAAATCTATAGGGCATTCCCGTTGACCTAGAATCATAACAAGGCAAGAAGCAAAGTCTCAAGGCACAATCAATCGTTAATTTGTAGTTATATCACATAAAGAATTTTTTTTAAATATGTGCCTGTGAAAGCTATTGTAGGCAATATATAATTATTCTAAAATAAAACAGTTTTGTAATTAGTTCAATAGAAAGTTTAATTACCATTAAATATTTATAAATGCCTATATATGTACGGAACCCTCGAAGCACGGATTCCACTCATGCTTGACAGTTTTTTAGTCAATGTCTTGACACAAAAAAAATAAAATACATTTATGTAAAAGTTGCTAAAAATAACATTGATAAAGTAGGTGGTAAATATGTTTTTCAACCACTACATGAAAAGGGAAACTAGTTAAATTATTAAAAACGAATTTATCCCAGGTGATAATTGGAATGGTTAGAAATTGTCCCCACTCCTCGAATAGTCACAAGAGAAAATTGTATTCTATATTAATTATAGCATTATATGCATAATTATAGCTAAACATCTTTTTTTATGTAAATGCAAGTAGCTAAACTAATTGTTTTTTTATGTCCGTGCAAATAGAGAAAAGAATAGTCGAGGTAGTCGTTTTGTCGCAACTTATAATCTAATAATATTTCTACGGTAGTAGGATCACGGTCATCTAAATCTGAATAGGTAATCTTAATTAACTACGATGCATTGATATTCATATAGTGCCACCGTTAACTCGGACAAGCACAACCGTAACACTCTTATTAGAATCAACTCAATAAATTTTTGAGTCCGCTATATCCTTGCACCGGAGTTGAACAAACGTTTCTAACTTTTTATTTATATCCAAACAACTTTCCAAACTCTACTAAACTTCCAAATTTATGTTCCTACTCTTTACAGGCCTAAGATATTTAAACATAGGTTTTAACTATTTCGACATTGATTCATGGATCAAAAAGATATCAAATAATTGCCGTGGCCCTATAATCTTAAGATTTAGCATGAAGGTAATATTTAGCTAATTAATGAAGATAAAATATATATACCTGCCAAGCACGAGTGTAACTTGCATTACGAGGGTTCCGTATTTGGGTACTTATAAACAAAGGTACGTATTATTTCTGTTCAACTATTTTAAAACATTAATTTTTCACTATGTAAATGTGTCTCCTATTATATCTTTCACGGGCGTGAGAACACGGTGAATATTTCAAAAAGTATGACATCTAGAATTATAGCTATAATTATGGCACCACTTTTGCGTTGGTTCCTAAAAATGCTATTGTTTTCATAATTATATCTTTAGTAGTTTCCGAAGGTTGAGTAGTTTCCCTTCAAGGTGGAGGGAATGTATTTTTTGTCTATTTTTAGCATTTTGAACCACCAAAAATTACGAAAGAAATATTTTTGGAGCCCTTCTTCTTAGTTCTTTTAAACACTATCACACTAACATGGAGTTAAATACTATGTGTTACCACACTTTATGCAAAATTGAAAAAATAATTCGAGTATTTAATTTGCCTCCACTAAAATGTCTATATGAATATTTTTAAGTTTTATCTATAGAAATAGGTACAGGTTAATAAAATTTATTATTTTACCAAATTTCTACGTCAGATGGTTTCTGAGAAAAAAGGCTGTGACAGATAGACAAATAGACATGTAAGTACTCTTTTAAGTGCATCATTTTCTTTTTGACATAAGAAACCCTAAAAATTTAAAAAAATCTCCATCACATCTTTAAATGTAAGTAATAACCTCTGGTTCTTGTCTTGTATAACTGCCATGAAATTATTTTTAATATAAGATTTAATTTTAAACCAATTTGATGCCAATGAGAAAAATAGTAATTATATGTTTTTAATGGCATCTTATCATTTTCGAATTATTCAATTATTGTACTTGTAATAAAGTAATATATGTATTTTATTGGCAGCTGAGGTAAAGACATCAGACAGCGAAATAATAATAATATAGAACTTTCTCGAAAGAATATCTGTTCCATTTCGTTTAAAAATTGTAAAATTGCCTTTTGTTTTTGCACGCTATTTCTTTCGGCAAATTTTTCCATTATTATGGCGGAAATACACATACCTGTGAATCTGAACAGTAGCGTGCATGCTAGTTAACGACATGTGGATGTAACTAAGACACTGTGGATACATTTGCAAGTGAAACTTGCATCCAATGCAATTGCGACCTTGCATGCCTGTATTTCCAAGACGTTCACGTGTCAGTCTCGCTTTTTTGCAATAGAAAATATTCGAAGTGAATTAAATAGTATCTTATTGCTACTAGCAGTATAATTTGTTGCTAAGATAATGAAAGAAAAGAGAAGAGATAAAGAAGATGGATTGGGCTGAAAGATTGTATTAGCAGAAAGGAAAATTTTGAAGCAAGTAGTTAACTGCTTACAGAAATGTGATAAGAAGATGTAGGTTATTACAGAAACGATTTAAGAATGCTTCCAGAAAAAGTTGATGAATAGTTAAGAAAAAGTTGTGGACAAAATTAATGACACATGCAAAATGCAATCCCATTCAGAACCAAATTGGAAATAACTTTAAGATTTTTAGCGACTGGTGATTCATTTGCATCTCTAGAAGCACTATATAGAGTAGGAAAATCGACTATTTCACAAGTTGTTCATGTTGTTTGTGGTGAAAGAGTTACTGCATTAAAGAATATCGACTATTTTCGATTTTATTAAAGTGAGTAAAACAATTTTTTATGTCTTACATATTCTTTATTTAGGTAAATACCTCGTCACGCATCGTTCTCGGCGATACGTCTTAACTTTCATTTGGTCTGAGCTATAAAACTTAAAGTAAATGTTATACTTGGAGATGCAGCTTTTCTATTAAAAAAGTATCTCATGAAACCGTTTCCTACCGTGACAATTCAAAGAGAAAAAGTTTTTAACTATCAGGTATTAAGAGCTAGACAAATCGTTGAAAATACTTTCGGTATTCTTGTATCCAGATTTAGAATTTTTTAATCAAATATGGCCCTAAAATCGAGAAAAGTTGATATTATATTAATAGCGGCATGTTTATTACATAATTGATTGCGAAAAACTACTCATACTTTTATCACTCAAAGATGTGTAGATTATAAAGAAATTCTAGTCGAAAACACTATTTACCGCTCCTGGTGTCATCGATCGCAATGTTTATTGCAGTCTTTATCAGCAACGCGTAGTAAAAATTCATCTAGATAAGCAATACTTATTCGAAATAATTATGCTGATCTTTCCATTACAACAGAAGCACCGCCTTGACAAGATCGTAAGATCAATATTTCAGGTTAATGAATGTAAATGCCTATTTTATGTAATTTTTAATAAAACTATTGTGTATACCTACTCTTTTGTTATTTTTTCTAAGTAATAACAAATGCGCACCAAGGGCGATAACTCGCCAACTACTGGTATGCCTGTAGCTGTTGCGTACGTTTACAAATGCCGGTTTTGCAGTCCACCGCGACCCTTTCCTCGCATTACGTACCACCAAATGAAATGTTGTTCTACGAGTATCTACTTGATTGCCAGATACAAGCATGCTAGTTAGCGTATACATATGACAGTAGCTGTCACGTGCAAGGAGCTGTTATGAAAGTGTGCCACCTACAGTCATGTGTATTTCGCCTTCAGTGTTTTTGAAATCCTTTGTAAGTACACATCATATACAATTTTTAGATTGTTTCACAAATATTACATTTTCATAAATATTAAATTCAGTGATCAGTTTCTTTTGAACTCTTGAAGTGCGAGGATATTAATTGTTCATCCTACCGGTAAAGTTCTGTGATCAGTTTCTTTTAAATAGTTTAAAAGATGAAGTGCGAGAATCTTTAATTATACATTCTGGCCGTAAAGTTCTGCCTGATATCTAGGAGTGGAATGGATACTTAATTTTACACCCTTACCGTAGAAGTTCAATTACTATTTTTAAAGGCCATGCATTTTTAATTGTATCAAGAATGTTTAATAAGTTTTAAATAATCCCGGAAGATTGAATCCGATTCGTGTAATAAGGTTACAAGAATATTTCGAGAAAGTTTTATAACCCAGGTAAGACAATAGATCTATTAAGAATAATAAGGAGATGTGAATAATAAGAAGAAAATAAAGAGTGATCACTGATTCTGATCTTTTTATTTAGGAAGTCGCAACAAAGAAGTTTTTTAATTTAAATTACTGGATCTAAACGATCCTGCGAACGACGATCGATCATTGTATCGTGACATCTCTCGACAGCGGTTGGCTGCGAATCAAGATTCTGCACCATAACTAACCTCCTTCAGGTCATCATCTAGTAGAGCAGTAGTGGACTTCAAGATCCGCTTTTTGTATCGTCAAGGTCAGTAAATGAAATTGTTCATACAGATGGCGAATTTTTGTTAGTCGCGAGAAATAGTAAAAGGTAGATAATTGTTTTCTTTAAAACGCAAAGATTACTTTGTTGGAATATTTTTTTTTGTTTCATAATTCATTTAATTCGATTCCACAATATATTTCGTCGCATTTGAATATTATTTAAAGATAGAGAATTATTTTTTCTCGTGGCGTTTCTGCTATTTACACGCGTACTGCCACAGCATTAGCAAAAAGTAATTTATTATTTTCAACTTAACTCATCAATATTGATATTTGCTACTCACTACATTGTCTTGATTTTGCCAGTTGTCAGTACAATAATGTTGTATTAACAAGGTATGTCGGCAAATTCTATATATTTTATTATTCTTTTGTCGAGTTACCCTTCGTTTTTTAAACTTCTTTAGTGAATTTAAAGTTTATTAAAGACAAAAGAGTTATGAGCAATAATAATTTCATCTGCAACCATTCTTTCTGCAGTGAGTATACGACGCGACGGTGCCCACTGAATGGCGAAGATAATAAAAATTAAATTAGTCTGCAAATAGCCGAGTATAGTTTCTTTACGTTGGCCTTATTTAATTTGTACTGACTGAGCTATCAACAAATTTATGTACTAATATCCTGACGTATACATATCACATATGTTTTTTAAATTGAATTATATGGAGAATATAACCTAAATATTTTACAATACGGATTTAACCATTCGACATTTAATGAATAATAATATACTCGATGTGTTATTGTGTTTCTTAATCGTACACCAAAAATCAATTAACGAAATTCGGAAGTTTAGTCACAGCAATGGATCTAAGTAGTATGCTATTTGAAAAATGATGTATTTTAACCAAGAATTTGCTAGGCCAATATACATTGCCACATCGACACCTTCGCATAAAGTTATTTTATCTTTTAATTCCAGGCGAATAGTAAAATAATTATTACATCGGTCTCGTAAGAATCATAATACGATACGAGTCCACTGAAAGCAATTTATTTATTCAAACCCACTTTGAATTGTGAATGTGAAATTTTATTATAATTTTATATTATTATATGTAATTTTACATTACTATTTTTGTTCAACGATCGCGCGCTGAGCAAAAGTCAGTAACGTAAAAATTGCTCATGGTGTTTATTTTTTTTATGTTAAAATTCTATTTAATTTGTTTGAATTTTTTAAATTCTTAGCGTAATTGTTTATTTCTCTATTTTAAAGTACTTATGACAACTTGTACCGACTGGATTTTCATTTAATGTCGAACGGTTAAATCCACATGTTATGTTGTTTGACAGTTGTCGAGTTAAATATTCGTGGGATAATGGACTATCTATATACGGTCCATAAATATACGAATAACGGTCAATAGATATACGTAAGTTTTAAAATGAGCAATTTCAACTGAATCAATGTCTGCATTATTGTTTACTCCGCAATACTATTGACATTAGATACCCCTCATTCGAGGGTAGGGCTTTGGGAAATACATAGAAAGAGAAAGATGAGGGAGAGAGAAAGTATGACCCATTCTACCCTAATCTGAATATGCTAAGCTCTTCTTCAATGTGCTACATTTTACCGGTAAATACTGGGTAAAAAAAACAATAAATTATTTTTAAAAAACGGTTCGAAGAATTTTCTTTGAACATCCCCGTTTTTAATATATAATGAACCCAATGACACCCCCTAGAAAAAATAATAACGAATACCTCTCATACACAATTTAAATAAATTGCACGTGTTCGTACTGTTATATCCTTCCTCTGCTAACGACCTATGCTAACGACCACCTTACCTACTTGCACTGTCAGCATCCAAGTTTACCTTATCCACATTCCTTGTTAAGAGGAAATGAACAACAGACGCTCACCAGAAGCGTCAATATTATATGGGCATCCTAACTAGGTGGATGAGACTGCCTAACGGTTAATTGATATTTTATAATTGAAATTAATGAATTAAAGTCAAATATATAATTCTATCAATTCGATAAATAGTTTTTTAAAAACCCAAATATCATATCTCGTATAACAGTAACATAAGTCTACAATTGATTGATAATATTACAAAAGACATACACAGGTTGTAATAAGAAACGTATCTATCGTTAATACAGACTATTCTCTACATCAAACTGAATATGTATTGTATGAAATATTTGAGGTACCTTACGGATCATGTTGAAAATAACAATTTTTTAATAACGAAATTCATTCACAATAGGCATATTTTAAAGCTTCCAAGCTCGCCAATATTCCTTATTAAAAGTTTAATTTTCATACATACACATTTGGTAATACAATATTCTATTGAAATCCTAGTTTCGGTGAGCAGGTTAATTCAATACGAGACTTTTATTTAACTAGCTTTGAACCGCGGCTTTTCCCACGGGGAACGAGTATTTTAGGTACAGCCTGCGAGGACGTCACTTCAAAATAATGTCCTTATGAAAATATTGAATTTTATCATTGAAAATGGCTAAGTAGTTTGAAAAGCATAGAATTAAAGAAATAACATGAAGAGCAAGAAACCTCTACCTTGCAATAGTTAGCCGTAAACTGACATGTTGCCGTCATATATGACGTGACAAATGTTACTTATTTTCACGCCCTAATTTCTGTCCAGTTCTTATGTCAAAAGGAGTGATTTTTTTACTTACATAAAGAAGTATTTCGAGACAAAAAATTCCTTTTTGATATCCATGATATGTTTACGATATCGCCTGCTGCGGGGTGGAATCATAAGAGCCAAATACAACACAACCACATAATTTATCGTTAAAGTGAAAAGGACCACCGTTTTGAATATTCGAATTACGAGTACTGTTATTGAGATGGACCGTTACTAGCGTTATCGCGTTGGGTTTTAATTGAACTAGCACAAATAATGAGCACGTACGTAGATACACAACTATAATCGTATTTTATTAGTAGAAAAAACATTCAGTCATTCATCTCTTCAAGAATGACCTATTTACGAGCTTCGTATACCGTTTGACGGGTATATAATTACTTAATATGTTACACAAATTTTAAGGAAATATACCTTTGGGACACACATTTTTATGCTTGTTATCTATGCTATGATGACATAAGATAGGATGCTTATTATCTTCTGTTACTTTTTATAATCTGTTATCATTTAATCTAAAGCTATATTAGTTCTTGATATTACGGCTCCATTGTTTGAGAGATTGAAAATGCCCTTTGTATTTTTGGTTGTCTGTAAATTTTGTGAATATTTTTGTAAACTGCACAGGGAATTATGTAAATAATTACTTTGTGAAGTCTTTGCGTTGTAGTTATAAATAATTACTTTGAAAACTCTCTGCGTTATTGTTATAATTTTAAACATATCTAACCTTTTCGTCAGGATTTTTTTATTAGTAAGTCGATTTAATTACATCTCTAACTTCAGTGTTTTACTTATTCTTGTGTGTAATTAGAATATGAGATCCTTTGCCTTCAGCCTGGGCTAGGTACTTCCGCTTATAAATACTAAAATATTATTTAAAATGAGGTTGTAAACTAAATAATTGATGGTAATATCATCATAAATATACGAAATGTTAACTTTAAATATAGTTAACTCTTATAGAATACTCATTAAACCGCCCTAATATTTTATCAGTATTTTTCTGTCGTCTACAAACTTTCTCTTCTACAAGGTGATATGGAATTTGTGTCAATGACCCTTTTTACCAAAAGCTGACATTTTTACAAACGAAAGGTGAGGACCTTCGCCATAAACGGCGTTATTCAAGACGTGCGGCTATAGGTGTCAAGGTATTCTATAGAGATAAGGGTTCCGACCGACCGCTTCACCTATTAGGGACCAAAATAATATTCCTGATAAATCGGGAAACGTATTAGGAGGAACACAGGTACGTTTCGATGGAGTTTTTTTTTATATTTTTTCTGCTGCAATGCAATTATTTAAATATAATAACATTTTGTCGAGTTTCAAAGAGAGTTCATTTTTGTCGACACTAAAATTGGGATGTACATATTTTTGAGTATCAGATAATATGTGCGGTTTAATTCATCTTATTACTTTGCTAAATTTCATGCGGTTTCTGAGAAAAAAACGACTGCCGCAGACAGATAGACACGTGAGTGATCTTATTATTCTTCTGTTTTTCCTAGCGGGATATGAAACCCTACTACACATAACAAATTAAACATGTTACTACTGATTGGTGGCGCCCCTGCGTCATGTAGCCACCATTTCTCCGTCACAATGGCGGCATACACCGCATACTTTTTATAAAAATAAGATTGGTGATACAACCAATTCTTATTCACGTCTAACTAATAAAACAAAATTACTCAAAGCACGCCAATTTATTGTATAGTTAAACTGCCCGGCGAGAATGTTCACGCAAGACAGTCGACTGTTTAGGTACATATGGTGATAGTTATTTTATACCCGCTTAAACTCTCCATCAGCAAAAACTTCTAATCCTTCCGGTGTGATTCTTAAATAATGTATGACGGAAGAACTTAATGTTTAGTACAAGTACCACAATTTTTAACACGAAAAATTATCGCAATTTAGTGTTTTCGTCATGGTGTTTCTATGAAGCATCATTAATACCATATATGAATTTTATGTGCAGAATTATATATGAAAGACTGAAATAACTATGGTTGATGCAATAGAAATTGAATATGGATAATATAAAATGTCGCTCGGTGACCTTTAATATAGTCAAAATTAAATAAATAGAATGTAGATAGAAGAGCATGCGAAAATTGAAGTGTTTAAAAATACATATACTACGATCTATTTTCGTAAATATTTAAAGAATCATTTCAGATAGTACAGAAAAGCTTTAACATTTTCATTTTCAGCTTAAAAAGAACACGTGTTTATTCATGTATAAGTTGAGCTGTCTCAATTCTTATAAGAAAAACTTTGCATAACGGTAGATTTAATTACTTAAATAAAATTTAAATCGTTTCTTTAAACTTAATAAAAAATTTCAACATGGCTAATTTTAAAGTATAAAATAAGAACTTTTGTTTCTTGCTGCTGGTATTATCTAAACGTAAAGTGCTATTAAGTAATAACAATTATATAAAAGTAAGGCCTACATTTTTACGCCTGATAAAATCAAGCACTAATTTTTTCGAGGGGTTATAAGACATAATATCATCATTTTTGTACAATTTTAAAGGTGGTTCTAATTGTTGAAACATGACGAAAATTTAATAATATGATCTGTGTTCCACTACGTAAAATTATTCGTGAACCGGAATTTTTGTTAGAAAAGTATGCAAGGCAAATGAAAACTGTCTATGGTCAAATATGATATAAGAGGTAAAGGGTTTAAATTTGAGGTGAGGAAGAAGTGTAGGTCGATCCGCTGTTTATGTTAAAAAGACCTCTTAAAACACCAACTCATAAGCATGGACTAATAAACATAATAACATAGATTAATGAACATAAATTTATGTAACTATGTATAATAATTTATGTATAATAACATAGATAATGAACATTAATTAAAATGTTCAAAATTTTGAATAATGTCTTTAGTGCAATGACTACATACAATTAATCATATTAAACAATTAATGGATTACAATTATACTGTACGTGGGAAATTGGATTATGTACATTATTATCTACAAACGTACGTGCAGCAGAAATATTGATCCTGTTTTCATACAATTTTCACTTGATCTCTAAAGTGTCTGCATTAATTTATTGCAACATGTTTCTACTTACGTTATGTATTCCCAATAGTAGTTTATTTGTGTGTTCTCTCATTTAACTTTGTATTATATTACGATGTAATAGTAAACTAAATAATAATAATAAATATGTTGCAGTTCAACCTAATACTTAATAAGAAACATCGATGACTATTTATAATGACAAAACATTATCTTAGTATCTTAGTTCA
Organism: Druceiella hillmani; assembly: GCA_039881145.1. NCBI lineage: Eukaryota > Metazoa > Arthropoda > Insecta > Lepidoptera > Hepialidae > Druceiella > Druceiella hillmani. The sequence continues at coordinate 10,058,934 of JAYKKI010000047.1, read as the reverse complement.
CAATAGCTCATCTTAGAGCATTTTTTTCACTATTTGTTTACTCATTAAATTGCCAAATATGTATTTATAGTTTTCTAAATGTTACCGTTTTGTTATATTTCTGATATCTCAATAAAAGTCCAATAAATAATATTGATGACCATGCTTGATAAAAAGAAAGTATATAAGACTAGTTTTGGCCAGTATGGAAAAGGAAAAAGTGATAACTAAATTTTAAAAAATATGTCACAAATTATATAAATAAATAATATTGATGACCATGCTTGATAAAAAAAAGTATATAAGACTAGTTTTGGCCAGTATGGAAAAGGAAAAAGTGATAACTAAATTTTAAACATATGTCACAAATTATATAAATAAATAATATTGATGACCATGCTTGATAAAAAGAAGTATATAAGACTAGTTTTGGCCAGTACGGAAAAAGAAAAAGTGACAACTAAATTTTAAAAAATATGTCACAAATTATATAAATAAATAATATTGATGACCATGCTTGATAAAAAAAAGTATATAAGACTAGTTTTGGGCAGTATGGAAAAGGAAAAAGTGATAACTAAATTGAAAAAAATATGTCACAAATTTAATGAATCTGTTTAAAAAGGAAATAGCTAATATCTTGCGTGTTCACGTATTTACTTATGCTCAATTTCTTATCTCGGACATGATGGTTTGTTTTATTCACTAAAAAAAATATACTGTAACCAAAATTTCATGAAATTTAGTTCAATAATTGAGGAGTAAAAGCGGAACAATTAAACAAACTCGCTTTCACATTTATATTAGTCAAGACAAAAATTAATTAAAAGCAACTAGCTTTATACGTCCAGTTGAGCTATGAATTGTTATTTTTTACCTAACTTAGCATTACATAATTAAGGCTACACGAACTCTCTGACATCAACATTTTTCATTTAATGAGCGAGAGTTTTATAGCCCAAAAGCAAAAATTATTTATAATAAACTTTTTCTCACAAAAAGGGTCATACCTCGAAACACCTTCCCGTCAGTGGGTGGTAATTAGCGCTGGAATTGCTTTTGTAATTAGTAGTGTGGAGCATCGTTCGTAAAGGTCTCATTTTTACGTGATTTCAACGTCATTATAGATTACGGTTTTTGGGTATATATTGTAATTTTGTTAAAAACATATAAGGTATTGGGATTTGCTGAGCAATTATATATTAAGGGAGTATTTTTTATAATATTAAAAATATCGTAACTTTTTTTCATAATGCGTTAAGGAAGAATGCAGTAATTAAAGAAAACTATTTTATTGCCGACGACTCTTAGGACAAGCTAAGGGTAGATGTATTTCTTTTAAATTAAACCAAAAATTATTCAACATAGCAAGAAAATATCTAGCGGTGAACAAAATAGCTAATACGATTCTTTAGAAGCGAATTTACAATAAACATTGCAAGACGGGTCTGATATGGAATTGTTCATTATTTCGTTTTTTACTTGAAGTTAAAAATGTATCGTGATCGAAATGATCGTCAATCGAATAAAAGTGCATAGAGTATTCAGGAGTACACATACTGACTATAAAAACCTCACCCTTTTTAAATTTCCTCATAAAAATGCGATGTTCATGTATACATATTTCATTACCACATAAACTAAACTCTCATTTGTCTCACATAAAATATTCAGTCCTTTATGCGACTATGTTCGCAAAAAAATTCTTTTTTTATATTTTTAATTTATAAAATTAATCTCCAATCTCCAATCCTCGTTATCTGTCACTTGTATCCAGCATGCCTAGATAACATTTCTTTCCATAGAACTCTTAGGGGTTTTAACTGAAAAATGAGTTGAGTTCCCAGATGTAGGACACATAACTTGGCCCGGAGGCCAAGTACATTTGAACATATTTGTAATTTCAAGTTCATGTACGAGATATCTGCGGAACGCTAAGTACGTAAAGTTTCTGCGCTTCTATTTGAAAGTACACTAAAACCGGCCAATGGTAATGCATTCAGAAACAAACATGATCATGGTAAATACGAAGATATCGCGAACTCGCTGTTATTGCATCAAGTGCGTGAATATAATAGCTGGAGCGTATTAATATATCGTTAATTGAATATAATAATCATTAATATGTCCAAGAGCACTAGGTGCGAATATACGAGTATGTGCCCTCTTTTACAATAGATTTTTGAAGTTTTCACAAAATGGAAAGAAATTTTGGAATATTGTAACTACTAGGCCATAAAAAAACGAATCAATCGCCATTAGCCACTCGCATGTTAAAGAGTTTATAAATATGTTGACATCATAATCTCAATACTGTTTATTATTTATGTGTTTATTTCTTTATAAGGTACTCAGTGTAAGAATCTGTTTTCCAAACATATTCTTTCGCATAATTTTCACAAATCAAATTATTGTTGCTGTATATTCGAAGTATATTTATTGTAGAGGGTTATAAGTCGTTATGAAGTTTAAAAATAAAATAAAAATATAATTTTCGTCGTAATTTTTGTCCTTTAGTTTATTAATGTCCTTATGTACATCTATATCAACAAAATTAACATCCCACTATAATTATAATTTCAATTAAAGCAATTAAATTATCAAACATTTTTAGGAAATTTTAGTAATCGTTCTGTGAATATTACTAAACTAAGTTAAAAAAATGTCTAAAAAAGTTCTCTCTCCGATAATCTCGATAAATCTCCGCGTGACAATTTTCTAACGACGCGGTGTCGAGGAATGTAGGCCCTGATCGCATGACGACTCGGGTACATAAAATAAACATTCCGGTTGAATTGTTAGGATTTTGGTATTATTTGAGAAAGAATGATTGTATATAATTCATTATTATGACAGATATTTAAACACAAAACTCTAACTCACTCTACTCTACGACGCGCACGACTACGACTCTACGGTCGCACTACACTCTACGACTAACTTTTTAAGGAGACACTTGACCCTTTTAACATTAATATTATTGTTGGAATTTTACTAATTTTTGTGAATGTTATTTTAGGTGTGATGATAGACATATATTAAATAATTCTAATATTACCTAAATATTAATTTTTCGTTTAATTTACCGTTTGCCTTTTATTTTTCTCGGAACATTCAGTATATTGAAAAGTATGAAAAGGTAAAGAGTCCAATTATTTTATCAATAATTAGAGGCATTACCCATCTATATTTTTTGACATTTTGAATTGAATTCTGACCACTATAACCATGGAATTGTTTACAATAATCTACTGCGTACTGAAATTGATCTGACTGTGGAAGTGTACTCAGTACTTTCACACATCTTATCCTATACGCACACAACTGATCGTTACTAAGAACTAAATCTCCTTTTTTCAATATCAAATGCTCCATAATAGTTAGGTGTTATTTTATCATACACACCTACTTTCCTAGTGCAAAAAATTGCACTAGGAAAGTAGGTGTGTATGATAAAATAATTGCTATTGCTTCCTAAAGGAATAAAAAATGCATTGTTTATTAAATAAACAGGGCAATGAAATAATTTAGTAAATATCAATGTTACCTAGTAATTAAACGGAGCATTGAGGGGAAAGACTAAGTAACGACTCTCCGTTACACTTACGAAAATGGATCTCGGAATATTGGATATTGTATCCACATAACATCTGTTATATAGTGTTTGGGAGATGCAAGATTATAAACGAGCTTTTCTTTAAGATGTTATCGAAAAAATATTTTGTATATTCCACAGTTCTGACGAAAAGTCCAGTGACACTTGAATTCAATATTTAAATTATATATATATATATATATTTATATATATATATATCTATATATATATATATATATATATATAAATATATATATTATATGCGCACGACAATGAATTTCATTCTGATTAATGGTGTTCTTATATTTTTTCCAACAGGCTCCAGCTATTATGGAGTACATATTTGAAACTGAACCAATGCACTTGAACATAAAGTAAAGCGGATATAATGTATATTCTTAATGTTGTCTCTTAAAAATATTTAACGTTCAGAAATATTCGATTATACAGACTTACATAATATTGACAGGCTACAAAATTTTGTAACACATTAACTTTTTTTCGATAGTCTGAAGATAGACAAGAAGAAATACATTATGATGTTTTTCCACATTTTTAAATTCCTTTTTTTGATAAATTCATGAAAATATTATCATGTTTTAGGGAAAATTAAAGGAACCGTTAATCATATCACAATTTATTTATAACAATCTTTTTGCGCAGGAAAATTTTTCTTTTGTTACGTATTTGAATAACTTCCAATTTTCTTCCTTTACATTTAGGATGGTGCTCCAATATGAATAATAGTAATGGTACAGTAGCTACTAATATATAAATATAAATGCTTTATTAGATTAAAAACATTTTTATAATCTACCAAAGAACATTGTTTAATTTAAACGGCGAATCCCGACCTCAGTGATGTAAGCGTCTCCTTTGCCCGACGTTTTGCTCGTATTATTTATGTTTATTATTTATAGTTATTCTTCATGAAGACAACAGGAGCTCCAGTAACGGGTAGCGCTAATTGTGCGCAAAGAAGAAACATTCTCTGATGTATTATCGTGCATCCAGAGAGACATTTTCAGGAAAAACTAACTCCGTACGAGCTTTAGATGTTATACGTGCATTCCAGCTCTTCTAAACACTTTACAACTTGGTTCCTAACGAAATAAAGAGATTCTGGTTTTATCAGGAAATACTCCACTCCATGTCGCACAATTTTTTGCAAAACTCGACCTTGCAATGCGGTGCCCACGAAGTAATTTAGGACACCTAGCGCCTAGTAATTCAGCCCCCCCCCCTCACGGGCTTCGGTTGTGTAAATCAACATTTAGAAGTCTCCTCTTGATAATCCAAAAGCTAACACAACTCTCACTTCTTTGAGACATACATCAAATTTGTATAGGTAGACTTTCGATTTCGTATAGCTTGGCTCACAATATATATTTTTCAGGTTCCTTGAATAGTAGAATGACTTTCATCAAATCGTTACGAAACATAACATCGAGTAGAGCCTCCTTCAAGAAGACTAACTATTTGCCAGCTATTATTGCTATGTCTGCCATAGTAAGTTAAAAACTTGTAATGAGAAACAAATTTAAACAACTAAAGAGTAATATCAATCAACAGCCATTTTTAAAAAACAACCCACATAATCTTTCAAATGGACTTCCCATTTGTTATTAGAAATTATTGTTATATAGAAGATTTTGAGACAAGAACGTCACATAAAATATTTTAATGTGTTTAAACAAAGTAGAGTGGTGCGTTTTTCAAGCTCTTTTATGTGTTTAATGGCTATTGATAAAAATCACTGTTGTGAAAATCACAAAGTTTTTATATATATGCGGACCACAAAGTTTTTAAGAGCAATTCATACACACATATAGAACTAAACTGCAATTCTGTATAGATTTGTTGTCGATTTTGTTATGAATTTGTTTTTTTAGTAGACCTCTAGTTTTTCAAAATATGCCCATAATAATATGCTCACATTACACTAACAAATCTTTTAATTTCAATCTAATATTTTTAAAATAAATTTAACATTTTCAAATTTAGAACGTTTTGCTTTACCTGCTAGTACACTATACTACGCAGGTAAATATTTTCGAATATTCTAATACACAAATAACCCCTTTTTTAATATTTCCATCGATCTAAAGAAAAGTGTTAGTGCCCTTTATTGCATTTGTCTTTTTTTATAAATATAAAATCGTTTATATTCACATTGAAAATATTCCAATATATTTCCGATGTTACCAATTGACAATTTGTAATCATAAGGTAATTTCAAGAGGCGGCGCACTCGATAGAAGAGGAAGTACACAGCTTTACGACCGCAAGACGCCATGAGAGCCCACATCTACCCGCAATAAAGTCCCACAACTTAGTCAACTGAGCTTCGAACGCTTTACGATTCATCACCATTTATAGAGCTCCATCAATGGAGCGAAATGGGAATGGGGACTGAGCAGACAAACTTGCACTATTTATTGGTTATATGGATAAAGTATATGTATGCTTGAACGTTTATTTACATTAAAATGCCCGAAAATTAATTTAATCTATAATAGAAAGTAAAGTTATAGATTTATCTCGTTCATATCAATGATTATAATATCCTCACTTGTTAAGTAGGCACCAGTTTATATTTATAGAGGTCTGCGCCATAAATCAAAGTGCAAAATAAAGTTGACGATGCAATGGTGATATTTAGAAACACAAAAGTCCGTTGCTCTTGGATACTTAATTTAATTTTAAATGTGAACACAGTGTTTAATTATCGCATTTTTGAAAGCATAGTGAATTGCTAAAATTAGCTCAGTAATGGATAATTCTGGTGTTTGAAATTATTAGGATAATAGTCAATTATAAATCATCGTTTATTAATATCTTTGACACTAAATTCTTTTTTACCGTTTTACTAAAAATTTGGTATGAAGGACTACCCATGGAAGGAAGGAAGGGTAGAAGGAGGAGTACACACATATTTGATACTAAAATTAGTATAATTGGTCTAAGTTGCTTCCCGCGCTTAGTTCCGATGTGAATGTTGTTTTGTTCTATCTCCAAGGACAGAAATATTTTATTTTCTTAAACTAGTGGAGTGAAGTATCACGTGAAGATAATTTTTCGCAGATGCCAATACTAACACTCGCTACGCTTTTATTCGCTTCTCTTGTATATAACTAAATAGAACTAAGTCAAATATAAATAAATTTGGCAAATTGATTTTCGCCCACTTCTAATTACCGTATCTATTAAAATTTTACAAACTGATTTAGTTCTGATGATAGCATAATAATATTGTTCTATCAAGCCGTCGACATGATTATCAGAGAGGGAGGTGGTCTAAGAAACTTCTCAATAGCTAACACTAAACCAGTCGCGTTTAGGCTCGGTTGACTTGTCACAATTAGTTCTTTGGTTATATTTTGTAATCAGGAAAAAGTAAAAGGACAGAAGTCACTACGAAAAGTAAAAGAACATTCCTGAAAATAACAGTTTCCGAAAAAATAATACGTATAAAAATCTTGGCAATGATAATTTCTGTTTATGACTTTTGAAATGAAGTGACTTATATATGCTTTATTAATAACCCTCGCTGAATGAGTTCGAGTCATACTTTGTCGCATTTTTTAGCCTCAGTTATCCCGACCATTCTTTTTAAATATAATATTTGGATTACGCATTTCTTTCTAATGTAGACACGTGCTATGATTCTTTTTTTCCAAATATCCACCCAACATAACCTATAACCTAACACAACATTACTCGACCTAACCTAATTCAACATAACCTAACCCAACCTAATTTAAACTAGCATAATCTGACCTAACACATGAATAATCATGACCAAACCCAGCCCAGTATAGACTAACGGTATACACGCACGCGACCCATCTCAACTGTTTTTTGGAACTCTAACACAGACAGCACGAAATCCGGAACAACAAATAAATGAAATCAACAGTTTTTTGTTGCTAGATTTAAATTACAATTAATATGAGCAACTAACCACGAATAACTTTGTGGAGTTTAGTACGCCTATGTGAGAAAGGAAATGGTTGACTTTATCAGATTTCGAATGAGATATCGCCATTGTACGAGGTTGTGTTTCGGTTTAGAAATTGTAGAACTACTAGCTGACCCGGCGAACTTCGTATCACCTCAGAATCAATAAATGTTGTGTTAACTTATTAGCTAAATTAAATTCGGTTTTTTATTAAATTCAAATGAATATTCAAAATTAATTAATTTCAATAAATCTACAAAAATTAAAATTAAAAGCATTCTAATTATATTTAAATAAATTTAATCCACGTAGCAACAAGGCATTTGCTTCATTGAAGCGAATCCAAATGGATCACGTAGTAATGTATCATTTTCTGTTAAACTGTTTTCTGAATGGGTTGCACTCGGATTCATTCCCTTAATTGAAACACCTGACGATATATGACATTTTTCGTTTTGTCGTCAGGAGAGAGAGCAAACAAAGCGAATGCTTTGCCGACACGTCAACATGTTACATACAACTGACCATGAAAGAAACACTTATTTTCTAGATTCAGGCCACGAAAAACTGAAAAATTGGCCTAGTGATTTGTTACATAATGAAGAAATTATCGACGTGCGCATAATCACAAACGTCATAACCTCACAAAGTGAACATCTACGAAGTTACAACCTTTCACAATGTGCACCTCATCAAACTTAACTCAACTATTTGAAATCACTTTTCGCTGAATAATTTCAGGAAAAATCGTTTAAAGGGAATTAATTTAATGGAATTCAAATGCAATAACGGTCGAAAACTGAATAACAATTTTTGAATACAAAATTCAAGAAACATTATGCACTTCTGAAGTGTGACGTCATTTTAGTGACGTTATTATAAGATTTATTTAGTTTATAATTTATTTATTTCGTGCAAAGCCTACGGTCGATTCGCACCGAATGAACTTAACTTTGAACGAAAATTGGCAAACACAGAAAAAATAGATCACGCCGAAGCCAGTGAATCGAGCTGCCAAATATCAAGATGGAGCACCGCTGACATTACCAAATTAATAAGAGAGTTTTGTTTCCGTAAATCATGATGGAAAGCATTTCAAAATATCAACAAACTCAAGTTTGACAGTTTATTAAACTCAAACATTTTAAAAAGGATATACCTTTTAAACTATTTCAATATTTTCTGAAAATACAGTTTACGTCATGTGGTGTTGAAGCGTACCAGAAAACCGTATTCAAGTATTGCTCTATTCTATACTAAGTGAAGTTTTCGTAAGGGGTACATATTAAATTAAAAACTAATAAATTTGATACTTCCAGCAACATAAACTGAATTAATCGAATTTCGACATAAACGTACCCTCCAGATTCACTTGTAAGCTTGCTTCAAATTAATCATACTAAATATAACGTATTTTACAAGTAAATACTTTCTTAATATTTTGAAGAGTTTGGGCATGGTTTACCTAATATATTTACCCTACATAATTTGAATAACCAATATCAAATAACTATATAAAAAACTATGTACGTTCAGATAAATACATTCATTTTATTACGCATTCATTAGTAAAAAAAACGATGATGTAATCAATGACCACACGGAAAATCTGAAGGTGCATACTAATAACACTAATGAAATATATATATATATATATATATATATATATATATACTATATACACTGACCTAAACTCCATGTCACACTATGGAAGAAGGTATTTCTAAACAGGAATAAAATAAAGAATTTCATTGATAATATGAAATAATTGCGCAATTTAGTCTTATGTAAGACAAGAAACACGGAAAATTTTAAAAATGCCTTGTTTCCCGCTATGTTTATTAAACTTATCGTGTAAAGATGTTAACTCAAATAAGATCTAATGAAAAACGAATAAACATTCTTATTTTAATATTATTTCTTATGTTTTCTTAAGATTTCTAACTATATTACGACACCAGTATATTTATGGTGAATATTAAAATAATCTAACACATACTGACTACTCGTTCGAAATTATCGTCAATTTTTAGTTTCCGACCTCGTTCTAAACGATATGTAAATATTTCTATATAGAATTACCTGGCTCTTTCTGAAAGTAAAACATTCCACATTTTAATTCTAATAAACTTTGATATACTATAACGCAGAAACTTCTCAAAGTAATTATGTGAGATATTAGGGACAAATGTAAATAAAATTACAGACTACCATAAAGACAAAGGGTACTGTTAATATTTCAAACAATGTAAAAATAATGCGAAGAAATGTATTATATGTCTATATAAACACAACTAACTAATAAGGCTTTAAACTAAGTATAGAAGATAACATAAGATAATAATCATATCTTAGGTCATCGTATCATAAATAATAAACATAAATGGGCCAAAAAGTGCGTTTCAACATTTTTATAACGTATTGAAAAAATATATACTCGTAAACTGTAATACTAAATCCACCATAATTTCACGAACCACTATAATTTCATGGCAAGCTTATAAATTGAATATTTTTGAAGACATTCACTAGGTTTTCTGTAAAAGCCGAAAATACGATTACTGTCATGTATCTATGCATGTTGTTCAGACAATTGAAACCCCACTTGACAATACTGGAAACGACCTCTCCTAAGAATGTTCGTAATTTCTTATGTACAAAACCACCGCACTTTCACGTAAAGGACAAATTATATTGTTCGGTCAATTTCTATGGCACTTATGCGTCTATACTGCAACAGGCGATATAACTCTGTTCATATATAATTATATAATTTAATACTAACATAATGTTGTGAGAGGGGAAAACGGATTGACTTATTTGTTTATTTTTATGTCCCGCTTTCACACCTCAACGACTCAATCGATCTCCATAAAATTATACATAATATGTAGGGTGTGTCATGGAGATAAACTTGGACTATCTCAGAATATTGTTTTTTTCGTTAAAAATATTACCCCATTAGATATAAGAGCGTAAATATAATTAGATTCATGTCACACATCAGGACCATATGTCAGTCTATTATACTGCAGGACACAGGTTTCTTTTTCCCATACAATTTCTTCGATTCTGTGCATCTCAAATTATTTCAACTTTTCTAGTGCTAGATTCCAATATTTTCAGAAATATATTATTTTCAAATCGCACTACCTTTTCCACACGAGCCAAGCTGCGCTTCAAAACTATTCGAATATAAATCCCTACTGTGTATATATTACATACATATTTATTCAAAACTACTCGAATATAAATCCCTTATGTATATAATATAATCCCTTATATATATTACAATAAAACTCTCAACTTAGTACCTTAGTTCATAGTAGCCTTTCTTATAGCACTTTCTTTACTATTTAACACTGCCTTAAATTATTTGTTTCACCACTAAATTATTAATCATGGAATGATTGTTTTTTACCTTTCTATTTTATGTTTTGGATGCCTCGATATAAATGAAATAAAAGTCCATTCATAAAAAAAATTGATTGATACCCATATATGGTGATAAAAAAAATATTTGATTATATTTCACTTCTAGTTTCGACTGTATGAAAAAAGAAAAAATGGGAATGAAATGAAAATAATGTTCGAAAAAATTGAATTTTAAAATTGAAAATTGCTAAGTGGTTTCCGATGCACAGAATCGATGAAATCATTGAAAAGAAAAAAGGTTTAACCCTGTAACAGATAGATAGTTATGGGCTTACATGTAGCCGCGATGTGTACACAATTTTATCTCTAACGTGATGATTTTATTAATTACTAAAAATAAATAAAGTTCGTTTTCATATTGTAAATTATTCCGTATGTAACTAACGCTGGACAGTTATATGCAAAAATTACGTGAAAAATGGTTGAGTTGTTGAGGCATGAAAGCGAAAAAATAAACAAACTCGCTTTTCCATTCATAATATTAGTTAAGGTTAACATTATTTAAACACGACTTTATATGTCAAATACAGTTTTCAACTTTATTTTTTCACTAAATTAGTACTTACATCGCTAAGACCACACGAACTCTCCAAAATTAACATTTTTCGTGTAATGAGCAAAACTTTCTTATAACTCGAAAGTCAAAGTGGTTTATAAAAAAACTTTTTCTCATAAAAACGGGTCGCACCTCGAAACACCGTTCCCGTCAGTGGGTGATTATTAGCGCTAGGTTTCCTTTTGTAATGAACAGTATAAATATAGTGTTAACATTTATAGAAGTCTCCTTTTAGCGCGACTTCGATATAAATATGGATTACGGTTTCACGTTATCTATTAGAAATCTGTCAAAATTACACAAGGTATTGGGATTTATCGAGCAATTTAATATCAAGGGAGGGAGATTTTTTTATGATATCGAGCACATCACCGTTTGTATATTAATTTATCCGTAGTGTGTTGTCTGAAAATAATATATTTTACTGTCATAAACTGAAAAGACAAACTGACGGGTATATATCACTTGCCGAACAAATTATTCAACATACCAAGAACAGGCATACCTGAAAAGATAATATTTAATACGATCATTTCGAAGCGAGCAATTGAAGAAGACTGACAAGATGTTAAACTTTTGATTAACTAACTTTTTTTGCTAAAAGTTTATGAATTTTCAATCGCATAAAAAATATATAGCGTAAACTTAGATATATAAGTATGTATCATTTAAAAAAGGCTTACTGTTTTTAAAAGTCCTTGCATAAAATACGATTATGGCACATATTTCGTTGCCGTTTAAAATTCTCCCTCTCATTTGTCACTCGAATGATTAAGTTTTACACCCGATATCTCGGTTGGCAAAACAAAATATTTAATTGATACAATAAATCTTTAATTAAATAAGCATCGCCATTATCTTTCACTTGTCCCCAGCATACATGCACAGATACTGATCCTTTACTATATAATTATTTGAGCTTTCGACTGAATAATTAAGTAAGTTAATCCGTAAGAGGGTCTGCGTCTTTAAAGTTATTGCTTAAATAGACAATGTGCGGAATAGATTATATTCAAAGGACGAGAGGTTCGGGGAACACATCAGTTGAGGAAATTCAGCCCATTCTAGTGAAAGTATTTCTATTAATAAATTAATAATTACGTTGATATTGTATGTAAAAAATATACTTCACATTAATTTATAGGTAGTTTAGAGGTTAATTTAAGATACTTCCCATTAATTTTAAGATACTTCCCATTAACTTAGAATCATGAAATTTAGCGAGAAGTCTTACAGCACAAGTAAAGGAAAAAATCAAAAATCGTTGATTTATAGTTATGACACAATTTTTTTTTTGATATGCGCATTAAAAGATATAGTAGGCAATATATTTTCGTTCCACCAATTTATGCTGCATATTTTGACACTCGTAAATAAATCAAAACCTGGAAGGGACTTTTGTTGGGCCAGAATCATAAAATTTGTCAAGAAGCAAGGTCTTATAGCACACGTGTAAAAAATCGTTAATTTGTAGCTACATCACATAATTTTTTTTCATTATGCGCCTGTGAAACATATAGTAGGGAATAATATTTTCGTTCCAAGAAATTAAAATTTTGTCAATAGTTTAAAAAGAATAATATGTACCAGTGAACGTATGGAACTTTATGGATATATGTGGTAGTAAGAGCATCAGTAAACAACTTACAACGGCGGCAATTTTGTGGTTCTAAATGGACACAGATAATTTTACTTGTTTTGTATCTTCTTTTTTAACAGAGTCACTCACACATATGCAACATATTAAAATGGGAAATTGCACACTTTGATTTAATGATGTGATAAAGTAGTTGCGTACTCTAATATATATGTATATTATTTAAGAAATTCACAACAGATCGTCTCCTGTAATGGCCTCTACTTTAAAGTCTTCGTTTACGGTGACTGCTAAACTTCGTGTACGGATTCCTAAATAAGTTTCCTAAATATAATATTAATCTTAAATTTAACTCTCTTCAGTTATAAATATTCTTTGACTATTATCCATTTATTGATTTGTCTGAACCTTTTAAATTAATACATCGTAATTAATTATTTAACCATCCAATATCTTCACATTTTGGGTTAAACAAGTAAAAGAAAATTGTAATATTCAGGGCAGTGCAAACGACTGAATTGAGAGATCTCTGGACGAGGGGAAATTATGCATTAGTGGTTCGCATTTTCTTAACGCAAAACGGAACATTCCTGATCCAAATGTATTTACTAGCTAGGGTTTCCACTAACCAATCCATCGAGAGTTAGTTCCCACCAGTAAAGAATTGGAACTACTAGTGAATATTCTGTTTCCTTCCTTTAAAAGTTTATTAATGTTCGTTGTTTATCTTTTAATATTTTTATTGAAACATTACTAAGAGACTTTCAAACATAATCTAGTTATGACTTGTATTTGTTATTCTTTACAAAATTCCTTCAAAACGTTAATTGTTTCCATTACACGGAATAGTACGGAAACATAAAAATTAATATTAATGAATCTGAAGAAACAAAGAATTTATTACGTCAATTATTGAGGTGTACGTCAACAATATCACAAACGCAAGTCAAAGTCGTCCTACTTTAATCAATTTTCGCCGAAATGTTTTTAATATTGCGTAGGTACATGTATAATATTTTCATATTCAAATGTAATTTACATACAATTCAATGAAACTACGTGATGTAGTATTATTTCTACTTTCTTTAATTTCTTTACCACGACCTAGGTTTCGTTGTATTACAACATCTTCAGGTGGGCTATTAGCAAAGACATCTTTGCTAATATCTATGAATAATGAATTTCTAGAAAATTAACGCCAAATATATTCAGTAATTTATATAATTAAGATATGGGATAATTATGAAGTAATCTACAAATATTATCAGCAATTTTATCATATGATGTAATTTTATTGAATTATTTAACTGACAAATCTGCAAACGAATTATTTCACAACAAATCTCCAAAGCTCATAGTATTCGAAACCCTCACAGTGTGAATTCTATTCTTACTTAACAATTTATTTCGTATTTAACACGTTTGTTTTATAGTTCCTTCTAATGTAAGCCATTCCGGCTAAGTTAAATCATATTTTTAATCAATTTATTTTTGGACCATTATGTACTTAAATCACTCAGTTTTATGTACTCGTGCTTGCCAATAATCCTAGAGTAATTTCTTGCATCAAAAATATTTTTATCTTTTAATCTAAATTGTTTTACTTTTATTAAGTATGTTTGACGACTGTAAAAAGATTCATGTCGACCGTAACGAGCGACCTTCACCGCGCAACCAATATCGTTTACAAGAACAGTTACAAATAAATGCCCGATATTCGAATCCTTGCGTATTATGTTCTGTCCGCAAGATGCGAAGAGAAAAATCGTGAAAATGGAACTGAGGATACTTAGTAAGATACCATTGTCTACAAGATCGAGAGCTTTCTGGTAGTCAAATACGCTGCATCCACTTAAAGTCTGAGGTCAATACGATAAGAGATGTAGGTAAGGAGACATGCAAGGCTCGTGATCACCGAACGTTCGACGCGAAACTTGTTCTCTTGTCACAGTTATGACCTCTATAGCTCGAGTAGATATTACGATTTGTTACATAGTAGGCCATGCCACCCTCAGGTGTAAGTGTTACCGAAATATTCCGATTTCATATTGAAATATTTGTTCAATAGTAGAATCAAATCGATGGCGTGCATGAAAAAAATTATCCTATGTAATATGGGTAGAGGGTAGAGTAACATATTTATATAATATTTTGAGATCTGTATATGACGCATTTACTTACAACATTTTATACACATAACTCAGACGGACGGAAGGACAGACTGATAAAACGAAATTATAGTTTGCGCGGACGTATCTGACTAGTTTCTTGTTTGACTGCGGAAACCTGAAAAGTAGAATATGCATGCTTAATTTTATGGTACACATTGAAACGTTCATTGTAATATTGTTTATTTACAGCGGAAGGTTATTGTACCGTTTGTAAACATATAAGGAAAATCAATATTAACAAATAAGTGTGTATTTCAATAATTCATAAACAATTTTGGGAAATTTCACTTGATGTCACTTGAGGAACATTGAATTTGTCCTGGAAATTTTATTCTTTGACAGAATTGATTACATTTAAATCCACTTAAAAGTGAAAATCATGTTATAAAAATATTGGCATACACCTATAATATCAAAATAATTGATGAACCAAATACGATCGTGATGAAGATGATGATATTTGGCTTGTCTTTATTATATTAACCATGTAAATATAGATGAAGGAGGGAACCAAAATACCTTTAATTGAATTTAGTTAAAGAGGTTTACGCATAACAAGATTTTGAGTTTTTCTCGCAAATTACAAAGAAAACTTTGTCGTTTAAAACGGGTACCAGCCCATGAAAAAATGAGTCAAGCAAGATTCGGGTTCGGATGTTAATGGATTTATAAATATGTCGGAATCGATGTACTGTTTATTTATTCGCGTATTTATTCTTTATTAAGAATTTAATGCATGAATCGATCTTCCAAGTGTATTCCGACAAAACCAACAAAATTATTAGGAACAAGTTTAGGAAGTTTTGGTAATGGTTCTTTTATGCACATTAGTTTGTAGTAAAATTACGGATATCGGAGAAAGGTTAAGATAAAAACATTTTTAAATATTATTTTTAATATCTCAAAATAAAAATTTTCTCATAACATCTCGGAAAAAACCTTGTCCCATCTTTAATGGATTTGAGCCATAAAAGCATGACGTACTTTTTCTTTAATGATGACGGTAAATAAGTGAAGCTACTTTGACATATAACAATTTTTTTTTAATTAATTGAAATTTTAACTCGATATTCCCGTATTTGATTAAAACAAATTTACAAAAAATATAAATTGCAATTATCACTAATATTTAACTGTCAGTGTTTTTTTTTATAATTATGCACAGTATACACAAGAGTTTATATTTTGTTTACCAACACAATGGTACCTATTCGATGTAAAAATTAAAATTCTTAGAGCAAAATTTGTTACGAGTATGTCGATTTAATTCTCATCATAATTGAGTATCATGAGTTGCAGTCACAATAGAGTCATTCTTTTCTATTTGCGGATTCATGGCAATAAGAATAAATTTTACCATTACTACAACTAGAAAAAAAGACTACGTTCGGGCCGGTTGGACACATGACCACGCTTCAATACACCTTCCACTTAAAAACTTTTAGCTGGAATTTAGAATAAAGTCATGAGCAAAACGATAAGCTGTTTCGAAGCTTTTAAAATTTTTATCGTGAAACAGTAAACCGATGAACTTGTAAGTACTGTAGGTCTCCGCATACCTTCATATTACGAATTGTATAATTCTTATAATTCTATGAAGACACATTTATCCCTTTCTTTAATGTCGGATTTAAATTAGAAAATTTGCAAAGAAACCAAAAAAATGCTCTTCGCCAATTACTTCATTCAGCACCTACATTCCTTGATTCCCACGAAATACCAATTTTTTCAGTAAAGTTATGTGTTCAGCCCAACAATTTAAATATAAAAATTAAAATAAACGTTTACTGAGTGTAATTTACTTTATTTCTCTATTTTTACTTCATCGCAAAAACTTTATAACTTAATAAAACATTTTTTGGCAAACTTGTTATTATTATGTTTTCCTGGTAAAAAACAGCAATCATTCTTGTTATTGTTATTATTTATTATGTAAAACAAGTGTTTTTCTTATATTGACCCAGATGATAGTAATTTTACCAAAATAATTAAAATAACTAAATTACTGTTCGTGAAGAATTTCTGGCAGTTTTATTCCTATAAAAGATGAAGCAAACAAAAAAGAATCGGATTTGTATGTCGGGTATGTTTTTAATATTTTTGTACAGAATACGCATAAATGAACTACCCGTGGCCAGGTTTATATCCCGATTTTGCAACTTAATTCAAACATTCGTGATTTGTCGTTACAGGATTGTCTCCTTATTATAAAAAAAATGTGTTGATTCCTTCTGGAAAGTAACAGTGATATATTTTCTTAATTACACTTAGTAAATATAGAAAATCCCCATATTTGTTTTGCGTATTGCCCAATGTACAAGCTTATTTGCTATAAAACTACTTTTAATTAGTTACATAAAACAGAATTAATAAAACCACAGACACAGCACAGCATAGACACACACACAGAAACAAATACAAACATACACATGCACACATACAGGCGCACACACACACGCGCGCACACATACACGCACACGCACACGCACACACGCACATACACACACGCGCGCGCGCACGCACACACAAACACACACGAACACACATACACACACGCGCGCCCCCACGACGCAAACACTTACACATACATACACAAAGGCGCGCGCGGGCGCACGCACACACATACTTCTCAGTGTTTCAGGAATATTATTTCGACCCCTAATCGATGAAACGGTCGATCGGAACCCTTATCTCATTAGAATACCTTGACATCTACGGCCGCACGTCTTGGATAACACCATTTATGGCGAAGGTTTCCGCCCTTTGTTTATAAAAACGTCAGGTTTTAGTGAAAAGGGTCACTGACGTGAATTCCATATCACACGATTTCGATATCGAGTATATATACACAAGGGAAAAATACTGTAGGAAAAATGCTGGTGATAAAATGATTTTGCGATTCAATAAGTGTCCGCTAAAACAGGAAGCGTAAAGTACTGAAACACTCGGCTTTTTAAATTCGTGGAAATAATGTGCATTCTTGTTTTGATATTCTTTTCCATCTTTTCCAAACATCGGTATCTATATTTTATATTACATATAGGAAGAATCTAATATAATATATCTCATTATATATTACCGTCAACTGTTTAGTTCGCGGCCTCATTCTTATCAACAATTAAATATATCTAAACGAAAGTATGTAGCTCACGCTGCATAGTACCACGCCCAAGCAAAATATTCCACGTAATGAATCTAGAGAGACATAAGTACCATAATTATGTTATACAAATAGTCAATTCGACCTATTTATTTAAAATTCTAGCCAGAAAAGAGAAATACATTTAAAATGTATAACTACAATGCAGAGACTTCTTCTTCAGAAAAATATACATAAAATTGCACACAGCCAACAAAAACTTAGCTCGTTGTCAATCTCTCACATAATGGATAGGTAATAATGAAATATATTCTATGTTGATATAAGCACTGCAGACTGATAAGACTTTTGATTAAAGGCTACCACAATATAAACAGTAATATAAGATAATATAGTATAATGCAATAAACCCAAACAAAATAAAAAACTTCGGAACATAGTTATACTGGATTAATTGTCATTATTTTTTTGGTTTATATTTATTATTGGGTTTATTTATTGGGTTTATATCTTAATTTTTTTTCTTTTCAAAACTGCCAATCACAAAAATTTTCAATTTTTTTAAATGCAATTAATTTTTAAAAAATTAATTCTGAAATGTAATAATTGCTACCATTTAAGTTTTTTTTCTGAAAACATAGGTTGTTAATTATGAATATTCTAATAGTTTCGAGGTTCCTAATTTCATAATCGGGATACCGATCCAAAATAACGGTCACCGTATATGTCGTAATAATTTTAAAATGCACGTAAAAATTGTTGAAAATAATAGAATATTATGATTTTATGGCAGAAAATAATTTATTGACAAATAGTAAACAGAAAAGTTATCGACAAATCATTTTCATTACATAAGCAAGAAATTAAACAGGAGCACTATATTCTTCAACGCCATCGATTTCTTCCGTACACATTATTGGCAAAGCCTTCAAGCAACTTACTCCTTTAAATTGTATACAGGCTATAGAGTCAACTAAATTGCTTTTTCTGCATCCACAAGTTAAGCTACTTCCGGTCTTGTAGGCGCAAAAGGTCATTTTTAATAAATTTTTTTGTGTCAGTAACTAATTCATTATAGCGACAGTTCTTTATTAACCACCCTCAATCTACTGTCCCCGTCCTTCTGATGACTTTTCGTGAAATAACTATAAGTGTACTTGTAAGTACGTTCTTTCTATATGTTCTAAAGTAGCTTTAATAAATGATTGATACCTAAATATATTTATATCCTTAGAAATTTTCCAGGCACTATACAATGCCATAATATATAAAGCTCCGGATGCAAAAATAGGCATTTTTTCAAGGTTTTTTTTAAACACCTCAGCAGCGCTTTGGAAAGACTTTTCAAACATTCTGATTAATTTGTATTTATCCCGGTTCATAAATATTAAGTTGAACCACATCCTGAAATGGGTGTGAAAATAAAACATGCCCTTTAGAATTTGGCAAGGTTGTTTGTTGAGTCAAAATAACCTCACTTTTTCGGTTAAAAAATCTGATATTAACGAAAAATGCTTATTTTGTCATAAGAAGTAAGTAGTCAAAATTTCATAATCCCATAATTTCAAAAATCAAAAATTTCTATTTCCTTAACCTTAAATACCAGTTTGTTTGAGGTGTTTG
Organism: Druceiella hillmani; assembly: GCA_039881145.1. Lineage (NCBI taxonomy): Eukaryota > Metazoa > Arthropoda > Insecta > Lepidoptera > Hepialidae > Druceiella > Druceiella hillmani. The sequence goes on along the minus strand of JAYKKI010000047.1, from coordinate 10,038,917 downwards.
ATTTTGGAATCCAATTATTTTAAATGCATTAATGCGAAACCTTCTGAATTATTTTTTTTAGGTAAAATACTAAAATGCCCACAATTTATACAAATTCATGATCTTTTTGCCACAAATTTCAATAAATTTTCAATTTTTTTTAATTTAAATAGATATATTTCCGTCATATTTTTATAATATAAGCGTGATTTAAATAAAATGGATATTAGGAAATATCATTCACAGATAAAATTATTAAAAAATGATCGTAGAAGCAAGGAGAGGGAGAGTGGAGCAGCAGCCGTTCGTCAGGTTCAGTTTATTAAAATACATGTTTCGTAACCGCTGTGTATTTTGTATAGAGAATATTTTTCCATTTATTACTCATTTTTTTGTGTTATTCTTGTACATTACTGTTAAATGGTAATATTAGCAATTATATAATAATTATAATTACTTTGTAAAATTTTAGTTAAAAAAGGAAAAAAATATTATCTGTTACATGTGTCATTATTGTCTGTTTTTCATTACGTAATTCTCCATCTTTGGATTAGTTTTACTTAGACGTAATTGTAAAATTTCCCATCGTAAATATAATTTTACTTTTTTATCATATTTTTCAATTTTATTGTAAATTAAAAAGAAATTTAGATGAATATAACAAATACGATATTCAATGTATTCCACTATTTTCATAAATATTGATTAAGCGATACAAGATAGAAATTATTGCATTAAATTTATTAATAATTGAAACTAGTGATGTTCATAATCGATAAAAACGTGAATAAAATAATTCTTTAAATTTTTCTTTTACAATAAATTACATTCAATCGTAATACCTATACTACAGAGTTTACTTTTTTTATTGCAGGGTTGTAATAAAAAAAATTAAATTAAACTTGGAAGAACCTACACACAATAAAAATAATGATCCATTTGTTTGTATCATTTGTGATAAATTGGATCCTAGTTCAGGATCAAGTACATACTTAGAAGATATAATAAAAATTACCATAGGAATATTAACTCTGAATGCTACTTCAAGTGAACGACCCTTGGAATAAGCAGACAAAAATACATTAATAAAAAATACATTGCGATTTACAAAATTCAGAAAAAAGAAATTGCTGTACATTCCCCATCAAAAAAAAAACTGCTAACTAGTATTTCGACAAATGTCGTTTGGGATAACAATTGTCTAGTTTGTGGTATCGAAGTAATTGAGGCAAAAACAAATAAAAGCCAACGCAAAAAAAATGTATACGTTAATAGTATGGTTTTAAAAAACACTTCATTCAGTTTTGTAACCTTGCAAAAAAGCAGTCTATAAGAAATTCTGGCTAACCTCACAATGACGACAAAAAAATTCAACCTCGAATTTTGATTGTATATATAGATAGAGAATTTCAACACCAGATAATTTACTAAAAATGTTATTTGCAATCATAAAAAAGTATATAGAAGTTCCTGTTGATGTCGAAAAAATGGTTTATACTGCACTAAAAAACGTGTTCACAGTGCAATGGTGATAATTATTTCAACGTAACTCCTATTATAAAAAGAAGTGAAGTAGAAGAAACTGATGAAAATGAACCAATTTAATTTTAGTAATTTGTAACAATGTATTATAAGTGAAATAAAGAAATAATTTTTATAAACTTTTTCTTACTAAAATTGTTTACCTTTAATATTATAAAGACAGAAATATATTCATAATACGATTTCTGCACAAAACTAGTGTATTATGCTTATAATGTATTAGCTTATGTGCATATATCTGTCTTTATTTATTTATTTTATTAATAAATTAAAAGCAACGAATTTTAATGGGTACACTTTGTAATATACCTTATTAATAATACAATCCGACAAGTTTTATAATTATTACTTCGAAGTAATTGGATTCTGAGATTTTTGTTTTCTAGTTGCTTGCGGCACTCTACTAATAAATTAGGATTTTACAATTTATACATTTTCTTTCAGCGCATTTAAAACAATAACATTCTTATTAAATTTTAATAAACTGTAAATAACACAATATATTCTGGGTTACAAATAATTCTGGGACCTGCACTAGATGACCATCAGCTTACATGTGCCGCGATGTATTCCCTACTTACATTCGCTCTCTCACACTATTGTTTGATTAGTTGAGGTGTGGAAGCGGAACAAACTTATTTTCGCATTTATAATTTCAGCTTCAACCAATATTATTTAAAGCTTTATACTTCCAGTCCCGTTCTCAACTTCGTTTTTTTCACTATCTCGGTACTTACGTAATAAAGACCACATGAACTCCACTGCGTTAATATTTTTCATTCAATTAGCGAGAGTTTTTTATAACCCAAAGGACAAAAGTCATCAAAACGTGTCGTACTTCGGAATACCTTCCCATCAGTGGGTAATTATTAACACCAGGATTCCTTTTTAATGAATAATGTGAGCAACATTCATGATTTCGACGTATTGTGGATTAAGTTCTCACATTATATCTTAGAAGTATACCAAAACATACAAGGTATTGAGATTTGCTACGGAATTAACATCTAGGAATAGAGTACCTTTTATGATATCAAGTAAATCATAACTTTGTTTAATCATTCATTGACAGCATGCTGAGAAAAATGAAGAAATTAAGGGCACGCCCTTGACGCAAGTTAAGGATGGTTGTATTACTTTTACTTTGTAACAAAAAATTATTCAACATATAAAGAAAAGATGTATTAGAACGCACAATATACAGGATATTTTCGAAACAAAGTTACGACCGATTTTGAAAGGCCGGCCTAATGTTGGACTTTTGATTACTTAGATTTATTTTCCCCAAGTTATTATTTATATGTTATAATCAAATAAAATACATTTAGCGTATACTCGTAAGTATGTACACTACTTACAAAGCTTCACTCTTTTTAAAGGCCTTATATAAAATACGATTTGATGTATAATTCGTTATCATACAAACTAAACCGTCAATTTTCATATAAAAAATATTAAATTGGTAACTAATAAAGCTACTTTCTAAGTTTGCATCGATTTTATTTTTATATTTAATCAATGAAATCAATCTTCAATCATATAAGCACCATCGTTATCTGTCATTGGTCGCCAGCGTGTTTGCCTAAATAAAATTCCTTTCCTATACAATTTTTTGGGCTTTTGACTGAAAAATTGGTTAAACATTACCACAAGATGATCTGCGTCTTTAAATTTATCTCATAAATAATTAGGCAGCGAGTGAAATAGATTATATTCGGGGTACGAGAATTTCGGAATATACGGTAGGCGAGGATGTTCATCCAAGTAAAAATATTTTTTCACTAAGTAGAATCGATCCTTGTCATCTAAAGATACACTTGGCTTTGATTTCTAGGAAGTTTAGTGGCATAGTTAAATAGTTAATATTCTTGGCAATAAATTGCTCAATTGTTCAGTTATGCTCAGTTGGTCACAGGTGAAAGGAATTTCCATCAATTAATTCCATTTATACCCCAACAGGCACTGAAAATAATATTTTGTCCAAAACTACATTTTGGTCTAAGTGCACCCTTTTCCCAACTCTTATCCACTGACGATTTTCATGTTACCTTCTTTTTATCTTCTATAATAGGATTCTTTAACTAAGCATCAGTACGAAGAAAATACAATACTCCATATACAGGACAGACCTCTTCTGTTTTTGAAACGATATTAGCTCACGTGGTAATCAAACACAATGTTACCATTTCTTTCGCAAAGCGTAAAGTAATGTTTCTATAGCAGATGACGAATTCATTTTCATAAATGTAAATTGTAAAGAAATAAGGATATATATATATATATGTATATATATATATATATATATATATATATATACACATTTTATAAAAAATTAAATTATTTCTCTATAGCTGAAGGCTCAGAAAAAAGAAAATTAAAAATTACTGTCATCTTTTATTTTAGAGATTAATCTAAAAAATAAGTTAAGTCAATTTTACTTTTAGATGGCTCTGTAGGTAAGAGAATGTAATCTAAATAAATGTCTAAATCAATCTAGGCATTGCACAGGACATCTAATTTACTTTATTTCACTTTGTACGAAATTGTGATCTCAGCGGCTTCGGCAGTAATCTTGACACTCTAAATTACAAAATTAACAGAAATTTGTCTCCAGCAGTTACTTGTTTATAGCGAGAAACGGACCTTCCTTCAACAGATGATCGATATTATATTACAGACAATATTTTGAATTTGCAGAGCGTATCTGAAAAAGAAATAAAAACATCTTTTGGTAATTTTAACACCAGGAATAAAATACAATATTTTAGCATAGTAATGTCAAATGTGAGAGAAATAAACAAATAATTTGCAGAGAATGGTATACATGTACATGAATGATAGCAATAAGAGAAGTTACACCTGCTTATACGCTAAGAATAAAGATGACATATATATGTATATATATATATATATATATATATATATATATATATATATATATATATGTGTGTGTGTGTGTGTGTGTGTGTGTGTGTGTGAAACCAGTTAAATATAACAATCTTCGTATTAACTCTTCTATATATCCAGTAATACATAAAGCTATCAATCTGTGGCCCCGTTTCTGCTAAAGATTCGTACAACATAAAGGGTCTTGTTTTGAGATTTATGTTTCTGGCCAGCTCGCTCTTTGTGCCTTTTTTTTTATTTTCAAATATGCTTTTCCATATTATGTTAGTTCTTACCCATTGAAGTACAATGGGGATAACACCCGTGTGAAAACTACTATAAAGATATCCTATGACAATACAAGTTTTTATCTAATCCATTTGTACTTCTTTTTATTTCATAATTCACTGTAAAGTTTTTTGTGTCATTTCGGTATGTAATTTGTTATATTTGGTCAGACATTAATGTAACCAAAAACTAATATATATATATATATATATATATATATATATATATATATATATATATATATATATATATATATATATATGTATATATATATTTATATATATATATATATATATATATATATATATATAAATATATATATATATTTGTGCTATTTTTGACAAATATATATGATATATTTAAGTAAATTGCAATCTATGAATTAAGCATAAATAAAAAAATTAATTTAATTACTAAAAATCAGACTACTTTAATTGATAATGGCATCCCGAATTATAAAGCAGCATAATTAAAAAAATTGGGGACAGCCAGCTTAATTAGAGTATATTCAATCTCATGATTGATCTCGAAAACATATAAAGACGCAATTTTCTAATATGTTTGATATGTTTTATATATCTAGCTAACTCCGCATCTCAGCGGGATATGCAGCGACAGGACAATTCGCAGGAAGCGACAATATTGTGTTTTAAAAAAGGCAAGTATGTAACATTTTGTGGAAAGGATTTTATGTTTACAATAACGTGTTTTCCTGAGGCAGATTTATCTTGATTAATTTCACTTTTATGAATGGTTTCTTTTTAGAAGACTAATCTTGAGTTTTTCCTTCTAGGTGCTTCACATTTTTCTCTAACCTACAGTTTTTTATACAATCAACAAAAATGTTTGACACAACATTAAAATATATTTAAAATAAACCATCCATCACAAAAGAGTGTGTTTACCGAATAAAATAATGTCTTATTGCTTATGCTCTTAATTCTTTTAAGTATCCTAGTTTCATGATAGAACCTAAATTTCGCATTTAATAATGTGCCCAAGAATAGTGATATTATTGTTGAACTACTTTAGTAATCTTTCAGGAAGAAATTAAATTATTGAAAAGGTATATGGGCATCTTAATAGTAATCCATCGCCCAAATACCAATAAAATTGTTAATTATAGGAAATACTTTTTCCTCCAATCAATATAATTCGTGGGTTTATGGTGAACAGGGTAAAAACAATTTTAGGATAAGTATACAAACATTACACAAACACATTTCAGGATAAGTGTACAAACATTACACGTTAATATTCCCCACTGACATTACAGAAAGTTAAAGTAACTTAACCTGCGCTAGTTTTGCTCTTATGTAAGCAAAAGTGAACGTTTACACGTTCAAACAGGCCAGTGTGAAGAGGTTTAATAGACATAAATAGTAATGTATAAAATAACGGAACAACTTATTAAAATTATTATCGAATATAATAATTTTAATAAGTAATTTTAATATATATTATATTCATAATAATTAAGGTTTTAACATTTTTCCCTGGAAAGTTTATACATTTTTTGAACCGAAAAAATACTCAGATCTTTTTAATTTGGTTGGCATAAACATAGTAGTCAAAATAAATACATTTTATATAATTTCCAATTGTTCGATTTTTATGTATTTTTTTTATCTTATTGATAGGTAAATACATAACACCTCTTCGAGATAATATGCATCCTAACACCATATATTGATAAAGTGATAAATGTATTTCGATTAACCCATCCGTGATATTCATTGAAAAGAATATTGACATTTGGACTATAAACCACAAATGGAACTACATATTATTATAGAGCTCGCACAACGAGGGTTCCTTACCAGCTAAAATGCATATAAACATTTAAAGATAAACAGTTCTATTCAAATATCTACACATATTACACTGGCAACATTAAAAAATTATAAATCTGAAAGCGGCTTTCTGTGTTTCTCTCTTTTTTCACACTTCTGCTATACAAGCAAAGCCCCAGTTCAAAGCTAATCATGTATAAAAGTCAACTATCTGACTTACAGAAAAGGGAATTTCAATTTGGTGCTTACCAGATACTTTTATGTGAAAACGAAACTGTCAATTTAGTACCTTAGTTCACAGTGGCTTTTCGAATAGTATTGTTCTTACTTATGTAACACCATATAATTTGTTTAATTATTAAATTACTAATTATGCAATAATAATTTCCTCAATTTCCAAATCCTTTCTATTTTATATTTTGACTACCTTAAAGCAAATTAATAGTGATGAGAAAATTCATAAGGCTTCGTACAAAGGGAAAAATTGGTGAAATAGTCAAAAATGTCTTTTGAAAGAATTGAATTTTAGCATTAACTAAGCAGTTTGAGATGCACAGAAATGATGTGAAAAAAAATCTGCGCTCTACGGTAGGCTTACATCTTGCCAGGACGTATTATTTCATACTTATGTTCACACTCTTAACACTAAAGGGACAAAATGTGAGACGTGGAAACATGGAAGCGAAGCAAATAGACAAAGAAACTAAATTTCGAATTTATATTAATAATTAAGATTAAAATTATTTAAAAAAAGAAATCTGTGGAGTCCAGTTCAGCTTTGAACTTTGTTTTTTCACTAATTACTAGGGGTACTCACATCATTAAGACTACGCGAACTCTCACATATTAACATTTTTGCTTAAATGAAGGAAAGTTTATAAAACATGTCATAAAAACTGATCGTACCTCGGAATATCTTCGCGCTAATGGATGATAATTAGCGCTGGGATTCCTTTTGTAATTGATAATGTGGATCAACTTTTGTAGATCACCTTTTTACTTGATATCGACGTAATTTTCAACAAGCCAATCTTAATACTAATTAAAAATCTGTCAGAAATATATTGAAATTTGTTACACAATATAATATCAAGGGAATAATAATATCAAATTCACCATAGTTTTGTTTATTCATTCATTCGTAGCATGTTAAAAAAAATTGCAATTACATATGAAAACGTATTTTATTGCTACCGACTCTTAAGACTAGCTAAAGACCTATTACTTTTATCCTGCCCCAAAGAAGTAATCTAATTGATCAAGAATGTGAGTACTAGAACACGTAATATTTAAAAGAATAATTTCAAAGCAAAGTTACAAGCGATTTGATAGGGCGACCGGATGTTGAACTAGTTGTTGAAGTCCCGTCCTTTTTAAAATTTCTCACGTAAAATGTGGTTTTGATATATAATTTGTTACCATATTAACTAAACTCTCATTTGTCACATAAAAACATAAAGTGGACAACTAATAAATAATTTATATCGGTTTCCAAAGAAATTAATCTTATTTATGTTGAATTCATAAAATCAATCTCCACTTGTCACCAGTACGTACTCAAGATAAAATTTCTTTCTGAATTTTTTGGGCCTTTGAAAAATTTTGATAAGTTTAGTCTTAAGATCTGCATCTTTAAAATCATCATGTAAATAATTAGGCAAAGTGCCACATAAGTTATATACAGAGAACGAGAGGTTTTGAAAATTTTAAAAATATACTTTTACCCAATGCTCCATAGTAACAAGATCAGAATTCAAATAATAATTAGGCAAGTTTCGCCCTTTAAAATATACACAATTGCAACGTTTTCTATGGTATATTTTTGATTGCTAATCTCAGCTTAAATATGTTTTAATGTATACCCACACCGAATGAAAATATTAACGAGTTAAGTAAAATGAAAAAGTATTACACAAAAATCTCAGTGTGCATTATGACGATTTAAGTTAATATTTATGCCTAAGTTATGCTCTCGTTTCTTAGTCGTTCGTTAGTAGTTCTTTATTAGCTCTTTAATGGTAGATCGTCCAGTTGGAATTTTATGTTCATTCCTAAGTAGTAGCCTTGCTTGAATTCTAGGTCTTCTATTTTTACATCTGCTCAGAATAGTGCTCTCAACTTTATTTTTTCTTGATACATGTCCTGTTATGATCAGTTGTAAAATTAAATTTGGTACTTATTTTAATCTTTATCATATCTGCGAATTTCGCTCTTAGATCGAAGATACTGGGTTTAATTCCGCAACTCTATTGTAATATTGGTTTATAAATACCATACTGGATTTCTGTTGCCCGTAAGATGGAGGAATAGTCCCATGCAACTAGTACATTTTTTTCATTCTTTAGAGCTTCATTAAATTTCATATTTATAAAAAAAAAATTATTTATTTATTGCGATTCACGTCAGTCTCTATCCTGTATAGACTGTAGAGATCCTGGTGACGATAATTTAAAAATAAAACCCCAAACATTTGCTTAACACTACAAAAATGCTTGCAGAATTTACCGTATTCTTCCGAATCACAATCACAAACTATAATCAGGAAAAATGCTCTAACAATATTAAAAAATCTGCTCTAATAATGTGAAAAGTCTCTGCATTAGGTACCGCACAGACAATGCTCGGTTCCTATTAATTCGTTGCACACTTTCTGCGTTTGTTCTAAATCTGTTGCAAAAGGAATATTGCGGAATAGTATCACAACTGACCGTCTGTCCTTATGGTAACCCCAAAAAGCTAGGCAGATACGGAATGGACATACTAAGAACCGATCATTTCGAAATATAGTTTACAAAACCTTGACCCACTTGGCCTACTATATTTCAAGGATCAGTAAAATGTGAACAAATAATTGCGTGATGATGAGTGATTGCGCAACAGCAAAAAGGAAGGAACAATTAAAATAAGTACTAACTGCGCTATCATCGGGTACATTTTGATGAGCCTGCGCTCAAAATTCTAAATTGTATCTGACGGTAAGATAGTCAGTATCCTCCAAACCTTAGATGTAGGTACGATATAAAATGCTTAGTTTTTAATTTCTAGATTTGAAAATAAAGCCGAGGCCAGCGGGGTCAGTGACGCCATGAGCGTTGAGTGAAGATATATTTTTCAAAGTCGCTACGTTGGGGGAGGAATCACAGTCCATCTAGTATTTTTTCACGCGCCATTTGCCATAAGTGAGTCGAGCATCGTCATGTATAAAGTTTACTTTGATTTGATTTGCAGGAAGTTTAGGGAAGTGTTGACCATAATCATATTGTTAGATGTAATGTTTGCCAGTAAATAATTCCATTTATGCTCCATAAAATTAAAAGAATATTTTGGTTTATGTCATAATTAGGTATAGGTATGCCCTATTTATTCAGTTCTTAACCAATGACACTGACGGGAAATGTCACCCATTTTACATTTCCTCTAATAAAATATTTTAACCAAACATTGGTACAATGGGAGCCCAGTAGCTTCATTTACATGTGGACGTTCTTGTAAAGTTGAAGAGGTATTAGGTCATATAGCAACATAATATATCCACTTCTTCAAAGCATGAAGTTGTTTTTCTATCGCGGTATGAGACGATGAGAGGAACTCTATTATAAAATGTGAAATTAACTTCAAATGTTTCAACAAAGCTTTTTGATTTTCCTAAGTTAATTATATTTTATCGTATCATGGGAGTAGTCCATGTTTACTAATTGTCACATATATATTGCGTGTTGCTTTGCTTGCTTTTTATCCTAAACATAATTCATTCATAAATAACACTTTAAATTTCCTTCGTGAAATTAGCGAGTTTTGTTTGTTCTTTACTCAGCGAACCTCAGTTGCTAAATATACATAAAACCTAATGCTGTTTAAATAAACTTCCACAGCAAGTTAAAAAATTTCCAGAAGTCAGTGAACAAAATGGCGTTGTATTAGTTACCAATTTATTAGGTTCATGTCCTTAAAAATATTTTGGTAATACTTTCATTTTTTCTTAAGGTTTTGTAACAGATATTGTTAACAGCTATTGTTGTAAATTCTTTTGATAATTTTTTTAAGTAAGTGAATGGTTTTGCAACATTAAATTTGCTGTTATATATATTTGTGGCTGTTATTTACAAATAAGGAGCCGTACATTAAAAAATTGGTAATTGTCTAAATAAATTTAACAATCTCAATAAGTTAAATGGCCCAAGTGAGGATATTTCATCGCGACGAAAGAGGATCAAAAGTTGCCAAGCTTGAGAATTTATTGTGCGTGTGATATCGAGTTATAAAAAAGAAATAAATGTTCCAATATACTTTATAAATAAAACATTTCTAATGTTTTTATATTACGTTAAACATAAAAAATGAACCAAGGATATTTACAAAGAAAAATCAAAACTCCATTTATGAAGATTTCTAAGCAAATTTTCAAAGTAATGTGGAGAATTGAACTATGTAGAGAATTTTCCTTTTACAAAATTGTCTTTGTTGCTTAAAAATGTTAATGTCCTTAAAAAACAAACTTTCCAGTTTGATATGAAGGGTGAACTCAAGTGGCATAAATGTAAAAAAAAGACTTTTAGAAAAAGTCGACGTTTAGCGATGGTATTACAAAATAAAAATAAAACAATTTAGATCAAAAAATAAAAATATTTTTACCATTGATGAAAAGTGAGTAAATAATAATTTCATTATCCGGAAGTGTTGATGGCTGTACTCAATCGATTTGATATTAATACGTATTGGTCCAAAAACAAATTCATTAAAAATGTTACTCTTCTAGTAGGAATATAAATACGTTTAATGGAAATATGAAATATACACTGTAAATACGTGTAAAATTCATAATAAAAGGGTTCCATTTACACTTAGATACAAAGTCACTTTTAAAAATATATAGTATTTCTATTGAAGGCTTATGAATATAATAATTATCTCTTCCCATATAAATATTGTGCCTTATACTTTACAGGGCATATAACTTGATGTCCTAAATATCTTAAATTTATTCCTGCAAGTTCATACTGACTTTTTCAGATTTTGGATATTTGTGGATAAAAAGCTAAAGGGCAAGTAGACCCCCCACCACTTAAATGCCATTGGCCCATAACTTTTTAACACTATGCTTTCAGAACTTAAACTGGAAGTGTTTTAATGATCTGACATACAGACGCATAGACGGACAGAAGAGCATGACGAAAGTATAATGGTTACTGCGGAACGCTAAGAACCTAAGTTTTTGAAGCACACCAAAACAAAAGGTATGGCATTTACAATTGGCAAAATATTCGAATACAGTATTGTACATTAATTTGTTGTACATTAAAAGCATTGTGCGGCCGCACGGCGTTTCTGAAGAAACATTAGTAAAATGATTTCACAAAATAACCTGACCGGATTTGAACATAAATTTATCTAAGTTATCTGGACACGGCTTACTTTAAACTAAACATCTATTTCACAAAGTAATTTGATTATTTTTTTATAATGACTCGCTAATAATTACGGTAAAGTACATTAATAATAAATTATTAGCGACGGATAAGTGGCAATTTATTTGGAATAAGAAAAAAAATTAACTCTGCGAAGAATTCCAAAAATATTAAATTTTAATTTTCTCTTGCATGGAATTCATTACTTTACAAGTTACCGTTCTATGTGCTAAAAATGGCACGTTATGAGAGCTGGTTGATATAGAATCAATTAGAAGTGCACGAATTGTAGACCATTAAATCAGATAAATATTGGAAGTATCCAATGTCTAATGCTGAAATTCTTATCAAATTTTGAAATACAGGTTTTCTATGAAAGAGTGGATTATTTACTTACTTCAATGTTTTCTTTAAATATAATATAACCTCGATAACAACTTGAAATTATTCATCCTCAATCAAGTCCTCAGTCAAGTCTGATTCGCACATCTCTTTACTACACATAATATGCGACTTCGTCTATAGCATCAAAGTAATCGATGAACCAAACATGACCATGATGAACACAACATGTTATGTATGAGCTTGTTTACTGTCTGATTTGCAAACAATTATAAAAAAATATTATAAAAGAAGTCATCTTCAAATATCTTAACGCATAATCTTATTTAAAACATAAATTATCACTGAATACAATTAAATACATACTCATTCGTTCCATAAAAAAGGAACATGATTCCGACACGCATATTGAAGATTTCATAAGTAAATCGACTACTTAAACTCAGTACTAAATATTTATTTATTTAGATATTTATATTTCTTTATTAACTATTCAATGTAGAAAACTATTATCATATTCTTTGGCGCACTTTCTACAAATCAGTCAGTGGTAGTGTATTAAAAGTATGTTTTGTTGTGAAAAACTACAATCGATTGCCAGCATAAAACAAAAGTAAAATAAAAATAATACATGTAAATATATGCACATTAGATTGCAATACAATTTTGAATATCAAAGAGAAGTTGAATAAGAAACAAATTTGTGAAGTTTTTTTAAAAAGTATTTTCCATGTCTCGAAAAGTACATTCTCTAGTGATGTCTTGTAAAGAACTCTTTTCTAATCTAGCAAAGACTTGGGTCATAAATGTGTGATGATTCAGGTATCAAACAGACCATATCTAATTAAATTCAATTTCACAAATTTAATGTTTTCACAGAAAACATGACTGCACACAGTTCATTGTGGAGATAGAAATAACAATCAACAAATCTAGACGCAAAACTCTAACTCGCTCAACTGCCTTTATCTAGCAAAGCTGTGCACAAACTTAGCTGTGTTTATCGTAATAGTTCCTGAGGCTAACTGAACAACTTTTTACAGTACTGTTTTTGATGAAACATTATTTATTTTCGTCAATGTTTATAAAGTATTATAACTGACATAGACCTGATAATGCTTTCTTTTTCTTTTCTCGGTATATTGATTTCTAGTTATATTTGTATCATCAAATTATACTCTTCAATTTTTTGCATAATTTTGACCACCTTCATCACCAATGTAAAGCTGAAATTCTTCCTCATGATACTATTTAATGTTCGATTTCACTGTAGAAGTGTTCCCAATACATCTGTACGCAAAATAAAAATAAAATGAAATAAATGTGATACACTGCCTGGCTATGTGTACACAGATAATTATAAACAAGATCTCAAAATTCAGTCATAAAACGCCCCATAGTATGTAGATACTTTTGATCATGCGCACTTACTTACATGGTACAAACAATTGGCCAAATGCTTTCTTAAAAAAATACTTGAATGAAACCAAATATTGTTTAATATTTCAAACCAAACCATAATTAATAACACATTTCCTAATTACTTTCCAAAAAAATAATTTTCTTCGAAGCCAAAGTGTTAGCTTTTAAAATCCAATACCTTTTGCGAGACAAAGAATTTAAAAAGTAATTAGGCCCATCTGTGTTGAATAGAAGTACATTGCTTTTTTATTTCTTTCACGTTTTCCAGAACCACGGTTGTTATTACAAGGCTTCTATAAAACCGTAGATAAGTGAGGATGAAACTCTTTGGTACACCTACCTTAACTATAACTTTGTTTCGAGACAACAATTTCTATATTTCTGAAATCTCCTTTGATATCCTAAACCTATAAATGAACGAAACTTTGAAGGTCTAGCTCTTGTGATGTGGTTTTTATGTGCATTTAGTGAGCGAGTACGTAAATAAGCTAAGAAATTAACGATTTTTCCTATCAAATATATCAGAAAATAAAATTGATACATTATAATAAGTTTGTGTTTCTTCAGATTCTAACAATCGGATTTTTAGCATTGCTGGAATAGCTTTATGACATCATAAAGATATGTGTGAAACGCTTCGGCTATAATGTCCGGTAATAACATTCTGAACTTTGGAGTGCACTCTGGTAGTGCACCACAAAGCTCAGAATTCAGAGCACAAAGTTCAGAGCACCTGAATATTTCCTAAAACTTTTGGAAATCCATTCAATAAACTAAGGTAAGTGTTTAATTGTTATTGCTAGCTACCACTTATTACTTACTAGCTACAACTTGTTACTTGTAATTGCTTTTCATTACGAAGAATATATCGTGAAAGAGAGAAATTACGGATCGAAATGTACACCGATACCGTTGCCATAGATTTTGCTTCCTCTTGAATAGTAGCAAGATTCAATTATCTGAAATTCTATTCTCGTGTATGTGTATGTGTCCAAGGAGCGAGACTGTTATGGAACTCTAAGTTTCAACTCCTCAGTCCTAACGCTTGCGGAGGTTCTGCCTGCATAAATTATGAGACTTATTAACATTGTGGGTCTCAAGCAGAGACTCTATCATTAAACTCCGGACTCCAATTCCCCAATTTTATGCTAAAGTGATACGGCTTACTATAATTAAGAGACTCACTTGCTGGTTTCAAATTGATAAATTAGGCCACGAGAAATGACTCCAGTCCTTGAATAAATGAATAATAAACAAAGAAAATTACACTAAACATTATAAAATAATTAAATTAAAAAAAAAAATTAGTTAAATGTTATCACATGATCGATGGCATAATAAGAGATGTTATAATCCATTACGGATCAGCAATCTGGAGCTTTGATCAGACTAAAACAACATCTTATGGCGCATTTAGTAAGAAACTTTCTTTTGTTGGAGCTTGGAATTTGCACTGTCATGCTTTATGATTTTATATGACTCGTGTGTCACTCCAATATCTATATTGTAGTGAAATCATTCGTTATACCATTGACTACACTATTAAGGGCCCCGATTTGATTTTTAAACTCCATCATATACCAAATTTCATTACTAAAAGTCTCGACCGATCTATAAGCATACCAATATTTTATACGTACATCAATGATTTTCATGCTAATTAAGGGTGTACTAATATGTTTTTGTTTCAGCCAGAGACTCCAAGCTTTTTGGAGTACTAGGTATGAAGCTGAATCAATATGCTTGAACAGAGATCAAAGCGAATAAAATGTGAATCCTTTAATATTACCCAATGAAAATATTGAACATTCAGTAATATTCGACGGTTGCGGGCTGACACACTATTGACAACACAATTTAAAAGCTGAACACATTTACTTTTGTAGATAGTCTGAAAATTGATCCTACATTTAAAAACTTAAGAAAATATGTATATCTATACGTTATGCATCTTGTCCAACGTTTTTAAAATTATTTTGTAATAAAATTATGAAAATAATATCACGGTTTTTTTAGAAAATGCTATGTC
Organism: Druceiella hillmani; assembly: GCA_039881145.1. Taxonomy (NCBI): domain Eukaryota; kingdom Metazoa; phylum Arthropoda; class Insecta; order Lepidoptera; family Hepialidae; genus Druceiella; species Druceiella hillmani. The sequence goes on along the minus strand of JAYKKI010000047.1, from coordinate 10,023,231 downwards.
AATTACAACATTTAAATAATTATGTAGCGAATTACTTTGTCTATAACCTTAACTAAACTAATTAAAAAATCCTTAGAAAAGTATCGATTTCATTAAATTAAAGGCAAGGTCATTGATAAAAGAGCCGTTAATCGCATGAAATTTTTTTTACGGCTAGCAATATTTCTCGCTCTTTGTACAGCAAAACTTGTACCATTTTATATATTTCTAAATCTTCTAACTTTCTCTCTCTCTATCTACATCGAGAAAGATTCTCTATAGTCTTAGCAATAGTGATGGTACTATAGTTGGCAAGAAATAAAATAATAATAAATAAGTAAATAAAATTGTATTATAAAATTAAAAACATATTGGAAAATCTACACATTTATGTCATTTGTAAATAAAATAAAAATATGACCCTCTCAATTAGTTAGGTAATAATCCCTTAATGAAATAAATACTGGTAGAATTGGGGTATAATTTTGATGATTTCTATTGTAGATATTGTCCTAGTTTCTAACGTATAATACTGCAAAATTCTTAACAATTCAGACTGATTCTCGTTATGATTTTATTATACTTATAGATTGCCATTTCTTTCATTCGGCATTCTACCTAGCCTAATTTGCTCGTAGCTTTTCCTGTATTACTTTCAGTTTCACAATTAAAACTGAAAGTAACTGACAATTGATTTTTAGATTTCTTTTTAAGTATACTACTGTCAACTTATATATTTGCTTTCTAATATACTATTTCTCATAATTCCCATTATTTTTATCAGTGTATTCTTCCCAGTACTAACTGCTTCTAATTTACGCAAACGTCTTCTGTAGGCCGTTTTGTGAATACACCGTTTCCTTCCTTCTGTTTTTATATAATAGATCCACAGCGCCGATTATTCAGTGGCTTAAATAAATATCCAAATTCCTCATAAAAAAACTCCTCATCCCGCAATGCCGGTTATTCTGTTTCGCATTTCGTTGCACAAAATATTTAGATAATTGACCAATCGACACAACTATTAAATGTATAATACATAATTTCAAAAGATTTAATCTTATTTATAACGAATATTTTATTATTCTAACTTTTTTAGATATTTGTCTTTTTAAAACAATAAAATATTTGGAAATTACATGATATTTAAACGTCGTTAACAAAGATACCTTTTCGCAGAGAAGCATTTTTAAAAAAAATATGTACAATCATATTTTAATGAACGGAAATCAAATAGTAACTATCGAATTCTGATGTCTAAACTCAACTCAAATCGTCAACTGCGATAGTACAGAAAGAATGCATGACAGTTATCTAAAAAAAGCACCTTGACTTCACTGAAGGTTAATTACCTAACTTCTGAATTATAAACAAACTTCTGTAACTTACAAATGTACCGATGACTAAATGACAATTACCATTGCTATGAGATACGCCACACATTTGGCAAAAATTATGTGTCGCAGTTAATTTTTGAAACATTGTGAAGTTTTCGTGAGATTCCGAGATACTTTATCAACAGTAAGAGTAAAATATACAGTCCGTCGCCTTGTCTTTGGCAAGAAATGGCACGAAGATATAGTGTAGGAATAGATAATTCAAGAAAGACAAATAAACAAAATCATACAAATTTTTCGAATTTAGCGAGTTAAAAGGAAATAAGCTAATGACAAAATCTAAATCATTTCAATGTCACAAAATTGCTATGAAAATTATACAGCAAATTCACGTATAATCTTTCTCCTGGCCCATTTGCAAATTTGACAACACCTAATAACATGAAATTTGACAACACCTAAATATTTCTAAATATAAAGTGTGTATGAAAAATATAATGTAAAATATTTATCGCAACATTTTGACAAAAATTATATTGAAATGTACTTAAATGTAAATAAGTTTCATTCAAAATGTATCAGTTTGTATCCGAATTTTCCAAGAGAAAATTTCTAATCACAAGCTAATATCAAGAGATGGCGCACTCGACAGAAGAAGAGCGCACAGCTTTACGACCGTGGGACGCCACGAGACGCCCACGTCTCGCTGCCATAAAGTCCCTCCACTTGAATCAGCTGGTTTTTGAACGCTTTACGATTCTCCGCCGTTTATGGAACCCCATCGGACTGAAATGATTTAGCTTGAGTTTCGAGCAGATAAACTTTTTTTATTTATTAGTAATACAGATAATGCATAAGTTTGGACATTTACAGTTTAAATGAACTTTCCCTACAATTTATCTCAAATAAAATCCACGACAATTAATTTAAACCTTTTACGAATGTTAAACGCTGTATTTATTATAGAAAGTAAAATTATTGAGTAATCTTGTGCAAATCGATGATTGTATCATGCTTATCAATCAAAGAGAGTTTAATTAAAGTGTATCACACTATGAGGACGAAATGAAGTTGACCGTGCAATAAATATGTCAAGTAACACAAGAGTTTTTCGTTTTAAGGTACTTAATTTCGACAAATTTAGTTTTAAATATGACTAAAAAGTACTTAATTATAACATTACTAAACGTATGATAAATTACCCAAATTAGATCCTTAATAGATATTTCTTCTGTTTGGAGTTACTATTTTAGGTGATAATTTATTATTTTACCTCGTTTATCATATGTCTCTATTACAATCTTCTTTATCCGGTTTCTAATCAAGTTGGTAAATATAACAAATAATTCCTAATTCGTCCGTCTGTTTATTCGTGGTGCGTGGATATTTTCTTAAGTGCCTGATATTAAAATTAAAATAATTATATAAATTTTGTGCCAACACATAGACCCGATGCCGAGAAAAAATAATAAAAATATTTTGCTCTATCTCAGAACATCGAAATATTGTATTTTCTTTAAATTAGCTCGAGTGAAGTGTCATATGAAGGTCGTTCTTGGCACATTCCAACACCATTTTAAAACGCTTTTGTTAATTTTACTTGTATGTAACAAAGTATGTACACAAATTTAACAAGTCTGTTTTCGACTTATGCAATTCTCTGCTAAGCTGATATAGTGATGGAATGAACGTCGCTATGGAAACTTCTCAATAGCTGCCAGTAAACCCACCAAGTTTAAGCTCGTTTATATTGTATTGTATATATAACAGTCTCAATGCATAATTTTGTTAAAAAAGCATTGATATTTTAAAACGACAATTTTATCTTATTTCATATTTAACTTGAATAGTCATAAGGGAAAATAATTTCAAAATTATAAGAGATGTAAAAAACTTGCCTTAAAATAATAATTTCCTAAAAAAGGCTGAATAATTAAACATCCATGATACATAGCCCTCATTGCAAGCGTCCGCATACTTGCGGACCGTATGCTTGCTTACCGCGTCATTGCATACTTTTAATCAAATATGAAATTCGGAAAATGTGCTTGTTAACTAATACGGGTATTATTCTGTTTTTCAAATATCCACTATACTCTACACAACCTATCCTAGCATAAACAAATTTAACCTAACGAAATCTTACAAAACTTAATGCAAACTAACATAATATAACCAAACCAAAACTATCATCACATGACATAATCCAATCCAACATAACTCAACCTAACCTACCCCAACTCAAACTAATTCAACTTAACTTAACCGAACATGACCCAACACAATCTAACGCAACTTAACCTAACCCAACATAACCTAATCAAAATAAACACAACCGTCGTTTTTTTATTATGTTGTCACAAAAAAGCACCCTTTGCACCCTTTGCTCGAAACGCTTCGCGGTTGTTTTGACATTCTATAACACATCTCCAGCAAATGCTCGAAATCTAGTCCATAAGCAGCAGTAGCATAAGGTGAGATTATAACACGTTAAAAATATCACGTTTGTATCTACAGTGGTTTTTTAGACATTTAACTTGAAAAATCGTCTATTTCGTATTAGTCACTCACTCACTGACAGATCATCGAAACTAAGTAAAGTAGTTCCAGAAAAGATAGAAACTTGAAATTTGGCAAATATGTAGTGTCTAGAATCCCAATATAGGAATAACTTTAAATTAACGAATTACGATTAAAATATGGGAATCTTGAAATAATGGGCTAGACACGCAGATAAAGTATATTTTAATAAACCTATCAAGTCTCATACATAGGTAATAGGTCTATACATTTCTTGAAACAAGTGTAGTTCTGGAAAGTATTGAATATCAAAATAATCCAAATATATACCTATTCCAGATTAAAGGTTAACTAAATACTTCTATGGAAATATACACTTGCTAGAGTTTTATTTATATTAGTACATGTAGACTATTTTGATGTATATCAATCTTCTCGTTGAATACGATTTTTTATAACCGTCAACGATATACGTTCAATCCATTAACAAAAGCTATAAATTGGGTGAGCGACATAGATTAGTCAAATTTTCCAAATGTTTTCGAAGTGTAAGTGTTTTGTGGGTACAAAATTTCCACTGAGCACTCGTATATAATTATATTTTATTTTCCAAAAGATAAAACAAATTATAAATTTAAACATATTACAAGTGATCACTTTAAGTCCCGAAGCTTTACACCTGTCTTTATGCTAAATATAAATATACTTACTTTCAAATTATTTTATAACTTTTGTCTCATTTATGTGATTGTAAAATATCTGTAAAAAAGTAATTACAGATTGATGAAATATATTTCAATAAGTAGTTCCATCATATAGGTATTCTGCAATATTTGCAAGTAGCAAATATTGTAAATATACCAATTTTAAGTTAAGAGTCGTTCGCAACTCCAATTTATTCAAGAAAATTAAAATTTAAAAAAATGTGGCAATTACTGTGAAAATTACTTTTTTGAAAATTAAGTAAAGGCTTATAACTCAAGAGAATAAGTGATCACACTGGTATAAGTAAAAACATTATTAAAACTAGAGCAAGCTTTGAAATAATTTTTTTCACAAAGAAATTATGAAAAATAAATAATAGAGAAATTATTGTTTGACATGTAAAAGTAAATTATAACGGAAAAAAATAAGTACGGCGTCAAAGGCCAGGTGAGTATGAGTAATAGATTTCTATTATTGATATAAATAAGAACATCAACCAACTGGTAATTAAATGAAAAAGAATATTACACCAGTTTAGGTTAAATCCGCACTAATGAAAAACCACATTATCATGTAGAAAGCTACCATTCACATTCAAGTTTCACGTAAAAATCTGTGTGAAAACATCAGCTTTCGAACAAAATATAATATTTCCAAAGTATTATATTCTAATATTGTAAAAATCACAAAAACGTTTCCTGTTATATAATATTGAAGCCAAATTCTACTGAAAGAATAAAACTGATAAAAGAAAATATAATTAGTCGTTTGCTTTGCATTAGATTTATGCTTTTACTGAATTATGTTGAAAGGATCCTAAAAATAAAATGACTTTCTGTTTTAAATTACATACAAAGATACTTTTAAAACGATTAACAAATGTCAGAAGTAAAGGTTAAAGAAATTATTGATGCATTGAAAAGGCGCACCAGGCGTGTTACTCTCTATTTCATTCGCGCAGTGCAGAGCGCTGTGTACCGACGAAAAGTTGGATATTCACAGACTGCTAGAGAAATTAAACCAAGGTTCAACTTCGTCTAAAAATAGAAACCATTTACAATAGAACTAAATAGTGTTAAGCGAATTTCACGAATTGTTTTCTTATTTATTCTTTAAAATGAAACATGTGTTTATTACCGGCGCATCAATCAAAAATAAAAATCGTTTACTTCATCATCAGTTTTTTATTTATCACGATAAGTGGAGAATTCAATTCATTGTTTAACTCTACAATCGACAAATGAAAGTTGGAACTTTTAAATCTAATTTGCTCCTAATAAATAAAATATTTAATAATTAGACTACATAGACTTAAATTAATCTAGGTTTCAGATATAGAAAACCTAAAAGAAAATAAACCGGCAAACAGAAGGAATAAGTTAGAAGTTTGCATTGTTACAACATTCAAGCATAAAACTAAATCAATACACTGGCAGTGTATTGATTTGATCCTAATTTGGAAGCTATTGAAAGTCCATAATCTTTCAAAATGAGAATGTAAACTAAATATAGAAAATATTCAAAATATTTCAGAAAAAAAATATACAGTTCAAATTAATTTTTTTCGGACAGAATTGGAACTTTCAATACTACAACGATACTACGAATTCATCTAAATTGTGTCAATGATTCTTCGAGTAAAATAATCATGAAAACATATAACATATAAACATCTATGATATTAACTAATATTGTTTCCACCGAATCAGTACAGGACGAACCGGTGAATTTTGTCTAGTTCCAGAAAATTGCGAAAATATCTGCAATGTAAGTGCAGTCACAGTTTAAATTTTAATCAATATTTGTGAAATAACATGTTGTGACTAACTGACTAATTCGTCATTGCTGAGCTGAAACCGCTGGCTCCAGGAACTTAACATTTTTCTTGGAGGTTCCTTATATAAAATAAGTATATACTATGGAAGAGATTTTTTCCAACTCTAAAGCGGTCGCCTCTAGGATTGGGGTTCAAAATGCAATTGTGAAAGAAAAATCAAAGTGAAATTTTAACATTAAAATTTCACAAAAGCTCTACGAAAAATAAGTAATTAAATACATGTTTTACCGTGTTTTTTTTTAAATCAACACCTAAGGGGTAAACTGGGAGTTCAAAGTAATATAAAACAAAATATTAGATGGGTTTACTAAATCGAATCATTGTGAAAGTATGCTAAAAAATAAATAAGTGAACAAATATTTTACAGTTTTTCCATAATTTATCCCTAAAGGAAAAAAATGGGAGTTCAAAATTTGTATGAAAAATAACCAAAAAAAATAAATGGTTCTATCAACTTTGCACAAGATAAACACATTTTAATTTTTTTTAGAAATCGACTTTTAAAGGGATGAAATTGGAACTCAAAATTCATATGAATAGAAATGAAGTGGTTTACAAAAAAATCTAAAAATAAATAAATGGAGAAATGTTTTATAGTTTTTTGGAAATCGGAGTGGAAATGGAGTGCTACAATCTGCGGTATGTTTTGCAAATCAACCACATCCTGGTGTTTTCTATGTATTGGTATGAGTAGCGTACAGGTTAAATAAAAAATATATCCTAGTTTTGTGAACAATGTGCACAAAACTAGAATATATTATTATATTGAATTGGACTGATACATACCTACGATAGTGCAATGAAGGTCACGTCAGTATTTTATGGGGTAGAGTGGCTAAGTTCAAATTTGAGGATTTACATAAAAGTTATTCGTACTGCTGGGAGTTAGATTTAAATATTTTTTTTGTTAAATCAATCCTTTATAACTTAATCCAATTAATTAAATAAATACGAAAATAAATTTCTTTATCACACTGATATGGTTCAAATATACGGTCGATTTTTCCTGAAATTTGGCTTACAAATTACCTACTTTATGAAGATAAAGATAAAATATATTTTATTTTAAGTAATGCTAATTCCATGTAAACAAAGCCACGGACAACAGCTAGTAAATGATAAACATAATGCCAAAAATGGAATAGTTATAAATAAAAGTACTCAGTTTGACAAAGCCAGAATTTAATTTTCAATTAGCAAATTATTTTATTTTGAACTGATTTCTTAATTATATGTCAATATATACTTTTGTTAAGTTTAGTTCGTTATTTATATTTAAAATTCTTAGTGGTTCCAAACTTTTGCACTGCAATGAATTTAAGTTTTGGTTTGCCGTGTCATTGTTCGAGATCATTTGCATATTCGGAAATATTTTTCGTAATTATAATATTTTTATTGCAATTCACGTAAACAACTAAAAATAAACAAAAAATTTCAATATGAAAGATGCAATCAAATGAATCATCGATGCATGGATTTGATTTAGGGAATTGTGGCGAAAACAGACCGCGACGTTTATAAATATGGAATTATCACCTGTATTACTAATAATGCCTGCAAAAGATTTGATTTTTAATAAAATTATTATATTTTTATTGATAACAATCACCTATGTGAAACACATCGCCATGTATTTAACAGTATATAATAATTAAAAAGACGAACAAAATATGAACTATTTACTAATGACAAGATGGGCCTGAAGAATGTAACAGTGAACAATGTTAATATGTTCTGTGTAATTCGAAATAAAAATTGAAGCCTTTTAAAATCATTCACGTGGCCGTCCATCATCATGATCATTTATCTCAGAAATCTCTTGACGCTAAAATTAGGTACTTGGCAGAGTGATGAAGCATGTTAATTCACTATTTATTAATAGTTAATACTCAAGTATATCACTAGATGTTTACCGGGAACCTATAGCTATGGTTCGAAATGACAGAAATATAATGCTTCAATATTCATATTTACCTAAATACAGGTGTTTTCTTTATAAACTTGAAAAAAACATATTAATAAAATTAAAAACACCTATCAGAATAATAAAAACAGTAACATTAGAAATTACTTTCAATACTTGTTTGAAGACTAACAGTCGATATGACTTTATTAATATACCAACTTACTGTTATACAATAACGCCGATAAAACTGTGCAAAGGTAGCTATAGCAAAATTAGCTCAATAAATTGTAATAGCCTTTTTAAAGACATTGGTCAGAATTTTTAAGACAAAGAATGAAAAGTTCAACAATTTACAACATGTTCAAAAAATCCACAATTTTTGTTAAAATATTTAGAATGGTCTTTTCAAAAACAATTTATTAGTGGAAAACTAACGCAACGTTGTACAAAAGTCTACGTGCTTTGGCACATTTCAAATGTTTTATTTCTAAAAATTCTTTCATGTTAAGAATATCAATAAATATATCAAAAGCTTATGTCATAAGCTGTAGAGAACGGTGCAGTTTTAAAATATTTCAGCAATTTACTTTAGCGTATGTCGAAACAATGTATCAGTTGCATACTATTCGATAGTAGTTTAATAAAATATTAACAGTTGAGATAATGATAGACAAACGTGAGTAAATTCATAAGAGTTAACTCGGAAGTTTTAATTTTATATAATGTCGTAGTGAGAGTAAAAATAGTGATAAACTCCAAACCCATTACATTTTTTTCAGTAATGTCCGGTACAACATTATATATCTGAGTAAAATACGATTTTATTCACAAATTATTCTATGCCTATAGTAAATTTATGAGTAAAGTAGATCTTTATTATGAATAAGATCGAGAAACTTTGAAAAAAGATTAAACGAAAAACGTGATTACTCATTTTATTTAAACGACTCATATAGAACGCAGTGTTCAATACTACCATTACTTTTCTGTTTTAGATGGGATTCAAAATAAAAAGCACACAAGCTAACAATAATAAACAAAACCGAGCATTATATGCATTGAGTACCTTTGGTGACTCAGGAATATGTCTAAAACTCTGACAGAAAATATTCTCCCTGATAATGTCAGAAAATAGCAAAGAAGCCAAAACAACAACTAATTAAACATTCGGAATAACAACTAATGCATATTAGCAAGGCTTATTTATATTCTAAATTTTATAAATGCAACGGATAAAGTTTCCTTTTCTAGATACAAAAAATAAAATGTCATTTACCATGATATGTTTAAAAAAAAGACATATTCTTATAAACAAAAATGAAATTTCTTATTACCAAAGAATAATGTAAATGATGAAAATTTAAATTTACATACACATTACATACCATCATAACTACGGTGTGATTCCATAATCCCGGAATTTCTTAATTCCGGGATCTCGACCTTTTTTTCAATATTTGAATTCCGGAATTGGGTAGCCATAATACGATAATTTCGATATTTGCATAATATAATAAATCTTTTGAGTGTAAATTTCATTCTGGATGCGCCCGTGGTGCACGCGTTTACTTCCATAACAACATGCATATTCGCCTGCCTCCACTGTCCCGTCCGCCGTCTGCTCCCCTTTGTCACCCTACTCACGTACTCTTATTAATATTGTAGTGATTTACTCGTAGTAATTTGTTAAAGAAGTTGGTTAATAATTAAATCAACAGTTTGTACGCAACGGCTTATCATTGTTGGTTAGTAATAATGATATGGCTTGATTTATTAACATAAGCAGATTTGTCATAATTTTGACTTTAGGAATTCTGGACGTATGGTGATGGGAAACATATTTACCTTATAATAAATCATCTATCTTACATAAAGCTCCCGAATTTTGTTTCTTTTATTATCTGCGCTTTTAATGACCATCTCACAGGTTTTTTGCCCCCTCGAAAGTTTCTGTATAAATATTGATAACCATGAGTATATATATATATATATATATATATATATATATATATATATATATATATATATATATATATACATATATATATATATATTCATTTTTTTTCAGACATTTATTGAAATAGATACAGTGTTAAAGCATATTAAACCGCATACGGTTATATGCTTTATTTATCACTTTATCAAATTTCAATTTCTACATCTAATTATTTCTAAGAAAAAAGGCTGTGCAACGGATAGACAAATAAACATGTGAGTAATCTTACAAGAGGTTCAATTATTTCCTTTTGATATACGAAATCCTAAAAAAAACTATTTTTTTATTAAATTTATGTTATAACACACAAATTTAACGAAATATAAAATACGTAGAGCACTGGCATGGAAACTAATTCCAAATAAAGCAGTTACAAATTGAAAACTGGATTGCAGTCAATATTGAAATAGCAGGCAAGTTCTCGTTAGGTGCGGTAATTGAAACTCAGTTCGACAGACGTGGACAAATCGCCAATCGTTCTCGTTCGATGTATCTACATCTGCATGCAGTACTGAGTTGCAGCTTATACCTTTCATTTATCTAAAATGTACTATGTGGGAAAGCAATAAATCATATACGTGTTGTTAAGGAAAAGTGTAAATTTTATTTAAAAAGTCAACCTTACTTACGTTTCTACATACGAAATGGATAATAAATTATTCACACCCACGATTGAAAAATTAGAGGTCGGACACACTGGGCATTGCTTTGCAGCTTAAGATTTCGCAAAGAGAACCTATATATGGCATAATTTAAGTTTTAATTTTAAATGAACTTTCTAATAATATTCCTCTAGATGGTGTATTAAATTAAATCATTTTTTTTTGGTACAACATTTTAATTGAGATACCATCTCAAGTAAATGTACCTGCAGAATATTATACGCATAAATATAAATGTGTAGAAACCGAAAGTTATAAGGTGACGGACATGACGAAGTTAGAAATATTTCTTGTTTTACTACGAACGTATAAAAACCCTAATTGTCCTTTATTTCCAGTGGTTGAATATAGAGAGCTGAACGATGAAAAACCCATTCCTTACTCACCCACAATTATCAGCTATTCATTTTTTTATTTATTTAAAATGATAGTAGTGTTAACTTTTAATATTTTTAACGTCACGAGTTAAGTAATCATACCCGTGCCATCTGTCCGCAAAATAATAACATCTGATTGATGACGGCAACTAACTAAGAACCAACTCAGTATAAAAATCAAATTAGTTAAGTTACAAGAATGCCAGCTGATACGCAACATCGGATGGATAGCAGCACAATACCAAGAAGCAAATTAGCATAAATTTAAAATAAATTAATCTACAAGAATGTTGTTAAGACACAAAAATCCAATAGATGTTATATTACTAAGAAGCAAGTCAACAAAAAACATCAAATAAAACTAAGTTTCCCAGAACGCAAACGTCAGCAGAGGAGAGCTATAAATAGAGTCCGAGCAATTGATGGGAAAAGCCACCGTCTTAAAGTTACCATTATTCAGTTGATTTGCTTTATAAAAAAACAAACTAGACGCAATCGCTTACGAAGAACAGTTAGATACGTGGGAGGATCTTATATTATCATAGAAAAAAAGACTAACGGAAATTAGGAAATACAAGTAACACAAAAATTGATCCAGACCACTAAACAAATATCACAAAATGTATATAAATATGAGCCTAGAATTAGAGATCTATTAGATATAATTCTTTCAATAGGCATACATAGTGATAATGGCTGCTAATAAAAGATCACAATAAAACAATTCGTTAACAATATAGAATCTCAAATGTCAATAGGTGTTAGAATTAATAGACCTGAAAGAAACGATAATACTTGGGAGATGGGAGGCGACGAGAGTAGAATACTGAAAAATACAAACATAAATATTAATAACCATACTTGTATTCATAATAAAAATAATAATAGAATACCATTAGATATCCACAACAAATATATGCAATAGTATACAGACAGATCGAAATTACCACAACGACAAAAAAGCAATGGGTAAAAACCGAACTGCCCTGGAAATATAATAAGAATCATGGGTCAAATATGCAGCGACCGTCTATTCGATAGAATTTTGAAGTCCTTGCGCACGGCCAATAGACCACCGTATCCAAATTAGGCTTCGGAAAAGTTATTTTATACACACCAAAAGTCAAACATAGATATACAAACACACCATAAAACAGACATTAACAATCAAGAGTATAATCAAAACGATTACTTTCAATATGACTATGAAAATTACAATGACACATTAGAAGACATACATCCTCGGGTAACATACAGCAGAATTTCCACGACATTCAAAATAGAGACCCAAACACGTAATGAAGATTAAATATCACCACATTAAACACCATCTACCTTATATAATACACCTAGAATTCAGTAGAAAATTCCTCATAGACGCTGGAATTTCAAGCTCGATGGTTTTCGTTAACATAGTCAATAACTTAATCGAAAACTGATAAAATATGAACCATTTGAAATATGAACTGTCCACCTGACTTCGCCCTACAATTACGTGACCGTTCCACCACGTCCATTTGCTTTTAATTCCGAAATTATTCACAAATTCCTCAAATTCGACTTTAACCCTAAATATAGACGTTTAATTGGGCTAAATTTATTAAGAAAATTATGTAGTAAAATAAATTTAAAGAACAAAACCTTATTCACAAAAACTGCTGAACTTTCAATCCATTTCGACTACCCGAATCAAACAATTCAAATACATCCCAGATGCGAGCAGATAGTAACTAAACTAAACAAAAATGACTCAGAAATTATATTCAAGACGCAAGTTTATAGAAACAGGGTTAATAACGTCATAAAGACCGGGAAAATTATAACGTCGGTCATTAAGAACCAAAATTATGAAATATACAACACCGATCAAACTAGAATGCTTATAATAATAAATCAACACAAAATTAATCATTACATATGCCCCATCGATATAAGTAATGAATTAAAAGAAAACTAAACAAGACTAAGGACAAATCACATGACTGACAAAGAAAAAAGAGAAACCAATATGATGTGTTTTTGATAAAAAGATATTTTCCATTCATAAAATCTTCCGCTCACTTTCACACATGCTATTAAACACAAGCTGTTACGTGTTACGGACGATACCCCCATTTTCGTCAGAAATTATAGACGAGCCCCGTGTTTAAACCAAGAGATCCAACACCAAATTGATGACCTATTAAAGAAAAGTATAATTAGAAACATCCTTTCACCCTAGTCCTGCCCAGTTTACATTGTGCCCAAGAAGGCAGTTGCTTCAGGTTTTAAATGGCGCCTAATTCTAAATGGCGCCTAGTAGTAGATTTCAGACGTTTGAATGAACATATCATAGTAGATAAATATCCATTATCCAACATCTCTGAAATTTTAGATAAGTTAGGACGAGTCCAATATTTCATGACCCTTGATTTGGCTTCCAGTTACTACCAAGTCTAAATGGACGAATCTAATATAGAGAAAATCGCATTTACCACAGACGGCGACCATTTACCACAGATTCGACCTTAAGAATTCGACCTTAACCCAACACATTTCAACAACTCCTGGACAAAATTTTGAGAGTTCTGCAAGATAACACACGTTACGATTAGTCAAATCGGAATTCCTTCGTAAAGAAGTAGACTTCATCGGACATAATTAACTGACAAAGGTTTATGCCCCAATCAATATAAGGTAAAAACTGTTATTAATTTTCCTATAACAAAAATCCGAAAACAGATTAATGAATTTTTAGGCTTAGCCAAATCGATGACTAGTTGTTTAAAAAAGAACACTAAAATTATCCACAATCCCTTTTTCATAGACTCTTTTGAAAAATATAAACAACTCTTGACGAACGCACCCCCATTACAATACCTTGATTATGACAAACCATTCATCCTCACTACAAACGCTTCGGACTTTGCACTCGGCGCAGTATTATGACAAGGTAGTCGATTCCGACAAACCGGTAGCGTACGATTGTCAAACGTTATCCGACACGGAAGTAAAGCTTTCTGTAATGGAAAAGGAACTACCCGCTATCATATGGGCTACGAAACACTTTAGACAAGTGGTTCCCAAAGTAATCTGAACTGATACACATCTAAAAAAATAATATTTGGCAACCCACAGTGCCCAACTTGCATTATTTTACTGCTGCATCATTTTCTTGTTTATACATGTCTTAAATATGTGAATGATTTAAAAAAAAAACAACTAATTTTAGAATTTTTTATTTACTAGAGTAGATAATAAAATATCATTCTATGACGATCTACTCGTTTCCTATTTTTTACCATTACAGCTTTGGAGTCGACTTCGATTTTAATCACTTTTGATTGCAATGAAGTCAACACGTCCAATTTATTTGTATATTTAGTTTCAATATGAACCATGGCTGAAAATCCCAATTCACATAAATATGATATAGTGAAGGGGAGAAGGACTTTCATGGCTTCATCAGACAGACAGGGATAGGTGTCAGCAAGTAAAAGCCAGAATTTGGATAGTTGCTTGCGATCAAAAGTGTTTTCCAGCGACTTGTCTTCTGATAAATCCATAACTTCAAGTGCTTTTGTGGACAGTTCAGCTGGTATATTGTCTTAAAATGGGTTACAAACCTAGGTCGTGTTTTTAATCTCTTCTCTGAAGTATGTTTCAAAGTTATTTTTTAATTCAGTTACATGTGTGGAAATAGCAGAAACTATGTTGCTATCTGGCTGCACTTCATTTTCTATAACAAAAGTTCAAATGTTTTGAATATAATCATAATTTTCTTCTTCTGTACATTTCCTCCACAACATAAATGTTTTTCATGAACGTTCGAATTTTGTCGTCACTGAAAAAATGTCGGATCCGCCTAATCCTTGCAGATATAAATTGAATTTGTTTAACTTTGAGAAAATATCCGCCAAATATGTAAGCTTGTGAATGAATTCTTCGTCCAGTAGAGATTCAATATATTCATTTTTTCCTTCCAGGTAAACTGTAACTTCACTGCGTAATTCGACTAATCTTGTTAGTACTTTCCCTCTTGATAGCCAACGTATGCAGAAGAAGGGATTTATGAAGGATATTTCTTCGCACAACTTTTGAAATAATCGTGCTTGTAAGGGTCGCGTTTTAATTTAATTTACAATTTTTACAGCAGTATTTAGCACCCTTTTTAAATCATCGGACAATGGTTTTACAACCAATGCTTCTCCGTGAAGGCTACAGTGCGTCTACGAAATATTGATACTTCGTTCAAGAACCCTTGTGATGAAACTGCTCTTTTGCCACACATAGATTAGTGCATATGCCGATACCGTTATTCCATTGCAAACTTTTTTCTATTTTATAAGTAATAATTTCTTGGAAAATGTCTTATTGCCGTTCCAAGCCAAATTGGTTTGCAGAGCAAAATATCTTCATGCGTGTTGTTACGCAAGTAACTGAGATAGGCTTTGTACATCGGTAGACTCATCCAATTGTAGTGAAAAATATTTACTACTTATTGCTCTCCGAATTAACTTTTTCTCCGCCCATTCAGACATCTCGTCAATTCTTTGTGAAACAGTATTATAAGAAAGTGTTATACGCTCGATTTCCCCCACTGCTTTTTCTCCAAACATCGCTCCAACTGCATCTTTAATCGATGGCAAAACTAAGTTTTCACCGACGGTATGAGGTCCAGCTCCTCTTACCTGCTTCTTAAGCTTAAGTTTCTTAAGGCATAAGTAGCATTTTCCTTAATATTTGTGAAATGTGAAATAATATTCTTTAAGGATTTAATTTCCAATAACTTTGTTGTAATAAATTTAACAGGTTTGTTTTTAAATGGGAATGCTTTGTTTCTATTTGACGTGTCAACTTACCCAGACGCATACTTTCGTTCGCCAATATTTCGCAGCAAATCACGCATTTATAACGTGGGTCCATCGTATCATGATTGCACGTAAATCCTGGTTTCAGGTATTCCTCGTCATGTTTTCTCACAATTTTTCGACGATTTGTTTCATGTGTACTCATCGAGGGAGCTTATAGCTACAGGCCCAGTATCACTATTTTCATTCGAAATATGGTCTTATATTTTTTCATCACTCTATACACAATCTGGTGGTATACGTTCTATCCGTTTCAACCACTTGTCCATTGTTTCGTTTTAAACTCACGAGACGGAACGACGAACAGTACACTACAGTGACGACTGACGAGTGACGCTTGGACTCGTGAGTCGCTTTCGGCTGCTAGGTCTCCGCCCCCGCACCCTTCGGCGAGCAAACACTTAAAGGTCATGAAGATAAAAACGCCTCCCACCTCGTCCAAATGGAGTATGCATGACGCGGCGATACAAATTTGTATGCCACGTAAACATTTGCAGCTTTTATTCAAGGCATTCGTGTCCCGGTCATCGTAACGAACGCTTTTCTTAAGTGAATTTGCAATCGGTTTTTAACTAATAAACACTGTTAATTGTTATATGAAACTATGCAGAAATTGTCCCGTAAAAAAATCGACAGACCTAATGGAAACCACGTACATACAATCCGATAACGATAGGCAACATAAAATGAAAATAGTGATACTGGGCGTATACCTATTAGCTCCCTCGATGAGAACACATGAAATAAATCGTCGAAAACTTATGAGAAAACATGACCTTAAACCAGGATTTACGTGCAATCATGATATGATGGACCCATGTTCTAAATGCGTTATTTTCTGCAAAATATTGGCGAAAAGAAAGTACGCATTCGAGTAAGTTGACACGTCTTATTGAAACAAAGCATTCCCTTTTACAATACAAACCAGTGAAAATTTTTCAAAGAAAGTTATTGGAAATTATATCCTTAAAGAATATTATTTCACATTTTACAAATATTAATGAAAACTCTACTTATGCCTCCTATTTTATTAGCTTAAGCAGGCAAGAGCAGGTAGACCTCATACTATTAGAGAAGTAGACCTCATACCACTGAGGTATACACTAAATTTAATTTAAGTATGCACCATTATTATCTCCTACTTGTCGCCATCTAGTTGGCAGTGACAATATACCTTTCTTGTAAAATTTCGACCACTTTGATTCAAAAAACTATGCGAGGTCGTTTTGGAGATCTTTTTTGACGTGGAATTTTTTTTCACGTAAATGGTTACTTAAAGCCCTGAATGAATGGTAATCAGAGGGCGCAATGTCCGGCGAATATGGTGGATGAGTGAGTAGAACCCAGCCTAGCGCTTCTAATTTATCACAACTACATTTTGCAACATGTGGTCTAGCATTATCATGTAGAAAATAAACTTGATCCTGTTGACTACGCAATTTGCTAGCTAATGGGCCCAATTGTTCCCTCTGGAAACAACTCCCAATGAATAATGACATGCCATCATCACCTTTTTGGTACTTATTTCAGGTTTAGATACTGAAAATTCAGTTTCTCCGACACCCAACCATTGACGTTTGCGTGTATGGTTAACGTGTGTAACCCTCTTCATATCGCTAGTTACTAACTGATTCAGCCAATCTAAATTACGTTCCAATGTCAATAACTGTTGACAAGTATGAACTCTGCACTGAAAATGATATGATGACAACTCGTGGGGTATCCACACACCGTATTTTGAAACTTTTCCCAATTCATGTAAATAAGTTCCTTTAGTGCCATGACTGCAGTATAGCTCATCTGCCAATTAACGAGTCGTCAGACGAGGATCCTCCTCAATTAAGCGTCGTAATCGACGTACATCCAATTCAACAGGACGTCCGGTACGGGGTTCGTCCTCAAGATCGTAGTCCTCATTCCTGAACTTTCTGAACCAAATCTTTGCCATCACGTAAGATACCGTGGACTCGCCCATCACATGACATATTATTTGTGGCAGTCTTTGCATCGTAACCCAGACGAAATTTGTAAAGTAATAGAATCCGTATTTGATATCGATTTAAATCCATTATCTTTTATCTAATTCACCCGAAGTTTCGGCGCTGACTATTGTCAACTGACTGCACTTTAGCCTATTTATACCCTACAGTAAAACCTTCTAGAAGTTTCGAGAACCTATCTAGAAAAGTCCCGAAGTTGTGATATATATATATATATATATATATATATATATATATATATATATATATATATTAAATGACATTTTATTAATTACTAATATATTTTTAATTACTACTTGCCATAAATTGTACAAATTTCATTTCTCCATAATCCTCGAAAAATCGCCATAACCTTAATCCTCCGTGGCATCCTTCCTTTGAAAATATTATTGCGAATACTTTAATTGTCAGAGTTGTATGTACCAATACAAAAGAGTTTCCCGGAATAAATAACAATTAAAACATA
This sequence comes from Druceiella hillmani, assembly GCA_039881145.1. NCBI lineage: Eukaryota > Metazoa > Arthropoda > Insecta > Lepidoptera > Hepialidae > Druceiella > Druceiella hillmani. The sequence continues at coordinate 10,004,596 of JAYKKI010000047.1, read as the reverse complement.
AAGTATTCCATATTATTTTAAAACAGGCTCATTTTTAAATTATGTTAAACTATTTTTAAGCAAATTATGTGAAAGCTAATTATTGCGTAATAATAATAGAAACATAATTACAACTTTAAGTAAAAAATCAATCATAAACTTACGTTGTTCAACGTAGGAAATTGATTATAAAATGGGATCAATCATCATCTGTATTCTCTTCTGCTGATAGAGTTTATACTATTGGCAAACTATCTATTGACAGATTTACAAATCTGTCTATGCATTTGGTTACACCCTGAAAGCTTACTCACCGACTTATTCCCAAAAATAAAAATTCAGTCAACACCATTCAGTTCAACTAAATCCTGAGATCAGAAAAATATCCGCCGTTTTGAAAAATTTTGTGGAAAAGTCTTACCTCTCCTAAACCTGAATCCTTCTATATTCTTGTGCTTTCCTTCCTCCATTCTAACTTATGTCAATATTTGGATAATATTTTTTTGTAATTTTCATAAGACAACGTTAAAAATCAAAACAAGAGTTACACGATATACAGCCTTACAGTCAACTGTCAGGCGTCCATTTTTAATCGTCCATTGTTTACTTTGAACCGTATAAAAACTTTATGCAGCTGTATAGATATTCGGAGAGCGTCAGCGCAAGCTTGTACGCAATAACACGCTAGAATTAATAAAGGAAACGGGGTGGATGGTGCTCCGATCATACCCGGAGATAGACTGTATACTCAGTATCCCCCGTCTACCCCCTTTGCTCCCCCAAACGTAGCATGTTCCGTGCAATAAATGATATTACCGGCCGCGAGCTACACTGTCGCAAATCTTGCTAAATGGCGTCTGCGGGCTTTAAAAATTCGCTCCATTTAGCGTTAGTAAGATAAAAAGCAGTCTAAGTGTCAAATAAACATTTTAACGAGACCAATTGATACAAACTTTTCATTTCAATTTTAATTTTCCATAAGTGGTAAAATGGTTTTAAGCAACATATAAATAAAACGTGTGTTTTTGGATTGGTTATAATGTCCAATGGAAGAATATTATTAATTAACCTTAAGTAATACCCAATAGCATAATCCAATTATTAAATAATTTTTAGCGGATACAAATATTTTTACTGAAACTATTGCGATCTTTACCCGAAGGATTCAGAGAACCTTGTGTTCACGAAACGTCCTTACAACGTCTGTCTGTTGATTGTTAGAGGCCACAACACGCAAACAGTATGGACTATGGATTTCAAATTTACACGTAAGACGCTTTGACTTAAAACTAAACATAATTTTTAAAATTACGTCTAATACAATTTCGGGGAAGTCTGGGTGCATGTAGTTTTCCACTTATATAGTTGAAATAAGCGCTTTGAGGAGAGTAAATGGGTTACACATTTTTTGTAATTAAAAAATCGACATAGGGGGCCGTCAAAGAAATGAATTTACCACTGTTTTTTTGTGAACTATATCTCAAAAATGGCAGTATTTGTACTTATGCGCAAGTACTAAATGTTGTATATAAAAAAATTGTGCGTGTACTTACATACGTGCGTTAGAAGTTGTACTTCTTTGACATAATACGAGAATAACTTTAAAAAGGACTTAAGCGTGGTTGCAAACACGGTTGGTAAAATCGAAATTCAATCAAATAATTATTATTTAAAACAAAATTGTAATGCAAATTAATACACGCCATGCACACTGAAACGACTCCACTTAGAGAAATGCACTTACAATATATTTTAAAAAGCTTAGAAGCACTATTTGTACCACGATGTCTTTTATACCATAATTTAGATCACCATTAAATTTTAATTACTAAAAATATTATTTGAAAGCACAGTTACAACTTGGATTTTTATGAATACAAAACATGAAAATAAAACATGTATTGTGTATTTTTAACTCTCATGAATATATCATTAGTCAATACACATGTGTATATATATTTTTAGTGAGCAACTTTATCATGTCGATTTCGGTTGCATCTTGCGCGAGCATCATAAAATTTCGCTTTCATCATTTTTCATTAATGCGACTACAGAATAGTTTACAAATTACTTCTAAACTTTAACAGTATACAAGTAATTTATAATACGCTCAAACGTTGTTTATACCTGAGAAATGTAAGCTAAACAACATATACGTGTTAACGTAAACAAAAGAAAATAATATAAATATTTGTAGGTGGTTTTATAGAAATGCTGTAAGCTCTTCAATATTTAAACTTTCATGTGTCTCGCCCTCCAAACGTGTTCTTCTTTTTACCTAACAGGGAATAGACATACATAATATTTTGTAGTACATTCGTCTGTATCACAATAAAGCACACAGTCACGAAAGTGTCTAAATATCATGTGGTAAGTTGTAAGCTTTTACAATTATTAAAATTTTAAGCATACAATTCGACGCACATTTTTTTGTTCACTAGAAAATGTGAATACACAACTTCCGAATGGAAATCCTTTTTTCTGTAATAATTTCAAATATTAGTATCGATAATACTCTTTTCTTATCAAATTTTGAAAAAAGTTTGCCTAAAATACCATTTTGTCTAAAGTGTCCATTTATTTCCAAAAGTATTTAAATAATTAATTCGTAATAACTCGTTGGCAAAAGTTGTTATAAAGATATTGTAGCGGAACTAATTAAACATTAAATCACAAATTAAGTTTTGAAAAGATAGGAAAATGAGAGAAATTAAGTTTATGTTTTTAAACTACGACAGATTTGTAATACAAATTATTTCTAAGTTTTTCTCCACTAAATTATTTACCCACTAATTATTTTCTCCACTAAATTGTTACACCGTAGATAACTACGGAGTAACAATACATCGCCAAATTTAATATTAATTTAATAACATTATCACGTCTCAACTCCAGGTTGGACAAAAGTTGGACACTTGCAAGTCCTAAAGACAGTAATTGGCGCCAGTACAAAGCTCAGCTGGCAGACGCTCACAAAGGCGGCGGAACAAATGTTGGCGGTGATTATTGTCCCGCGCCCGACTGAGCTAAACAATCACACTTGTATTTAAAGAGCTGCATGTACAACGCAAACTATATTTAATTTAATATCTGTAGGGCAGCGCTGATGAAATGAGAGGCTATCGAATGCAGTTTATTATAGTAAATATTGTGAACCAGTACTTCAAATGCCGATATGAACAGCATTTGTGACGGAAATTCATTAAAACATTAATAATATAATCTTCACATAATACTTAATATAGCAACTAGTTGCATTTATTACATACATGGTATGAGCTTAATGTATTTACGAAGCACGTGATATGATAACATGTAGTTGAATTTAAAACCTACTGTCATTTTTTTTTTGGGATATCAATTGGCGTAATTTTTCTTAATGTGTTTGTCTTTTACAGAATAATAAAAAAAGAAACGTTTATGAAGTCTCTTCAGTGTCTGTTCATCCATCTGTGTATCACCGATATTTCACTCAGAAACCGTTTGATAGAGAAAATTATTTTTGTATAGTTGTAGGAAGTGGTGGCCCAATTACAGAAATGAAATGGTAAAAGTTAAACTCACATTTTGACTGTCGCCCTGCAAATAGATGAAGATTAAAAAAAAGTTGTTCATCTCATTAAGTTAGCTGTTGAATAAAAGCATGGTAAAATTTAAGTTAAGAAATATTTAATTTATTATTTAAAGGTAAATTTTGAAATTCCCCTAACACAGGACCACATTTTTAACTGCCAAACTATTATTGCTTCTCTTTTCCAACTTGGTTCACCACCAGATGAAATACTCCACAGCCATCAAGCTCCGAAACTTGTAACTCTTTTCATCAAGACTTTTGGAGACTTTTAGCATAGACCCATAGACACGACCACAACACAACGTAATTTTTTTATACTCTTCTAAATAACTTAAAAATCACTGTTACGTGTTACTCTTTTCCAAAAAGTATCGCTTAGAAATATATATAAAAAATCCAGTAATTTGTAAATTATGTATAAAATGAAGGAAAATTATCGGTGTTGTATTACCCAGGATCAGTAACAATATCTGTATTAAAATCGAATTAAATATTATTGATAACGAAAGAAACATTAAAAACTGAAACAAATTTCTCGCATTTAAATAAGTGAAAAATGCTATTCTTATTTCCTAAATTTGTCAAGTTATTATAATATTGATGTAACTCGATTTATACGAATGCTGTGGACTCAAAGATTGTTCAGCACATTGCAAGCAACTGAGTAAGTGCTACACGTTCAATATTTATCATCATGTTTGCATCGCGATACGAGATCGTAATATTTATTTACTGGATATAGTGGTGCACAGTGACTCGAAATGTCTATACGAAGATATTTTTAGTAGATAGGGGACGTAGATATTTTTTTATAAAATATTATTCTCAATAATGATTATAGTTGTCTAAATAAAAATTATTAGATGACATATTTGCCAAACTCAAGGAAAAAACTGTTTCTTTATTGCATAGAACGAAATATGGAAACCATATTCATAAGACGTTTTGGCCAGGCGAACTTTGCTGGTAACTAAATATTGTTACATGGGTGTTCCACAACTAATTCACTCGAACAACTCGCTCCCTTACAAGATCCTTCTGATTGTGGTACGGGTCACAATATTTAGAAATCCAAAATCTCGTAATAATCATCTAGCGTATAATTTCGCCATCAATATTTACTGTCTTAATACGCATCTAGTTAACGATACACTAACCTGTTTACGATTTGGCGCTAGCATTAGCAGTGAGCTGTATTGTGGACTTAATAAATTATATTTATTTATTTTAGAGACCGAAATGCATATAATTTCTACACTGTATTTATATGCGCTGCTAGGTTACTACCACTCTTTAGTGTGACGCGTTGCTATTTGTACTTGTGTCGTTTACTGTCCAAAAAATAAAATTTTAATGATTTTAATCAATAACTCTAAAGTACAAGGGAGAAAGTCGCGGGTCTCGATACTTTTATGATGAATGATAGTAAAACTATTATAGATAATTTGTAGGTCTTAAAACATTTAAAGAAAACTCCATTACAGTAATTATCTATCTTTTAGAGATAAGCCACCGTAACTATTTTGACAAGCCTTTATTAGGTCGACTTGTATGAAACTAACTATGTAATGGAATCTGTGATACTAATTTTCATGCACTTCTCATTATTGTATCATCATGAAACTTATATGTAGTTCTGATGAAAACACAATAATTTCATAAAATCAAAAAAAAATTAAACTTAAAACAAAAAAATAACAGAATTGTTTAATTAAATTTTCACCCACTTCTAGATTTCTGAATTATTTAAATTTTGCATACCTATAAAAAAATTTATCACAATACAATCATTCCATAAATTTTTTTTTTTTATTTTAAAACAAAAAGATTTAAACAAGTAACTGAATTATTTAATTAAACTTTCACCCACTCCCAGATGTCCGAATTATTTAAATTTTTGCACACGTATCAAGAACTGATGACAATAGAGTAATTTCATACTTTTTCTCAAAATATAATGACTTTACTTCTCAAATTAATATTAAGTAAATGAAAATGCTTCAATTTAATTAGATATCAAAACAAAGCGCCCCACTCTTATATACTCAAACATTACATTCTATAACAAACATGGCTTTCACAAAAGTCCTTACTGTATAGACAGAGAAAATAAGTTTGATAATTATTTTCTGCTTTTACTTACATTTTTCAAAAGCGTGTTTCTTTTTAGTTTTTTAAACTATTTATTTATTTAAATGAAAAAAGTGTGTAGGGCAAAACTGGCGATATTTAGATTAATTTATTAATCCTCATTAAAATAATTATCGTAATCATTTTAAACGTTTTTATATACACACATATATATATATATATGTATATATATATATATATATATATATATATATATATATATATATATATTGACACCTCATTGTGTATAATTTGGATTAATCGTTTAAGAGAAGTGAAAAAGTTTTAGAAAGTAAAATTAGAAATACCCCTATATAGACGGTCGGTGCAGTGATTCCGCGCATGGAGAGTCGGGATGAAAGGAAAACGGCCACAATGGCATCATGTCGCGGTAAATTATTATATTTTTGTTAGCGCAGGTCTACGTTCATGAAAAAAACACATCAAAAAATCTTAATCAAATATCGTGCGATGTCTCTGCAGGGATCGTTTTGATACTAAAGAAAAAGTCTTAACGTGATATCTAATCAAAACATTTTAAACATAAATACTGTTTAAATATTTCATTATATATCTTCAAAATAAAACTGAAATATATTTTTTTAATACTATTTAATTTCTTCTTGTAAAACTTCATCGCAACCGACCTTAAACTGAAAGAGCTATAATGCTATGACACACAAACGAACAGACAGACATAACGAAACTACGAGTTCTGTTTTTGTCTTTGCTTACGGAACCCTAGAAAGCTTGTTTAGTTCGAATAGACTCCCCTGCGACGGATCCATATATACTTAGGTACATACAGAAATTTAAGGGTACAAAGTGTTTGACAAAACTGTTTACAAATGTTAATATTTTATATCATTGCATTAATATAACCGCCAATGTATTTTTACGAAGGTAAAATTATCGTGAATCTCTCAAAGTCCACAGGAACTGGAATAATCGCTATAGTTTCCTATAATCTTCTAGCCATATTCTGCAAACCTTGCTTTTTTATTATTTTTGGTTCGTTATTTTCCTAAATAAGGAAACAGGAGTGCTGCACGTTTTTGCTAATTTTTGTGCAAAAAGATATTTATATCTGAAAATTAAAAAAAAAACTAAAATGATTATATAAATATTTTAGAGTGTTTACTCAAAAATCGGATTAATATGATATTAGCATGCCAAATTTCAAGTTCGGATTTCACACGGTTTCTGGCTAAATCGGCTGTGATAGATAAATAAACGATCTAATAAGAGACATTTTTTTTCTTTTAAAGTAGGAATTCCAAAAATCAAATTAGTAGAAATTGTTCGAATAAAATTGTTAAAAAATAAATAATTGAAAATTAATTTTTAGACCCCATTTTAAATAAAACATAAATAAAAGGTCAAATGATTTATTGAATTTTTTAAACTTACGAGATACATTTTCAATATCCGATTGTCTAAACGAATTATTTTCTCAATATACCTGCAAAGATCAATAACATTAATACACAAGTATTATAATGCCTATTAAAAACGAACTACCCATAATTTATTTTATTATTAGATTTACATAATATATATATATATATATATATATATATATATATATATATATATATATATATACAGGCTGTCCAGTGGCAGATTTCAATGTTTGAAAAATTGTAAAAAAAACTACACCTCTAATACAAAGTAGGTTTATTTTAACTTTATAACAACAAATGCGGATTTAATTTTTAAAAAAACACGTTTTCCAAATGGCGGCCATCGAGTCTGACACACTCTTCGAGTCTAGCACGCATGTTTTCAAAAACGCGGAGCAACTGGGATATCCTACTGACTTCGGCTCGAATATTTTCTTTAAGTTGTGTCACAGTGCTCGGATTTGTTTTGTAAACAACGGATTTTAAGTATCCCCATAAGAAAAAGTCACATGGGCTTAAATCGGGTGACCTAGATGGCCACGGTACGATACCGTTCCGGGATATGTTTTTTTCTGGAAATAACTGCCGCACTGCATTCATGGATACATTAGCAGTATGAGCTGTGGCCCCGTCCTGCTGAAACCATGTGTTTTGGTTAAAGGATGGACTATTCTGTAGTTCTACTCTGAAAAAGTCATTTAACATCTGGGCATATCTCTCCGAATTCACAGTTATAATTTGGCCACGTTGATTTTCAAAGAAATAAGGCCCTATGATTGCAGATGCAGACATGGCACACCAGACTGTTACTTTAGGCTTATGTAAAGACTCTTGATGCATTTGTCTTGGGTTGTGGACATCTCAGTAACGAAAGTTCTGCTTATTCACATATCCTCCAATGTGAAAGTGAGCTTCGTCACTAAAGAATATGTTGCCCATCCGGGTAGCAGTACGAAATCTCAACAACATCACCTCCGCGTAAGTTTTTCTTAATTCAAAGTCAGAATCGTGTAAATCTTGAACAATTTGAATTTTATATGGATGGAACTTGAGCTTTTTTCGCATTATTACCTGTAAAGTCGATTTCGGAATTCCCAATATCGATGAAAGTGTACGCAGTGATAAACGGGGATTTTCAACAACAGAAACCATAACACGCTCGACATTTTCATCCGTGGCTACCAATGGTGTAGGTCCAGGCCTGGGCCTATTTAATGTTGATCCTGTAGCTCTGAACCTTCCTACCCATGACTGAATGAGGTTGATCGATGGTCCATCACGTAATCGACGAATACTGTAACGATTATTAAATCGACGACGTGCTACAAACAGCGAAAATCCACTCGAAATGTACGCCTCGACGGCAAAAGCGCGGTGCTCTCCACTCCACTGTTCCATGGCTACTAAAACATCCACACCGCTTGCGCTTCTAACGACGCCCTCGCGCCCCTCTTATGTGTTGCGTTCAGAAACTATGTTTGTTCAAACTTTGAAATCTGCCACTGGACATCCTGTATATATATATATATATATATATATATATATATATATATATATATATATACGAATTAACCGACAGTTTGTAAATTACCGCTCAATAAATATATAATAATAACTATTCTGCGTTATATTTTCAATCATTACTAAAAACTTACATTTGAGACCAATCAATTACAGCAATATTTCAAGATATAGCCTCATTAAAGTAGTTAATAAAAAACACGTCAGCTGTGACGTAGCCCTTCCAGACGACGTCACTGTTTACTAATATTCGTCGTGCTTTTGGCAACTTTTACCATTATATCACAGTTGTCCATAATAAAAATGTGTCAAAATTCCCACCGATTTTTTGTTTAACCATAGGCAGTAATTTTCATCAGCGTCAACTTTTCCGGATGAGAGAGTGTTTCAGTCCATATCGACAACTGATGCAATTACTTTCTAGAAATAAGATTGATGATACAATAATTAAGAGTATGTTGAAACCCGACTAACATAAATATATACCTGTTACCACACGATGACCATGTGATAGATGTTAAATTGGAATACACTATAAGGAACTTGATCGAATCCTAGCGTATATCCACGTGTGGGAAAAGAAAACCTTTGTCATATAATCATTATACAGTAACGAGCTTCGCGCCAGAATAGTACTAGTTATTCATTTCATCGTACATTATTGGGCCATTCATTAATTAAATCAATTAATTTACCGCTTATACTACAGGTGGGCCATAAAGGTGTTACCGATTTTAACTTTTAATTTCTCGGACGCTTGCGGTGCGGTGAGGCTGGGGGGGTATATTGCTAGACGCGTCGTTTCCTGGAAATTTAGTCGCCATGGAGCCGTACACGGGAGAGGAGCATGCTTTTTGTGTCCGCGTGTATTATGAAAATAACAAATCTAGGATTACTGGGCGACGGTTGTATCGACAAGAATACGGTTTACGAGACATTTGTGAAGGTCCTAGCGCCAATATGATACGGAAATGGATCAGAATGTTCGAAACAACCGGGTCCACTATAATAATAATGGATCGCGGACGTCCAGTCTCTGCGAGAACGCCTGACATAGTGGAGCGTGTTCGTGTCTCTGTTCAGCAAAATACGCAACAGTCAACTTGTAAGAGAAGCCAGGCTTTGGACGTCAAGAGAACAACTTTGAGGCGAATTTTGAAACGTGACTTGCATCTTAAAGCCTGTAAAATCCAGCTTGTGCAAGAATTAAAGCCGAATGATGCCGGTAACCGCTTTAACTTTATTAATGAAGTGCTCAACCGCTTTAACAACTTTTTCAACGTATTGTTTAGTGACGAGGCCAATTTTCATCTTAACGGCCACGTTAACAAACAAAACTGTCGATTCTGGTCCGACACTAATCCCCGACGACTTCATGAACGTCCACTTGACAGCCCTAGGCTTGTCATTGGGGCTGCAAAATCGGCAATCAGTATTATCGGGCCATACGAGGACGAAAGAGGTCGCGCGGTGACGGTAAGAGCCCACAATTATTGCGATATGATAAGAGAGTTCTTGATTCCGGCCTTGCAAGAACATCAAGGAAATACGTTTAGGATATGATTCCAACAAGATAGTGCCACATGGCATACTACCAGGGTCTCCATAGCCCTTTTGAATGAAATTTTCCCGGGAAAACTCATTTCACAAAGGGGCTGAATTAAATGGCCCCCACGTAGCCCACGTCTCACTCTATGTGATTATTTTTTATGAGGCTACCTTAAATCTGTAGTGTACGACAACAGTCCAACAACTTTACAAAAATTCAAGAGAAACATTATCCGGGAAATTAACAATATTCCGAGGACAACGTTTCGCCGGTTGTTCCAGAATGTGCGACTTCGTTTTCAAGAATGTCAAGAAGCTGAGGGGCGTCATTTAAACATTATTTTTAAGTCATGAAAATTTCATTACTTCTATTTTGTAAAAATACAAGTAAAAATGTTGTACGAATTTTAGTTGTTTTTAAATTTCACTTTGAAATCCCCAACATCCTTTTGGCCCACCCTATATCTTCCACTTTTCCTAAGAGGTGGTAATGATATCAAAATTTATATGTTTATTACCTTTTCTCGAAAAATAACAAAAATACTTTCGTAAACATTGAATTTGCAAAGGCTTTTATTATAGGTTCGCCCATTGTATTCATCTCTCTACAAGGATATTGTTTCCCTCTTTGTTATCAAGAGACTAAAATAGACTTTATATTGTCTGTCACAATAAAGCGTTATTGATCTTGTTTATAAGAATTCCATTTTGCTTTTTCCCTAACTTCTAACTTCACAAGAAATTGTATATACTTTTTTCTTTTTTAATCATTTAATCTTTTTCGAAATAATTTTCCAGAAATACTCTCCATTTTAATGTTCGTAATTTGAATTTTATCTGACAATCTTTAGATATACAAAAATAGGATGGCAAAACTATAGTAAAAACATAAAACGAATGTGAATACGATATGTTACAAAGCGATATCAATATTACGAATATTCTTAATAAATAAATTAGCGAAAGGCACGCCTTTGTGAGGGCTCGCGGAACTATATTATTAAAAATAGTACGTGCAAATTAAAAAATCACAGTATGCATATTTAAATTTCACGAGATAACTATCACGCGTTAACATAGTTAATAAAAAGTATTAGGTATATTTATATGTAGTATGATTTTATGAAAGTATTTAAATTTATTGTTTATTATACACAAAATTCTCCATATAATTTTTTTCCTGTTTTCTACCCTTTAATTTAATGGTAGCCCTTCTAATATATTTACTCTATAAAACGCAACATATGTTAAAACAACAGAACTTCCTTTTTCTCCAATTAGTTGTAAAACTAGTTGAATTGGAAATTGTATCCTCGAGCAAGAAATATTTCCACTTTTTCAAATTTAGTTATAGGTGGTTTTGGAACACAACCACTATTTACATAACTTGAATGAAAATAATTTTCAAAACGAACCATTTTCGCTCATTCATAATAATTTCATTCATAAATTATATATTCAACGTAACCAAAGCTCTATTGCCTAATTTTTACGACCCATAATTTAGAACTTATCATAACTTGAGATCCAATTAATAAGTCAAAATATAATAAATGGTTCAAGTCGACCTCATATCTCTGTACTTGTTAATTTTGCTTTGGAACACTTGAGAATAGCTGGAATATAAGCAACTGGTTGACGCGATGCCTTTAACTTTTGTTAATTAAACTCTTACAACTTTATTCGTTGTAAATAATCTAGTGGCATCGCTGAAAAAATTAATCATTTGTTAAAAATGTTTGTATACTCTGTGTCATTAATTTTTCATAATCTTCAACTGTACATTCACGATACTGACACGATTAAATATATTTCGAAATGCATGTTAAGATTCATTTTGTCGAATATGTGACGACAAAAAATTACTTTTGAATACTTGTTTTAAATAACAATTTTCCTTTTAGAAGGAATTTATTTCCTTTAATTTTATCACTTTAAGCGCTTAGCCACCGCGACTAACGCGTAGGCCCGTATGCACCACACACGGTCAGAACTCTCAGTCGAATTTATTGACAGTTAAAAAAAGTATTTTGTATGGATACTTTAGGAATTGGACCTTGCAATAGGATACACTCAATAAAGTAGACTTTTATTCCCATTCGAATGACAGTTAAACAGAAATAGAAATTCGTTTTTAACTGTCAGTACGTTCGACTGACAGTCTTGACCATGTGTGGTACATACGGGCGTAAGTGTCTCGAACTATTATTTATGTTACTTTCCACCGCCGCTAGTCGCGGTCGCGTCAGCGTGACTGAGTACTAAAGTGGTTTGTCATTAACAGATGATAACTGATTCACATCTCCAAAAAATATGTAACTAATCCACTAAATGGTTCATCTTGTGTTAAAGTAATATTTTTGCGTAATCATTGATCCATTTTCTTCAAAATACCATCCTCACACTCATTTCATCAATAAATATAAATTTATACTCATGACTTTCCTCTTGAAATTGGGCAAATTAAAGTAAACTAAGGTCTTTATATATTTTATTTACTCCCAGTAAAAGTTTAGAATGAATTATCGAAATACTGATATCAACAGCAGCAGCGCCAGTTGGTGCAAGCAACTGATACGTAAATAATTATTTAAAGTACTCGTTGCAGAAGCGGTTTCCCTTGAATAACCATTATAATACATAACATCTTAATGTTAATACTTAATTAATTTTCGTGAGCTTGTAGATAACTAAGTTGTTTTTCAATATATCAATCAATTTGTGCACTTCATCAAAAAAATCCATATCTAGCTTATTATATGGAATTTTAAACAATAATATTTCTTTAATTTTCTTGCAACTTTTTCATTTTAAATAATTTTTTTCTAGTGAATTCAACAGTTGTTCATATAAAATAGAATGCCAATCATATCCAATATCGACTTTTTTTCTACCTAGATCCACCTCCTCGTGAATATTATTTAATCCAACAGTTATATACATTTAATTACATGGTTGATTAATATATTCAAAATATTCTTTGTCTTCCAACTTTTGGGACATGTGATCTAAATCGTAACTCAGAATATCATCGCTATTATCTTTAAAATGATATTTATATACTACCCTTCAAGTACTATTGTGTGGCTTCAGATCAATCAGCTATCACTAGGCAATATGTAATAAAACTTGTTGATCATAAAAAATTTCATTGTCCTAGGACTACCAGGATCATATTGAAATTTTAGTGTAACTCTAAGGATAAAAGGTAGATTTCTGTTACCAAAATTTGTACCTAATTCACAAATTTTAGTAAATAAATACAAAAAGGGAAATTTTTTTTAAAACTTCGCTGTTCGTTGTTGATATTTTTCAAAGAAGTTTTAAATATAAATACGCCCATCCTCTCTATTTATGCTTAGATATTCCTATGTATTATTTGAAAAATTAATTGTAACAAATTGTAGAGAAGACGATATTAAGACCAAATAGTTAAAATCCAAAATATTTCTTGAGCAGGATAGTCTCATTCAGTACATATTTTTATCAAATTTTTCAGGATTATTTGTTAGACATTACTATTACTATATGACTTTTATACTGTTTTTCTAATAAAATGTTTCATATCGGTCGATCTTGGTTCAGCTTTACTAGCATATCTAGCAATATATTTAAGAACGGCATGAATAGAAAAGACGACTTGTGAACCAATATTTACTCGCAAATTTTCAAAATTTGTAGACAAATAAATATACATTATTGATTTTTGAAATATGGTCTAATTCATAAATAAATTGGGTCTTACTTTCCTTCATACATTGTTTTGGATACTTAAAACTATAAATAGTTTGAGAAGGATTTAAATGCCAAGTAGATATCTAGATATGAAATTGGTTTGGGAGTTAGATTTGATTCACATTTGACGTTTCGTGGCCATTTGGAGGATGTAGCATAAAATCATTTGAGAAACTTGGATTCGTGTTAAATAATTAAAAATATTTTTAATTTATAAATGAATTCGCCCGTTGTACACTTCATTGTTTAAGAGCCGATTAGAATCTAGTTTCATTATTTAGAGCCCACACGATGTCAAATACAGCTTGATAACTAAACACGTGCAAAAGACGTTCCTCCGATATCTGTATATGAGACGGTATAATTACTTCTCCTTTTGTATTTCCTGCCGATTTCCTCTTAGGTATGCTAGGTTTCCATTCCATGTAACTCAGAAGAGACGTTAGAAAAATTATGGAGATTCCTATTTCTTCAACCATGTCCACTAATCCTTGAGATCTCATATACCAACAATACCTTGATCAACTGAAATTAGCCTTATATGACAAAACTGATTTATAAAATCTTGGTTCACACTATAGTAGTTCTTGAACTGTTCGATTGTTGCAACATTGTGAAAACGTAATTTTTTTCTTACACAAATACTCCCATTTTGCAAAACTGTCCAAAGCATCAGGCTGTCCAATGCATTATTAAAAGAAAAAATCAAAATCTTGGATATTTATCGTATTTGCAATTTTCACACATCATGAGGAATTACTCCTTATTAAAAATTTTAAAAATCTGTGCAGTACTATAATATCACTTTTACTAGTGGCAAATAAAGTTGAAATGTATTCATCACACGTAAATTCAAACAAATTAATTGGTACAAAATTCAATCTAGACCAAGGTCAAATATCCATCATTTTCTTCCTGAATATTCAATATATTATTCATTACGTCTCGATTCCAATGAATATGAAAATGATTAAAATAAATTGTCCATCATCCATCAATAAATTGTCCATCACCTTCACTATCTACATTAAATGATATATATTGTTCTTTTTTTTGGCTGAACACCATTTATTGAAAATCACTTTCATCATAAGAAAAACTTCGTAAATTATTCTCATCACTTACGATATGACGATATCAAGGATCATTACGTTTAAGATATTTCAAAGCAGCCCCATTATTATTACATTTTATCAAATCTTTATACTCTTCATCATCATACCTTTTAACAAGAATATATTTTGAAATATTATTAATAGAATGGGATAAGGTAGTATTAAAATTCATAATAAGAGTATCTTGATGAAAATTGATGAATTGCACACTTCATCCAAATGGACCAGCTTTAATTCGATAAAACGTAATAACCGGATGTACTTGAGCAATCAATTGTTCATCAATAAATCTTAACTTTTTCAATACATTAAGCTTTCAATACATCAAGTTTGTATATTTTTTATTATATTTTTCATAGAAAAATATAATCACTCCATTTTTTACTTAAAATTCGTGACAAAGAATACAAAGTTAATTTTCTTCAATATATAAATCAAACCAATGACGATGACACGTACTACAAAATTTTGATTCCAAATTTTTCTGCGTAGTTTCAAAATTAAATGTATACTCAAAATAGCGATCATCATCTCGATCGAGACACAATTCATTATTATATATAATTTTTAATATTTCATTATTATATATATAATTCATTCTCAATTTCTTTTTTATCTTTCCCTTGCATCACTCATCAAGAACAGTTACTTTCGCATTCTTCGCGATTATATAACTCATGATTTCGAAGCATTTCGCTGTAACAATAAATCTTATTAAAATGTTTAAATAATTGTGATAATATATTACCTAACGAAGTACTTGATTTTCTTTTAATCCAAGAAAACTTGCCTATTAATTAACATAAATTTTATACTTCACAAATGCTCTGATAGGAATTATCCTGGTGCTAGTTTAACATATAACTAATTAAACGCACTTAAATTACTTCAATTACTGACATCTCAAATATTTTAAGAAAAAAACACTTAAATTTGTGATTACTTTAACTATTTCCCGAACTTTTATCAACAGATCTAATTCAGTTTTTTTGTTTGACTTATATCTTCTGTCACACGTATTAGAACCGCCCCGAAAATAAATAACGTGACAAGTAGTAACATCTGGAAACATCAAGAGTCAACTCAATGATAAGTTTCTTCTGTAGTACAATATATATTCTAACAACTGACGTCAGTGACATTTTATTAATATTAAATTATTAAACTGCGATTTTTCATAAAATTTCCTTTAAAAATGATTTATCTCTTTTTTTACTAAAATTATGATAGATGACGTATCTAGATATGACTGCAAATAGCAGTGTTTAATTTCAGATGTAAACGTGTCATAGTTTTTTTCATAAAGCATACCACGAAAATTCACCGATCGTTGCGTTATGTAAAAGCTTCGCAGCCTTACAATCAAATATTCATATCTCTCTTCTTTTTTTAACAATATCAGTCCTCAATCATGCGGGCACCAATTTTCAGGATAGTTTTCAAGAATTTTTTTTAAAAATTATATCGTAAAACCAAATTCATGAATTAGGTTCAGCGATAGTTACTGCATTGGGTTTCCAAAGTAGAATCACACATAGCGTTATGATATTTTCGTACGCATTAAGTATTTTAGTAGAGTGGACTTTGATCAAGTAATTTAAAGTACGGTAAGGATACTTTACTCAACCCTGTCTACTCTACTAAAATACTCAACCCATGCAAACAAGCTTTTAAATATAGCATAATTGAAATCAGTTGACACTAAAATTTGTGAAAAAATTATTTAATTCCGATATCTTCCAATAAATACTAATTGTTACATGTTGTGGTAAAAAAGTTTCCACTATAAAATACAACCCCTTCGGGGCCATTGATAGACATTTACATTCAATTTTGAAATGGAACTCATTATGCAATAGTATGCAAGTATATCATTTAGAATGCAAGTATAAATGCATGGAAGTACTCTCAGCGAAAGTCGCAAACCATGGCGGCGTTTTATTTTCTGAATATAGTTTTAGAATAAAACTATATCGTTGATAAAATATTTGATTTGCACTCGGCCCACTACTGCTAAAGTACATCAAACTGTAAACAAATTTCTAAAAGTATTTTCTTAGCAATTTATTTAGTGTAATTACACAATTCTAATTAATACAAAATATTTTTAATTTTATTATAAGTGAGAGGGCAAATAATCTCTAAAACTGTAAAAAAATTTCTAAAAGTATTTTCTTAGCAATTTATTTAGTGTAATTACACAATTCTAATTAATACAAAATATTTTTAATTTTATTATAAATGAGAGGGCTAAAAATCTCAAATACACGTAATTTTTATTATTTTTAAATTCTACATTTCCTGGAATAAAATAAACAGCCAAATATTGCGACAAGATATCCGCAAACACTGTTATTGTTACTCATAAATAATTTTTTTTCTGTTAGATTGATCATAAAGAATTTTAGTCTAGTTCCCACCGATAAAAAAGAGAAAAATCATGAAAATTTACATAAAATTCCGGACTCTAGTGTTTTTTTCTGATTTTAGCTTTGATGCTACATTTCATGTTTATTCTCATCACTAAAATATACATTCGTCGTATAGTTTTTCAAATAATGTATAGATTATACTGAACTTTACAACTTAACTCACATTTATACACAATAAGCTTTACTTTAAATTTATAACTTACATAGAAAATAACGGAAAAGAAGACCAAGACGTCATACATACTAACTTTGACAAACTGCGATCACTGACTTATAACGACTAAGCTGTTCAATAATGCTGGCTTAATAAAAGTGTTAATGTATGTGTGCAATCAGTGTATTTACGGTACAAAATATGAGTTAAATATCACAACTAGCAAGTTGAAGCTTCAATGGTACTAACGTATCCACGAAAATATGCACTTCATTGTGCCCTGCTGAAATCGCGTGGCAATATATAATACATGTCTAGGATTCCATAGCGGAGCACTTATAATTTTGTTACGTCAGTCCATCCGTCCGTATGTTACATACCCGCAGTTTCTACGTAAAACTATGAGGCTGAATGAAATTCTGCAATTGTATGAATATATCAATTAATATTCCTATGTAGTAATACATAAATGAATATTTCTATATGTGCAACATAAGATATGAAAATGGTAAATACGTCAGTAACCATACACGTATATGCTCGTATGTGTGTAAATATTATATTATTTTTGTATCATATTCATGTAAGACTTTGCCGTAAGACCGACATCATAATGACGTTATACCAGATCACACATTACGTAAGATATAGGTTATACCTGAATCAATAGGATGCCAGGGTCAAACTTTTATGTTAATATGATGTAACAATTATATCAAACACAATGACATCATAACAGGATCATAAGAAATGTCAGTTTTTGTTCAAATTTACATAAATTGTCGTAAAACACATATAATCGACGTGTGACGTAAATTTTAGGTCATATGTTTACTGGGATATTGTTATCATCCAAAAAAGGACAATACAATTTGATTTGTCAAGCAATTGACAAAAATGAGAAATATATGTCCTAATGTCTGGCAATGTATATATTATAACCTTATAATTTAAATTTTTGCATAAATCCTCGTTTTTATATAAAAAGTAAATTAATGTGGGAATGTGAAAAATCTTTTCGCTTTTCCTATCGATTGAGATATAATTGGACAAGTCTATAAAAATGAAGTTGGCGTCCCATTTTTTACTTTTGATTCCGGTTTGCCAAATATTAAGCTTCGAAGTGATGATCAATGGTCCTACCCCCTCAATTTTTTAAATATTTCCGCCGTGAGTTTGAAAAATTCAAAAAAGGTATTGGCATCTAATTGTTTAACTCGCATCAACTATTTCAAGACAATAGAAAATTAGTTGGTGCGTGCTCCGACTAATTTATAGGCATTTTCCCAGTTTTTAGTACTCAATATTAATTTCCATCAATTTAAAAATTACCGGAAATTCTAGAAAGATTTCCCATTTATTACATAATGTATTTTACATAAATTCTCTACATAATATAAGCAGTAAAGCTTGAGCGTTCAAACTTGTTTGCCCCTAATGATTATGTTCTTTTTTCCTAAATATTAAGTATATCTTGGCACATCTGAATATCCAATGCAGCCTGGGATGATTAAATATTTACTTTTCACATTTTGGTACCACATAATATTAGTAATTTATTCAATTAACCGTAAAAACATATTCAATAATTAAAAAAATAGTTTCGCGGAATAAGTTTAATTCATTATCTTTTTCTTACTTTTTTATAACAAAAGAAATACAAATTTGATTTTAAATTCCTTAAGAGTGTCCGGACGAAGTGAAGTACAATATTGATAAATTCGTTTAAAATACATTTAAGACTGATCGATCGTAAAACCTGTCCTAGGATATTAGGTTTTAAAAAAGCCTTTGAAACTATTGTTTACCTATAGATATGAGAAAAATAGAGAAAATCACTGTCATTTGGTTACGCATTCCGGCAATGTGGTCTACCGCTTAGCTGTGAATGTTATCTTGATAATATGGGACGATCAGGTTTCTATATGTATTATTGCCTTTTTTGAAACAAAGTTTTGTAAGACAATAGCTCATCTGAAATCTAAAATTAAAAAAAATATTAAAAATAAAAGACTTTATTTGTGTATATTGATATAAAAACAGACAAGGGAAATATAAGAAACGAAAAAAAAATTTTAGATAAATTAAAAATAAAAGAAAATGTGTGATGGGTAGTTATTTGATCCTGTGCAGTTTTGCAAAGAACATTGCTGACATGACCGGTTTTCAGATAAATAATATAGGAACTATTAAAAATTACATAATTTTTATTGCCATTAAAAAAACTGTGGAGTTAAAGTTAAATTAGACCATTAAAAAAACTAGATTTATATTCGACCAATGTCATGTTGTAGAAAAATAGACGATTAATTGAAAATTTAAAAATTTAAATTTTTAAAAAAGTTTGTTCTATTGAATTAATTCATCATTTTAATTTTCATAAATATAATTGCTAACCGCGCTCTTCTCTAGAGAAAATTGCGCTTTTGTACACATTTCTCGACCTTTAAACTCTCTTCATCTTAGGTTTTGTACCCTAGAATCTGACAGCTAATAATAATACTATAGTTATTATTACATAGATATATGTACATAAATGTCATTAAATTAAAAAAATATATTAAAATAAAATAAATACCACCATCTAATGTTTAATTACATAACTACAAATTCATAACGACTGCTCGTAAAAGAAACAGATGGCGCTGTCAGTTAAATAGTAATTAGTCTTAATTAAAACTTAAAACAATTGAAAAATATCTTTATTCGAGTAAAGCAATTATCATTTATTATTCACCTTCAATAGACAATGTAACCGTTAAGCAGTTATACAGAAAATACTACTACTTTTTTAGTTCATTTATAAGTGTCACATAAAACACGATCAGTTTTACTGCCAAAT
Source organism: Druceiella hillmani (assembly GCA_039881145.1). Classification (NCBI taxonomy): domain Eukaryota; kingdom Metazoa; phylum Arthropoda; class Insecta; order Lepidoptera; family Hepialidae; genus Druceiella; species Druceiella hillmani. Next base: position 9,984,163 of record JAYKKI010000047.1, on the reverse strand, counting down.
ATTGACCTATAGTCGATATATGATAATACTTTAATACTTAAATTTCAATTTCATTCAGCAACAGAAACGATTAAGAATGTTATGCCTTTTAATATATCAGTTCAAACATTTTCTAAATATGGTCACTCTGCAAAGATCTATTTATGAAACGTATAGCTTAATGCTGATTCCAAATAGCTAACATAACTGTTTAAAACTTTACATATAACTTATATTTAATATATTTGACGTTAATTTGTAGAAATTCATTATTCACAATTAAATGAAACTACGTGATGTAGTATTATTTCTACTTTCTTTAAGTTCTTTACCACGACCTAGGTTTCGTTGTATTACAACATTTTAAAGTGGACATTCTTTGCTAATAGCCCACCTGAAGATGTTGTAATACAACGAAACCTAGGTCGTGGTAAATAACTTAAATAAAGTAGAAATAATACTACATCACGTAGTTTCATTTAATTGTGATATAATTTATAATTATATTAATTAAACATTTCATAACATAAAAAAACATTTTTCTAATTTAAACTGAATTAGAAGACGTACACTAAAACGGCGATTTCAATTCATCCATCACTCTACTGTCACAACTATCCACTACATTTAATTTAGGTTTCTGTAATACCCCATTATCCACTTCCATATGAAGTAGTTGGTCTGAATATACCTACCTTTACATCTAGGATGGTCACTTTGTGTCAATTTCCTTATGTTTTTACCTCTTTGATGCCATTTATTTTATCTTCTGCAATTACTTTTCATTTTACCTCGTCGCCTGACTTCAATTTCTCTCTAAACGCGTGCAATTACTCGAAAGCCACTTATCTGCCTTGACCCTTTCGAGCAGCCCTCCTTCATACTCTCCAACGACCATTAAATAACTCAAGCTTAGTGCATATTTTCAATGTTTACGTTAATTTATATCTTTTATCTTGCGAAGACTCTCTTTAGAAATATTTAATCGCATAACTTGTACACGCCTCACAAAACATTTTTTTGAGCACTCTGAAATAGAGAATGCAATTTTGTACAAATATGTGTAAATCTTGTAGTTTTTGAGAAAAAGAAAGTCTCAAAAACTATAACATTTAGGATCATTCCTACAAATTTCCCGCTGATTTTAGATAAATATCTAAGAACACTGTCTTTCCCTAATTTGATTTTAGAGTTTTGCAGGGGGAGTTAAGGAAGTACCCATGTTAGTCAGTAATAAAAACTAAAAATCTAAAAAATCTTACGTGAAGTTCTAAAAAATACGTATAAATTAAAAAAAACCTTATAAGTAACCGCTCTTTCAATCGATGCCCACGGAAAAACCAAGGGTAATTTTTTGAAAAAACCCAAAAATATAATTCGTCGCCTATAATATTTTCATATAAATATTTTTAATTATTGAAGTATATAAAGTTCAATGTTCTTTACAACTAGCTAAATTTGGGTTTATACGTCTAGCGGTTTCTAATAAAATGCCATACGGATGTGCTTAAATGATAGCCGCAATCAAAGTTGAATTAAAAATATAATTGTTGAAAATGACTTATATCATCATTGAAAATTATCTAAATAATTGTTGAAAATGATTATAATCCTAGTTTAATTTACGTACTAAATATACAAATAAATGACCACTGCCAGTTTTGATGAGATATCTAATATTTAAGGGAAATTTTTCACATATCTCATTTTGTTTCCAAAACATCAAATTACAATTGAAATATGATTAAAGTTTGGGATAAACTTACATATATACAATTTTGTAATAAATGCCAACTAGAAATTAAAAGTGCTATCCTTATAATATTTCTAATTTTTCCTATTCCCTGTATTAGCTTATTTATCTTAAATTTTTAAACTCACTCGCGAAATAAAGAGATGTGTGTACCGTCATAATTTTCCAGCTTTTTATGGCAAACTGACATAAACAGCTTAATAAACCACATACCACACCGACTTAATGTAACCTTAAATCGCTTAAATCGAATATTAATAAATTGTAAGTTCGCTTTCGAATTAAATAAAATAATTAACTTATAACTAAAGTAAACAAATTGTAATATCTGCACAAGGCATTAATTTAAAGGTTTATGTTCCACTGATTAAGGGCTAATCTTAATTTTGTCATTGACTCAGAAATTCGGCGAAGACCAAATGATGCAATTAAGCAAATTAATGACGCCCTTAAGGATAAATTAGTCAATTTAAGAAAGTATTAAGCCATAGCTTAACTACAGTTTTTATTGGATTGGCTACCTGCCGCCGCGGCGACTTCCGCCTCTGCAAAAGGGTCGAGAACTTAAATTATCCAATTTCAAAGTTTACCTCGAGATAAAATGATTTTTTGCTACAGGATGAAGCAATGATGATGGCATCTGATCAAGTGAGACATGTTCAACTGTTTAAATAATTATAACTCTTATTATGCATCATATATTTCTTTTACGACGTCGTAAAATTAATTTTGTGACGTTTGTCTAGGTCCAGCTGCGTCTGCGTAACGGTGTTGATTTGTCGCTCTCGGCAGGGTACTTTTTATTCAGATCACACCGATGCCATTGATGCGGCATCGGTGTGATAAATTTAAAATAAAAATTTTGCACTTCAAAGAATTAAAAAATAAATTGCTGTAAAAATATATTCTATTCAAATACGGCACGGGAGTGACTAAGAAAGCAAATTATATTATAATTAACAAATATGAGAAATCCTGTTTTTATATATCCTAAACGGGTGTACCGCTTAGATTTTATAATGTTCCCCCATTCCTAGCATTATCAAATAAATTTAAAGTATTCAACAACACATAAAAATGCCTTACGTCAAACAACTTACCTTATGTTAAAACAATATTAAATTCAAATATTTTCTTCATTGTGTGTCAACTCAGGAACACATTAACGCATGATAAGAATGTATCTGTTAATATAAATATTTGTATACATATATGTCATATAGGTTCATGCCATTTCAGTCTTAAGCTAGATATGCAAGGTTAATGGATTCCATTCATTTCCCTTAATGTCTCGTTCTTTTATTTTTATGGTAAGAAGTAACATCTAAATTTTACTTGCGAATTATAAAAACATAATTTTTTTTCAATTAGAAACTAAGTACAAAAAATAAAAAATCTAGTTTTGCAAAAAGTGAGCTGAAAAATTGAACACGCGCCGGATTATATGAATAACAAGGGTGCACACAATGATGAAGGCAACTCAAACAACTAAGTATCCTTAAAACGCAGCAAAGTAACATACTGTGTACAATTATATTCAGCATAATATGAGCACCATTGACAACATATATAAAGTTGAATTAACTCTAGGCACAGCGACCCAATGTAAAAATTTCCCATATAAGTTCACAGCAACACTATGTTTTATTATGCAGTCGCAGGTTGTTACAATTTTTTTTAATCTTTACTGTATCCAGTACTATAATATGAGCACCATTGACAACATATATAAAATTGAATTAACTCTAGACACAGCGACCCAATGTAAAAATTTCTCAGATAAGTTCACAGCAACAGACAGTGTTTTATTATGCAGTCGCAGGTTGTTACAATTTTTTTTAATCTTTACTGTATCCACTACTATAATATGAGCACCATTGACAACATATATAAAATTGAATTAACTCTAGACACAGCGACCCAATGTAAAAATTTCCCATATAAGTTCACAGCAACAGACGGTGTTTTATTATGCAGTCGCAGGTTGTTACAATGTTTTTTAATCTTTACTGTATCCAGTACTGTAATACTTGTATTATTGATTTGCTGGGCTAGAAACTGTTTATACGAATTGCCTTTAACAATGCATGCATCCTTCTAATAGATAATGTCTGTTTTTTTACAACTTACCTTTTAGTTCGCTTTTTATGCAATCGATTCTTTTAATGAGATTAAAATGATATTTGATTTGGATTGTACTAATATTTTTTGTTATATAGCATATCGTATATTTCTTGTGATATCAAGGTGAATATTCATAAATTATACACTCCATAAATTATAATCCACTGAGCCGTTGAGATTCTATGAGAGAATGAAGAATAGACTGTGGATACTGTGAAAACATAACCCTGTTTTTACTTACGCGCAGTTGGGTACGCAAGTTTTGTTTTTACAGTTTTTACTTACCCACAGTCGGATACGCAGTTTTTGTAGTGATGTAAAAACGCCGCAATATCTTGTTTTACTAATTGCTTTCTCCATGTTAATACTTTTTTATTCCAGAAGCTACATACCTGTCTGCAACCAGTTTACAATTTGCTTACTCAATACCTGCAAATTTCTACTTATATTTTATCAAAACTTTTATAGCGATATTTTTTATTTATTTATTTTTAATTTCTGATCACGTTTACCCCATTCCGAAAATAGAGTTATTTTGATGATTGACTTAAATTTGCATAAGAAGACGCTCGAATGCTTCATGTCAAAGAATTCACAGTGGATGGGAGGAAACCTATACTTCCGTGTCTCTCTTTACTATTCAAGGGCATCCGCTTCTGGTACGCCTACCATCCTGGACGCCACGCAAAGAACTTGACGAGTCCAGCAATAAGACAAAAGAATAGACGAGTCAAACTTAATAATAGTAATATTAAGTTGTCAAATTTAGTAATATTTCAGTAGTTTTAAATCGCTAGTATAGAACTCTACTGGAAATATCTAATAAAATAATTACATCTTTATGCAATATAATGAGTTTCAAACAATCCAAATATTGACTGTACCAACCAATTATTCTTTATAACATTAATTTAACATATAAACCGTGCATGCATAGAAAAAATTAAAACTGTAAACAATTTTCATAACTTTATCTCTTCACATACACTCATATTTTATTTGGAAATATTTCTATAAATTTCATATCAAAGTTCGGATATGAATTCAATTTTAAAATCCTTAAATCCTTAAACTTAAACTTTAATATAAAATAATCCTTAAATAATCCTTAAACTTTCTCTTTTTTAGTTTTTAAGCCCTAGTATAAAAATATACCAGATTATTAAAATATTTAATAAATAGATAAGATGTTTTGTTATAATATAGCTATGAAATATCATAATAAATAGTCTGATCATTTTATTATATGTATATTATAATAATCTACCTCTATTCCTAAACCCAAAAATTTTAAAATCCTTAATTTCTTTAATCCAACTTGGATATGTGTATAGGTTCTGCCTATCAAAAGCTATTTATATATACTCATTTAACATAATAAATATTTAAAAACAATTTATAATGTCTAGTCTTCATCAAAAATAATTAACCAGACACCCGGTGATTGCAATATTTTCCAAAATACTGCAAAGTAATAATAGTGATCAGAGATGTTAATGTTATTAATTACTCAAAAATATTAGGGTCATTATGGAAAGAAGAACTTTTCCACAATGAACCTATATTCTCTTCAAAAATTAAGCACACGAAAATAAAATAAAAATGTCTGTGACAGCAAACTATCGAACTTGTACCGCAAATCTAAATAAAAATAGACTAAGGACTAAAAATATAAATAAAAATAGAGTAAGCATCTAGGTTTAACTACAGTAAGGACTTAGGTATAAGGTTTAAGACAATTTGTAAAGATTTATGCAATCTTTACAAATTGCCCACCTGAATATGTTGTCATACAACGAACCTAGATCGTGATAAAGAATTTAAATAAACTAGATATAATAGTACATCACGTAGATTAATTTCGTTGTGAAAAATTAAATTAAAATGAATTTCTACAAAATTAACGCCAAATATATTCAATATTCGCAATATTCAAGTCTCATCACTTCAAACAATAATATTCGTGAGATCAATGAGATCAAAAATACCCGTAGTTTATCACCCTTATCGAATGTCAGTCTCGGAGTGAGAAAAAGTGGGGGCTGTTGTAACGGAACTTTTAAATAATCAAATTATGCGAAAATCAACTTCACCTTATGCGTCACCAGTTATTTTAGTGGGCAAAAAAGGACTCAAGTGACAGATTAAATGTAGATTACTGAGCTTTAAATAGAATAACAATTAAAGATAGGTATCCACTACTATAAATTGGTAATCAATTAGAGAGATCAGGAAAAGCTCGTTACTTCAGCACGCTCGATATAGAATTAGATTGCCATGGAATCCCTATTGAACGAGAGATATCTGTGGATAAAACTGCTTTTAACCAAAAATGTGAAGTGTAAAAGTAATTTAAAATAATACTGGAAGATTGAGAAATTCTCTAGCCCTAGTTTACATCAATGATCTCATTATATTTTTGATTAGCATAAAATAAGGATCATAGAGGCTTAGTCAGGTGCCGGGGCTAAAAACGTTGGATGATGCTTGATTTGGATTAAACTTAAAAAAATATAAATTTCTAAAAATTGAACTTGTGAAGAATTATTTCCGTAGAAGGAATTCGACCTGGGGAAACCAAAATAGAGTCACTGAAAAATTCCCCCATATCGCGAAATATTAAACATGTCAAAGAATTGATGGGACCCGCTCGATATTTTCGAAAATACATAAATGAATTTGCAACAAAAACACAACCTTTACTTGGTCAGAAGAATGTGATAAAGCCAGGAAATATATAATTAGTAAACTTTCTTCCCGTCCCCTGTTAGCCATTTTCGACCCAGATCGTGAAACGGAATTACACACTGATACAAGTAGCCTTGAATTTGGTACAATTTTATTCTAAAGGCATAATCATGATCTTCGTGTTGTATCCTAATATAGTAAAAGAGCATCGCCAGAAGAAGAAGAAAGTTAGAGAAAATAGCTATAGTGAAGACACAAAGATATTTTCGAGTGTACTTATTGGAAATAGAGTTCAAATAGATTACGGACTGCAACGCTGCCACCAAAGGAGACTTACTACCACGAATTGTGTCCTACATACAAAACTTTAACTTCAAAATTGAATATAGGATAGACAGTAGCAAAAACATGTCAATTTTCTTAGCAGAATCCGCCGCTAAACAAAACTGAAGAAGTACTAGTAAATTATCAAGTTATATGGTTGAAAGCAAATCAAAAACAAGATAAATAAGTGACTGATATAATGAGAAGAATTCAAAAGAATTCTGATAGCTTAAAAGAGGTACCACGAAAGGAATTATAACAGACAAGGGCACAAACTTGTTCAGCAAGCAAATAAAAGATCTTTTAAAACAAATGCATATTTTATCACAACCAGAGCGAGTAGAGGTAACGGTCAGGCTGACCAATATATTGCCACCCTGTTAAATCTATTAACTTGCGAAGTAAGTCGCAGGTCAGAATGGTTGAGCATACTGTATAAACTACAGCTGACTTTAAATACTACTGTTTAGAAAAGTATCAGTTCTACTCCCATAAAACTACTTATTGGAATACGTTCTGAAGTGCCTGCCATAAGACAATTAAATAATGAACTTCCCGAAATTGAACCTAACATCGACATACAACAGTTACCAATTACTACCGAAGATCCATTAGGAAACAAAGCCCCAAAACAAAGGTTTGATTAAATGTGACGCAACAACATTCTAATAAGATCTGAGAAGACGATGTTGTTTTCGTTGAAAGCCAGCGAATGCATTTGGGTAAATTAGATTCACGATACAATGGACCATGATGGATATACAATTGAAAAATGTCTGCCGAGAGACAGATACATAGATTTGGCCTGTTACCATATGTACCCTGTGTTAAGTATGGTGATAGCCGGCCAAACTTTATTGTGTTACAAATACCATCAGATTTCAATCGCTAATAACTACTAGGCTAATAATAATTTACCAATGATTAATCCCACAAGGATAGAGCATGTCATGTGAAGTAAAGTGAGACAATAAAAATATTCGTCGGAAGATAAGTAAAAATTGGTGGTAAATGGAAAATTGCAAAAAAAATTAAAGATTTCGTCTCATATAAATCGTAAATATGTTCAAAATTATAGAAGATGTAAATCAGAGGAAAGCTCGCGTCAAAAGGAATTCTAAAAAGGGGAAAACTAAAAAATCCAGGGCTGAGCAAATGTGAGAGCTACGACAGCATCGAAAAGAAAATGAAAAGCGATGCAATGCGATTAAGTAGCTGGCCCATCGAACGTACAGCATCCAGTGACAGTTCAAAGCTACATGGATAATGTGCTGGTGTCATTAGAAGTAACGTGGACAATGGTAATGTATGTATTGAGATCATCATATATCATCGTGTTTTCAACATCACGCATCAATGCGCGTACGTTAATGGATTGTGTTACGGTAGACTATGATGTTATTGAGCACTAAACCGTAAGTGCAATCGAAGCTCGATGTGCTACGGCTCTTCTGGACTCGCACTGAAAGACGCACCGCAAACATATTTATGCAAGCCAGGCGTGGCAAACCCAATTGTAAGTGAATACAGTTTCTAGAAAGATCGGTAATTAAATAACATATTAATACAAAACACTAATTATGGTTTTACTTTCATGAAAACGACAGGATAAAATACAAGTGACGTACATATGAATTCATAGGTATATATTTTTTTCTTACCTTTTATTTTATAAAATAAAAATAAAGAATATAACATGCATATACACATTCCATTTGTTTACTTTTCTATTGTAAAATATTCGTAATATCATCTAAGTACATTATTTACAAAATGGATGCCACATAGATATCAACGCCTTCATTATTCCTTTCAATCGAGAGAAAAAACCGACATCGAGCTTTTAAATTTTTATTTTGCAACTAACAGTTCAGTGAAAATAATATACTTAAGTCTAGGAACAGGCTTTAACTATATATATATATATATATATATATATAGATATATATATATATATATATGTATATATATATATATATATATATATATATATATATATATATATATATATATATATATATATATATATATAATGTATACTATGCATACTAATCAATAGCTGAATAATAATTTAAGATAAGCATTCAATAGATAAGCATGTTATACCTTTTTAGAAACTCTATGAAATTCAGAAGTTTTGACAATAGCAAGCAAAAGTCATTTGAAATTTCTTCTACTTATAAGAATAAAAATTGTAATTTTGTTTATGAACCATGGAGACTAGGGCCATAATATAATTTTATGACAGAATTTCGACCTAAACGATTTGTAAATTTTAAAAAAATCATTTTTATGGTCTCATCGGTTTTTCGAAACATTACAAAAATCAAAATATTTTTTAAACTCCACATAAATATATAACACATATGTATTGTTTGTATTACTCGCCGTACCTTACTGACTTGTCTCCATTTAAAAAACATAAGATGAAAAGGGGCAACTAAGTTAAACTTTTGCTAAGGTTAAACTTAAATTACTTTTATTGCTTTAATGTCGCACTTGCATTAGAGCCAATTGTAGGCAGTTTGAACATTTATTATAAAGAAAAGCAAAAACTTAATTTTTTGATAAAATTCATGAATTTTTAAATTTAAATTATTTTTATTGTTTATCAGAAGTATTTAATAATTTTCATGATAATAATTTAATGAAAATGCATTTACGTGGAAATATAAAAATAGGATAATTGCCTTATTCGCTGGACGGGTAACAGCAAGTAACTAACAGTCAGTTTACGGTGATCACTTGCAGTGCGATTACTTATTATTTTAGGGACGCAGCTACACGTAATTTAATTTGAATATTAACTCGAGTTATGCTAAAATGCCCAAAAGAAATAGCAAATTTCCGAATAAACTGCAAAATGACTATATATTTATAAAAAAACATCATGATGAAGACAGCAAAGTGATGTGCCAGCAATTTTTTTAACGATTTAGTTATTGCGACCAAAGAAGCCATATTTGCTTCTCAAGAAACTGTATGTCGAAATTAATCTCAAACTTCTTTGGACCAAAAGCCTACCACGAATTGTAACGTACGTGGATAATAAATTCCTCATTTTGTCTGTTGTGCTTCGAATACAATATCACAATATTACAATACCATGAATTTTTCATTTCTCTAATCGGAATGTCGAGAAATCTCACTGAGGAGCAGATTTCGCTATTGAAATATGTACGATTTTATCAATACAAGGAACTGTTAATAATGTGATTAATTCCCTGTTACTATTTTAGATATTTATTTAAAAAAAATCAAAAGTGTTACTTAAAGGATTCCATGTGATTCATATAATGTAAAACGGAAAAAAATTATTTGGTCTTAAGCGGTTGCATCCACGTCATTAAAAAGTGTGTGCGAGGCAGTATAATAGTAATCTTCACTCTTTAAGCTTGTTCATAGAAAATATATTTTACTCACGTAAAATCAGCTGCGAAGACACAGCAATTTGACAAGTACCCATAAAAAATTCATAACCTCAACCTAATTGAGGTTATGAATAAAGTATATCATAAAGTATTCATAACCTCAACCTAATTGAGGTTATGAATACTTTTATAAATGAAGGAACAATTTTGAAATTTGGAGTACTTTGTTATACAAAAACACACAATGTTTATTACAAAAATATACCAATAAAAACATACAGATATTAAAACAATAATAGCTAGTGTTCCTTACAACGGACATGCGCATTGGAAATGTTAAATATAATATGTATTTATGCCACATATAAAATCACTACAAATATATTTGTTTATGTGCTGTGATATTGGTATAACATACATTAACCTCTTGAGAAATCCAATGGCTCACAGATTAACGTATATCTGTAGACATCTCAGAGAAAGTATTTTGTGCAATTAGCGTTGAAATTTGACGGCACAATTCATGCATCATTATGTCCATACATCATAGCTTCCATTCTAATGAGACAAGAATAGTCAATGAATTCAATTGCAATCGGGAAACAAAAGAAGAGATTTATGTAATCTAGTAGAAGTTTTCGAATCACCAAGAGTCTGCTAAACAATCTGATAGCAGTCACGGCATATGGAGGTAATAACCCTTGAAAACAGTTGCATTCCAAAATGCGTAACAGGATTTGGCCATATTGCTGTCAGAATGACAAAAGTCGTTTCAAGATTGTTCAACCAAAAACTAACTTAAAGTAACATAATAATAATTACGAAAACTTCGTGAGCGCACGTTTCCATTTTTTACAAATATAGTTGGTAACTGTCGAATTGGTAACCACTTACATGGTTATTGGTAGAATCGTTGAAAGGAAAAAACGGAATACACCCAATAAAATATCAACGTCTGAACATTTGTTAGTAAGCGACATACGGTGAACAGGATGAACTTAAATGTTTTATCTACTTTAAATTCGTCCTGTTGGCCGTATGACATTTACCAACAAACACTAACATTTCAGGGGATACATTCCGCATTTTTCCTTCCCAAAGTTTGTATCAATAACCGTTTTATAATTTTATAATTCTGATTAGAATTAACTATAATTTTTTACAGATGTCGCTCATGTATAAGACCTTTTTAAGATATATTTGATTTATGTTCGCTTACTTTTAGGCAGGCCCAAAAAAATCAACTCCTTTGGTGTTTTGTCTTTGAAGTCATATTTCTTTAGGCACGTTATGCAAATGATTACAGTGAAATTTTACGGTGCAGTTGCTAACTAAACATATATTTACATGCGTGTAGTGACTAATGCTATATTTATGAGAGTTATTGAGGTATTTGCAAATACACAATATGTGTTTTATATTTATAAAAATCTAAGTTATATCCGTGTTTTTAAATAACATTTTTAGAAATTGAAATTTTAATATTGGTCCATACAACAATAAAAAAAATTATTTATTGTAAATATTCGTGATAGAATTAGTGCTTATAAGCCTTTTAAAACTACGAGTAAGAAATATATAGAGCAGTAATGTTCGACCCAAATGTGACCCCGCTAAAATTATGCCGCCTTGCAAAATTATGCCGCGCTTCAATCAGTCTGTTGCTAGACGCCTGACAACAGATAGCGCAGCGTAGATTTCAAAGATTTAGAAGATCAAAGTAATTGTCTAACCAGGTACTTTGATCTTCAGACATTAAAAAAGTATGACCTGTTTTCAGGACATACTACTTCAGGACACACTACCGCTTACTAATTTAACCACATATGGGGACTCCATAAACCATTTCAGTATACACGACCGCCACAAATTTAGCCACACTGTTAATAGATAACCGCAATTACCAACGTGCCATCATCAAATTTTGGAATCTGCATTATATACACCTAGGAAAGAAATATTAAAAAAGACAACACAAATAAGCGCAAACAGGTTAGCAAAATTAAAGAAAATGCGAAAGGTCAACAAAAAAATTATGAAAAAATACATATCTCTAAAAGAATTAACTAAAACTTTAAAAAGAAATAAATTTATAAATAGTGATACTTGCGCAGCTCTAAACAAAAATGTTGTTGCCACTGAAATTATAAATAGAATGTGTTTAAATAAAAAGATAAATCGAACCACTGTTATAGTTTCACCGGCTTTAAGGAAATTTGCGCTATCATTAAATTATTATTCTCCCACAGGCTATAATTACGCAAGGTCAGTTTTTGATAAATGTTTACCCCATCCATCCACTTTAACTAAATGGTACCAAAGTATTGACGCTAATCGGGGATTTACTAGTGAAGCATTCTCTGCTCTTCAAAAAAAATGTTAAAACAGTAAATTAAATTTTTTTTGTTTTCTTATTATAGATGAAATAGGTCTAAGACACCAAAAATTATTTAATGGTAAAATTTTTGAAGGCTTGGTAACTTATGGTGAAACTACCAACGAAATAGCGAAACAGGCGTTTGTTTTAATGTTGGTACCTATTAATGATAATTGGAAATTGCCATTGGGATATTTTTTGATAAACGGTTTATCAGGTGAGAGAAAAGCTAATTTAATTAAAATATGTTTAGAAAAAATTATTGAAGTTGGCATGGAAGTCGTATCCCTACCATTTGACGGATGTAGTTCTAATTTAGCAGCGGCGAAAGAATTAGGTTGCAAGTTGGAAGACGCAAACAATCTAAAAACTTCTTTTAAACACCTTTCAAACCGTAAAAATTTCGTGATACTTTTAGACCCGTGTCATATGGTTAAACTTATTTGAAACACCTTTGAATCTAAAAAAATATAATTGGTGGTGATGGTAATACAATACAATGGCGGTTTCATAATTTGCAAGAATCTTTGGGATTACATTTCTCTAATAACTAAACAACATCTAGGATTCCGAAACCAAATAATGAAAGTTAAGTTAGCCACTCAATTGCTAAGTAATAGCGTAGCAAAAGCTATAGAATTATGGGAAAACGATTTAAAATTATCTAAATTCCACAAATCTTCAACCACGGCCACATTTATAAAAAAAGGTTGATTACGGATTAAATAAATTGTGCGTGTAAGTAAAAACCACTAAAAATTTTATTATAACAAAATAATTTCAGTGCGCCCTTACCTTTACGTATACTCGTCGCACTGTAATTTCACATCTATGTATGCTGAAATAAAAGTCAAATTGGCATGGCGTGATTCGCAGATTTGTCGAATATACACATGGATATGAATGTGGCAGTATATATATAATGGCGTGGGAGTGCGAGCAAGATAACAAAATACGTATGTATTGCGGCCAGAGCAAGATGGCACCTTTATTGTAACAACTTCAGATAGGTGGCGCTGTATACTTGGGTACACTCACAGATTATATACTAAATAGATGATCAACTGCAAGCAATTGTGCGAGCGAGATAGCACTTTCGCGTTTCCAAGTACTTTGCCTCTATATTCCCCTGTTGCCCAATCTAATGAAGTTGCAGCGAGTGCCCATTTGCTGAGCACTCGCTGCACTTCGTACTTTCGCTGCAACTCGTATTTTTGACAGGTGTACTTTTCTTACATTTTAGGTTACAATTGAAACAACAATTCTGAAATTAAAAAACTTTATTAGAAAAAAATTCGCCAGTTCGAGCGACATAACTAAAAAGAACTAACAAAAAACTTGGTGGCCACATACAAACACATTGAATGACCATTTCTATTTTACAAACTATCTGCCGCTTTTACATATCAAGATGAACTTAACTAGCTTCTATCATTAAAATAATATATTAATACTTTCAATTTTAATATGAATTTTCATTAAATAAATTGTTAACTCTCCTTTTACTGTTTACTGCGTTATAACTCTTAGAGTTTTCAACATCGATTAATTTATTTAATTCGTATAACTCAACCTTTATAGTGAAAAAATATCAATATTCTATATCTTACAGCTTTATTCTATATCTTAGTAAAATAAAATTATTATAACCTTGCTACTATTTTGAATTTAACAATTAATCTATGAAATGAATCAAATATACTCACTATGGAAATTATACTTTATGAAGAGAAAAAATGCGGTTATCGTAGCGATTACACTTCAGTTTTGTGCTACTAAATGTAAAAAAATGCTAAATCAGGGGGATAATTTCTATTTTTTTAAACTATTTCAAAGAAATTGAAACTATGTGCTGAATAAAAAGAAATAAAAAGGATACGGTTCTGGCACAATCGTTGATTTAAAAGATTTTTGTACTCATTGTAGGCTAATTTCTATATCCTACTTAACCTAATTTATACATTCAGTTTAATATCCCCAATGTAAATAGTCGACAACAAAGTTAATATAGAATCAAACACAAAAAGTAGAATATAAGAATGTCATAATTATTCCTGTGATATTTACACAATTACAAAAATTTCTAAAAAAAAATCTAACCTAATACATATGAATAAATTGTTTTGTTGAAAATTATTTTCTAAATAATCTTTTATTCATTGGCACATTGACTACATCTTCAGTTGAACAAATCACTTGGATGCAGTAACAACTTAATTTTATCTTTTAAATCAATATGCTCGTAGTTGTTGTATATTATATGTTAGCATCATTACTAAAAATCTCATTTTCACAATCTTTTGTTTTAATCAGAAGGCTACGCGCAACCTAATACACATGCAGTATTTGGTATAAATTAACAAATTTGGCAAATTTTGAAAGCGAATGCAATATACCAATCAATGGTACAGCGAACAACTTTTGCAGGAACTTGTAATTCGGAGCTATTCTTAAATATTGACAAACAACTTTGCATCCATACTAAATCTGTGCCATTTCTTCTTCAAGTTCTGATTCAATAATTACCTTTAAACAAATATTCTCTAAATTACTTAAATCTTCCAATGACATAAAAAAAATTTAATCTCTTCGTTCAATTTTCGTACCACATTCTGTTTTGGTTGTTTTTACCACCTCCAACTGCAAATAAAAGAACAAATTATTTAACCAACAATGTACATATATAATATTGTAAATTTATAAATGGATTCTTTTTGGTTTGTAATAATCGCTTCATCATAATTACATAATGCGTATGACGGTGATGTTTTTTTGAGAGTGCCGGCGGCTAGGTCTGCTATTCTCCACATGCCGTAACTTCTTAAATCCGCTTGTCTAAAAAGAAAATTAAATTATTAGCAACTTCTTTGTTGTTGATTATTAAAACGCGAATGTAACTTTGATGATGAGTTTGAACAATATTATCAATAAAATGTATAATTGATTCGATGCTATTATCAAATTAATAATTTTCCGTGAAATGTTTACTTACCGTGAAATGTTTACGGCTACAACCCAATGTACAAGAACGATCTTTAAAATAATTTCCTCTTGTTACGAACAAATGTAACAAATACAGCAAAATTTGAATTAAAAGTGAAAATATTACAGATATTATAACCAAATGTAAAACTGAACTATAAAATAATGTTAAGTTACAAATTTGCAGTTTGACAAACCAATTCAAATAAAGTTAACGATTTTAAATTTCGTATCATATCGTATTTAGTATATTATCTGTGTTTCGTATCATAGTCTTTTTTCTTTTCTTTGATTATATAGCGTTCGTTATCGCTGCTCTATGTTCCATAGACAAAATTTTATGTGTGCGAAAGAGATAGGGCTTTCGCGTTCCAATCGAAATATTTGTATGAAGTAAACCCACCCTGGGTACACTCTTCGACTTGATAGATTCATACACATTACTTCTCTATACATTTCTATACTCGTAGTTTTAAAATATATTTTAAATGTATTTTGTCTGCGATTAAAAAAAAAATTAAAATAACCAATAATATTAAAACAGTATTAATATTATTATTAATATTATTATTTATTAAATGATAATGATTGCAATTTTAGACAATACTATCAAATGTTTTACTACTCTATATGAGAAAATAAATTTTAATTATTAAAAAAAATGATTGAATTTATATTTTACCAATCGTATTTATAATCACTCTCTAGTCCTTTTATTATTTTATTTCCATTAATTATTTGCGTGCTAAATAAAGTTTTTCTTGTATTATGTCAAAGAAGCATAATAAGTAACACTCCCTTTTTCTGACTACCGCTACTATATCGGTTTGAAGCTTCATAATTATGATAATCCTAGTTAGAAAACGACTAAGGAAAAACTAAAACAATACAGCTATAAGCTTTTTCAAAACCATAATGTCGAAAGTGTCGAAATCGAAAGGAATAATTATTATTTCGGAAATTAATTGTTTCTTACACCTCGCCTCTAGTAATAATTATGCTTATCGATAAAAGTAGGGACCGGGAGTAGTGAGGGAAGAAGAGAGGAGACATGTACTTCGGCAACCCTTAGATTTATCATATTTTGGTAAACATAAACCAATTTTAAAGATTTTTAGACACAAAAAATTATGTGACACGGCTGCAATTACTAAAGCTTAAAAATAAACTCATTATGAAACTAAAGAAATTTATCATTGTAAAATAATTTTCGAATTTTATCAATAAACAAATTATGGTTATAATTATTTTAAAATTGATGTCCTATCCAAGTAAATAAATAATAAACAAACATAGAACCTACTTTATCCTTATTCGGATGTAAAAAATATTATACAATACAAGAATAAAGAAACATGCTAAATGAAGAATATAAGTAATAAAGAATGTATCTATTATTAATATAGGTGATCTTGTATATATTTGACGCGTGTTTCTGTAAAAAAGTACTTATTTTTTTTCCTTGGAATTGCAATTTGATATGGATTTTTCCGGAAACCTTTGACAATTGTGATACAGTTAATATCATGTCTTCAGTTTGATGCACGGAATAATAGACACATTTTTACCACATGTGTGTGCAAGTATTTAGATATATTTCAACAATATAATTTGTCTATTATATATCTATTTCATGTAAGTAAAAATATCAAGAATTTCTTAATAATACTTTGATTTTTTTAACCATAATTTTTTTACTATTAAATATTTGTAATTTAACACAGGATACGGGATACAGCAAGGTGAATTATAGCTTCGCATATAATTTAGATGGACGTGACAAAAATTAATCCAAAAATAGCAATTTCTGTTGTTCAAATGGATGAAAAGATGGATAGAAAAAAATTAAAAAACACATTTATAGTCTACTAAAAATATTTTTCTCGTCCGCTTGCTGTTACACAAACCCCTTCCTAGATTTTTAAAAATTTTAGAACTTTTGGAACTCTCACCAAAAACCAGTTTTAAATCATTTAAAGAAGCATTTCTAAGTTTAGACCGAGGAATTATATATTATTTTCAGGTCGCTATCTCATTTCATTTATGTTAGAAGTTACTGACCAACCAACAGATGGGTTGATATACCGACAACGTTGCCCCAATAACAGGATTGTCAAAAGAATCGATACATTAGTGTTTCGTTATAACAACCCGCATAATTTTTGTTATTAACCTTAAAGTTTTTTTTCAGACTCATAATTAAAAATATGGTGAATAAAATACTACAAAATATTTTAAAAAAGAGCTTAAGGAAAAAGATAATAATGAATTAGCGAGTAAACAGGAATAAACGTGACGAATATAAGAATAATAATTAAGGAAACGTTATCCTGAAGTCGAATAAACAAAAAACATCGAAATTAAACAATGTAAACTTCAATATGTTACATTGTTAAATGCTGCCATCTGACGGCGGGAAGTTGTAATAATATTGTTAAACTTATTTCCCAAACAACAGAC
This sequence comes from Druceiella hillmani, assembly GCA_039881145.1. Lineage (NCBI taxonomy): Eukaryota > Metazoa > Arthropoda > Insecta > Lepidoptera > Hepialidae > Druceiella > Druceiella hillmani. The sequence continues at coordinate 9,966,105 of JAYKKI010000047.1, read as the reverse complement.
AGATGGCGCCTAACTAATGACACAATTGTATAAAAATAAACTACAATCATCTGTAATTTCTTTAAAAATATAAAGATAAATTTTTCTCAGATATTCTAATATAAAAACAATAATAACTGGAAGCTAAAAGAGTAACTTATTTGCAAAAATAATAAATTTGGTTTATTTGCAACAGATTTAAGTTATAAAACAATATCCATAATTTATATCGCAGAAATGGTTGACATTAGTAGAATCAACGAAATAGATACATAAGCTAAACAACTATTAAATGATACGGCAATATAGTTTAATAAAATAAGAATAAATTTTTTTTTTGCAAAGAAATTAAAATTATTATGTCTTTACCTTTCACTTTTTCGTTACTCACAAGTTTCTTAGATCAAAATATGCATGATTACATTTCATAACAAAAATTATTTTTTTTTGGAAAATTTCGTTGACTATGATTGTGATTGAATTAATCGACACTTGACTGTGATTGATTTGACTGACTAACTAAAATAATTTATAGTCTTACAGTTAAGGAATAAATATTGACAAAATATGGGCGAAATAAAAACCCATGTGCAAGAATGCTTTTTTTCAGAATTTCAATCTTATCTTTCTCTAGCACTTGAAACAGCATACGTCTAAAGCTTCTGCAAGATGGTCCAGCGATTTGATATTAACAAATTAAAATCTCTAATTAAAGAAGATACCAGATTTTAAATTCGGACTTTGACTATTCAACTTGAACACTTTTACGGTACAAGAGAGAAACATTGTTAGAGTTTGGCAAAGTCCGAAAATATATATATACCTCATGAGCTAAGCACAGATCAACTCAATTGTTATACAGGCATATTTACACAACTATTATCTTTCCAATGTACATTCAACTGGTTAAATTAATTTATCACTGGGTTTGACAAGTGGGTTATATATGTAAATCATACTCATAAGAGCATCTAACCAGAGGATAAAACGGAATTGTGTAAACAATGAACCCCATCACAGAAAAAGTAATGTTGCGTGTTTAGTAGAATATTCATGGAATCATTTAAAGGGAAGTTATTTCTAGTAATGCAACTGTTACAGCAACGGAGTACCGCAGTCAATTTTCTTTCTGCAAAAAGTTTTCTTTCAGCACAACAACGTCCGCCCACACATTATAAGAGTTACTTGATTGAAATTATTGGAGCCGAGATGGAAAATGATTCCAAATTCCCTTATTCACGAGATCTGACACCATTCGACTTTTATATATTCAGGTCATTAAGTAATGCTTTTTGTGAAAAAGCTTGATTCATGGAGGTATCCCCGGGAGTTCATTGTCAAATTTTTCAACTCAAAACCTACAAGATTCTATTTGAAAAGTAATCATTTTTTGCTAAATAAATTGGAGATAGATAGTTGATAATGATATCACTTATGATAATTACAATCCAATGAGAGGTAGCTTTCATTATTTATTATATAATAAATAATGAGAGCTATCTCTCAGTCCATACGTTTTTAGCAAAGTTATAAAACTCGAACTCGAAATATATAAAACTCGACTAAGACAACAGGATGAGATTCATATAGACGCCTTTCTTCCATGTAGATCAAATAGATTCCAAAATTTGTGAATTATGTAATTTCCCCTGTATTGCACTTCCATTTTATTTTCTGTAGATTCTGTTTTCAGTCGGGAACATATGGATATTCCAAAAATATTACATTTCTCAAATTTCAACTTGGAGTTTTGAAAATGGAGTGTTAAAATTCCCAAAATTCATTAATTTTAGGTGGTCTAATTAAACTATACCAAGTTTTAAAGTAAATCAACGCTATAAGGATAAGAAGTCTTTCCTTGAAATTTCAATCAAAATAGGCTCAAATATTATCAAAAAGTATAATCAAGAAGCCAAGAAATAATAAAATTACAAAATGAACAAATTTAGCGGCCAATGAACAAAAATAACCATACCACTATGGAACCTAGATCATATCTAAAGTAGTGGTATCAGAGCGAAACTTACTTTGTTCTCTCATATTCGCAGTAAGTACATAGAAATAAAAATGTTCTTATCTAATTCATAGGGATAACTAAATATTGACAATTAAAATCAAGGAATTTCACTGAGACTATCAATATCTTTCATTACTCTTTAATATATTATGTATGTTTACTCAATTCAAGGTAAATTGTTATCAAAATATTGTTACATGACTGATGTGATGAAAACTAATATGGGAAATTAAAACAAATATATACAATATGTACCATAACCACATTTTATTTTTAAGTTAAATCAACAATAAAACATATTATAGGGTATTCAACACTAACTTTATATTTTCAGGGATCTTTTTGACTTAGTATGTTGCATCAGGTTGCTACAATAACAACTAAAATTTTAAATAATAATAATAACATTGAAAAAAATTTTAATAAACTAAATTAAACCACAAAAACAACAAAAAAATTACATGAATAATATTCACACAGCAAACTTAAAACATAATATCTCTATAAAACAAAAATAACACTACAGCCACCTTCTTCAGCGTGACTTTACTTATCCATTTAGCGACTTTTTCGTTTAATAATTTCTCTCCTTGAGTTTAATCTATGTAATATAGAGTAAGATATTATAAAAAAACATTTGTAACATTTATTAGAAGACATAAGGTATAAATGATCAATAGTAACAATGAAGGTCATTCATTCTTGTCATAAAATAGAACCTTAGATGAAATGAAATTAATTGTATATAATTTCCTGTTTTCTAAGGTTAACTTTTTATCTGTTACTAAATTCACTCATAAAATTTCATTTACAGTATTTTAGGTCAATTATAATAAATATGTGCCACCTATTTTTAAATGACGTGACCATGTAAGTGACATCATTTAAAAATAAACAATACCACTGGTAGACATTCCCTTGTAGATTTGTATTCTTTCCTGCTTCTTTATAAATATGAGACTTATTAAGGACATTAAAATTCACTTTAAACAGATGTTGAATTTCAATAGGGATCATGTAAGAAGCATAAAAGTTCTTCTAAACATGGTATTGTTTTTGTGAATTACATACAATGAATTAATACATAATTGGTGAGCTGTGACCTACATAGTGGGGATATGAAATTGACCGCAGCTCTCGCTATAACAGAAATGGTAATATCTAAAGAAATCTATTAAATATTGTCATAGATAATATAATTTACTTATGTATATTATCATGTCTCCTTTTAGAAGCAGTGCAGTTTTAAAAAAAATACATAAAAAGCAATGTATTTAAAAAAGATTGATCTCGGTCACATTTATTTGATTATGAAAAATTGATTGGATAAAAAAATTACAATAATACCTCCATTTTTTATACTGCATATTTTTTTCCACCATTTTCACTTTAAATTTATAATTAGATACTATATATTTAACAAACATATAAATATGAATAGTGATAATAAGAGAAAAAGTTAAATATCAAATTAATAAAACTTACAAAATTTTAAAAAGATTACGTCTATCTCACTTAATAATAAAAAAAACTTTCAATTATACCGAACTTAAAAATGTATTATTAAGTCTTTAGTTTATAATTTTTCTTAATTAGAAATTAATAATCGGGAACAAATGCATTTTTTTATAATTTTTCTTAATTAGAAATTAATAAAGGGGAACAAATGTATTTTAACAACTACAAAAATTTCACTGCTTATCAGCCCAAAAAACAAGACATTTAAAGTAAGTAAAGAGGATCCATGAAAATATAAATGAAAAAATGTATATCGTAAACTAAATATTTAAACATCATAAATATTCACATTTTTAATACTTTGTAAATTCTTCTTATTAAGATTTCTATTTAGACGTTTGTTGAGTGTGTAATATATAATTGAAAAATACTTCAGCAATAAAAAAATACAGATATTAATTATATGTGCGGGACAACAGGCAGTAGCCAGAGGCCCCCACTTGGCTGTTGTTGGATTAAAGAATTTGAGATTCAGTGGATCTACGTCACTGTTAACTATGTAATCAGAAGAGAGCTCGCTGGATCGATTACCAATGAATACCCCTCATCGGTGTGACTCCATTTCTTTATTAATTAATTTATTAATTATAAAGTTCACTATTATGATAACTGTAGTGAATTAGAAGTTGAACTAAGGTTGAACCGATGAACTGACCGATGACTATGATTTTGCAGCGTGGTGACCCCTCTTATGTGCCACTAAGTGATCCCTTTGTGCGGCCGCCAGTTGTCATGCCAGAGGTTATGAAGCCCCAAAGGCCGATCATCACATAGGTTATTGCAGCTCTCTGGAACATCTCTCCCGCCGCAAATCGTCTGTTGGAATGTTGCATCCATTTGTCGGTGGAGAACGATCTGATCGGTAGGTAGGATCAGGGTAGATCAGCTTCTTTGCAGATCTTCTTAAAGTGCCTCCTCGATGCGTACATCAGCTGTTCTAACAATTCCGCGCCTGGATAGGTGTCTCTCACGAAGCCCTTTGGTCAGGTGTTTCATGGTAGTAGGCTGTCGACAAGGACTGCGGGTCTCCCACCGGTGCTGTAGTTCAGGGAGGTATTCCTTGACCCACCTTCACCAGAAGAAATTGGCGAGGTGCTGGGAATCCCGCCAATGAGTGCGACCAACGAGATCCTTATCATCAAAGGTGCCAGGTGTTGGGACTTGAGCCAATCTGCCGAGCAAGAAATGATTCGGACTGATTGATTCGGGATCTTCAGAATTTACGGACATGTGCATTAGTGGACAGCTGTTCACAATGTATTCAATTTTAGTCAGGAGGGTAGTGAGAACCTCTTTAGAAGGGTGCCAGCATACCTGTAGTGCAACATCTAAGGTTATCTTCATAACGCCAGCTGGTCATTTTCTTGCTGACCTTCTCTTCTATTGCCTTATCAATTACTCTTCGTGGTTCCTTGACTGCACCAAATAGATCAGTGCCATTATCTGACCATATTTCTGTCAGATAACCCCATCTGGTTATCCAAATGGGGTAGCCCCATCTGGTTTGCCATTCGCATGTAGTGAGTTCTGGTTTCTGTGCCCGGCAAAGTTCTATGAATTGCAATATGTTATTCTGATCATCATGCGAAGCATCTTCTCCCCTTTTGAAAATCAGCTTATATTGGGAATACTGTTCTTCAGTCAAAGTGTTACCTTCTTTTCGCTAATATAGTGAGATTTCTCTTTTCTAGTATCTAGAAAGTCCGGCCCATCCAACCATCTGTAGTTCACATGAACTTCAATGGTACATCTCTAGTAACATCATCGGCTACGCTGAGCTTGGTCGGTGCCCGCCGTCACTCACTGACTATACTCTTTTTCTTTTACTGATGTCATCTAGTGAACAAAGTTTACATGGTGACACAGAGAGTGTGTGGGTGTATAACTCTCAGCCCACAAAGTGATAGAATAAGAAATAGCTGGCTGTTAACACCTACTCGACATACAAGACATCCTCTATAACAATACCAACCCCAAGATTCTCATTGGGCAAGATAACTAACATATGTTACTCGCAAGAGAAGCGCAAAAAGGTAAGGTAACTCAACCGATCCCTCTCTCACTACTGATGTAACTCGTTCGCGATAACCACTAGTCTGGCTTACACTTAGTCACGTGCCAACTCGATGCGCTGTATCCATTTCTATGATCACCGAGTCATCTTCATTTTCATCTGTTAGTTTGGTCTATATTATGGAAAGACAAGCAGCAGCAAATTCAACTTGCAAAAGAGCGAGCTCCAATCTCTTCCCTTGCCAAGACCAGACGGCCTTGGCAAGGAAAGAGATTGGAGCGAGAGAAGAAGGGAGCTTTCTGTAACTTTGCAATCTTACTCCTGCTTTGTTTCGATGGTACTTTGTCTTAGCCAATTTTTCTGTTGTAGGTGGCCCAACAATCTTCAGAGGCGACATGGTACTGGTTGATGACCGCTGCTTCTAATGCAGTTCTCCTCTGTTGCAGCACTCTCACTAGTAGATCTAGTGATGACCATGATGCTGTTTCCTAAAGACCTGACTTGGAGGACCGGACGACAGGCAGTAGACAGAACCCCATTTGACTGTTGTTGGATTGAAATATTCGACGTTTACCAGATCTACGTCACTGTTGACTATGTAGTCAAGAGAGAGCTCACAAAGTCGATTACAAATGAATACTCCTTGTTGGTGTGAGACTATTTCTTTATTAATTAATTTACTAATTATAAAGTTCACTATTACTAGAATTGTAGCAAACTAGAAGTTGAACTCGAATTTGAATTGATGAATTGATCAATGACTAGGGGCTACGAAGCCACGGCCGCCCGACTGTCAGATAGGTTTGTGCGTCTGTCCAGAACATTGTATGTACATTTTTGAAAATAAATTTTTGTAATAAAATCATCACTGCTTAGTTCTATTTTTTTTTAAATAAGTCATTTTGTAAGTTTACCCTTTAATTTAAAAAAATCACTTAAATTAACATTCTTGCTGTACTAAACTTGTACTAAATTTTTTGTACATTAAGAACAAATTTTCCAAATGTGACACGATAGTTATTGTGTATTTAATTGTAAAAATATTTCAAGAAATAACAAATTCTAATTTTACAAATTTCCAAAATTGAAATGGAAGTAATGGATGGCTGCTATAAAATGCGTCCCTTCTGGCATTGATTGTGCTTAAAATTTTACATGGGTAATTCATTTGTTATTTTCTCATTTTGTTGAGCTGAAAACAAAATGATATTATATATTCAGACAACTAAAATCTTGTTATTATTAGTTAATAAAAGCATTTCTTTAGATATTTTCCTCCACATTACAATAAATAACAAGACAAACAATATAACCTAACATGATTTTATCAAAAACACTACTTTCATTCGACAAAAATAACAAGGGAACAATTGATAGACAGGAACAATATATAAAGAAAAAATGGATATAATAAAAGTCAAAGTTGATGCTTTTGTTATTAGTATATCATTCACGTAAACATTTACCAGAGCCGTTAATTTGAAGTGTACGAATAAAATAAAGGAATAAGATTGCTATAAACTGCAGACGCTAGGTGGTGCTGATGGCACCCAGCTAATATTGAGGCATTGTAATTATTAGTGATATACAAGTACGCTATGGGGAGTTCAAATGAAAAAATGACACCATTGTAACCAAAAATTTATTCATTTATCACCAGCTGGCATTCATAGTATCTTGCACTTTTCCTATACTTGATGAAACACAATGACAAGCGTCATTATCAATATATTTCCAAGAGAATAAATAGACCAAATTTTGTCACGATTGTAAACCGTCTAAAAAAGAGTGATAGCAAGAGTTTTCTTACAATTTGCGTGTTCGTATAAATTGTGAATCTATAAATAATCAACAACTTATTATAATATAAACGAAGGATTATATTTTCCAATATTTAAAATCCGTTTAGTATAGCGACAATGCAAATGAAGCTCTGTGTTTTCAGGGTCGCAATTCAGCTACAATATTTAACTTATAAAAACTGAAAATCAATAAAAGATCACAAGTTTCACAAAATAATGTGATATTTATATTAAAATAATAATTCTATACACAAAAATCATTCAATAAATTTCATTTGGTGGTGGATTCCCATATAACATTGTCCAAGAAGCAGGATATATCATCTGTGAGTCGTCCTTCTTCGCGTCCAAAAAATTTAACTTCACATTCAACATTTTCAGTGTTCCAACTGCATCCGGAATGTTATCACCTTCCGAACAATACTTGTATATAGCAAAACAAGGTATACTATTTTCTGAACAGAGTTCAAGAAGAGTTTTAGCAAATCCACCGCCGTGTATTGGTCCTGTGTTATGTTTTACCCATCCTAACTTCTCAAAGTCCTCTGTGCGCGTAATAATATCGTTCGCCATATATCTGTAGGGTATCGACGATATATCGTGACGTTCATGAGCAAAGCTGCTCGTCAAAATAGCAATACTTTTTATCTTTTTAGATTTGCACATTTCCAACAAATCCTTGAGAAATTGTTTAGAATACTTATTTACCAGCGGTGAACGAATCTGTAAGGCGACGAGTTTGTGTGGGGGTGAGGCGTATAATTCGCAGGATACAGTTAATGAGCTCGATTTTAAATCATAGGCATTATAACCTACGACGGGTACAAAAGCCGGGCCGTGATAAAACGCTAGTTTATCCATTTTGAGTGAGCATATTAATAAATCTGTAGCTAATTGTCCAACATTGCCCACTGATACACTTGGAACTATTAAAACATAATCACTTACATCAATATCTTTAATAAATTTTAACATTTTCAAACTTTGCAATGAGTGAGCTATTTTCGAAAATTGACATATAATAAACAAACTTGCATTTGACAAATCAAACAGTTTATTAAGCTTGAATACTATGTAACATTTGAGCAATTTACATATTTTTGAAATATTTTATGCGTACATAAATTCGTACAAATAAAGTATCAAAACTTTTACATTGTTTAATAAACAATAAAATTATTTTAAGAATTTATAGTAATAATTACTTTTCGAATATTGGTTGATCATCTATTTGTATTATAAATTTTAATGTAATAAGAGAACTAATTTGTAAATAAATATACAAAATTAGAAAGTAGTGCCTTTGGAAACATTAAAATGATTAAAATATAATAAATTTAGAATAAATAAAAAATTCCTTTTTTTTGCAGTTAACTATAAATATTATTTACATATTAGCAATATATGTGCCTAATGGCGTGTTGTGAGACTAATATATGATACATAATTGACGTTTATGACACTATGACATTAATTGTATTTGCATATGTTTTTAAAACACTTAAAATATTAATTGCTTTCGTGAAAGGGCGTCATAATATTTTTGATTATTTTTTAGACCTTTAACGAAATTATAACGTAATTTGTTTAAAATATTGAAAACTAACAAATTTCTTAATATTAGAAATCAACTGTTTAAAAAAAATCTATCAATTGTATCATGCTTTAATTTTCAAGCAGCCGAAAGGAGAATATATTTATTGTCAAAGTGAATGTATTTATTGTCAATAGAAAAGAAAAAAATAAATAAGTACCGCCTTTAAAAATTTTAACTACAATAAGTATTATTAACGTAAATGGAGTAAATATAACGTAAATTTCGGAAACAAATATTAATATACATAAAGATATATGCAAAATAATAACAAATATAAATATGGTTATCTATAAGAAAAAATAACTAAACGATCTGTTAGAAATATTTTTGCTTTGGTATTGTTGACCAATGTTGACAACATTGCTAATATTAAAAAGTTGAAGAAAAATATCTTTTGCTAATGCATCGATGACATTTGTGATTGATAATTCCGCGTCATTTTCTAACGATATATGTTACGATTCAACGATAATTCTTAAACTTTCATTACAATAAGGTAATTATAGTTTATTATGAGTGAACAAGAGCAAGTAGATCCACAATTGCAAGATTTTGTTTTAGCCGAGACACAGAAACAGAGATTTCAGGTTAGAATTTGTACCGTCTGTCATGTTGTTTCTCTTTAGATACAAAGGAATTTGAGTTATGCGTGCACAATCGGATCTAGTTTGAAGGAATTTTTAGCTTGAAAAGTATATTATTAACGTTAGTCACGTTACTGATTTTTGTGCATAACCCTAAGACGAAATACTGTTTTATAGACATCTAAATGTATTTAAAGATTTCTAAATTATTTTTGAGTAAACTTTATGAACGATAACTATGTTTCAGGGAAAATTATCTTTTGGTGATAAAACTTTTGAAATATTCGATATAAAGTTTCATTGTGGGCTTTCAAAATTTCAATTTATAGAATGGTAACATCCAAGGAACATTCTGAGCAAAATTTTCACAGTCATTATAAAGTTTTAGGTGAATTTATTTTTATTGGTACATATATTTGTCCTCGGTTTTTACTATATTTACTTGCCGGAAAACTATATTTATTACTTGTACATAGTAGTATAATGAAGCACTCTGTAAAACAAATACTTCGGAGACTCTATGGTTATAAATTTACTAAATCCATTCACAATTACTTTAGTATTATAAACAAACAAGTAAGAACCATCATAGATAAATGCTCAATATATGAACTAAACCAAATTTTTTGACGTGGATACTTTTAATCAATTGGATACGTCAAATCATGATGAACAAATTCGAAGGGGAGAAGGAAGCAATCACCACAATTGTTATTACTATTTTAAATTGTTGCCTGAGGGTTTTTTGAAAAATAAGAAGATAAAATTCAACACTAAGCATTTGGCGTTGATGAGTAATTTTGTTTATTTTCTGCGTTATTACAATTACTTTACTATGTGAAATGAACTAAAAATGGTTGCTATATTTTAATTTTACTTCATTGCAAGAGCTTAATCATTTTTTTGGAATTATTTTTATTAACTTAGTTTAGGTATATGTTCATGAAAATGAGGGAACTTTCTCAGAATGATGTTTAATTATTGCTTCTTACTAAGCTTCAGGATAGTCGTATAATATGTAGTCTTCTTAGGATATGGTGCAGTAGGGTATATTAAAAAAAGTGTTTGTTTGTTGAGCAGCATTAAACATATACACAAAAAATGGGATAATATCTTTTTATTTTCTGCAAGTATAACTATCTGATAAACCGTGTTGAAAATTGAATTGTGCATAATGTTAATCCAATTTCAATTAAATAATGGTGCTCGTAGTCAATGTTTTATTCTGAATTTACATATTTTACAAGTTATCTAAGAGATATTATTAAGAATATTATCTCTGCTTTAAATCTGTATTTTAGTTGACATATTTAGAGAATATTATAAAATATTGCAAAAACTCTTCACGAGGAATGAACAAGACCTTGACTTTAATTATTTTGTATATACATAGTTTTTGGTTTATGCAAATATATTCAAATTTGAGTGTAATAACGAGAGCCTAATACTCTTGTTCAAGCAAGTTGTAAATATTTTCACCTAATTTATACTCATGTTACTGTAATTTATATTTGTTTAGCACGCTTTTATATGGTTTTGTAGCATTATTGTGTTTCTACTTTTGTCACATCTCTTTCATTATGATAAAAGTATTTTATGTAAAATTCAATTTGTTAGAGGTGGTTATAAATATGACAGCATTGGTTAGCATCGTCTGTCCAAATATTGACAAAATGAATCGACATTTTAATTCCACAGACCTTCATGCAATTGATGTTATCTTTTTATATTGACATTACTATTGAATATAGTGTTACTTAAAATTGTTTGTTGATTGTTACTGACATGCTATATTTAACATAAAACATAAACTTGTGTTATTGAATTAATTTAAAGCAAGAAGTATCATTGATGTTAGCTTGGTATATTTGGCTATAGAATTGCATCATGAAACAAAAATTAATTCAGGTATTTTCTTATTTTATAACCTGAATTTTATTGGAATTTCTACAAATATTAGTATTGCATACAAAAGCTTAATTCTTTTATAGTATCACTATTGGGTTATAATTCAGTTGGGTTTAAATTCTAAAGCAGTGGCTACAGTAAAAATATTTGTTCCATTTCAATTTGCATCACAAATTCTTGACAAATTGTTGTTTTTTGCAATATTAATTTAAGTATATTTATACTTAAAATTCAATTTGCAGAATGTGGTCGAAGCCTTATTTTTTCACTCACTCATATTTGAATTGGAAATATGGATGTATGGATGTAGAAACCATTAGGAAATTTTTAATTGGATTTAATTTTTTTATATATTCAGTTTCTCTGAATCTAAAATTCTCAGAAAGCAAATATATATTTCTGATTTGATAATATCAGTCACGTGTCTGTCTGTGTACACAATTCCATCCCTGCCTATAGCGTAATAAACTATTACCGCACATGTGAATCTGGAGCGAAAACAGTTGGATATTGCTTGTATTTTATGAATTATTCTCTTTTACATAGTGAATACAAAGATCCTTGGAGATAGAAGACAATATTATTACCCTCGTTTTGTGGTTTTTTATTTCTTTTGTCATATATATATATTAAATTTGAATTTTCTGTGCTTTCCGAAGATATGGCTGCACTCAGTTTGATTTTTGAATTGAAATAATATCCAAAGTGATTTATAAAAGGGCACTCCACTGTGCAGCCGTATAAGTCTTTTAAACTGTTCTGCCTAAAATACTTGAAAGTGTAAAATATTCAGCAAGAGTAAAACATTGTTTATATTCTCTTTTATTAAATTCTCAGTTTTCTATTAAATATGTTATTTTGTAGTATGCATATTGTATCATACATCATTATGCCTAAGTGATCTATATAGATAAATGTATCGTAAGTAAAGAAATAATTTTGTTTGCATTTGATTTGACAAACAACAGGTTTTTTAAGAGTCTTATCAGGTTATGTTATAGTTATAGGTATGAAGAATTCGAGAGGTTTTACAAGCTGTCAATTGTTATAGTTTTAACGTTATCACTATTAGATATCTTTATCTTATTTGGCTTAAATTCATGAATTATTAATTATAAATGTTATTATTTTATTCTCAGGTTTTAGTTCACGGATTGACTGACACATGCTGGGAGACATGTGTGGGCAGACCTTCCACTAAGTTGGACACCAAGACCGAGGCTTGCATAATGAACTGTGTTGAACGATTTATAGATACAACTACATTTATTACGAAACGCCTGATGACAACAACTAAATTCAGATCTGACTCCCCACTTGAGTTCTAATTCTAATATTTAGCTTTGCTACATCTGCTGTTGAGTATAATCGTGAAAAATGTTTGCAAGCGTGCGAAACTTTTTGTATCGCCATAAGAAGAAATTTCTGGTAACGGGTGTAGTGATTGGAGGTGTATATTTTCTAACGGGGTATGCACAGAAAAAATTGAGAGAATGGCAAGAACGCGAGACACGCAAATTCTTGGAGATGACACGCAAGAAGCAGCATTTCGAGAGTACAGAGAGAACATGTAACCAAACTATTTTATCCCTAGCTAGAGTTGTCTGTTCCAACATAAAAGAGCTTCTCGACACAGACAAAATAATATCACAGCTAAAGGAAAACCCTGAGAATAAATTGTTGCTTTGGGAGCAGTTGAAAATCACTACATTTACGAGAATTTGTGGTTTAGTGTATGCATTTTGTATGTTGGTGGTGATCCTACGAGTACAGCTGAATATTATAGGTGGCTACTTGTATAAAGACTCCGCAGCCAGCGATGGACCCACACTAATCAATGCAGACCTTCAGTCTAAATATTTGTCTTTGTGTCATCATTTCGTTTCTTATGGTGTTGAAATATTATGTAAGCGAATTGAATTTAAAGTCAAAGATATTATTGAACCAATATCATTGAAGAAGCGTATGACTCTTCAAGATGTAGAGCAAATATTCTGGTCCATACAGGCTTCTCTGTGCACTGATGACAATGATCCTATAAAGCAAATTGTTAACTATTTACTTGCCGACGATAGTTTTATTGCGGAAGGAACCCTCGATACGATAGTTAAAGAAACTATGGACGTATTGGAGAGCGATGAAGTTATTTCCTTAACAATGTCGTCTGTGAGCAGATGCTTCTCTACCATAACAGATGAAGTGGCATATATGTTCCCTCCACAGAATAATAAATTGCATTTGGAGGAGATTAATACGTTTGAGAAGACTAATGGTTTAAGCAACGGAACTGTTCCATTTGTGGATGTAAATAAGGTGGAATTACCACTGGCTAAACTTATTCCCATTGTTAATGATCTTGTGATGAAAGACGTTTGCAAGAGTCGTAGTAATGTTCCCGATCTCCTCATTCAGCAGTTAACTCTAAATGATAAATTAAAGTTGTTGGGAGCTAACGTGTATGAAGTGTTCAGTGGTTAAGTTTGTTCATTAGTCGGGACAAAAGGATTTCATAAATGGTTTGAGGTGATTTTTTTATTTGTATTTTTTTAATTTGATTACCTTAATTGATGTCTACTCTACATTCTTGGTGTCACTATGTTTTAACATGCAGAATAAAGAAGGAATAAAAAGTGTCGAGAAAGACTCAAATCAATGTGCGGTTATGTTATTTGTTAAAGAATAAATAAAATTATTTTTCTCATCTATATGTTTAAAAATTGTGACTTTTTCTTGGATTTAATGATATTATATTTTATCCACGCAATGAAAAATGATGCATATTGATTCTTACAGGCAATTGGGAGCATATATCTGTTTCTATTCATTATTTAATATTTAATTAATAATGTTTCTATTATTTAATATTTGAGTTAGTTTAAAAAATATAGCAAATGTTTGTTATGTTTTTTCTTTGACAATAATTTATGCAGGTTTTACATTAAAAGTTTTTTATTTTAAATTATCTACACCATTTCAAAGTTTGATTTTACATTATTACACAAGCATTTGTTGATATGTAGCAATTATTTATTTCCTGTTATAATGTTTACCATTAAAACATGAAACTCATATATTACGTAATAGTCTTTTTTTTTGGTGCAACTTTTAAACTTATGCATGCTAATAAACTGAGATATGCTGAATACAGAATTGTAAACATGTTCACGGGGCCAGACCACTACATGTTTACTTATTAATTCAAGTAATAACAAAATGTGGGATCTGAGAGGTCATAAGTGATTAATACCTAAATATTTTATACATTCTGAAGTCATTTATTGTTCTGAATATAAGTGAGAATAGCAAGAATCTATTAAACACTGAATTTTTTAGTTTAAGTTTAAGCTAGTTTCAATTGCCTAGCCATTATTACTCAAGTATTTAGTATTCGGTCCATTATGACTTTATTTTAGTCTCTAGTTGAATACTGAATATTGAAGCATTATTTAACTGAATATTGAATATTTTAAATAATTTTTATTGGCTGCAATTAAAATTTCAACATGAAATTATACAAGTGCTTATGCAATATTAAGAGAAGTAATACCCAAAAATAATAATTTCTTTAGATAAATCGTATTAAAATTTGATAGCATGTCTTGATGTCGAAATACCTATTCCTTTATGTTAGTGGAAACTAGTAATTTGTTTTCTTCGTACACATTACGCATTTAAAAAAAAGCCATTCTGAATAAACACTGCTAATAGAAACTAATTTTGCGTGCATAGAATTTAAAGATTGTTGCATTGGATACATATTCAATAATACACACTGACATTGTCTAAATTTTTCCTCTGCATTGAGTTAGATTCCCAAAAGTATGGGTGAGTATTCTGATATTGTTCTTCTATGATTAAAAATTTCATCTAATATTTTGTGACTATAGTATGCATATTTTAATACGTCCGTTAGTACAGTGTCCTCAACATGTCTTACATATTTATTGTATTAATTCATAATTTCTTATGCTTGTGTTTTAGGTTCTACATTCACTCATGAATTGCCACCTTCCTCAAAGTAATTTATATTTTTGTGTACAAGCTATTACATGTTTAAAATCCATACAAAGTTAATTGCGTATTGTGTATGTATAAATGTATCGATGGCACATGAGAGGGGGAGAAACAATAATCTGCTTTCACAGTCATATTGTGAAAAGTATATTTGCACCAACTGACCAAATATTTAATTAGCTAGTCAGGAAATCATTGCACGTTTGGTATTTAGTAAAATGTTCAATATATAATTTATTACAAGTTTACTCGTCATGGAATATTTTGTTCGGATACTGACTTATTTTTTAGTATGTTGTTAAAGATGAAAGCGATGTATAGTGATGATTACCCTTCTACATTATTCCAGTAAATGAGATTTAAAATTTCAAAGCTTTTTAACATTGGAATGTATATGATAAAAGGAAAATTTGGATATGAAATCAATTTCCCCATTTCATTTTATTTTCTACTACCTGAAATGAGGTATTAAAAGTATAATGTTTTTCTTGTTTAATAATGTAATGTTTAAAACTTTGCAACTCCAAAAATTAATAAACCACTGAAGAAATTTCCATTGCTTTTAAAACGAGAGCTGTTAAAACAACAATACACAAAAAATTATTTCAGTGAAAGAAAATTTGGGGAACATTTATAAAAAAAATTGGAGAAAAGTACACACTTGTTTGACGAATGAGTTTAATATTAAAGAAACTTATTTCTGGTAGTAAAAGTGCGAAATATTTTTGGGATTTTATTTGCATAATTTCGTATTTAAACTAAAAATATTAGATAAATTATTGCATTTAAAAAAATAAATATTCGTATGTGTTAAAATGAAGAAATGTTTCTTCAACCTCTGTAAAGTCATGTGCAATTTTAACTTTAATTTAAAAGCAAATTTGTGTCTTTATTCTTCTCTGTTGATACTTTTACGTTTCTAGATATAAGAGTTGTAGAATCTACAAATTATAATGATTCTACTCTGCTGAGCAAAGATGTTGTATTTACAATATTTAGATAAAACCAAAATTTTGATTGTTTAGGCTTTGCTTAATAATTAACATTGTAGATACAAGAGATCATAAGAACTCATATTTAATAATTACTTCAAAAACCCTTATTATGTGATATTTTCAAGCTTTAGATCACGGAATGGACTTTACAATTGAGGAAATACTAGCTACAGCGCTTGCTCTTGGCATGGCCGTATTGACTCCAGTTATTCCAAACTATAAATGCCTGACACACACCGTAGCAGCTGAACATCAGTATGTGAAAGACATCATTAAGCCTGTTCTTATTCAAATGGCCTAAACTTTAAGAAAAATATTGGTAGCGTTTGGTTTCTAAATCTTTCTCTGTAGTCCTGGTAATTGTGAATGTATCAGCGACGAGCTTATTATAGATCCACAGAATATTACATGTGTCCTCTGATATTGCTAATATAAAAATAATTCAATATTGTTAAATGTACTTTGTACCACGTTAAACCTTTTCAAGTATGGTACTACAAAATAATTTATGTGAATGAACTCACTTCTGCTTCAAAACATTACTCGCTAATATTATTGTTGTCTTCATTTAATGTTTCCTTAATTCCGAATCCGTAAATTTACATATTAATAAAGTTTAAACACCGCATGACTTTTAAACTATGGATACACATAAACTGGAGTTACTCTTGTATTAATAATGACTATCTGACTTTAAATGATGTTTTAGCCTTCACGCAAATAGATTGCGAGGAAGAATTAATGTGAGTTATTGTTTATTTGATCATTAATTAACAAGCTGTAGAAATGTTTCTTAATATGTAATATGCATTCCTTAAGTTTTCTGTTGTTATCTTTGTAACTAAGTATGTTATTACTTGTATGCATAAATATTATTTTTCACAAAATAAACATTTTAAAACAAATGACAATGTTTTACTCCAAATGGCCTATATTTTTTTGGTATATAATTTTAATGTATATAGTGTACATTGAAATATATACATTGAATAAGACTGTTTATACATAGCAAACTTATTTATAATGGAGAAATTTGATTCAAACAGTTATTTTGCAAGGTCGAATGTGGAAAAAGTTGAAAACAGATACAAATAATTGATTGATTTGGTACAGATCATAATATAGGTTATATGCATCACTGATATGTAAATATAAGCATTCATGATATATAAATATATGAGAAAAAAACTTATGCTAGTCATTGAATGCTTTTTTGTCTTATTATATTAGAAAGGTAGTTACGAGCATAATTTGATTTTCTAAAACTTATTTTTTATTTTTATGTCGGAAACTCGTGGTAGTTTGATATTGTAAGTATTTTTAATAGTAATTCAGTGTTATCGACTGTTCATATAAGAATATAATCATAAAGAAAACATACACCAAAGGTAATTTTTTTTCTAATTTTATAATCTCGTTACGAAAACCCAAATCTTAATATGTTTTCTTTAAACATTTAATTAACATTAACATTCTTGGCTGCTTAAATGGAATGAAGACTATGCATATCCTTAATAGAGTATGCAGAGGAAAAATATTAGAAGTGAGTAACTTTCCTTACTCTGTTGTTTAAAGGCACCTACTTGCTAAAATGTGTCCGTGCCTTCATTTCCCCAAATTTGTTGTAATCTAAGAAGATATAGAAGTACTGATTTCCTTATTTTTGAGTTTAATACGGAAAAAAACTGGTTCGATTTTGTAATCACGTAGATTTGTGGTATATGTATTTGAACTACAATTTCTAAGTCACAAAGAAAAGAATATCAATTTGAACACCTATGAAGTGAGTGGTGTTTTCAATCTTATCCAGCTTCAGTTAGTAGGCAAACTTGTTATTTGATTATAATACTTATAAACATGTAATTAATAGACTTTCTTTTATTTACTGGTTAGAAACTTTCTTTTATTTTTTATTAGAACTGCTTGAGAATTGGATGCTATTGGGATTCCGAAGTGTTTACTTTGGACTTTGAATTGATTGCTTATATGCCACTTGAGTCTTGCTGCTACTGTTGACTGAAAATTGTAAATTTTTTGATACATGGAGTACATTTAAGGAATTATTACCACCACATCCTTTTCTATAATTCCAATATCCATACATTATTTTTACAATTAAAATTGTCATGAGCTAATTAATGATTCATTATGATGATTGTTTATGTTCAAATTAAAGAAATATTCTTTCCAAAATTCATCTTCGAAAAGTGAAAACGAATCCTATAAAATTTTAAAAAGACTGAATCATTAACTGAAAGGGAAATTGAGAAAATATTACATTTTTTTTGAACACATTTCCAGGTGCTAAATCAGTTGATTCAACCAAAGCTAATGCCAAATATTTATCGAAAAATAACAATATGTAATCGGGTTCTATATATCTTATTGAAATGAAACTTCTTTTACCACCTGTAGTATAAGTTTGTGACGAAATTTTCTTTTTAATAAAAGATAAAATTTTAAGACAATTTGTTTTTCAATTGATTTTCTTTAATACTAGGAAGAAAAATATTATTTAAGGAGAACGCATACTTTGCAAATATATAACTTTCAAGAATGTACACTTGAAACAATTGCCTCATTGAATTCGTTTAAAGTTTTGTTAGTGTAGTTAGTGCATTAAAGATTAGAAAGATTTAAAAATTAGACATAAAGACAGTGAATACAAAAGTACGAATACAAGCAATAAAATACAGATTAACTCGTGTGTATGTACATATACAAAACAATACATAGGGAAGTACGAAAATATGACACATATGGATGAAATGACATAGGTATGACTGATTTGAAAAATGGCTCTTTTTAGTTAATTGTTTGTAATAAAATCAGGGGGCCAGGAGTAACATGCATTCAAAACACTGTCACTTTTCACTCATTCTAGTAGTGTAATGCAGTGTAATAATTAGTATATGGTCTGTGGTGTAATGGTGCAAAAATGTTTCCATCTAATAAAAAATGTTAATGCATATTCAGAAAAAATAATTGAAAGTAAAGTTTTTAGTTTATATCATATAAATGTTCGTTTACTGTGTTTGGTAATATTACAATAATATGTTAACTACAACTATTGCAAAAATGATAGATTTTTATAAACTTCTTTTAATATTCAAACATTCATCACATTCTTACTACAAAATATCATATAGCTACTATGAACCTAATGGCATATGTATGTTATTTTGTATGGTATGTAGGGATAATTTACATGATTATTTTTTATAGCAATTAGCATAGAAAATTGTTGCCATACCACAGAGTGAAGGATCAATGAGAAGAGCTGGCTCTTTGGTGGTATAAATTAACAATTCTTTCCCTTTGGGAAAGACTTTAGCACCTGAATATCTTTTAAGCCAAGAGCTTGACTTCCGATTAGCAGAAAGGAATGGTTTTGCTCATAACTGTAATAAAAAAACAATTATATTTTCTCAAGAGAAGCCAAACCGGAATTTCCAAACCGGAATCTACTTTTGCTATCCGCGCTCAAACTTTTAATAAACCCGAAGTTAGAAAAATTGTCATAAAGGAGAGTGGGGTAATTAAGAATGGTCAACAAAATGTGATCTAAAAGTTACATAATAGGCATGTGCCATTCATTTTCTGAGTATCGACAAATGTCCAAATATTTTAAAGAGGTTTTTCGAAAATCCCAGCTCAGAATTGTGGTTATATTTTTTGCACGCACAAGCAGCCACCTTTCATGAAGCTGTGTTGAAAATCGAAGGGCAAAATGTGTCGGCCATAGAGTCTGCCAAGGAAATTAATCGTCTCCGAGATAATCTGGCACTAAAAGAGAACACGATTTTCCTTCCCCATATCGTCCGTAATCCGCTTGTAAAATTACAAGAAAGAGAAGCTGTTGTTGATCAACAGAATGTAAAAACTGCGGCGGCTGACTTTTATAAAACAAGCAAAGAATACTTGGAGCAGTGGTGTCAATTCAACATCGAACTAGAAATGTTTGAATGGGCCAATTTAACAAAAATGCCTACGTGGGAAGAGGTACAGAAAGTGCTGGCTTTACTGATTACGCAAGGGTTTATTAGCAGCAACCAAGATAGGAAAGTTTTTGACGAGTTTTCACTTATTTCCAACTTTGCAACAAATGAAAAAATCTCTGGCTAGAATGCCGAGAATGTTTCTACTGAAAACCGAATTATTTCAGCACTTCCGTACCAACAATCTTCATTTTGAAAACTTTTCCACAATTATTGAGTATGTTTTGTGTCTGCCTGGAAGTAACGCACCTGTCGAAAGAGTTTTCTCACACATGAACAAAATATGGACAAGTAATAAAACATAGTTGAGTGTAGCAGTATTGAAAGCTCTTTTGATTACGAAGATGAATATAAATAAATCATGCACTGAGTTCCACACTTATCTAAAAGCAAGACCCGATATTTTGGAAAAAATTTCAGCCGACAAATATCAAAATACGACTTAAAAGTCACGCCACTACTGGGGCTTAGTAATTCGTGCCTACTTGTTTACTATTTTGTGTTTAGTGGTTTGATTATTTTGTGTTATTTATCTTCTATAATAAAAAACTTGTAAAACGCTAAAAACTTTTTTTATTATACATATAATTCCGCAGATGTCCCGCTCTGGCAAAAAAAATAAATGGTCACGTTACGTATAACACACGCATGGCATTACTTCGTGTTGAAAAAGTACAATATTGAAAATTCTTGTGTGGCCTCTCGCATATATTTTCTACGGAAAAATTTTACATTTAATAGTGTTTTTTATAAGTATTTTCCTATTCATTTACGTACCAATAAGTTATTTTGATTGTATTATAGTTCGTAGTAATGGTGTGTATTATAACCGGCTGTCATAACACTCAAAAAACTGCCGAAGAACTCTCATTTT
This sequence comes from Druceiella hillmani, assembly GCA_039881145.1. Lineage (NCBI taxonomy): Eukaryota > Metazoa > Arthropoda > Insecta > Lepidoptera > Hepialidae > Druceiella > Druceiella hillmani. The sequence goes on along the minus strand of JAYKKI010000047.1, from coordinate 9,944,805 downwards.
TCAAGCTTCCAAAATGTGAAACTTTGTAAGTATCGTTCGTAGTTTAATTTTGTATTACCAAATAAGATAAGAAAGTATTTTTAAATTTCGCCAACATGAACATTTGCACCTGAATAACTAAGTTTATAACCACAAATTATGTCGTAATTTTTGTTTGTTTATTATTATCAAATAATATAAGAAAGTATTTTTAAATTCTGTCAACGTGAACATTTACACCTGAATAACTATGTTTATAACCACAAATTATGTCGTAATTTTTGTTTGTTTATTATTATCAAATAATATAAGAAAGTATTTTTAAGTTCCGTCAACGTGAACATTTACACCTAAATAACTATGTTTATAACCATAAATTAATACGAAATTTTTGTTTTGTTCGCAGGGGATGAGTTGGCAGCCGGATTTCAAAACCACTGCTACAGAATTTGCGAGAATCATTTTATAATTCATGATTTTAAAACTATTACACCTAGGAAATTGTTACAGGTGAATGCAAAGCCGAATCTAAATTTGCCAACGTCGACTGAAGATGTTACAATGAGAGTGTTGGAACCAGACATGTTGGAACGACTGAGAGACCAGCCGTATACCAGTTTAGAAGCGGCAGAATTAAGCTATTCCTATAAAGGAATATCTAAAGTAAATTACATATCTATTATTGCGAAGAGTGGGATACAATTTTAACTATTCAAGTTCTGTCAAATTGTTTTTAAGTTAGTTATAGAACAACCTACTGATTTTACCATAAACTTTACATTAATAATTATAATTCATACAAGAGGCAATTTGTACAAAAAAGAATAACAGAGATTAGTAATAGCTCAAATTTTCAATATTGTAATTAGGGTAGTTATGAATGTAAAATGCTTAATTAAAAGAATAACCCTTTCACGACAACATTCTAATGTAAAAATGTTGACGAACCCTGGAGGAAATACTTTTAATAAAATATATACTGTAATATTGTAAGAATACCAACTTGAATTCGAAGCTTTAACAAAATTTGGAAATAAATTTCTTCCATCGAGACATGCTAAGAAATAAACACTATAGAATACGCATTAACATCCATATATGTATGTATTGTCCGTGTGTATTTTTCTACTTTCAGCTCTGCAGTAAAGGACATCCATAAACTATTATGGACACAGCGCTGCAAGCTTCTCAGATTATAATCTAACTGAACAGCGTGAAAGTCAGAGAAACCTTGAAGCATGCTTTTTGAAATCACTTGAGAATCCAAATATATTTTTGAAATAATTACCTATTATTATACTATAATTGTAAAATATCTGATATATGTTTTGTAAAATTTTAGTTACTCTTAAGTTTTAATAAAAATTTATGAAAATAAGAATGTTTTTTAATACATTGTTTGTACATTCTGAAGCAATAACCGTGTCTACATTTCTTCAAAAACACCTTACTGAAGTTGAAGCGTGGCTTGCAGAATGGAGAATAAAAGCGAATCCGTTCAAGTAACATTCAGTCTCAGAAAAGGAGATTGCCCAGCAATTACTTTAAACGGGCGACAGATACCGCACTCAGATACTGCTAAATACCTCGGCATGCACTTAGATAGACGATTGACGTGGCAAAAACACATCTGGAATAAACGTAAACAATTAGATGCAAAATTGCGAAGTTTGTCCTGGCTCATCGGGAAAAAATCACAACTATCTAATGAAAGCAAAATGGCTGTCTAAAAACAATATTAAAGCCAGTGTGGACATACGGGATCGAGCTGTGGGGTACAGCATCTAACAGTAACATCGAGATCTTGGAAATATTTCAAACCAAGACAATGAGATATATGTTCCAAATCCCAAACTGTATAAGTAACAAATACATACTCCGAGATTTGAACCTAACAACTGTGAAACAGGAAATAGCCACCAGAAGTATTAAATACCAGACAAAGCTATCTGAACATGTGAATGTGCTGGCTACCAAACTATCAGGAGATGGCAGTGTTAAACACTCACGACTAAGAAGGAAAAGTATTCCAACCCTTCATAGCAGATTTCTAAACCCAAAGTGAGAGAGATCGATGGATTCTCCTCACAGCTAAATTACATACGCAGACTGTAGTCACCAATAATAACAGCTAAATGTGAAAAACAGATTGCTGTGCTAAGCAGAATACATAAAAAAAAAAAAATATATATATTGTTTAATAAATTCCAATTCAATGTTTTATCACAATGCCATCTATGGATGATAATTCTACCTAGACAGCGTCATCTTTTGGTCTTGGTATAATCGAAGCGCCACCTGGTGAGTCGGCTTCCAATTGTCCATATAAAAGTAGACCACTTTTTTGGTATGTATTAGTATGGGAGTGTCCGTTCTGTACTCTATTCTGTGCGCACGATGTTACCAGCAGAATAAATTTACCCACCAACTTCAGGAAATTGACGCATATAAATATATTTTCTTGTGGCAGTACGATTCACAATTCCATGGGTTGGCTTATATGAAATGTTATTAAGGCCACCATGTTAAATTTCTAAAATGTTTGTTCTGACCACAACCAATGACCAAAGCATTTAGATTAAAATTATTTAAAAACTTTGTCACATTTTACCATTTGATTCATAATTTAACACTTTTAATACAAAAAGAAAACAATTATCTTAGTGTCTTAAAGTAAAAAGAGATGTGAAAAAGCCCACATCGGTTCACATTTTTGAAGAAATTAAAGACGGCGGAAATGAATGAATGTAACATGTGTTTCTTGCCGTAAATCTACATGTAGTGATTATATACGCAATACGTAAAATATTGTAAAATTTAATATAATGACGAAAATTCAAACGTTAAACCAAATTCTCCAACGACATTTTCCAAATCCTGATTTTTTTTTACAAATAAAATTTTACATTTTTCAGTATCAGGCAATTAAGATGTTTTAATTTGGGTAAACAATTTTTTAAAAGGTGACAACACCAGTAAAAATGGCGCGCTTCTGTATTTAATTTGTCATCACTAGCTACACGGAGAAAAAGCACCTATCTATTAAATTTATACAAAATCATACATTTACACGTTGACTGTCCATTTCCCCTGTCGCTACTCAACTTCAACACCCGATTCATATCCTGTATACCTTCATAGAAATTATTCTTCCTACAAGTTTATAACAATAATACCATTGCATAATGATATTGTTTCACAACATTCTTCCTTGGATATTTTTGAACCAAAATTATTAGCATTTAAAAAGGAATTACATAATATATTATTTATAAATTAAAACCTATCTAAAATAAAATTAATAGTTTGTTCGGTATATAGAAAATAACATAATTCTACGTTAATACTAACATTACTAACAGATCAATTTATTACATAGTATATTTAATAACACTAGCAACTCTTGAAAATGTATACATAAATATTCTAACCATTTTATGCACACATAGTTTGAATTACAGTTTAGTACACATAGTTAGGATTACAGTCTATTTTATTCTCTGATCCCTTTATTATACACCTACGTGACTGTAAATTGTTTCGTGAGCCTTTCATTAAATAAATAAATAAACAGACTATAATTTTGTTTTCTTTTTATAGAAGATAATTGATATGTTTATTTTGTAACGAAGTTACCAAATATTGAATATATTTGGCGTTAATTTTGTAGAAATTCATTATTGATAGTTAAATAAAACTACGTGATATAGTTTTATTTCTACTTTCTTTAAGTTCTTCACCACGACGAAAGGTTCATTCATCTTTGCTAATAGCCCACCTGAAGATGTTGTAATATAACGAAACCTAGGTCGTGGTAAAGAAATTAAAGACAGCAGAAAAATACTACATCACGTAGTTTCATTTAATTATCAGAAATTACCAAAGTTTATGTTACAATAAAAGTTGATTAAATTGATCTTATTAAGTAGTTTTTGTTTATTTAAAGTTAAGTTTTCTCAATCAGCCTACTTTCCAATAATCTATAATATTCAATGTTATGTACCGATCAACCATGTAATGTTGATAAATAAAGTCTTTTGGTAGCCCAAAAGTGTAAAGCTTCAGAAAATATTAGTCACAATTAAAATATATTAAGTTGGCCTTATCACCAGTGCTGAACGAGATTCGAATATTATAGTTGTATGTTGCATAAATGGTACTCATATATAGGATCATAATATTTCCCAACTCACAGTCCAAGTTTTCTTTGGTACTTTGGCTAATGTTAACAATCTGAGTCCATAATCCAGATATCTTTTATATCGATATCTTTTCCTGATTACATTATTCCTACGGATACCACAAGCATACCACTAGAATCTAAAAACACAGTAACAAATTTACCTCATAAACATGTTGGAATCCCTTTTTTTATGCAGCAATACCTAATATATTTAGGCGATGAAGCTGAAACAAACGTTAGTCAAATGTCTAATAAAATAACGTTAAACGAAGATACGCATTTAGTTAATGTTTCTATCAATTCGCAAGCAAGGTTATCCGAAATAGCAACCTATTTCTTTATTACTTATATTGATAACCCCGTTCAAAACTCAACTGAAACATTTAATAAGAATTGATTTAATTTGGAACTCATGATGCAACAGACATGTTTATAACCGGAAACTCTCTTAGATAGATGAAAATAAAAAACTTTTTTGGTATTAATATTTTCTTCGATAGATATATTGACTACATTCCTCTGCGGGGTGTGATTGTTTTTCCTTGTTAGTATCTTCATAGTATCTTACGTCAGACTTCACGGTGATACCGGATTAATTGTCCATTAAAACGAAAAATAGCACAGCGGTACGAATCTGAATCCAAAATTAATTTTCTACCATCGAAGCGAACTGAAGACGAGGACAATTTCCACATGATTATTATTATCAAAAGGCCGCGACAACTGGACTGACTTCCGCCAAAAATTTAATTTAAAACAAAGTAAAAATATAAAATTTATCTTTATTATTTATAAATAAGTTCTCAAATGCATATCTAATTTACAAACAAATTAAAAAAAAACACTTGCTGTGCTTGTATATAGTTATTGTAAGTCTGAAAGAAAAAGCATTCGTGAGCCACTGACATTTAGTCTCAAATAGCCAACCAAATCGCAAAATATCACATTCTATATAAAGCTATGGTTAAAGTTGTCTTTCTAACCAGGTGGCGAAAAACGTAGTGCAGGATTTTATAAGAAGTATATCATCCATTTTTCTTTAGAAGTAAAATACCTGGATCTGTTAATCAATTAAAATCTTTATGGTTATAAAGTCAGTGATTGAATATTCATAAGTATACACTTGAAAAATCTTGTAAGTTCATTCATTTATAGTAAATTTTTGTGTTTTCATATAGTTGCATCTGTGGTATTCTTTAACTGTTTAAAAAAAAATTCTTACGTCCTTCCTAGTACTATATTATTGTCTAACAACCACCGAAAGTTAATTTTAACGAAAGTCTTCATACTTTTTTTTCAAATGTAACTTCTTATTTAGCAATTGTTCTGGGTTGTCTGGATTGTAAATTTATGCACCAATCCCAGCATCGATGATTTGAAGTCTTTAATATCACTATTATTGTAATTAAAGTGAAATATTGTTTGTAAATCTAACCAGAGATAATAACTAGATATAATTAAATATAGGCTACGTATAGTTACACTATCATTTATAGTAGCAACGCATGGAATATAAACGCAAAAATTTATGTCCGCGCACGATTAACTGAATGTGCCTCTATTAATTTGACCTTTACAAATAGTGACACATATTCCATTTTACAGGCCAAATTGTCGGGTTAATTATTGCACAGCATTTTAAGCCAAACGCCGCACTTCACCACAACGAATGTCAAAATTTGGTCTGTCAAATTATGTTTAGAATAATATTTACCTCGTATTTGGCCTATTTGAAATTTATACCTTCGAAGTGCTTATTTTCATATTTAAAATCAAATGTGTTTTATATTGGGTACGAAATCTTGTTCAGCTCGAATATAAAAAATACGGTAATTACTTAAAATACACGTTTCAAAATTAAATTTTGGTCTAATTAATAATAAAAAAAAAGAAAATACTTAGAACTTGATAGTTATTTAGTACTCTTTTTCCAACTATCATGATGATCTAAAGAGAACTGGTTCTATTTTTCACATTTTTCCTTTTGATCGAATTTCACGACTTTTTGCTGAGAACTGAAAAATCACGAAATATCTAATTAAAGCCAAAATGTTGTAGTCGAATGTACGAAAATGTCTTTAATATCCAAAACGCTAACAAAACAATAATTCTTGGAATACAATAAGCAAATTCGGCGAAATTGTTTTCAAATAAGGTGGGTGAGCCATGCAAGGCTGGTTGTCAAAAAATCGTACTTATTGTCGTGTGATCGCGAATTCGCTAACTCACACATAGATCCATCCAACTGAGTCGCAAGCGTCGTCATCACTTTCAATGGTTGCTAATGTCAATTTTCCAAATTCCCCAAAAATTTAACTTAAATTCCCCAAATTTGGGGAGAAAAATTTCCTGATTTCCCTTAAATTCCCCACAAAATTATTTAAGAAGTGAAACAGGTTTCAATTATTTAATATTTATTTTTTATCTCTCAAAGCAGATACTTTTTTCCATATTGTTGTTACAAGCACTTAGTTCAATGGGTTAAATTTGACATTGCGCCCATATTTTTAACCCTTTCCCTTGTCGCCATTATAGGTGCTATAATATCTGTATTTAATCGATTGCGATTTTCTTTCTTTAAATTTTTAAGGACACCAAATTTTCGTTCGACCAGTGGGTTTGAAAACGGTAGTATCAGAAATAAGGACATCACAATTTTTATGTTAGGGAACATGTATTGTCCTGCGCCATTTTTAAGGTGAAACATTTTAATCCAGTAATATTTAGCATCAATATTATCTCCATGAAGTTCAAGCCTATGTTGAGCAAAATCCATAGTGGATTTTGCTCAAAGCATGAGCTCGTCGCTCGCCATCTAATTTTTGTACTGTCACAAATTTATTAAGCATTGGAAATCGGTTCAGCACAAGCACCAGTGACTTTATTTTAAACCGTTAAGCTTCTGATAGACCTACAGCGGATATCGTAGAAAATAAAGGATCCCTGAAATCAAATCGCTTGGTAATGCCTGACGTCAATTCAATACAAAATTTTTTATATGTTTTATAAAAAATCTGTAATAGCTTCACGAGGTGCATTTTTACCTTTTTTCAAATTTTCCATAATTTCGCCAGCCTTTAGAGTAATATATATATATATTATATATATATATATATATATATATATATATATATTATATATATATATATATATATATATTTCGCTTAACTCAATGAAATGTGTAGTATTTCTGAAATCAGCGTTTAAAATATTAGCACAGAACATGACATAGCTAATTTTCATCAAGCTACTAGACAGCGTTTTCAAAAGGTTTTCTATCTCTGGTTTAAATTCGTGAAGAGGGGATGTTTCTGATTGAAACAAGGATTTAAAATTCATAACCAGTGTAAGACGGCTTCTGTCAAATAGGCTTTTAATGGAATATACTCCTCTAATACACGATCTATACATGCTTTCTCCGAGAGCTATCGAGCTTGAGCTGGTGCGAGAATTTTGTGTATCTTCACCTGAAAGAACTCTTGAAACTCTTTAAATTTCAGTTGTCTATGTGAATTTCCACTGAAGTGAACTCCAATAGAACGTAAAAAGTCTTCGACATTTCATGGTAGTTTGAGGAAAGCTTTAAATGATGAAAGGTGTATCATGTGACAGAAGCATTTCACCAGAGCAATATGAGGCAAATATTTCTTGAGAAGAGCAAAAACGGAGCAATGTTCACCCATAACCACGTTTGTGGTATCTGAACTAAATCCAGTTATGTTTTCTATGGCTATGTTTTTATTTAGAAGCATTTGATTTAAACAGTCATACGATCCCGAAGCAGTTCGTGATGACATTTCAACCATATTCAGAAATAAATGCTCTACCTTATTTCTCTGGTTATCATAAACAACAGAAGTGAAACAGCATTGTTATATCGAACTCTGATCCGCCGTTTCATCCATTATTAATGAAAAGAAGTTTTTTTTGCATTTATTGTTCTCTACAAATGTTTTAAATATTTCCTAAAACAGCTTTTAATATAGCTTCGGTTCTGTGTAAATTTGTATTTTGAGCTATAATTGAGTCTGGAAAAATGTCTTTACAGAGCTATTCTAAGGTGCCCATGAATGATATTGGTATATTATTTTCAGCCAATGCTCCAGGTGATTTATTTAAGCTTTTTGTACATTTAATTCTTAATATTTCACTGGCAAATATCTTGAAATTTTTGGAGCATTCTGTACATCTAATGATTTTTTTCTTGTGGTGATCTGAATTTATGTTACCAATTAGATTACTTTTATGCGCTATGATTGACGTCGAGCAGAGTATACAGTTTGATAAGTCGTTTCCATCTTTCATATTCGAGTTTTTGTGTAACCAGTTTGAGAAGTTTGATTCATTAAGCCATGCATCGTCAAATTTATTCAGTTATTTTACCTTCTTCGTTTTTGGACCATTTGACTCACTTGTTGCGAAACTTACTGAAGCCAAACTGGAACTGGATGTCTTCTCCTCAGGTTTCCTTTTGCGTTCAAGCTTTTAAATAAAAACGAGAAAAAGTAACCGGCTAAATGCGTTATTATTATCTTACCTTAGGATTATCTTGTTTGGTATTGTTTTGACCTTTTACCAACCATTTATCCATGTTTGCACAAAATCGTATTTTTATTTCGTGACAGAATACAAAATCAACATAACGACCGTATCTACTACCTGTAAGTCTGTATAGTGCCTTTCAAAAACGTTTATAGAAAAGGGGAATCCGCTATTCGCAGAAAACGAGTACCATAGCGGGAAGAAGTTTACGCTCAAAATCATACAAAAATGAAAGCGAAAGTGCTGCTATCTAACATTAGCCCAAATAAACATTTATTTGGCTGGAAATATTTATGTTGCTGTCAATCTAGGGACCTTCCAGGTTGGCGAATTCTACCAAGAACAGAGTAGTCTTTCTTCAATTTGGTTGTCTGTGACGGTCGCACACAACCAACTTGAAGAAAAAAAAGACTAATCTAGTTCTCGGAAGAATTCGCCGACCCGACGTGCCATGCACAATGTTTCAATTATTTGACGGCGAGATGTCAAAATCTCCACATAAAGCCAATCCCCAATAATTCCCCAAACAATTTGCAATTCCCGCAGTTTGGGAAATTCCCCACAAATTGGAACGTTGGTCGCCATATTGTCAGTGTGGTCAGTTGGTTTGTTGAGGTCGGTGGTGGACGCTGAAATTCTAATTCCCGCACAAAGCAAAATGTAAGTTTTCAGATAATATACTGACATTTTCGTTCAGATTTTCATTCTACATCAATTTATGACGATTGCACTTTACTATTGGAGAAGGAAGTTATTATTTTGTTTCATTTTAATTAGAAAACAGATATAGTTACTAGGAAATCTAATGGTTCCTTGTGAGGCCGATGAAAATGAGTAGTAGACTTATTTGATTTGGTGTCTTTTTTAAATGACGCTATGTTCAGCTTTATGAGAAAAGTTGATTGTATCTTAACTGATTTCGATATAATACTCAGCAAAACGTTCTATATTTAAAATTTACATGAAAACATATATACTTAGATTTACTGTCACATTCTAGATGATGTTCAGAGAACATTTTTTTCGTGAAAAGATTATTGAAGTTGTTGTTTTGTTAAAATACAATTTTCTTAAATGAACCTAGTTTTTGTATTACCGCAGTATTAGTTTGTTATAACGTTAGTTTTAAGTTAAATGACAGATTTATCAGATCGGTCTTAAAAGGATCCCTGTTCCTGGCAAGGCCGTTTGAAAGCGTTTAGTAAAACTTTAACTTTAAGATTTATTAGCTCTATTATAAAATTTTTTCTGTCCTATGTTAAATAATAAAACAAAATGTTATATAATTCTTAATGTGTTTTACAATAAGTAAAGAAATCATATTGTTTAGTTGTTATGGTGGCCTTACATGGGGGTTACACTTTATATAGATGGGCAATCAAAATCGATTGCCTGTTAATCCACAGAATGGCGCTCAGTTAATTTTTAAAAGAACAAACGTCGCGATAACTTTGTTCTGAGTGCTATTCTGTGATTCGCGATGACGGTTGTTCGTTTTTAAAAGAACAAACGTCACCATGACGTTTGTTCTGAGCGCCATTCTGTGATTCGTGATGACGGTTGTTGTTTTTAAAATAACAAACGTCATCGCGACGTAAAATACAGGATGTCCAGTGGCAGATTTCAATATTTGAAAAATTGTAAAAAAGAAACTACACCTCTAATACAAAGTAGGTTTATTTTAACTTTATAACAACAAATGCGGATTTCATTTCTTAAAAACCACGTTTTTCAAATGGCGGCCATCGAGTCTGACACACTCTTCGAGTCTAGCACGCATGTTTTTAAAAACGCGTTTGCAGAGCGACTTGGGTATCCTACTGACTTCGGCTCGAATATTTTCTTTAAGTTGTGTCACAGTGCTCGAATTTATTTTGTTAACAACGGATTTTAAGTATATATATAAGAAAAAGTATCCATAGAAAAATAATTCCATTCCATAAGAAAAAGTCACATGGGCTTAAATCGGTTGACCTAGGTGGCCACGGTACGGTACCGTTTCGGGATATGTTTTTTTCTGGAAATAACTGCCGCACTGCATTCATGGACACATTAGCAGTGTGAGCTGTGACCCCGTCCTGCTGGAACCGTGTGTTTCGGTTGTATGATGGACTATTCTGTAGTTCTACTCTGAAAAAGTCATTTAACATCTGGGAATATCTCTCCGAATTCACAGTTACAGTTTGGCCACGTTGATTTTCAAAGAAATAATGATTGCAGATGCAGACATGGCACACCAGACTGTTACTTTAGGCTTATGTAAAGGCTCTCTCTATGACAGGATCGTAAGCATCCTGTTACAAATTACATTCGACATGGTGATTAATCTTCATTCAAAGTTTTCCTGTTTTTTTCCACGTTATCATCGCGCACTATTTCTATTTTTAAATGATATCTATGCGAATAAAACAGTGTTCCATCTACAAATTCAAAGGTTATTAATGCGGATAAAACATAGCAAGGCTATAGATCATAGAAGGTATCATAGAGGTACTTAAATTTAATTGGAAAAATACACATACTGATTTTTTTAAATAAAATTCATGAAAAACTCTTAATCTTCAAGAATTTATAGCTGCGTGCGTGTTGACAACTCAACAATAGGTAAGTGTTTGTAAAATATAAATTCCTTTATCTAATTGCATTTTTACGGTTTCTTATTAAAGAAAAATACCAAACCCATATAAGGTTACTCACAGCGCTTCCGTTTGTTCGATTGTCTTAGCCGTTTTTCTCAAAGACCATTTGATGTAAAAACTTGCATCAATTCAAAAACCGATTTCGATAAAGATTCCGAACCGAATTATTTTCGAGTTTTACGCCAGATATTTCTAAAGATGTTGTCGAAAATATCCACAATAATTTTTTAGAAATTATTTGACGTAGAAAGTTTCATATAATAATAAACCGTAAACCGGTATAAAATATTTTAATAGTTAATGCCCAAAAATAATTGTAATACAATTTTAACGTGGGAATTTTTTTTTTCAAATGTCATTTGGGATGTAAATTGTAATAACGAGTTATAATGATTTAAAGACTATTTCTATTTTTTTAATTTTATGCGGGGTGTTTCTAAAGACATTGCTGAAAATGTCGACAAAAACATGTCCCTTCCCGTTCCTTATCCTCAAGAATGTTAAATGCAAAACAATGAAAAAAAGTGTTATTAGAAGTTTATCTAAAATTTGCCGTTTTCACAGCGATGATTCTAATATATATTAAATTATAATTATATATATATATATATATATATATATATATATATATATATATATATATATACACTAGTCAATATATTACGTGATTAATATTCATATTTATAAATAATTTAATAGAAATACCCTGTACCTGTAAATTATTATGTAGGACTAAGTTAGTAAGGGACCCTTGTAGCGCAAGTTCTAGTCGTATTTAGCAGTTTCCATTTTACGTGTAGTCCATTTCAGTTTAGATTGCCGTAATAGGGATAATAATTCTCATGTAACAGCTGGAATATTTTTAGTAATGTTTAGTGACATAGTCACTCTAACAAACACAATGTTTTTGTCCACGCGTGTTTGGAGGATTATTTAAGCGTGTCACTTTTTAAAAGTAGGATTGATTATTTTATTTCGAAAATGTGGTATTAATAATAAATAATGCCTTGTTACCGAACAATTTAAAATATATAGTGACAATAGTGCAACATTTAAATTAAAGAATAGCTGTTATGTATACAGTTAATTATATAATATACATGAAATTGGAAATAATTGTTAATACTATTTTAAGGTAAATTAGCCATTTTCAAGTCAGGTGGATGGAGATATACGTAGATACAAAGGTAAGTTTCCGTGTAATATTTATATATTCGTTGCTTGTTTTTTTAAACTTAACTAACAATTAATAAGATGCGGTCGCGTGTCGTTAGTTTTATCTGACATAACCAAAATTTTTGCCTGCAATACCGTTTGTATGAGTTTTTTGCTTCATCCAAGTGTTAATTTATGACAGTGGTATTTTCGATTAAAAAAAAAGAGAAAATAATGAAAAGGAAAACATAAAATTTTAGTTTAAAAAAAAAGTAAAATAAGAACCAAGTTGCAACCTTTTTTAAAAATGTTGATGTGGTGACACCAACATTTGTTTTCTGTAACTTTGTCCGCCAGAAATTTACAACACATCTCAAGATAATGAAGAAAATATCTATTCATATTTGGACGTTGTCGTCATGACTAAAGCCCCAAAAGTCGAGGTATTCTACCAGAATTATTTCTTAAATCCATGTCTGATCAACAGTACGACATCATAGATAATGTTTGTGGTCCTGTTAATTTTAAAACAGTCAAGCTGTTTTGTAAACTTGCTATGAACTAAAACTATTAGAAAACTATTTTAGAAGCCTTCCTTTTTGAAATTGTTCCTTTGAAGCATAAATCTACGTATCTATGAGAAATAAGAGCTTTTTTGTGAAAACGCGATTAGGTTTCTGCATTGCTTCTCAGAAAAAGTATGATTTTTTTCAGAAAAATGGCTGAAAGCGGTTTGAAAAAAATATGAGAAAATCTATTTCTTAAGTAAGAAAATGACTTGCGACTTTTAATTATTTTTCATTTATATACTTTCTTAATATTTTATAATGAAAGGAAGTACACCATAAAATTGTGCGTAAATGAATTATCCGCGCGAGCCTTCACTGTCGAATGAATTCGTTGATTTTGTTAGTTTCGACATAGTTAGTTTCGATATAGAAATCTTGACAACTATTTACTTCCGCTGCAAAAAAAAATATCGGAGATTATAATGACGTATTCGTCGTATTTCTCTAAGGTCACCTCTAGCACAGGTGTAATGACCAACGTAAAAAATATTTTTTTGTATTAAAAATGAAAGAAATAGCCACTTTATGTCGTAATATTAATAAAATGAATTAGTTCAAAATAAAATGTTCAGTTAGTAATTAAATTATTTAATTTCCAATAACGTCAATGTGAGGTAACTTTCCGAGATTTAATAAATTTACGTTTTCTAACGAAAATCACTTTATTAAGTACTAAATGCTCTACTATTAATTACTGTATAAAATGCTCGTTTTTCAACCAATATGGATACTAATAAAAAAACATATATGTGTATATATATATATATATATATATATATATATATATATATATATATTAATATATATATATTAATATATATATATATATATATATATATATATATATATATATATATATGTTATGTGTAAAGGATCTGATGGAGTTTCTTATATTTTAGACACAGAAATTTTTTTTGACAGTTGATGAACAGTGGAAAATGACATTTCTGTGAAATGAGATCACCTTATACAAAAACTGAAACAGAGCAGCTCACGAAGAAGAGATGGATATATTTTGTTTCCTCATTAAAATTGTTCCGCAGAATTTCATGTCGCAATCAAGTTTTAATTATTTTGCGAGGCGAGCCGTATGTAAAAGCGGTAAACCTTCAATTAAGAGCGGTAATAAAGCGAAAATTGTATAAAACGTTTCAGATAAGGAATATTGTGGTATACAAGTAGCAATGTTTTAGGTGTTCGTTGTGAAAATAGTCCTAAGTTTTAATTCTCAAAGAAAACACCGCTTAGATTGTTAGTTTAATGTAACAACTAACTATTCCATAATAATTTTGTCCATTGAACACTTGCTCTCTGATGTAAAGGTGGAATAAAATAAAGAATTCCATTCACTTAAGGAACCCTCTCATATAAAATGAAAATAATATTATAAAAGCCAAAGTTTGGATGCTTATTGGCTAATAACTCTACAACTAAGCAACGAATTACTATCAACTTTGACGTACGTATATTTTGTACTTACAAAATAACAATATGTTTGGACGTTTATTTTTAAATCAGAACTAAACGGTGTGACAAACTTTTATGAAATTTGGGTGGATATAGTTTATGATTCAAATTAATCTACCGGCTATTTTCAACTTACGTTCATTAATAATTGATCACAGCCACTTGCACTCTTGTCCCACTGTGATAAATTCCTGATTAAGTATTGCTTTTCCGCCTACAGTAACGTCTAATGATACTCATTGATCGTTATTTTCATGCGAATAAAAATGTAATACCAAAACATAATACAGGTTCTGCAATTGAAGAAATAGTTACTATATATATATATATATATATATATATATATATATATATATATATATATATATATATATACAGATTAGAATACAAAAAGTGAAACTCAATACTTGTAGAACAATTTAATGTTTGTCGTTCTAAAAGATATTTTATATAAACAAAAACAAAGTTAGGAACGTCTTCGAATGTTCTGTAACCTAAATGAGTTTCGTTGTGGTTGTACCAATCAAAACTATTAGAAACACAGAATTCATACGAGACAATGCCTTGTCATCTTTTCGGGACCCCAGTGAACAAAACCTTGACGAAAATTTTGATGAAGATGACAATATACTATTAGCTTACTAGGTAAAAACCACACAAATGTGGAAATGTCATATTAAAGTTGATAATATTATCGTAATATCTGAAGAGGCAACAGGTTAAAATATCATGCAATCTTACAGTTGATACTGTCTACAAAAAGATTACAAAGTGGGAGCGAGGAGGAAGGCGAGGAGGTAACATACAATGTTTCCAATGTAGAAGAAAACCTTAAAAGCAACAAATATGTTTGTTGCGCCATAATATTGGTACCAAAAAAACTATATATGATACGCCTCCTTTGTGCAACATACAATGTAATTGTAATTTAGAGTTCTCGGAAATATACAAAAGAAAATATTGGCTTGTTTAATAAGATGAGCCACGAGTTTGGACCTTTTGTAGAAAGGTTGTCAAAAGTTTGACAATATTTTATAAAAAGGTAGATAAGTCGAAGTGCGCTCATTTAACGGCAGTTAACACCAATCCTTCATTTGCTTATATCAATGAAAATGGATTTAAATTGACTTCAAGTGTCGACTTGTCTACTTTATGTCTTAATATTTGTCAACAATTATTGACTTTAAAACGTATTTTTTATCGGCTTAATCAATTAATCAATAGTAACGGAAAGCGAATTATATAATCACACACACATACGCCAATAGCTTAATGCCCGACAGACAGGCGTTTCAGTATCTAAACCTGGACCGAATACTAGAAAAGTAATGATGATTTGCTGGAAGAATACCAAGAGCGTTATTAATTGGTAGTTGCTTCAGGAGGGATCTATGCTGAATGCAGAGGTTTACTCTCAGCAACTAGATCGACTGGTTAACAAACCAAGTAGTCAATAGGACGGAGTTTATTTTCTTCACTATAACGCTAGACCATAAACCGTAAAATGCCAGATACCCCTGAGTTATGTTTTGGGCAGAAATTGGTATTAAGTATTAATTGTCTAGTAAAAATTTAAATCTTTTAAATGGTTATGTTTAACTAGATTGGCAAACAGATTCGTTTGTCAGTTTGGCTCAAATTTTGTAATATTATATCCAGTGCCTAATTATATACAAGGCAGTGTAGGCAACTGCCAGGGCCCCGCATGGGCTGGGGTCCCCGCGCCCCGAGAAAAAGAGATTTGCCTCAACGGTTTGACTCTTAATGAGTGAACAACTGGATGCCGAAGTTTTGATAGGTGTAGAAACGATCTAGCAAGGTAAGAAAACACTAGTTAATTCAGAGATCTCAAGGAAAATCTAGATATCGTCAATGTTGATGCAAATCTGAATGCATTATGAATGCACACTTACTGGTATTAATTTATAAACTAACATATATTAATTTATTCTGTATCTTTTGTAAGGTTGACAGTTCTGTTCAGCATAATAAAGAGCATTGGGAAAGTCCCCGATTAACCCCGATACAGAAAGATACGAGAACAAAATAAAGTTTATTTATGATACGATTTTGTTGGATACATATATCGGATCATAAATAAACTTTATTTTGTTCTGTAATTACGATTTGGGAGTTTTGCGATTGTGAATTTAATATAAAGAATTTTACTGTGGTCTGTGTTTAAAAACTTACGAATTTGAGTAAGAGTGTTAGATTTTTATAAAGACTACAGTCCACTGTAAATTTAATTTAAAGAGTTTTATTATAGTCTGTGTTTCAAAACTTACGAATTTCGGTAGGAGTATTAGTTTTAAGTACTTCGGGAAAATCATATCAATTATAAGTGCTTCGGGAAAATCGATTAGACGACAAATGTAATAAACTAGGGTGGCCAACTACAAATTTCAAAAACTAGAATTTGAAGTTGGAAAAGCCAAAACAATTCAGTTTAAAAACAGGACGCAGTAATACAGTAGCAATAGTAAAATTAATGTGTAGTAAAAACAGGTTAAATGAAATTCAAGTAATAATAATAATCATATTTTTTATGAAAGTATTTGAATAAAATTATACGAGTTAAAACGAAGTAGTTAAAATATAAAACAGACACTTTAGTTTGTAACAAATTTTTTAAACTCAGGTAAATTATAATATTAGCACCAAATAAATTATAATATTACAAAAGAACGTATTTATTTTTATGATATTTTTCAACCCCACTAATTTCCTTCAGTATCTGTGATTAAGTTAACAAGTCATAAAATTGATCACCTTCATATCTATGTTAAATATAGTTTTCACGATTGCAGTTACTGTTGTTGCCAGTAATCGAATTCTTTCTTTTGACCACTGTGAAATTATTAGAAGAAAGACTCTCTCGATATTACCGTTATGCCCCGGTATACTAAATACATATTGAGACACTTTCCGTAGTTCTGCATACTGTTTCTCGGAAATACACTGCTTGAAATATGTTAGCCAAAAGGAGTTGAACACCGCTGTCACTTTTTTGAGTGGGATTCAAATTTGGGCTAAAATTTTTCGAATTAATCCACTCGTCAAATAATTTTTCGTCGTTAATTTCAATGCCGTAATCTTTTAAAAAGATCAAAGATTTTTCAATGTTGCTCCAATCTAGCAAATCAGACCCTGTTAGATCAAACTAGTCGAAAACTTTTAGGTTCTCAGTCATTGCATTTCATTATAACAATTTTTAATTTAAGTTGAAAATTCTTCTGTGTTTCTTTCTGTTGTCATTCAACTTCTTTAAAATTGTCCTTACTCTTAGAAGACAAAAATTGTTTCTTATTCTATCCTTTAGTAATGACTCTACCCAAAATGTTCCTGATTTCGACAACACTGTTTTTTTTTCTTTCCACTCTTTCAATATTTGTGTAAATAATCGCCATTACTGAATGACTCGTTCATTACACACCATTCGTACATGAGTTTGGACCTTTTGTAGAAAGGCGTAATCATTGCTAAAAAACTACATAATGTACTGTGGAGGTTTATCTGAACTAAAAAATATTCTTTTAAGGGCTCGTGGTATTTCAAAAGTTTTTCAATTGCCGGAAAAAGTTTTAACAAACGTGTCTTAGAGTGAGACTAGTGTATTCCATGCCAATATCATTATAAAACTGTCACAGATTTTCTGTTCGAACAGTTTATGTAGAAAAATGATTATTCATTTTTACAATTATCATCTATGGGCAGAATGTCACATCCGTGGTGGAGAGCACTATTGAATACATGAGCGGGGGAACCAATACCTATAAGGTTTTTGCCCAATTTTTGCTTCAGTTTAAAAAAAACATTATATGTACCCGCTTTTTCTCTACCACCAAAGTTGGTATTGCGATTATCTCCTGAGAATGCTACACATTTTTCTGTTATATTATATTTTTGGAGCTGATTATTTACTAAACTCACTAAAGTTTCAGCCGTTTCATCGGGAACTATTTCAATGTCTAATATCTTGGAATTTATGCCTTCGCCACGATAATCAAAATACTGAACAAATACCTGAATTCATTTAGTTGCCCCATGATTGCTAGCATAAGAAGAAACACTAAAACACGATATTCAAGTCATCTGTAATATTTATTGAAGAATTAGGGCTTAAAACGCCGGTCATAATTGCAATTACCTTTGTTCTGTTACGCGTCATGTCTTTGGCGACTTGAGAATCACTAAACATAATTTTATTCAATTGCAATGTACAGTCTAAAGAGTTAAAAGACATACGGTGACGACTCGTGTGGTAAGCTGCAGCTCCTTCAGCAGCAAAAGTCTTCTCATTAGTTGACGATTTCTTTATAAAAGTGTTTAAGGCTTCAGAAGTCTTTGCTTGGGATTGTAATCTCTTCTTATGATTGGCTGTTTTCTGATGCTCCTCAATATCAATCGCACCTCAACTGGTTATAGATATACTGGATTTACAAATACAACAATACACTTCAGTGTCAGACTTGCCGCATTTGAGCGAAGGAAACATGTTTTCTAAAACTTCGTTAAAAGTACATTTTCGTTTCGGCATATTTTTGAGAAAACAACAAACTTATAAACACAATTATACAGCTGAAACAAAAGAAATGCCAGTAAAAAACGAACTTATAAATTAAAAATTAATGCCATTTGCAAGTATCTTTCTATTCTAATCTGTTTCTCCGAAAAAATTATACCAATAATACGATCAAGACTAAATTTAAATACTTACGTATTTCTTTTTAAAATAAATATTTTAAATACTTCATATTCGTGTAGCCTGTTTGCTTACAAGTTGATAACTAAATAGTAAGCTGGCTAGCTCTGTATGCCTAATGCAAGCAAGGTAAAAAAGAAAAAGCACAGCACGACAATAGTGCAGAGAAAGAGACATCACATATTGGCACGTTGCGTCTTTGTTTTAAAACAGGACGGGTCCAGACAGTGCGAATACTCGCGAGCCGTGAGGTCGCCCGTAACGTAAGGATTGCAATAGTGGCGGGCGAATTTTAAAATACATGATCTTATCAAGGCGTTTTAAAAACCCAGCAGCTTAAAAACTATCTAGGATATACCAAGATACTAGAAAAACCAGAACATGTCCTAGGAAAATAGGGCGGTTAGCATCTATATAATAAACTAAAGACGTTACGAGACCATGGAAGTGACAAGATTTTATTTTACATACTTATTTCATCTAATATTATAGAATTTGACGAGTATGAAGTTGTTCTTGTGTAGATATTATAGAAATTATTATTATTTCATCTAAAGTTTAGAGGACATTATTCCAAGGACATTTAGCCTGAGTTTATAGATGAGATGGTGCAGTTCAAGTACTTCATCTTACAATTAGAGGATGCCTTAATGTATCTTACATTTGTATCTGCCGAGGAATTGTATAAACTCATTTTTGGTAATACGGCACAATCGACTTTCCCGAATCTAATGACAGCATTGCTAATATATGGAAGTCTGATGATCACAAACGTCACGGGTGAATGTAACTTTTCCAAATTGAAACTAATCGAAAATTGTGTTCGTTCATTAATATCTCAGAACCGTTTAAATTCATTGATGATAATGTCGATTTAACAGACTTTGTGTCTAAAAAAGTTAGAAGAGCTAATATTTAAACATAGTTGTACTTTACAATCCTTTTGTTCGTCAAGTTGTTTAGTGTCGGTGGGGGTGTGGTTGTAGGTGCCGTGTGTAATTTTTTTTCTTTGCTTTGTTTTTCTTTTCTTTTTTACTTTTATTTCTAAAAATATGTTTAAAATATAAATGTTGTAAATATAAATATGTTATAATGTATTAAATGTAAATATAAATATAATAATGTGTTAAATATAAATGTTTAAAATAAAAATAAAAATTCTTTGTTTCTCTCCATATCAAGGTTGTCCGGAAGAGATCTCCTCAATAATAAGACCGCCCATAGCACTAATTTTTATATATTTTTCTTTCTATGTATGTGTTCTTTTGTGTCCTTTTGTGTTCAATAAAGAATTATTGTATTGTATTGTACTGTATTCGTTTCAATTTTTTTATTGAATAGGGTGATCGCATACCTTTGTAATGTAGTAAAAAAACAGATTAATTATGAATAAAATTACGAACCGTAGCTGAATTAAATAATTAATCTACGGTAGAAAAAAAATATTTTTGGAAGTTAGAAAAGGATAGTTAATACGGCCCTGATTATATTGCTCGAAAACATTACAATAACTTCAAAAAACCTTTTGTACTTTTTTGTGTATTAAACTAATATTATAAAAAGGTTAAGTAAGAAATAAATAATTAAAACTCTGACAGAACCATTAATAACTGAACTGACCCTAATAACCGTGATAAAAGCTATCAAAACAAATTTCAGTCTTGGATCACATTTTGCCTGGGTAAAGCCGAAACGACAATCATCGACGACGACAATCAATAAAAATGTAATAAAATTGTAAAATGAGCATCCATTTAACGTTTATGTTTATTTTTAGACAGGCATCACCTACATCTACTTACATGTCTCATGATGCATTATTAGGTCTCACAATTAATGATAACAATGCTCCCGGGTATACATTTGGGTAAATAATATTTACAATTTCCTATATCAAAATTAAGTAACTCTACTTATACGGCATGGGAAATTAAAACGATAATGAGCGTACATTTACAGACCCTTAGTGTAAAGCTCGAATATTCTTTTCTAGTGGAGAAGGTAACCCCTTGTGATATATGAGGGCTTAACATATTTCCTACAATAATTATTAAAATATAAACTGTTTGTAGGAAAGTAAGGATATATTGAACGTACAGAATACCGAAGGAGTCGAAAGAGGTGCTAATTTTACTTCTCAAAATTATATATATATATATATATATATATATATATATATATATATATATATATATATATATATACACATATACATTACGTTAATTTAAATGTTATATAGATGCCAACAGCGGCTTTGGCAAGCTGCTTTTGGCAAGTTGTTTTTTGCTTTGATCAGCTGCGGCCAAATTTAAAACTAGGTAACTATTAGACAGCGAACAAATTGCAGACAAAAGAATAAAAAATGTCCATTGATAAATTATTCATGTATTAATTGTCATCTAATTTTAAATTTATACATATAAAATTCATTTACTGTCAGATCAAAATTAATGAAGATATAAAGTTATTTGCGCGTTATTCTACTTTCGGCCTTTCTCTTTTACTGCTAGATCTATCCAGATGCACATATTATTAGGAATAATGTCCATAATCTTTACGCTGGAAAGGCGGCTTGGCAATCATAGTGCGTAGCTTGTCGCATCACTGGCTCTGCTGCCCATACTGGTCTGTGGAATTTTAACTATGTGATTACAAATGTTGCTCCAGCCCCGCTCAACGGGTGGCCGGGGATCTGGGAGCCAGTAATGCGTCGTGCCGTCAAATGCCGTAAACCTACTATCAGCCACATCCACAGGCGGCCACATCCACATTTGCTCTTGTTAATTCAAATTATAGTTTAACATAATAGGATCATGGTCAATGTTCATAGCATTCGTGTTTCCTGTTGACGACTGCAAATATATATATATTCGCAGTGGAATGACTCAAATTACTCTGTGGTAAACGTAAACAAATATAAAAATTATGTGTCGTAAAACATACGCAGTAGACCTCTTCATGCAGTATAGTAATATTACAATTCTATTACGATGTTCGTCAATTATTGCAAAATCATCGAATTATACATTTCTGTTACTTTGCTGAATTTCAAAACTTTAATACTTCTCTTGTAAAAAATATATTATAGTACTTGTGACTTTGTTGCACTAGATGTGCTATATTATATTATTCTTATAATAACATCATATTCGACTTAATCAGACCTGATAATAAGTACTGATAAACGTACACTCGATCAGCTGCTATACTCTAATAATCAAATTATTCTAATCTTCATTTATAAAGTTTTTATTGATGTTGACATTTACTATAACATTGACATTATTGTTTAATAGTAAATAATTATAAGTTCACAAGATATATAATTTAAATATAATCCTAGTTCGTTGCACTTTACATTATTATAAATCATTGTGTCCTATAATAGTCAAAAATATGTATAAAATGTCAAAGATATAAATTGAAACATTTTTAAAACCGATATTTTTTTTCTCGTGAAGCTCCACCATATAATTAGACACTTAACAATTAACCTTTCGAATCGATATATTCTATGGTTCTAGCTATATATTCTATCGGTATTTCCTTCCTTTCATCAGTTAAAGTTTTCTTGTAACTTCGATTACCTTAGGTTAGGATTCCAAGCATTATGTATATGTAGGCTTGGACTTCTCTCCGAAAATATTCCTGCTTTTCTGATCCCAAAACTTGATTTCGCCAATTAATTTTCTTCTTTGATACTGATAAACTTTAGACTTTAATATGTGAAAAGCGTCGCCAGAAGGCATATTCAATGATCTTGTGAAGAATTTTTTTCTTTCCGGTACTCTTTCTGGTTTCACTTATTAATCATATTCTTTATTTTCTGTCATTATATTCCTTATATTATGTCCGGTATAAAAATATATATTCCGTATAATAAATTCTTCATTATAATAGCTTTCGCATTGCAGTTTTTAAATCTTTTTTGTTTCGCATTTATGTTAAAAATTTGATGAATTTTTTTACTATTCATAATACATTCTAATGAGAAGCGCTTCGTTTATCTGAAATATATTTTCATTACAGCAATTATTTTCCCAAACCTTTTTGCTTATAGTACTTGTTCATTATCTATTTACGCCCTTGCGGTATTTCAAATAATATACAATTTCCATGTAAATCTCCGACCCAGATTAACGTGATTAGTATCCAAACGCTCCGCTTTGATAGTGAACTTGTCGCAATATTATTGTTAATCGGCGCAGTGGTCTCCACTTCAACTTTGAAAGCCCTTTTAATCAATCAATATTTAAACTGGTAGCTTTTGTATGTGTTAAAATATTTAATGAGACCTTCTCTCCAAAGCGCTTTTAACAATGTGTTCCAGTTTTTATACAGTATAGAGTTTCATTTTACTACGATGTTTTCAATATCACACTCAGGGTTAAAGAGTGAACACTCATATATTTTAATATACATCTGAAAACGCTGAAAATTACAAATAAAACGCACAAATAAACAGTACCCGAAGAATAAATGACACTAAAATTAAATACCTCAAAGTCCAGCAGTTTTTAGTTCCTAAACTGCGTTCTTTTATTTTTTACTTTATTTGGTTTAAATCGATTGTTTGTAGCAACCTGTATCCACAATCGATCATTACTTATCACATCAATGCACGGTTCTCAATTTTAAAATGACGCAGCTAATTTGCAACTTAGGCGTGGAAGCGAGAATAGAATCGTTGGCGTTACCATGTCAATATTTCGTGGCTGTGATTGATACGATAAAATTAGCAATAAGGATATCTTCACATAATTAAATAAAAATTCTGTGCTCTCGTAAATATCTTTTTTCTATTAAAGGAGATGTAAATTGATGCTACTCTTAATAATCTATAATAAAATCTTTTAATATTCGATTAACTGTGACGTATTTATTTTAAACGCATTGCCAGAAAAAAGTTCAAAAAGGTGTACCAATTCGTTAAAATAAGGTGGATTCGTAATTCGTAATAAAAGTACATGTTGAATCCTGAGTCGTAATAATCATTGACACAATGAGAATCTCAAAGAAGTGAAACAGTTGTATCATCTATATATACGTTTAATAAGATATTAATTCTTTGTCGTAAGATAAAAAAATCTGACCGGGGCGACCAAATATAGAGAAGAAACCAAGCAATTTTTAATTGTCTTTCAGCCAGCATATTTCTATATAATTCGCAAGGCACCGAATGGTAATGATAATAATTTCCAAGTCACCGAATGGTAATATAATGTAAAATTAAGTAAGTAAAAGGTATTTTATTTAGTTAAACTCTTTATATATAGTTGGCTTACGCATCGAGAGTTCCGTGTCCCGTTTCAAGTAAAATTGTTTTATTTGTCGTCAGTCATTAGTAATATTAACTTTCTAGCGCACTAAATATTTAATAATATCTAAAATAATTAATTAAGGCCAAAAATATTTGACATTTAGTAAAACAGGTTGTTAATAGATGGTGATGTTTATAATATAAACACCTATCAGAAATAATATATAGAGAATTAAAAAAAAATAAAAATTTAATTAAAAAATTAATTTTGAATTGTTTCTTTATTTTTCATCATTAGCGGTGAAGGTAATCTTGAAAATGATAGATGTCTCATTCACCAGATTTTATGAAGAATTAAAGGAGATTTGGCATACCGACAAAACAAAATATCTGAGTAATAATACATAGAGGTTTGTTTGTTCATTTGTGCTCTCATCACTTAAAAATTACTAGGCAAATTTAAATATTTTCTCATTGTTGTATTACAAAATCAAAGAAATAATTAGTGTTGCGTAAGATTTGACATTAAAAATAAGGTAATAAAGCAGAAACTGTCGACCGACCAACGATTGCGACACAATTGACCGTCGAGTACACATCGCACTCTCACCGACAACGATGAGAGATGATGAGTGATATCACGAGCGACTGCTTGTCTGCATCATAAAATCTCTTTCGATAAATAAAGACTTTTTAAAATAAACTTCGTTATGTAATAAATAGGAAATTTGCCATTCAAACAAATGAACACAGAATATTTAGTGCCATAAATGGAAACAGCTTGATTGATACTTTATAAGAATCAAAACAACATTGATGTTTCTTCCAAGATTAACATGGGATCCCTTCAATTATAAACACTAAAATGAAAAAAACGCTTTCACTTTCCGAATTGTATACCCCCGTGTTCTCAAACTTTCATTATGACAATCGTGCATTGTCAATTTAAAAAAAGGTTACAGCAATTTGTTTCAGTTACAGTTTGTATTCACATTGCAAATATTTCTGATTGACAGTATAATAATGTAAGTACCGTGATGAGTAATCACGTATATCATATTAGATAGACGGCCTGATTGAGCTAAGACATATAATTGAAAATTAAGTACTAAATACCCATTAATTGCACGAAATAATTCCACTTATCTACTGATATTGTTGTTTTACAGCGATAATATTTTAAGCCATAATATCGACCTATAAGAAAATAATGCTTTGAGACATACTTCAATTGCATTTTATTAATAAAACCAATATAAAAAAACAAATGTGGTGAATTAGAATCAGAGGACGTGGCGCTCTTCGAATGTCGTACTATTATTCATAATTGTAACTCAAAAAATGATACATGCAACAGTAAGTTTTTTTTTCTTGTATTGTTTTGCTTGTTTGTTACTTCATATCCTGTAGTAGAATTCATTTTGTTTCTTTTGTTTGTAATACTAGACATCCGTTGCGAGGCAATGGATTTTTTCTTTTAAAAAGGGAAAAATGATGCTTATATATAAATTCATTCAAAAGAAAAACAAACCATATGAAATCCTATTTATAATGGCATTAGAGAAAAGGGAGTACAATCGTTATAACAGATAAGGTGTTAAAAATATTTTTATAAACATCCAAAGTAAAAATCTTTATAAATGACTGTTTCGGTGCTAAATGAAGTTATAGCGTAGAAGATTGGTGTTGTTATAATTAGGATAAAACTCTAGTATTGAATTTGTCCGAATAAAATAAAACATGTCTAAGAACGAGTTTAACGGAATAAGCTTTTTTATTTTAAAATGTTGCTTAATTTAAAATGTTTAATTATTTCCCAGAATTTAAGGGAATACTGCAGCGTTTTAAAATAAAAAGGGAAATTCGGATATTGTTATTGTATTTTCACTGAAAAAAAAAACAAAATATTTTATCACATTCATCGTTTGAAGTATGAATTGAAATAGGTGTAGCTAGAAAAAAGAATGTAAATTTTCTTTGTATCGTTTTCTGTAAAATTAATATTCATAAAAATGTGGCAAAACCGATGCGACGTTCGTACGAAAATGATTAGAAGTGAAACTATTTTCTTCAAAATTTAAAACACTTCGCGCCGCATACTCGTGCTTTTAGAATCTAATTGAAAATTTGGTAGATTAGTAATAACGTGACAATAACAAAAATGGATGTTTTATTACACTTATACGTATAACGAATCAGTAAAGGTAAACAAGACTGCATTAGGTATTTAAAAAAACGGGTTCGGCGTGTCCATAAATAAATCATATTTTAAACGCGACTATTTGAAAAGTTTTTTAATAACTTCCTTTGTCCGCGCGTCGTGTAAAAACAATTGGATTAATTTTAATTCGGTTCTCAATAGCGTTCAGTTAGACAGAAATAAAATTAGCTATCAATACGACAAGATGTCAAGAAATGTTTACCTGTCTATTTTTTTGATCTGTTTGACCATTACACTGTGTGTGTATGCGCGAATCATGCATCACACAAAAACCTTTATACTGTTTGTATTTACGCGCATCACGTAAAAAATATTATACTTTTTGTAGATACGCGCATTATACAGAAATCATTTATTGATTGAATATGCGCGCATCACACGAAAACGATTACACTGTTTGTTTATGCGCACATCACGCAAAAATCCTTATACTGCTTGTATAAGCGCGCTTTACATAAAAACCATTATACAATTTGTTTATGCGCTCATCACCCCAAAATCCTTATACTGTTTATGAGTATGCGCATTACAGAAAACCTTTATACTGTTTAAGTGCGCATCGCACAAAAAGCATTATACTGGTGGCTTATGCGCGCATCACACAAAAAGCTCTATACAGATCTTAATATGATTCTCAATATTACTTAGATTGTAGGCTAAAAATAAGGCAGGCATCATCTTAACGTGATGTTGACAAATTGAGAGGTAAATTAAAAAGGATTTTATTCCGCAGACGATTTCAATTGGCGCTAACACAAATTTGTTTTTACCTTTACTTTTCAGTAATATATAATTTAAAAAAAACAGCTACATTTTGAGGAATAATTTTAATTTTCAAGCTCGTTTAGATATATTGAGAACACTTAATAAACCATTAAAGTACAATCTCAATATGATATATTATTCTCGATGAAATCAATAGACAATACTAATGACTTTTGAGTCTGCAGCTTATTTCGTTTACCCTATCAAGGACAAGGTAACATAACAAAGCATTTCACTTATTCTCAAATATAAAACAAATACTAATGAAAGCTTTTACATAAATATTTTTTAGAAATTTTCAATTAGTCAACTGTATATGAGTCTAAATTACTTTGAAATGAATCGCTAAACACAATGCGTTTGTGCAGCGCTGGGAAAAGGTAAATTTAGATTAACGCACATCCGCGTTAAAATATATTGCAACAGAAAGTGAATAGCAGTTGCTGGTCACATAGGTGATAATAAGACTTTAAGGTGTGATGCCTTTCACGTTTCCCAGGAAATGAAAATGTCCATTTCAAAAAATTAGAAAGACAAAGCGTTTTTGTGCAATTACTTTTCCGCAGAAGTTCGTACATGCGTACAATATACGTTGCTAAGTTGACTTTGTTACAGGATAAATAAATCCCAAGTAAAATCTGGAAAATATTAAAAATTTCGAAGATTACGGATCAAAAAGATCTTGAAACCTGAAGATTTGTTTAAAAAATAAACTAATCTGTAAGGAAAGCTGTAATAGTCAGTTTTTTTTTTCAGAATTAAATGAGAGGTAAAAAATAATAACATGCTGACTTTGGTATGTAATTTGCATTATATAAAAAATAAACTGTAATATGCAAAGATGACTGTTAATTATCGAAAGGGCTTACATCACAAGAGTTTCTCCGAGAATTAAGAAAGAAGTCAAAAAAATGATTATATATTTATTTTAAAATAAGTCAACTTTGACTAATATTCCTGAAACCAATAAAGAGTGGCAAACTTTGAAATTAATTGTGGTTTTAACTCCTAAATTTAAAAAGAGAAAGTGTAATGTTTTTTCTTAGTTAAATTTCATATATATTTTAATAAAGAATAATCAAAGAGTAATAAAAGTAAGAGCCTCAATTTTAGATTCATGATTTTGACTAAAATAGAGTAGCTTAAAATCTTACTTAAATAAGAGAAAGGTTTTTACGTCCTTATAACTAATTTTATTATAATACCGAAATGAGAAAGAAACCCGAAACACAAAAAAAAACACAAATGGACAAAAAGATCCAAAAACTAGATTATTATGACCATTTTGGTATGTCCAAAAATTTCAAATAAAATACGGTACAAATATCACCCTCTAATGAGACATTAATACCAAAAAAAAATTAATACTAAAAATAACATCACCCTTTTTTTTTACCCAAACCAAAGTAAATAACGCATGCATTATATAATTTTTTAAAAGGTTAATTAGAAAACGTGAGCTAAATCAAATCGTGAAAGCCATGCCGATTTATACAATTACAAATTAAGAATGGAAATTGCATATTGTAAATGGTTTTGTTAAGTGTAACTATACAAAAGTAAATATGAAAACAAAATATCAGTACCATAAAAAATAGTCCCATAAACATCGATTGCGCGTCTGAACTATTTTATTTATATATATTTCTGTGTTAGTTTTGACTTCCATCTTTTCTGTCCAAGTTTTTTAAAATCTTGAAAATACTTAGAATTATCTATAGAAACATATTATGTTGAGTATGCTGTACCCCATAAGAATTATGCTTAGATAAATAATAGTAAATAAACATGGTTATAAATTAACAAAAAAAAAAGAACGAATTTTTTGTTCCCAAAAATAATGACGTTGATGATGAAGTTGGATGTTTTAACAATCTTATAATTCAGTTTCAGCAAATTCTGGCAGTCTGCTTTAGTATGAATATAGATTTTATTTTAACAGTAAAGCAACAATATATTTCAATTTCAGGTTGCATCTCTAGTAGTTTCCAAGATGTTTGATATAAAACTCCTTAATTTTGTAATTTATACACTCACTCACACACAGTTACATCATCAAAATCCTGTCACTTTCAGAAGAGCTAGAAACTAGTAATTTGGTAAATACCTATGTAATATTTAGAATATCAAAGAAATAATAACTTAAATCTACAAATTTTAGGCTAAATCAAACATAAAGTTTAGGTTTCTACAGATATATATATATATATATATATATATATATATATATATATATATATATATATATATATATATATATATATATATATATATATATATATATATATATATATGTAGTAGATGTAGTAGGTTTCCACAGACATATATTGCAAATATTGTAAGAATATCTATATGTATTATAAGAATATTTGTAGGATATATCTATTATATAGCTATTCTATTCTTACAAGCATTATAAGAATAGCGTGAAACATTAATGATAAGAGAGCCGTTAAAAATAGTTACACAAAAGCAGCCAAGTTCTTATAAAGCTTTGCTAGAGTAGTGTAAACGACTGGATTAAAGATGTACATCTAGATTTATTGAATATTATATTTATCACAATACTGAACTTGGCTACGTTGGATAATCTGCAGTTATTTATGACTTTAACTATCGAAGTTATACATAGAAAAAATTCTATAGTTTTATAGATCCGATCATTGAACAAAATGATACAGAGATAAGAATTTGTATTGTGATAAATATGACATACAGTAAATGTAGACACAAAATACTAACTTGCTTTTCTACACTTCTCTTGAAAGACTATAAGATCCCGGTTGCTTTTGTCACAATACTTTTTACGGCTGACTTTATAAAGAATAACATTGTTCTTTTTGAAGTAATATTTCTGATAGAATTAATATTAGGAGATACGTAATTAGAAAACAGTAGATAAATACCAAAAATTGAACGAACTCCTTAATTTACAAATGTGCAATATTTTAAATTACATAGCCTTACTAAGCGACCTCTCTTTATTCATCACAATGAAATGTAATCTGACGAAATACATATTATCAGAGATTTGTCCGCAAAAAATATTACACGTTATCAATAAAATACGATAGTCGTGTTTATAACCATAATTCGATTACTCTGATAAATTAGAGCTTAAAAATTATCTATAAAAAAATTTGAAGCAAATTTAGTTTAACATATTGAAATGCGTCAGTACAGAATGCAAATTCATTGTTATTAATATTGACTACGGAGTGGTAAGTGAAGTATTACTGTTGAATTATAATTCATAATGACCAACAGTAAAATTGTGCAAACAAAGAAAAAATAACAAGAAAAGGAAGAAAACGGGTGAACTGATATGGAATTGCGATCTATAGTTTTATGTTCATACTTCATCCGCCCTTACATTTTTCTTTGTCATAATACATTATATAATTTACTTCTATTGCGCACAAAACATAATTAAGAAAGCTAGCTTTGTCTTTGTTTTTGCTATTGCTGAGATGTGTGATATTTTTATTACAAAAAAAAGTTAATTTAAAAAATAAAAACATTTGTAGAAAAACAGAAGTGAAAATTCAACCGCTACAAAAGTAAATAAAATAGTATACATTACTATGCTCCTAAACAATAATATGAGTACAAAATGTTAATGGCGATTCTTAAATATTTATT
The DNA here is from genome assembly GCA_039881145.1 of Druceiella hillmani. Lineage (NCBI taxonomy): Eukaryota > Metazoa > Arthropoda > Insecta > Lepidoptera > Hepialidae > Druceiella > Druceiella hillmani. Next base: position 9,913,678 of record JAYKKI010000047.1, on the reverse strand, counting down.
AAGTTTCTAATTAAAAGCCGCATTCATAAAATATGTATATAAGATATTATTGAATGAAGAACTCACAAAAGTGTTATCAAGAAAGGAATTCATTTGAGGTATCCCTCCGTCTGTCAACCATTCACAGCCATTTTCACAGAAACTATTTGACGAGGAAAATTGAAATTAGCGTATCGTAAAGCATATTAACGCGCACATATCGCAATAGCGAAGATTCAAAAATATTCGTATGGAAATTGAAAATACATATACGAAGTATTCGAGTATTTCATTTCCATCCAACAAGCGATTTACATAGATTTGAAGACTATTTATTTCAGAATTCTAGAGATATTTTTGTTCATACAAAATTTTTGTTCATTAACCATTTCACCTAGAACCTTCATATTGGGAAAAATGAATATATAAATAATATGGAAATTGTGTCTGGATCCTTCTTCATCTTCTCGACACCGAAACTGCTAGTGTGCCAAAATTGTGTAAAAGACACCACTATTAGACGTTTACCCGAAAATTTATGGCGATAATACTAAATTTCATTGTTTTAGAAGTGGTTACGATATTTCTACAACTGTGTAAAAATATTGTGAATATCATATAATAAATATTTACTTCTTAATACGAGAACACAATATTTTACATTTTCAAAATTTTCCTTATACTTACATTTAAACATATCAACATCACAGACAGATCTGTCACAAAACAAATTTAAGAAAAATTCGATATATCGGTATAATCAATATTTATTTCTGGGAAATAATACTTGTATCCCAGAATATTCAAATTCCAACAATGAGCTCGTCCCATCATATCGCTATAATGATGTACTGCACGACGTTTAACCCTGCAAAGATTCCATCTTCTTACACAACTTTATTACAATATTGAATTATCTTGCTATACCAATTAAACAGGAATGTCATATATATATATATATATATATATATATATATATATATTTATTGACGAAATAAATAAATAAAAATATCAAAAACTGATTAGTTTCATTTATTTTTAAAAACACTTTGTTATATCGGTAAGATGCATTTAGTAAACCACTGAAACTGCTTTTCTTTAGATTTTTCTTCCACTGTAATTTGAAAAAAACTACAGCGTAATGTATACTGATAAAATGATAAATATACATATACGGTACTTATATATGAGGTACTAAAAATGTGTTTGTCTCTCTGGCAGAATTGGCTGGAGTATTGCTACTGTGAAAGATTCACTACGTGGGTATCTCTCCTGATTATTAACACTAGGTTAAAATATGGAGCTATACATGAATATATTAAAAATATGTTAAACATATAAAACATTCACTTTACAGTTGTATTCATAAACAAATCACATAATATTTTTGTGAGAATACATGTTCTGGAAAAGTAATTTTCTTTAAATTGTTTCTGAAAATAAGTTTAAAATAAAATTTAATATTTCTTTGAAATTTTCTAATCAACCTTAATCATAACTCTATTAGTTTTGCTTATATTCTAAATAGTCGCGTGCAATTAACTCGAAAAAATAAAAAACCTTGGAACATACCATAGTTATACTGAATAGATTTTCATAATGTTTTTATTTAGTTCTTAAAACCACATATCAATCAATTTACCTTTCAAAGATTTCAAAAATCCACTTTACTACTTTGTTTTTAAATGAAACTCTTAAACGGTAATAATTATTATATTTCAATTTTTTTACGGAAAATACGATTGTAATTATATATACCTTTATATTCTTTAAAATTTCTGACGCACCATGCAATACCAGAAACATAAAATTTCAGATTGAAAAATATTAATTTCTTAGCGTTTTTATCTATAAACACCTTAGCAGCGTTTTGGAAATTAACACTAAATGGTTTGCTTTATTATATGAAATTACATGAAGGAAACAAAAATCATTACCAAACAAAAATCATTATTATTATATTATTTTCGACCTTAGAAAATCAAAGAAAAAACAACATCACTAATTCAGTATAATTGGGTTCCAAAGTGTAAACCTATGGGCAACTGCACTACACTAAAACTATTTGTAGGTTAAATTTCACCTTATTTTTGACCATACATCTGGCCGTAAGGAAAGTCTTAGCGTTTTCCGTGCTGTCTGTTGCAGAATTTCATAGCAAATAAATTGGTCACTCGACTTTAATGCATAACATCACAGTTGACAAGCTCATTCGTCGTTCTTACGCTTTTTTCTCATGTTAAAAACGCATTAATTAAAAAACTAACATCAAATTATCGATTAGTGACACTAATTCAACAATGCATTATATTCTTGTCAAGAAAACGTTCCAGTACTTATTTAAAAGCAATTAGATCGGCATGTAACGTTGACTAATAAGCAATTAAACGTATTTAAATGAAATCGAGTAAAAATTAAGAACTCAGATGCTGCTTGAATATTCGGCTAAAGTACTCTTTCTTTCAGTGTTCTTTCATAGCGAAACTTTTTATTTTAAATGTCACTTCTTCATCAAAATATAATACTCTTTATGAAGATGAAGACGACTTTGATTATGAATTGTGGACTGTTTTTTTTGGATGAGATATTGAACACAGTAATTTCGGAAATATCATCTAAGATAAATTGCTAATTTTCTGAACACAAAGAATACTAGCCAGTTCCGAAAAACTAAAAACAAACAAATTTAATAGATAAGTGATGAAAAATTATTCAATTTTAAATTTTGAAACTCAATACTGGTGTGTCTAGAAGCTACTTTTCTAATCAACGCTAATTTTTCTAATTAGCGCTACAAGGAGTGCATTAATGAAATCACAGTTCAAGGATTTTCTGAAAAATATACCCTTCGTAATGCCTATATGATTGTCCTAGCGAGATGTATTAATACAATTAAAATATTAATACACTTAACGGACTAAAGAGACTTGAAGAAACCATTTTTATCAAGTCCAGTGGAATAGGGCGAAACGTCCCCAAGCGGCGGCAAATTTCTCGCCCGAGTAAATATGTAATATTCAACATGCACGTCTATCCACCATTGTATGTCATGTGGAACTCGTTTTATGGAAGTTATTTAAGTTTCAACGGCAACAATGAAGTTAATCACCTTCCATATTGTTTCCTATGAAACTGGAGACTGCCTGACGTTTTCTCGATACAAAGGTATTATAAACCACTGATGTCGCTATCCACTTCATTTTTCTGTAACGTATCTACGAGGATAACAATGAAAATTTTCAAATGCTCAAAAATTAAACCAGTGTGAAGGTATTGTTTTCCAAATAATATAGAGGATACAATACCGTTTTTAAAGAAGCCATAGCATGGGTTGCACTTAAATACACCTACGAGATATTTAAAAACAAACATTTTAGTGTCTTGGAGTATTTTCCTATCCATCTGTTATGGTGAGAGTTCCACTACGCGGGTATTTTTCTCCAACCCATATATCATTCTGCAGCAACTATTGTCTAAAGAAATAGCAATGCGATGACTCGATCAAATATATTGAGTTCCAAAGTTTAAAGACCTACCTAAGAGTAACCGCACTAGACTGAAAAGTCATAAATAACTGCAAATTATCCATCGTAGGTGACTTAAGTATTGTGATAGATTAGTATTGTGATATTCAATAAATCTAGATGTATATCTTAATCCAGTCGTTTACACTTCTGTAGCATAACTTGGCTCTATCATACAAAGAAACATGCTTTTGTCTTTTATTATAATTTCACTCCTTCTTTGCTGCTACAGCAGCTATATCAAATAACATATCACCTCTGAAGATTGCTTCTTTATTGCGTGGTGAAGTTTCATGAGTATAATCATTAAGATGAATACAGCCATTTTGAAATGTATTAATATAGTTATCAACAGTAACACGAGATAAGACTTCTGCTAAGCACTCTGTCTCAAGTGTCTTGCTGATTAAGATCATACTAACATTTATAAAAATTATTGCATAAACTTTTCTCAAACGGAATTAATTTTGTCGCAAACACATCAGTCGTTAAAAATTACTAGAGAGATTTTAAATAATTGTCATAATCAAAAAAGTCTAGTTTCAAAATGTTGGTTGTTAAAGCTTTAAGACTGAGTGGATTTAAGGTAGTTGCCAGGATTCTTAATATACTCACATCTATTACTCCTGTCAGGGAAAATATCTATTTCAATTAATTTGGAAATATTTACTTTTTAATTCAGCGCCAAAAAGTCAAACTAAATTTTAAGTTTTTACGTTCAGTATACACCCAATAATTTGGTGAAACTTAAACTATTTGTCTTTTCAATTCTTTTACTATATAAAGACAATAGCAATGAGTTTGAGTGAGGTATATCATTAGATCAGTTTACCAATGGTATATCTAATCCTACACATTATATTTACGTTATTCAATAAGCCAGAATACTTCATATTTATTGCGATATCCCTTGTTGCTTAACTTTTTAACAAGTTTTTTACTTTTTTTTGCATATATCGAGAGCTTTACAAACCGGAGGTATCATTAAAGTACACAATTTGCTGAAACGTCAAAGCTATGCAAATAAGTGTTAAGCTGAGGAGAGATTTTAACAGTATTTTCCTGTTACGCTGAAGTGAATTTGTTAGCAGTTTTTAATAAATATGCAAAACAGCCCTGAAGTAATTTTCTTTTAAAGAAAAAAGAGAAAAGCTTCGAGGAGACTATTCGAGGAAAACATTTGGATTGTTATCGTAGATGTTTCAGGCGGACTATTGGAAATGTTGCCACGATTGTCTTCAAATTAACTTTATATTCATTTTTAATACAATTCAGTGAACTGCATTTATGGCATAGTATGATAACTTAATTATTTAACTAATTTTATACTAGCTATTATATTTATAACATTTTAATGAAATTAACTTACATCCTAGCTTGAACTTCAAGCTGAATTGCTTTAGCAATCCCAGCAATTATCATTTATCCTTTCTTAAACCCGTCCATTACGTGAGTGCCAATCATAATTGAAGTACGAGTCACTTAACGAAATTTCGATCGTAATAAAATATTGTGTCACATAGTTATTATGTTCATAATTACTTATATCTTAACTTCATCTTCAGGCTGATTGCTTTGGCAGTCTCGGCAATTTTCATCCATTCTTAAGCCCGCACATTAGATAATCACTACATGGGCCAATAATTGAATTATGAGTCACTTAACGAAATTTCGGTCGAAACAGAACATTGTGTATTAACTTAAACTTTTGGCTGAATAGCTGCGGTAGTATCGGAAATTTTCATGAACCCTTTCTTATGCCGCGCACTTGATTGTTACTACCTTAGTGACGATTGAATTCCGAGTCCCTTAACGAAATTTCAGTCGCAACAAAATACTATGTCACACAGTATTCATGCATTCACAAACATGATTTTTCCTTTAGCGAAACTAAAAAAAACATGTATGTGTTTGCTTGTATCTGTGAGTCACGTGTGGGCGTGTAAGTGCATACGTGCGTGTATGCATGCGCGCATGTGTACGCTGCGACTGCCTGTGCTCGTGCGTATGCGAGCTTTTGTTTGAGTTGTTTGACAATTTCTGTTAACTTTTCCCATTACTGGTATTTATGAATAAAAAATATGTCGCAATTTGTTTTGCCGTTACAAATCGATTAGAATACCCTTAATGTAAAACAGAAGAAAATTGTGATCGTTCATCTGGCGAGAGCGAGGTATTGGACGCTGCAAATAGTGCATTACGAGTATAAGGCTAACGATAAAATAAAACGATAAGATTTGACTACGATATTCCAAAAACATTATACAATTTTGCATTTCGTGAGAAAGTGGGTACTGTATCATTTATTCATTTTAAATTGTTAATGAACAAGTCACGTATTTTCTTTCCGAGTTATGACCAGTTATTAGTGTTCCATAATCCGTACTTACTATTTATAAAATCTGGTATTGAATACATTTGGCGTTAATTTTGTAGAAATTCATTATTGACAAATAAATGAACGACATTTCCCAATATGACCTAGGTCGTGGTAAAGAACTTAAAGAAAGTAGAATTGTGTATAAAATCTGGAATAAATTATGAAAATGGTTCATTATAAATATTTTCAAAGCAAGTTACTTTTATTATTTTTTAATAATTGTTAAGAATAAAATGGCTACAAAATATATTTAGTACCTCAGAAAAACTAAAATAAAAGTTAAGAATGAAATGACTACAAAATGTATTTAGTACCTCAAAAAAACTAAAAAAAAAGTTAAGAATGAAAGGGCTATAAAATATATTTAGTACCTCGAAAAAACTAAAAAAAAGTTAAGAATGAAATGGCTACAAAATATATTTAGTACCTCAAAAAACTAAAAAAAAAGTTAAGAATGAAATGGCTACAAAATAGATTTTAATATCGCAAAAAAACTAAAAAAATTACATCCTTGTGTGTATTTCACTTTTACAACTTCTCAAGTCTTTGAGACATTTAATGAAATTTAAATCACAAAAAAATCACAGTCATAAAAAAATCATTAAAACAAAAGATAGATATTAAATGGAAGGTAATATGGGATAACAGCTCAGTTTAAAATGCCTTGAAGTAATTTTCTTCATAATTACGAATTTTCCTCAGCGTGATACAAGTCTTTAAATCACGTTTTAGTAAAAGGATGAATTTTTATGGGTTTAAAATGCGTTTCGATATTTTCTTTATTATAAAACGGTCTATATATTTTTGTTTATGCGTTTCGATATTTTCTTTAGTATAAAACGTTTCACGAGTCTACGGCCAAGATAAATGGGTGAAAAAATATCAGGAAAATAGGGTAGGCGTGGCAGAATTTTCCTTTCTAAAGGACGACATTTCCCAATGTGAGTCTTGCAGGATAAGATTTTTCGTTGTTATTTAAGAATAACACTTTTCTCGTTAATTTATTTAGTACCCATTTGCTTGACTTTCATTATTTGTAAACTCAAACGAATTTTTCGTTTTTATGTAAGCTTTTGAAATATTTCTTTTGAATTTGATTGAACGATGACTTGTAATCTTTGCTGATAAACGCTGGAAAAACATCCTTAATGTGATCATTTTCTTTGTCAATGATTAATCTTCAGAAGAAAATGTTTTAAACCACTTCTGTGCTGTTCATTTTCTTAAAAACGTACGTCTTTTCTTGTAAAAAGTTTTTACAGCTTTAGAGCTAAGTTTAAATCTGTAAAGTACATATGCTATAATTATACAAAATTTAACACATATGATTAAAAATTAAATAACCATAAATGAAAACGTCTTACTACATTCTAAACGCTACTATTTAACCAACACATGTCTGTCCAACTTGATAAGCATAAACATTCCCATTCAATAAGTCTCAATAAAATTTAAAAGTGAAGCAATTACTAGATGAGCTTTTTGATTACCCTATAAACATGTTATAGGTATAATAGGGAATCTGATTTGCTATGTTAGCTAATAACTAACTCATCAATATGGCCGATTGTTATCATACATTGGTGCTAACCAACCACCAACATAAAGTGGCTAAATAAATAGCCCGCTCTCGGGATCCGTGCTGGCTAGTACAACTATAGTTTGGAAAGATTCTAAAAGGTTTTGCAAGAATTTAGGAAAAGGTCGAAATCACATATCACACCACATTTCATACTCAAAAACTTCACTAAAAGTACGCAGGACGTAATACCTTCACAAAGGTAGTGCTGGACAAAAATAACATCACTGGGAAGGGTTTTAAAGGAAAAAGAAAAGGAGGTAAATCAGTAGAGAGTTGGAAGGACGAAAAAATGTACTGGAAGAAACCTCAAGGTGATAAAAGCTACTGCGATGAGTGCCCCACAACATTTGGATTTATATATATATATATATATATATATATATATATATATATATATATATATATATACACACACACATACACACACATATATATATATATATATATATACATATATATGTGTTTAGATGAGACGTAGGAATTACGAATTATGGAAACCCCAATGGAATTTATGTCAAAAATGCTCAACAATGTAAGCGTAGAAAATCGTGAATAGAACAATACAAAACCATTTTATTAAATCTCCTATATTTCTATAATTTTTAGAAGAATACATATTGAAAAACAAGCATAAATTATGAAATCATTGCGAATCTATTTCATTCTGTTTTCATGGAGATTACTGCGACACTATAAAAATATATTTCATGGAGATTACTGCGACATTATATATATTTCATGGAGACTACTGCGAAAATATATTTCATGGAGATTACTGCGACATTATAAAAATATATTTATGGAAATATATTTCATGGAGATTACTGCGACATTATATATATTTCATGGAGACTACTGCGAAAATATATTTCATGGAGATTACTGCGCACTATAAAAATATATTTAACAAGTTTTAATGTGCATAGGTTAATGTTTTAATTTGCTATTTGTACAATTTTAATCCTAGCTGAAAATTTTGCCCTAAGTTTCGCATTGCAATAAATGAAGTATGATTACCAGAACAATTTTAGATTCACACATCAGCACTTATTTTAGATTTTACGTATCTCACTAACTGCAATCCACGGCGTTACTCACGTCGAATTAGGGATGTGCCGTGTATAATTAATTTTTAAATTAAAATTTAAGATAAACTTTATAATAAGGAAGAGAACAGATCGGACAATATACAAATTAAATATTACAATCAACAACCAGCGCTAACTATCGATGATAGTAGCGCTATCTATGGGAAAGAAAGAAATCTTTTTTGATTATTCCATAACGAGCTGCCCAATTTCCGAGTTAAAAAATACATAAACACGGTCTGTGCGTATACAAAATTTAGTGCGGATGGTTCATGTTGCTTACTTATTGAGTTATTAGGTAACAAACTAAGAATTGCGCCAATTTTTAAAACTATATTTGAGAATTCTTTACTTAACACTGGTCAAAAAAAATTAATTTCGAATTTGTGTAAATTAAGAAATAAATAAATAAATAAATATATATATATATATATATATATATATATATATATATATATATATATGTATATATTTCTTTTTTTTTAATTCTTTTATTATAACTTCTATTTTTTAAAAATGTACTAGAAGGAGAAGAAGCTAAATTAATTAAACACCACTTTCAGTATAGAATCAATTACTTCCATTTTAACAATTTTAGCATAGACAACTAAATGAAGAACGACATGTGCACATAAAGGCGCCTTTTTAATCTCTTATCATGCCTATCTCCTGTCAAACGTATCTTGCTATTACTGCCCTCTGCCATCTGCCTCGCTTTCGCCATCTACCTATGCTCATTCGCGGTTTTGTCTACGCGACCCAAGTTCTTTATTCTGCCTTTACGCAATCTACGAATCGATACACTGACTTATATTGAGAGTTTAATATATTGGTTTAAGATAAATCGAATATGAGAACCGCTGGCGTGCCAACCTGTGTGAGTGATGATAAGACAAAACGGCGAGCTGACTGTTGCTGCTGTACTTCTGGTTAATTCTATGCTTTTATTCAATAGGTTGTGTTCCAGTCACTTTAATGTTTGATTTTGAATCATTTATATTTCTCTAAAAAGAGCAGACTTGTAAATAAAACAAAAAAAATATGAGTTCATCGAATTAGGAATGGTTTTCACTTTATAGAAGCAAATTGATTATCCCAATTTAGCACTGACTCTGCATATTTTACTATTTTACGAGTATAGATATATTATTAATTATACTTTGCATTGAGCAAGGCAAATCAATTTAAACGACAAAACTAAAAATGGAGTTACACATTCAGTTTCTGTCGAAAATTATGTGGACCATTTTGACAACTCAATGAAATGCGAAAATGTATGTGCATCCCTCTTTATAATTTGAAGTTAATTAAAAATAACAGAATATTGGCGCCAGTAATACGTTTAGTAAATACGCTTCTTTCTCGAGTAAATCCTTTTTGTAAGTGGCCAAAAGTAAGCTTGATTACTTTTATCTTTTAAATTGGTCTCACGTTTCAGTTTTATCAATTAAATAATCTGCGCTTTCCGCATAAATCTACAAATAAAACTTAAACCCTAATAAACATAACAGGCGCCACAAAGTCTGCGAACGCAAAACTTATTACGTACAAACACGCGCCGCGTCACCGAATTCCGCATCAAAACAAACTCATACATTTCAAAACTTTACCAATATTTCATATTCCACTTTACATTAAAAACAGAGTAAAACTATTTTACAGCAAGAGTTAAAACTATTGCACATTGTTAACAGCCATAAAGCTGATGTGTTATCGCTGACCGATAGCGACGTTTTCTATCAGCATCCGGCCTTCCGCCGCGAGGCGCTGCGAGTTCGGGCAATTTCCGTGGAAAGCGCATGCGTCGCCTTTTCTGCGTCTATGGATTTTCATGAACGAAACTTCGAAAGGGGAAAGAAACATAGGTAAACTGTCCGACAGCGACGATGTCCGCACGCTCCCTCGATACATATCGATGTTGTTACCGCCGACAGTATTAATAAATTCCCTGAGTGATAGGTTTGTTTTTGAGCGTTGCATCATTAAAATACGTATTGTTCTTAATTTTCAGATATAAAATCAATGCAATGTGGATTATTTTCAGTTGATTAAATATTGTCTGTGTTATTTACATGATCTCAGATGTTTTTCTGTCTTGGCGATGCTGTTATGATATTGTTCGTTTAAATTTAATTTTAATATTCGTTGATAACATTTTCTTTTTAATTTCAAGTAAATTAACAGTGAGCAGTGCATTTGCTATTGAGAAAAAATAAATTAAATGAAAACAAGCAACACAGTAGAATTTCGCTGCTAACTCTTGAAATCAGTAAGTATATTTATATTGTTTATTAAATTGTTACTGCATTAGTTACGTAACTTTATTTGTAGTTTCACAAAATAAAAATAAATAATTTTGATAAAATTTAAAACTTAATGAATTTAATAAAAGACAAAGTTTTACTGTCATTTTTCTTCAATTATTTATAGAAGTTTGTAATAGTGTCAGCCTTATTAAATATAACTTATTATTTAGTTGATGTTCATTAAAATTTTTATTAAATTTTGAAATTGCGAGATGTGAAGCTGTTCTAAGTGGCTACAATTTTACTCTATATGTTATTCTGTGTAAATGTTATTATTAAATTATAATCAAATATATATTACTCCCTTGATTGTTTCTGGTTATAAATTTTAGATAGAAAATAGCGAATTACAAGCTATAATCATTTATTTGCGAGTGCTGATAAAAAGGAAACATAATTTTATAGAGCAGATTTTAATATTGTTATCTTTGCATTTATAAAAAATATCTTAAAAATATACTTGAAATTATAATTTATGTACGTTATTTTATGCTCGATTATAAAACATATTAAACATGAGAGCTTCATGAAGTGTGACGAATTGAGAAAGATTAATTTTTACTTTTAGTTTCCTAAGATTTCCAATCGATTTTACGGGTAACAATTTTAATATTATATTAACTGTACCATGGGCTATTATATTTGTTTATATCGAATTGTCCATAATCTTTTTTAACAACATAATCCATAGTCCATAATCCATAATCTTTTTTAAAATAAAAACATAATATCATCTCTGGCTGACAAGAATGTCACTTTACAAAAATTGCAGAAGAAACGTACATACCTTTAATTTAGTCGAAATCTAGAAGATATATTTCAATTTGATGAAACTTCGGGAAAAGGCTACAATAAAAGTTCTCTAAAGACTTTAATAAAACGTTCGGTGGATTTCTGGAAGCAATAGTGCTGTTTACAAGAATACATTTACCTTCTTCGAAACCAATAACTTTTTGATATCGCACAGTGCATCATGTTTTTATGTCGTTGTTGTCTGGAAATTAATAATAGTAATATTTCTTCCTCCTTCACATATATTTTCCACTTTATACCAAATTTATACACTCGTATCGAGTAGGTTTGCAATTATTCAAAACTGTTTTTATTAAGGATATTGTTGCCTGTATAACATTAAAGTGTTGGAATTAACTACTCATTAAAATGCATAGTTGATTTACTATGAAGTAAGAGGGCTTGTGGGGTAATAAATAAATAAATAAAATATTAAATTTTTTGGCATGATTTATTTAAGTTTCACAACTAACACAATTAAATGAAACTACGTGATGTAGTATTATTTGTACTTTCTTTAAGTTCTTTACCACGACCTAGGTTTCGTTGTATTACAACATCTGCAGGTGGGCTATTAGCAAAAATTAAATAGCTCACCTGAAGATGTTGTAATACAACGAAACCTAGGTCGTGGTAAAGAACTTAAAGAAAGTACAAATAATACTACATCACATAGTTTCATTTAATTGTGAATTATGAATTTCTACAAAATTAACACCAAATATATTCAATATTTCACAGCGAAATAAGAATACCCGATAAGTCCTTTCACAATTTTGCGAGTAGATTCTTTAGATGAATGTTTCAGTCAGTGTATGTAATACCAAACATGTAAAGAAAGATCGTAGCCCCACGTAAAGTGGGTACGCTTTTTTTCGTGTAACACTTAGAGTGGGATGTCAGTAGAAAGGTCTTTTAAAATTAAATAGATGTTCCTTCCACAATTGTTCACTTACTTGTACCTCAGACGATATACGATATTTAAGGCCTCAAATTTAACAAATAGGTATTTGAAAATATGAACAATGCCTGGCGAATGTAATTTTCACATTTTTTTCATGTGATAATAACTTTTTATTGAAATTATTTCGGTTAAATCGTATTTAAAGACATAGACAACCGTAAAAGTCTTCTTTATTAATAATACGATACTTGGCTGCTTTGTTATGTACGTTAAACGTAATAACGCCAAAACCAAACGTTAATACTTTAAATCCAAATAGTGACAAGCTATAGATACGGATATTTAAATTATTTGTAATTGATAGGCACAGCGAGATAATAGAGTGGCTTCGTTGCTACCTGCTCCTCGTTGGTGTGAGTGACTAAGCGAAGGTAGACATATACAGATAAGCAGAAGCATTCAAAATGCAAGATTATTTTACATGCAAGAATATTTTACACCATTTATTAACTGCCACACTTTAAAAAGAAAAAATAATCTAATGAGATCATTTCCTTTTTCCGCTGGTCACAAGAATTTTTTAGAAACGTAAAATTTTGAAATATGGCAGTGATAAAGCATTTATACATAGATTAAACAAATTAAAATTTGGCTGACCGAGTCGCACATATACGAATGATCAGAAATATCTATATACTAAGTTTATGGGTGGGTAAATAAAGTACTTGAAATTGTTTTTCTTAATTTATACTACGTACTTATACTACGAGGTATTATATGGAAAATCTAATTAAAAAAATTGATAATTTCTAGTAGCACATCCCCTAAAAATATTCAGAAAAACATGCGGGAAAATACATTCTCCAAGTATTCAGAAAATATTTTCATTTAGGTCCGTTTCATGATATACTTTCTTAACAAGTTAAATAATCTAAATATTAGTTGTATAATAGAAGATTTAAATTGTTAAAATATAAAATTATTTCACCTTTTCTTTAACCGCGAATAATATAAATGAGGACAATTGCTCTTATACTACGTGCACTTTCTCTGTTATTGAAATCAGCTCAAAAATGTTGTAAAAATTATAATTATCCGGGCTCTATTATTACGGAAAAAAAATACTTAAGATGGCACTATAATAACGTGATTAAATATATAGCATAGTAGCTTACATACCAGCTGCATAGTAGCTTATCATGATGTAAGTTTGAATCTTCGAATCATGTATGAGGACGAAATTGTTAAATTAATTAACGTTTATATTATCGGCGTTCGTAGTCCAACACTACCGTTACTATGGAAATGGACTCGTTTAAAGTAACTATGTATATTCCACTGGTAGTACAGCAGCTTGAAACTTTATGGAGAATGTGGGGCCTTTTTGAGATGACGGAAGGCTCCATCAGCATAATAATTTAACGTTCTTACTTCAATATGAAAAATAAAACGAACACACAATTAAATCAACTGAATACCATATTATATATATTGTTATAGGACTTAAAAGTTAAAAAAGCAATGAATAAATAAAAGAGATAAATAATACGTACTAGCAAGAACAAACGTAGCATCTAGCTTCAACATAATATTCGATCGACAATTGAAGCCAAAAAACATTAAATATTAAGATAACATCTATTTAACTGCTATAAACCCACGAATTTAACGACTTAAATACCCAATTTTGGGGGTGTGGTTCTTTTTGTTCTAAATGCTAAAATTGGGTTTCTATCAGCCGTTTTATTGACGTCAAACATCTATATAATCACTACTGGAAGCGGGCAGTGGCGAACACCCGTATCGTGCTACGAAAATTTATAAACGAAACTGTCAAGTTGGAGAACACATAGGCTTTTACTTTGTATTATATAGTTTCAGTCAATACTACAGCACAAATATAAATTTTCTATATCATTAGTATACTCAAAGTATATCTAGTAGAAATACAATTTACTCTTAAAAGGTGCATTTAGAATATAGAAAACATCATATATTTATCGTATATGGATTATACCTGAAGCAGAAAACATAAAGAAACCCTTACACATACTCTCGGCTAGATATTGATGTGTATGATCTTATTAGATGTACAATTTATCTACCGAATTTATTTCATTTAGAAACCTTTATACACGATTTATCTTGTACGACCGGCAGAAAGAGACGTCGCCCTATGGGAAATCGAAATAGACATACCACTTAGTGTTTCTGTCTCCCTTTACTGATCGTACATGATGCATGGTTCGTAAAAGTTTTAATTGCAAGGTTCAGTGTTATTATAACAATAAAATATAGAAATAAAATGAACATAGAAATAAAATATTAAACATAGAAATAAAATGAAAAATTAAATAAGTCGAAATAATTATTGGAACACATTATTCACAAAATCTTTACATGAGGACGATGGTAATCAAAATAGATGACATCTTCACTTTGATATCTCCGATAAATATATTTCCCAATGAGCAAAATGAAAATCCCAGAAATGTTACAACTAAAATTGTAATTTTAAGGAAATTATTGTTATTATTTCCCTAACATACAAAAAAATTCATTTCAAATATTTTATCTAATTTTCTTTCAATTTATTTTTCTTCCTTTTCTATATATCTTCATTCTCCACACTAATTTTTTTCTAAAGAAAGAAAGATTACGTATTAATTAACCTAAATATACAAAGTTACAAGTAACCTAATATCATAGTCTTACGTTTTTTTAAATTATTCAGATATTTTCTTTGATATTATATAGTCCAAAGAGCAGCTTTTGGGACCTAAAATCGTTAATGGTGTTGATAAAAAAATTAAAATTGGGAGAATTCGGGAGATTATTATTAAATTAGATGTGACAAATTGTTTATTTCAATTATTTTTGAATACGTAAGTACTCTCAATTTTAAAATATTTTAAACGTTATTTATTAAATATTTATTATAAGCCACATCACATTTATAAATTAAAAAGGAATAATAGTTATTGCCATATAGTAGAATATTTGAACTTAGCGAAGTTAAATACACAGTAATACAATATATCTCACTACCAAAGACCTAAAATAGTAATGTGTATACGGGGCTCGTACATAGTGAATAAAATTGGACAAGACAGATTGGAAGATGAAGCGAAAAATAAGGCAATATGCCAATAACCCTCGATTTATTGGTGTCATTAGTTCGTATTTTATAAGTTATATAGTATACGCGCAAATGGTATTTTATGACAGTGTCGTTGTCGTCAGTAAATTTTGTTTTATCGTTCATAATACGGCATTAAGCCAAAGGGAACCACTCGATATACAAAGTGCATAGGGAGTTGTTTCTTTCTGCTGAATGCCTTCTAATTAGTCACATTTAAAAGAAAATGAAAGGCTGTACTTTTAAACACTTTTCTTAAATATCCTGTTCTGTATCCTAATGTGTAATAAATGTCTAATAAATTCCTGTATCCTAATGTGTAATTAATCATAAGATACTGGTTAACAGCTTTCAGTCTGTACTCTTATTACAATAGCAAAGGTTAAGTAGGTTTATTTACAGTAATCTCAAGGGTTAATAGGTACTAACAATATTACGAAATTGAAAGCAATTGAAAGAGGTCAATTGATGAAAGTAAAAATAAAATTCATAGAGAAGTACGTTTCAACTCATGAAGGCCTTCGCTACCCTGATGTTTCTACATGTCGCGCGTGGATATGTTCTTCTATTCTATCACTTAAAATATGACAAGTGTAATTATGTTACGTTATGTGGTCGACAAAAAAATATATGTGCGACATGCACCAATATCTCCGTAGCAATCGGCTTTGTGATATGACAGGTCTACAGGTTATCATAAAGAAAAACGATGTTAAAAGCAGTAGCGACAAGAGAAAATCCGTCATAAAATTGTATATATCCATTTATACCCATAATACAATTATTTTAACAGTTATTGTCCGGTTTAATTGAATTGTAAATAAGTTAATCATAGATAAGACATTTGGAAAAATGATGCAATGTAATGAAAATGTACAATAATTACTTCACAATTAATCAGCAAGAGGTTTCATTTGATATGGTAGATTAATATAAATATGTGTATATATATATATATATATATATATATGTGTGTGTATATATATATATATATATATATATATATATATATATAGGCGCGTGTGTGTATATATATATCACATGCATACACATTAGGATGCTTCTTATTTCGCCAAAAAAATTATTTTTGTGTCACCCTTTTATTTTATTTTTTTTTCTCAGTCATAAAAGACTATTAAATGTGAATTCCAAGGATTCTAAAAAATCACAAGGTGTTGCTGGACACGAAATCTTCGATGTTTTTTT
The DNA here is from genome assembly GCA_039881145.1 of Druceiella hillmani. Taxonomy (NCBI): domain Eukaryota; kingdom Metazoa; phylum Arthropoda; class Insecta; order Lepidoptera; family Hepialidae; genus Druceiella; species Druceiella hillmani. The sequence goes on along the minus strand of JAYKKI010000047.1, from coordinate 9,896,778 downwards.
TTCAATGTGACTTATATCCAAAGTAATACACTTGGAGCTATGATCTAAACCTTCCTCATTAAGTGCGATCACCATTTTTTGTTTGCTTTCAAATAAAACTTCATCACAAAAGCCAGTGCAACAATTTCTTTGGAAAGGTACCATAGATGCCCCAGGAACTTCGTTAAGGCTTTTGATTAAAACTGATTGATTTAAACTGGCCTTTAAACATAAAAAGTTTAAAAAAAAAATTTCTTTTGCCAAATTCGTGCACGATGAAGACTGAAGAATTTAACTGGTTTGTGCTTATTATATTATATAAGTTGTAATTTATCATTAATAGTTTTTTAAACTTTGACACGCGTATTTTTTTGGTAGCGACTCCTAAAATCTCAGGTTCGTTTTTAGGTGATAGAAGCGAATGGAGGGTTGACGCGGTTACTTTTCAAAAATCGAAAAATAAGAAGCACACACACATATATATATATATATATATATATATATATATATATATATATATATATATATATATAATCTACTACATTTTAACACATCGATCTGACATTTAATATATTATAAATATTTTTGGTATGATATTTATAGTACATACATAATTTTTGTTTTCATACATTCTAAATAAACTAAACTTTTTTACGCAACGATCGGAATAATACACGATAAAAGCGGCTACGCTGTAAAACTTCCTAATCTACCTGTTATCATTTAAAATGTTGTAGTCTATGCGTAAAAAGTCGCATATTATCGAAAAATATTTTCCAATTAATAATTACTATCAAGTGGAAATGGCGTGGACGTGGATGTAATGGATGCTATAATCCTCGGGTGGAAATAGTGATAAATGGGTTAGTCAGTTTTCAATCTCACTTAAATTTTGTAGTATAAAAAGGAAAGGAAAACTTCCTTGATTGTTACTGATCTACTAAATCACTAACAATAAAGAAAAAAAAATATTTAAAAATTGGAAATATTTTTATTGTGGTAAAATTCCATCAAATAATTTACTTTTATTTTAAGTAAAAGAATTTGCGTTAATAATGCTACAAGTATTCGGTCAAATTTTATCCGCCCATCAGCCCCGGGTTTAACAAGGCCGAACTCCGCATAACCAGATTTCATTGCCGTAGATCGTCGTAGACTGGCGTAGCTCGGGTGAGAGTAGTTTTTTGCTACGCCTGGCCTAACTATTTGAAACATTCAAGAATCAGTTAATTAAAAGAATTTTTTAGTTATTTAATATTTATTAAGCGTCTTTAATGGATTAAAAAAATGTGTAATGACCTGATTTTTGTAAAATAAATTATCAATGACTGATAGATTTTTAAGTAAAAAAAGATTTAAATCTTTTATAAATGTACTTTTTTATCATAGTGTATACGTTATATTATGTTATGTTATGTTATTTGGCGTATAACCCAAATAAAACAAAAATAAATAATGGCGTATAACCATATGTTGTTTGACATGTGTACTATTTTACGGTGAGTTTGAAATCAAACAATTCATGTCTAAATATACATAGCAACCATAATATACATTTTCAATATTATTTAATGTAATTATGAATATAATTATAAGCAATATTATTAAATATAATTATGAACGGTCCTTTCATTTATAAACTATAGAGATGAAGTTTTCGTATCCATCTGTCATTTTCATTAAATTTTCCGTGTTCATTAAATTTACCTATTAATAATTGCTGCTATCCCAATCAACATCGACTTATAGAAAAATAAGTGAAGATTAAAAAAACAACATTTGGTACAAAATTTATATAATAATTCTATAAATATGATCTATATTTTTAACTCGTGTATAGTTTATATATTGACAGGGTTTACTAATATTTACTACGTTAGATTTTTAAAAAAAGAACACTAAAAATACGTATAAAAATCTATACTTTTACTCCTTTATTTAAGATAGCATTGAAAAGAAAAAATTAAAAAATATTAAGAAAAATTGCGAAAGCTTAAAAACTATTTTGACATACATTATTACAATATTGCCATTATTGGCTTATTTATTGAAAAGTATACACGCTAGTGCAGTTGGCACACAACATTTTTCCTTAAAAATAAAATAAAATTAATAATAAAATGTTAACAACAGAGAAGCACGCGTTAAAACACGCGCGTCGTATTGCAGCATATAACACAGCAATGCAGTGTTGCCAGGGCTGGGGTCGGGTCAAATAACGCTAACTCTAGGTGTGAAGGCCGTTGCTAAACCTGTCAAAGCTTGTTGCCAGTATTTTGGCAGTATTCCAGCTTGTATTTTAGGCATGAGTTTAATTTATGATTATATAGTAGACATTAACTTTTGTTTATTTAAAAATGAAATGACTTTGAAGCTTCAGATACAAACCGAAAAATCTTCTAAATTATGCTTCTGTAAATGGACTTAATTTATCCATTTACAATGAAAATACGCCATATTAACTTATTTGTTATCAGCATCTTTTAAAAAGTCCGCAAATAAAAAATCGAGTAATTAATGTAGTTAATATAGGTAACATTTGTTGACAATATTTGAAAATTGAGATATATGGATGTACAATATTGTAAGTGAACTGAAACGAAATTACTACAATGTTTTGGAGAATTTCTAACCTTTTCTGCAATGCATAATAATAGATTTAACTTTATTTTATTTGAATTGAAAGAAATTTTGTTACAAATTTATATTTTTCTAAATATTGTGCGTTGATGTATATGGTGTTCTTTTGCAAAACTCAACAATATATCGACCACTACTTCTTACAACGAATGTTTCGTTCTGTTAGAGAAACTTTTGGTAAGGAATGGGAATAACAAATACAATTGGAAAACTTGGAAGTAGATAAGGAGGTAACTATCCCTCAGAGATTTACATTTATTCCATCCGAAATTTCTAATGCGATATCACCGTTGAAGATTTCTGGGATCAAAATTAAGTCTAAATTCAAAATTAACCTGGCACTCAATTGAAGGTCCCAGCATAGGTTCATTATGATAATGGGTCAGACGATGGCGATAGCGAATGACAGTGAAATGAATGAATTGATAACGAACAAATGATTTATTGAAGATGAATTAGTAGTTGTAGTCAATCATGTATCAGTGGTTGCAATATCACTTACCTCGTAGATCAACTTTACCCACAAATTCCAAAAATATCTTCATACCCAGAACCATAATCAAGTAATTTGATCATGCGGAAATTTGATCACGCGAGAAACATATATTGTGCGTATCACTAAGTTTTCACCAAACCTTATGATGATGGTAGATATCTAATAAAGTATCAATAAAAACAGTTGAGGTGTTTTATTTGCCATTTAAAGGCAAATTTTCAATGTAAACCTTGCATCCGAATGATAGGTCAACATCGTAAATTGTCGGTACTCCAAAACCAATCTTCATAGAATTATCAACACTTTTAAAAAGTATTCATTAGAATTTATACCAAATAGATAGAGAGGTGTAAACAGTGCAAATCCTTCCGGCACAGCTTGCCAGTGAAATTAGAATTTTAAAATTACATACAGGTTATTATAATCATTCTGTTTGAAATAATTCGAATAAATCAATGATATGAAAAGAAACCTGGATGTTGTAAATATGAAGACTTGATGTTGAACTACGAGGATACCGTGTACACTTAAGCGTCTATAAACATCTAAGCGTACATCGTATTTCCATTAAATTGTTTAAAAATGTTAATTTTATTTCTCACCAGGTATATATATATATATATATATATATATATATATATATATATATATATATATATATATATGAATTTATTACATAGTATATTTTTTACAAGTATAATAAATATAATTAAAAAAAAAGTTTTTTCAATTCATTTCATCATTTGTATGGAGTTTTTATGAACTTTATGAACATGTCGCAAATTGATTGACTGTTACTAATAAACTAGTAAAGCATATGTAACTATGATAGATTTTCCTTTAAATTTCGTTAAATGTACTACTATTGTGACTACTTTTCAGATATTGAAAAATAGAGGTTTAGTTAGAGGGGGCACGTAACTCTAACAAAAATTACTATTTTAAAGCTTAATATTTCGTAAATGGATCCCTGTATCCCAAAAAAAGCTCATAGCGTACCCCAAATATTTTGAAAGTCCTATTTAACCATACCCTACACAAAGCAGTAAGGAAGCGTCAAATAAATGTCGTTAAATATGTCAATTTGCATACAAGAAATTGCATACGACATTGTACACTCCTATTTTCAGGGAGATATCCTAATAAATTTCTTTGAAATATTT